>CM034154.1:588471387-589671387 GCA_019776745.2 Taxus chinensis | reverse complement strand
CATTTGGTGGAGGCACATATGGAGGTAAATAGTGATGATTCAGATTTTGATTCCTATGATACTAATATTGAGCATGTTGTTGATGAACATGAGCACGAGGAAAAAACAAATGTAAGAGAAGTGGTTCGACAACTTCATGAGACATTAAAAGGACAAGAAGAAAGGAGAGATGATGACATCATTATGGAAAGGTATAACAACTCTTATGTCAATTGTTTTTATGCATTTGCTTTTCCTAACTTCTTACCACAAGGAGAAGAAATTATGGAGTCATTTTATAATCCTTTGGTTACTAATTATATGGAGAAGGAATGAAGATGGTACATGATAGGACAGCTATCTTCTATTTTGATATGAGTGGTGATTCATCACACAAGCAAGCATATGGAAATGTGAAAGCAAGCTCTAAGGGTAAAGAGGTAATGGAAGACAAATTTGGTACACATGTAAGTTTGCACTCTTTTGTTGATGGGGTTAAACTTGACATGAAGGATACTAACATGTACTTCATTTTTACCACTTCATATTGTATATTTTGCACAAATCCATATTGGGGAATATTGGGTGAATTTTTTTAAAGTTAGTTTGGGTACTTTGAGGGAGACTACATTGGTTTGGCACCTTCTTGTTGGTTGGGTACATAAAGTTGATATTATCTTGAGAAAAAGTTCTGAATTATATATGACAAGCTTAAGCATTGGAAAGTGTGATGGGAATTTAGAAGAAGAATACTGAAGGAAAGAGCGTTGTCCTAAACTCAGAAATTTTGAGTTTTATAAATGATGGGAACAACCCAAGGTATGGGCTTTCTTAGTTTATTTCTCCTAATATGTTGAGCTTTGATGGGTATGTTCATAAGCATGTTAGAGGGATGGATATGAGGCATATTGGTCTTTTTTTAATTTGTATTTTTGTTCTTAACACTTGGGTGTATGTGGAACATAAGGGAAAAGGAGAAAGAGTGATTGATACTCTTTCCCATGGAGGTATGATAAACAACCCACATAAAGTCATTCCAAGGTATGAAGAGAGTGGATTATGGTTGCATACTTTTCTATCTCATATTTGTACTTCTAATGAGATCCATGCAAGTGACAAAGATAGAATGAGGATTAGGAAATGCAAAATGGAGCAAAAAGACTCCTTGGGACAAAATCATGCACATGGGCACTCAAAGGTATGGGAACCAATGATCTTTTCAAAAGAAATTAGATCTGATTTTGTGATGTTTACAGCTGGTTTCATGTGTCCAAGTGAAGGTTTAGATTTGAATATGGTGAATAAAGGTGTTGGCAAGCATGTCCTAACATTGGTGGACCCGGAAATCAATGGGAAAGGTACTTTTTAAAGTGGTAATAATAATTTTCAGTTTGAAGGACTTGTTAAGACAACCCCTATGGATTTTGTTGTTCATTATTGTGATGGTACACTTGACATGAGCAAGAACAAGTTGTGTTACATATTGGTTTTCTCTCATTGCATGGTTTGCATTCACTTAGATGGAAAGTTGGCTAGAGTTGGGAGTGAATTTTCAGTCACTATGAAGACATTGTTCTCAACTAGTTTGTTGTTCCTTCACATTGGGATAAAAAAATTGAAGTATGATTACTGTTGTAACATCATTTTTATGATTGACATAACTATGACCAGCCTCCCTATCACTTTTATAATTTAGATTTTTCTCATTCATTTGATGATATGGTTGTTGGTGCTTGATTTTGGATCATGGGTGAATACTTGGGGATGGAAACCAGCCATCCTAATTCTGATTTTTGAAGGAAGAATGCATGATTACAATAGTGGTGGGAGCCACATAGCAGTTTATGGGGTAGCCCATGCATAAAAAGAAGTTGGGCATTATCCAAGCTATGGAGATACCAAGGAGAAGCAAGGAGAGTGTTCTTCAACACTCATTTTTCTAACTGGTTTGTTTCATGTGCAGATTTGAGGAATAAATTGCAGCAGTTTTCACTCCCCACTTTAAGGAGGATGAAGCAACCAAAGATCTTACAAATGTTACTCCACTTGAGTGGCATGGGAACCGGTTCTTGGAGTGCTACCACGGTGGTACCAGAGGCATGAGCTTATTATTTCTTGAGGTTAAGCAATCTTGGGAAGGGAGGATTGTAATGTCCCCATTTCTGAAGACCCTTAGCCTATACTTCCCCATGGGCTTTGGGATGTTGCAAGGGGAATATTTTTATTAAATATTATTTCCTGGAGCAATAATTATTTAATTATTTAATTATGAAGATTATTTAATTTAATTCCCAAAATATAAAAATTAAATGTGGAATTAATTAAATAAATATTTAGGTGGCTTTTATTGATAAAATCACCCTTCGAAAAGGGGACGCCACACCTAGGGAAAACAAACTGCTTTTATTTAATAATTTCCCTCTCCTAGGGATTTCAAATTTTGTGCCTCCTTGCTTATAAAAGGAGTGCTATCATTATGTTATGATGATATTTATTTTATGCTCCATGCTTGGAGTTGGGATGCAAGCCCATTGATGTTCTCTCTCTCTCTCTCTCTTTCTCTCTCTCGTGTGGGAGGTGGTATTGAGCTGGTTTTGGGATACAACTGAAGTATTTATTTGTGAGATCCATGTTTTTGGCTTTTGGCACACATTGTGTTTAAATTTGCAAGTGAAAATCTATATTTTCTACTATAGCGACGTCACTGTAGCAGTTGGTTTTTGGTTATCAAGTTGAAGTGTTTTGTGAGTGCTTTGCAAATCGGTTTGGTGTATGATCTCTCTAAACCCTAGGTGACCTCTTCTATGATGTTTGTGGATTATTTCTAGAGCATTCTTTGATGTGACTAGATCATATTTATGCATGTCTTTACACCCTTACTACTATGAATTGAGTGATATTATTTTAATAAATCCAGTGACTATATTGGGTGTGTTTTGGACTAATTTCGGATCCGAAATGAACTGTTGTTCTTTCCTTCCTAACAAAGACTAGTTTGGGAGTAAATGCTAAATATTTTAATACATGTTTGAGCTTCTTTGGATCTACAAACTGTTAGCATTGCTAGTATAAGCTTGGCGTCAATAGTATGGTGTGCAAGCATTGATTTTTATATCAATTTCTATGCATATTGGGTGCCTCTTATGTCTAAGTGAAATGATTGGATTTAATACATGATTTATTGTTGGTTTGAAGTCTCATGGGAAGCGAACTACATGTGGCAAGGTGTTAACATACTTTGGTGACAGTGTTTGCATTTTATGTGGCGATCTTTGGATGAATGTTCAGCTCAGATCTCTACATATTTATTTAACTAATGAGTTAAGGCCATTAAACCCTTGCCTTAGGGTTTATTGATTCATTTACTCAACCGGTATAAATAGTTTGTTATTTTCAGTTGATTGATGCATTGAAGATTTGGTTGTTTTTCTAATTTTCATTTAATTTCAAAAGTGGGATATTACAGTGGTCTTCACCAGAGAAAAATGAGCTACTTTCGTCAATTTATCCACCGTGACCATGATGATGTCATGGTGGTATCTCGACGTAGGTAACCCAACGATGAAGTCCATGGAAATGGCGTCCCACTTCCACTCCAGTATGGCGTGAGGATAGAGAAGGCCAGCTGGATGCTGATGCTCGCCCTTCACCCTTTGGCACTCTAAATAGCATGACACAAATGAGGCCACATCTCTCCGAAGTCCTCTCTAAAAATATAACTGTCTCAAGGTGGCATGCATCTTCTTCACCCCGGGATGGGCTGAATAAGGTGCACGATGGGCCTTTGACAAAATGTCATGTCTCAAGCCTCCATCTCTAGGAACATATATCTGACCTCTATGTCTGAGAAGGCCATCTGCCTCCAATGAAAATCCATCAAATCTCCCCTTAAGGGGTCTCTGTGACTCAATCTATGCTCTGGCTGCAAGGTATAAATTGTCCTGAGGAAGCTGCTGCAAAATCTTGCTCCGTAAATCTGTGCCCACTGAGGTGGCCATAGCCACATGTCTCTGTCTACTCAAGGCGTCTGCAACCACATTCTCTTTCCCCTTCACATGTTGTATCTCCATGTCATACTCACAAATCAAATCCATCTAACGCTACTGATGAGCGTTGAAATTGAGCTGCGTGAAGAGGTGGTGAAGACTCAAGTGATCAAAACTGAGTGTAAATCTTCGGCCAAGAAGAAAATGTCTCCACCGCACTAAGGCATGCACAACTGGTACAAGCTCAAGATCATGAGTCAGATAATTGAGCTCATAATCCTTGAGTTTGAGAGACTCAAAAGCAACTACTTTTCCCTCCTGCATTAACACACCTCCAAGTCCTACCAAAGAAGCATCTGTGTAAACGTAGAACTCACTCACCCTAAGGATCTGGCACTGCAAGAATAGGTGTTGTCGTGAGGCATTCCTTCACTGTATTGAAACCCTGCTCACATCTATTTGACCATACAAAATTCTTCCCATTCCGTTGAAGGGAAGTGATGGGGTGCGTAATTCGAGAAAAGTCCTGAACAAATCTCATGTAATATCCTACTAGACCCATGAAGCTGCGCACCTCAGTCACAATAGTGGGTGCTGGCCAATCCATGATGGCTCAAATCTTGGAAGGATCAACTACGATACCTTCCCTAGAAATGATGTGGCTCAAATACTGCACCTCTGTCTGAAAGAACGCACACTTCTCCAAGTCCCCGTAAAGGTGCTACTCGCGAAGACACTGAAGAACTTGGCGAAGGTGCTCCTTGTGCTCCTCACGTGTACATGAGTAAATCAGAATTTCATCAAGGAAGATGAGCATGAAACAATCAAGGAAATTCCTGAATACCCCATTCATCAAACTCATAAATACTGCGGGGGAATTCGTCAAATTGAATGGTACCATTGTGAACTCGTAGTGGCTATATCTCGTACAGAACGCGGTCTTATGAATATCCACCTTTGTAATCCTCAGCTAATAGTACCCTGACTTAAGATCTATCTTGGAAAAAAATGTAGCCCCCTTCATCTGATCAAATAAATCGTCAATGCGTGGAAGGGGGTAACGATTCTTGATTGTTACCTTATTCAGCTGATGGTAATCAATACACAACCATAGAGATCCATCCTTCTTCTTCACAAAGATCACCGGTGCACCCCAAGGGGATACACTAGGACGGATTAGGCCCTTCCCCAGAAGGCCCTTAAGCTGAAACTTGAGCTCACATAGCTAAGGAGTAGTCGTCCGATAAGGTGCTTGCAGATAGGCTCTATGTCCGGAGCTAGATCTATGTGGAAATCTATCTCACGTGGGGGAGGTAACCCTGGTAGCTCCCCTGGAAACACATCAGCAAACTCTCTCAAGATGGGAGGGTCCACTAGACTCATCCTCTGATCTGTCACTAACCGTAACAACGTACAACTGATAACCCCATCCCGCACACCGCTTAAGCTACATAGTGGAGATAATGTGAATGGAAGTTGGTCTCCTAACTCCTAATATCACTGACTCCAGTCCAAGATCATCTATGCAAGTAATAGTCTTATGGTAACAGTCCACTGTAGCTCTATGAGTAGACAACAAGTCCATACCCAAAATGACACCATAAGATCCTAATGGAAGGATTCAAAGATCTGAAGTAGAGGTGAAGGGTCCCAAATCCACCACACACTCCTTAGCTAAGGAGTCTACATAAATCTTGGCTCCAGAAGCCATCTCAACGTCCTAACTACGACCCTGCCTAACTGCCACCAGTATGCAATGCTCTACTAAGGATGGTGCAATAAATGAATCAGAAGAACCAGAATCAAATAATATAGAGGCAAAAATACCACTAATACTACTTGTCATCTCAATCACCGTACTCTAGTGCTCAATTTGGTGGTTCTTGACCGCTGTGTAGATCCGATGACTCCGTGCCATATCTCCAACCGTAGGCTTCGAGCTCTACATATTACCCTTGTTAGGGTTCTATGGAAAATCCCTCCAATGATGTCCAACAACACCACAACCATAACAGCTACCCAGTGCCCTCTAGTGGGATGCAGCTCCAGTCGGTACTCTAGATGTCGGAGTTATGGATCCTGGTGATCCAGCTATAGACTGCTGAGGTCTTTGCTGATGAGCTCTTGCTAACTGAGCTCTCGGCACACCTTGTATCCTGATGGGACCCATAGGAGGAGGCCCCATACTCCATCCTCTTTGCACATCAAATCTCTAAGGAGGTCTATAAGGTGGGCGGTATTGCTATTGTGGTGGACTAAATGAAGCTTGTCCTAAACTCTATCCACCTCGTGGAGGAGGAACTAACCCCTTCGACCTACCCTCCTGCATCTATTGGATATGGCTCCGAACTCTGTCTCTAGCCTACTGCGTCTTCCCTCGTGTATCCTCTGCAATATAGGCCTTCTTTATGGCCTCTGCTAGTGTCTATGGGCAATGAATGTGCACCACGTTGCCCAAATCCAATTTCAGCCCGAATGAACATGTGAATTTGTACCTACTCATCCTGCATATAGTCAACGTACTGGAGTAGGTCTAGAAGTTGACTCTTATACTCGGCTACAGTCATCGATGCCTAACGGAGGTCATGAAACTCATCTATCCGCTGTTGTATAAACCTTCTGGGTAAATACCTGCTCTTGAATTGCTCCTCAAATAATTCATAGGTGACTGCCTTCGAATCAACATGGAGCTTCTGCTCCTCGGTCCTCCACTAGACTCCTGCTCTATCCCTTAGAAGATGGATCGCAACATGAGCTTTCATGTTACTAGTATAAGGGTAAGCTTGAAGCATCTGCTCAAGCTCACCAACCAAGCCTCTACCTGAAAACCTCCTCTATCTCCCAAATAGTGAGATGGTCGTAGCTTTAGGATCTCCCTGATATGGTCTGCAGCTGACGTCTAACGACCCCTAGGTCTCTCTTCATACTCCTCTCTCTGTCTAGGGCTTTGAGACTTGTCCCTATGTCCTGAGATCTTGTCTCCATGCCCTCTCTGCGGTGACACTGCCCTAGCCGACTCTGCGTGGAAGTTCTTTGCCCTATACTCCTCACCATGTCGAGGGTATACATGGGCATCCACTGACGGCTCCATGCCATGTCTAGAAACTCATCCTCTCAAGGGCTCTCCGCGTATAGCGCCATTGACGTCTTGAAGCGTCTGTTAAATCTAAGGTAGAATGGCCGCTACAGCCTGCTCAAGCAGTGGTATATCTAGGTCTATATGAAAAGACCCCTCACCTAATCCGCACCTCCTACACAGATCAAGGCAAGAGTTAGTTCATTGTTCTAAGTCTTGTTTTAGTTTTCTAAGTTTTCTATTTCATACAATTATCAAACATTGTGGTTTTATAGATTTAAAAGAATCAATTTTACACTAGGTTAAATGTTCAGATTTCATGTTTTCTAGGTGAACCCAAGGGTCCAAGCTTTGAACCCACAGCTCTGATACCATGTGTAACACCCGCAAAAACAATGTCCTAGGAACTCGCTTCAACCAAACACTTAACCCACAAATGCGACTATTTTTTTCTTTGTTTAAGTTAAAAGAGAAGGTTACAATACAAGGATGCAACACGAGTACATTAATTGATAGCTCTATAGGAAGGTAACAAGGATTAGTTTACTTAATTAATATTTTCTTTTCTTCGATTAAGTTCATTCCTAACAAAGTTAACTTTATGCCAAATTATTAAGTTCATTACATTAATAGCTAAAAGGGTCCTTTATTAAATTTTACACAAATTAAGAGTTCAAAAGGGACATCACACCCCTAGGCAAATAAATGGCCCCACTCATTCATTTACACATACCCTTAAGGGCTTTAAATTAAAACATTTAAAATACATTTCTTCTTAATAAAGGTAGGGTCAATTCTCCACCCTTGGATCAAATCCATGTTAGCCACTAGATCCTAGGGTTCTCAACATAACCCTAAAATCCTTATGATAGTCTATTAAAAACTTTTCTCATTATATTCTTCTCATTTGGTTCATTTTCTTTTGATAAATTTGCAGGTTGGAGAGGAGGAAGCCATGTGAGCAAAGGGAAGAAGCCATGGAGGATTTTACAAGAAGATTTAGTCTAGGTTTAGCTTAGTCTTAGTTTTATTTATGCAATCTATTTCATTTGAAGATAGGGAGGGATTTCTTTTTCCAATTTAGTTTTTATTCTAAGATTATAGTGTATTGGGTTTAAATTTGGGGCAAATGATGAGTGCATTTTTTGGCTCATTGATATCATTTCTTCAAGCCAAAAATACCCTTTTGATAGGACTTATTAATACATGGGGATGTTTTGTGTAGTTATATCTTAGTAGGTTTGATGCATTTTCCTTGCTATAGTCTATGAAAACCGATTATCACATGAACCTCCTACTAACTGTCTTTGTGAGATAAAACATGATGATGTGTGTAGGAAATGATGGATGTTGCTGGTAGTTATGGAGCTCGAGTTTGAAGAAAGTGGTAGGAGACTATTTCCACCAAAGTTGGCCTATTAGTTTGGGGCTTGTTCCTAACTGCCCATAGAAATTTATGCATTTTAATTAGTATTTGGTGGATGGTGATTAATGGCCCCTATTATGACGAGCCTTGTAACTAACAGTACCTATATGAAGACTTCGTCTTCAGAACATATAGGGGGAACTACTTTTGATATACTGAGATAGATTATCTACATATGGTTTTTTGGCATTATTATTTACTGTCTATGTTATGAAACTTATTATGAGTTAATGAAGGTCACAACGTTTTGAGAATCAAAAGTTGTTAATCCCTCTATCCCAAGGAAGAGCAAGGGCCCATGCGACCAAGGAGATAAGAGGTTATTTTGAGTTCATTTATGCATACAGTTCTTTGATTGAATGTATTGCAATTGTTGTTTGATAATCTTACATGCATGCTTTGATTGACTATATTTATTTTCTTCATTACCGCTTTCATTTAGAATAGATGTTTCCATTATGTAAATCTAGTTAACAAGTAATCTCACTTTCTGCTAAGCTTCATTTATACAGTTGTAATTTCATTTGTTAAAAGTAGTGTGTGCACATTTCATTTTCCATCAAAAGATTAGTTGTTAGTTTCCTTTCATCGCGAATAGTTGAATTCTATAGAACTATATTTCAATTCTGTAGATTTGTATTGCATTTACGTAGATTAGTCACTAAATGAAGCAACCCCCAACAGAACCAACAGATAAATGGTTCCATTAAACTCCATTGCATACTGCCTAGGACACAACCCTGCTTTAGAATGACACTGAATGAAGATTATGTCAGTTAAATGATTGGAGCAATACAATGACCCATCAGAAAACCCTACCCCCTTTAATATAAAGGAAAGAATGCTTTTAGATTCACCATTTGATTGTTTTGTTGTCTCATTCATAAGCATTGATCTTTATTTTACTTGCTGGTAGTAATATGTTAAATTTTACAACTTAGGAATTAGAGAAAACTAATTAACTTTCACGCACAGACATGGGTCCATGAAATTCTTTCATAAGTGATAGGACTGCCGCCCAGAGCAGACTGGTGGTTCTAGGACCACCGCTCTGCCAGGGTGACAAACAGTGGACTGCCGCCTTCCAGAGCGATGGTTGTGAAACCGCCGACTTACCTGGGTGACAAACACATGACCGCCACTTTACTGTGCGGTTGTTTTATGACCGCCACCTTAGCTTGAGTGGCAGTTACGGGACCGCGTCTCTACACAAGGTGGCGGTCCTGTTTCAGAAAAACATAACCATAATGCCGAGAATTTTACAAAAACTTAAAGTTGTTAAAAGATGTTAAAATGTATTTTAAGTTATCTTTGTTCATTTCAAAGTTCTAGAATTGAGATTTATTACTCATTTACTCATTTCTTAGTTAAGTCTAGTCTTTTTTAAGTGTTTCCATCTCTAACTAAATTCATCTACTTGCAAGAATAGTTTATATTTACTTAACTAGTTTCTTCTTTCCATTACAAGAGCAAGAAGGGAAAAATAAATCTATTTCATTACTTTTCATTTCTTTATATAAAATCAACTTTTCCAAATGCAATATAATCTAACTTATTTTCCTATTTCATTTTACTACAATGTTCATTCATTCAAAACAACCATATTAACTTTATTTTTCATCCAATGATATTTTGCAAACAAATTCAAATTCTAACAATCTCTACATTTTCTTCTTTCTCACATTTACAATACAATAAATACTCAATGAAAATATACTTTCTTTTCCATTGTAAAATAGATTAATCTTTCAATACAAGCCACTATTTTTCTCACAATACATTCAAGGTTTCAACAAGGAGAAAATACTTTCTTCTCTATTTGCAACTAGCTTTACAATAACATGCTTTCCTCTTTCTTCTCTCATTTGTTTCTTTCCACATACAATACAATAACAATAACAACAATTTGAATACAACTTTCTTTTACAAAGTCATTACAATTTCCTCCACTTGAAGTGGGAATCCAAACAAAATGTAAATACAAGAATGAATACATTATTACAATTTCTTCCACTCTAAGTGGGTAAAATACTAAGGAAGTTTCACATGGTCATCAACAAGACTCCAATGCTCCAAACACCAACAAGGTAGCTTTTCCAAGAATTTCCTTGATTCACAACAAAATAGGGGGAGAGGAAACGTTCTTCACCCAGCCAAGATACCCAATGGAGAGGATCTCAACTCATGGTAACTACTAACTTCCAAAATACTTAATAAATAACTTCACATTCATTCCATTTTCATACAAACGCAATAGCAACTCAACAAGAAGAAAAAAATAAAAACAACAATATAACAAGGCTTATCAAGAAAGCCAAAAGAGTAAGACCTATGGGGAGGCAACTTATGCCTCCCAATGGGAATGGGTGCTCACCTAAAAGCCTCCAATGCAAAATAGGAAATTTCCCGTATTAACTCTTATGCCTCCCTCAAGTACCCCTATACCTCCATACACTCTTATGCCTCCCTCAAAGACTCTTATGGATCCCTCATAATAAGAACAAGAAAAAATGCAAGCATTCCTCATACTAGATGGGGCACCCAACTCAAGCTCCCTCCACAAGAAAGTGATCTCTTATGCCTCCCTACAAGAAAACTGCCTGATAGTCTCCTCCCACTCCCAACTTAGGCATTCTACCCACACCCAACAAACATTTCAAAGAGACCACAATATTCAACGCAACATATACACACATACAATAAACAAATAACATAATTTAATCTAAGGTGAAGCTCATACCTCTCCATGGTAGAGCTTGTTCCAAGTATGATAGTCCCTCTCCAAAAATCAAGCAAGCATCCACAAAGCTCCAAAAAAAAATCCACAACTCTCTCAAAATCCTCTCACTCTCCAAAATTCAAGAGACTAAAAAAAATAATCCTCTAACCGCAAAACAAGCAACAAGGATTCAATAAATAGAGAAAGGAGAGGGAGGGATGATGTGGCTCCAAGTAGGATGCCACCTCATTTCCTCTCCACTCCACATCACTTGGTTAACCTCATATTCCAAAGCACCATTAATAAGTGGTTGGAGGAATGACAAGAACCTTACACACTCCATCTAACCCACTCCCCCAAAGGGCAAAATTAATATTTGAAAGAAAGTGCAATTAACATTTTACGTTTTTTTCTTCCCAAAACACCTAAAAGGGCCTAAATTTGACCCCCAAACCCATAGGTAGGGTTGGCATGGGAATTTAAGAGGTGTGGGACATGTTTGAGTTGTTCCACAAGCTTCCAAATTTGGCCTCTAAGGCCAAATTCGAGTTTCCCATGAAGGGTAGAGTGTGCTACACTCAAAACTCAAACATACATCACTCAACACAAAATCCAAGACTAAATCAATTCTAATAAATGAACTCCTTTTTTGTCACATCTTTAATTCGCTTAGGAAAAATTTAAATTAGCTTAATTAAGACACTACAACCCATGACTAATAAAGGGGTAAACACAAATCCAAAAATCTAAATAATAAAACAAGTAAAACTTTCACTACTAAAGAAAACACATACTAACATAATAGAAAAGGAAATTAAAAATAAAACAACACATGAACCCTAGGTCACAATTTTCTCCTAACCAAATAATTCTAACACACACATAATTACATGTTTCCATGGTGACCCTAGTTGGATTCTTCTCGAATTCCGATGTGGTTGGTCTCCACTCCCCCGATGTTGTTGTGAATATAATAGACCTGCAAAAACAGAGAATACCTCCTTCGGCCTCGTGGACGCATTAAAATGAATTGTAAAATGAGTCAGACTGTTATATTCCACTAAGAACAAGAGATTGAAACAATATAAACATGAAGTCTAGGATTTCATCAAAGTATTTGATTCTTTAAACATTTTTTTTATCATGAGAGAGTTTTGAATGCAATGTCTTACAATATTGTTATTATGACATCCTAGTATAACAACAAATTTGGATCTCCTTACTACCATTATGAAGTAGGAGTGTTAGTTAGACCTTCAGTTCCTAACAACATTCAACATTGAGCAAGTTTTTGATGATGATGCTCATATTCATAGGTTGTTAACTTGCAAAAATGAGTTCAATAATCACTTCATTCATCTTGAACCCACAATGAAAATGTGTGAAAGAAAAGAGACTCTCTTTGGAAAAGATATAATCCAGCTAAAGACAAATGTCATTCCTAGAGGACTTGTCATCCTAAAATCAAACTTTGATAGTGTAGACCTAGTTTTGAGCAAACCTTCTTATGCATCTAGAGATGTTGAAGAGTGCAACTTAGGAACTTCTCAAAATCCAAGAAAGGTTTTGGTTGGGGAGTAGTGTGAATAAGAAATAAAAGTTGGCTTATAGCAAGTTACTAAAGAAATATCAGGATTGTCTAGAATGGTCATATTCAGAATTGAAAGCTTATAAAGAAGACCTATTTCAGCATGAGATACCCATGGAGCCTCACTCCAAGCTCTTCAAAAAGATGAAATGGCCCATCAATCCCCTTCTTGCAACCAAAATGCAAGAAGAGCTGACTAAATTGTGAGATGGTGGGATAATTCAACCCACTAGATACTCTTCATGGGTAGATAAATTAATGCCAGTTAGAAAGAAGAATGTGGACATAAGGCTTTGTGTGGATTTTAGAAATATAAACAAAGAATCAATTAAATATAACTACCCATTGCCTAATATGGATAATATGTTACAAAAGGTAACATGATCAAAGATGTTATCTATATTCGATGGTTTCTCTGGATATAACCAAGGTGGTGAAACAATCTAAACAGTTCAAGACTACTTTTACTACCCCATGTGGGAACAAATGTCTATGCAAGGATGCCTTTTGAACTGATGAACGTATGAGAAATTTTTTAGAGAGCTATGGATGTGGCTTTCTCTGGTCTTATCAATGATTTCATAGCAGTATATCAAGATGTTATAACTATTTTCTCAAAGAAAAGGGGTGACCACTTGGGACACCTTGAAAAGATGTTTCTCAGACACAGAGAGAATGAGATTTCATTAAATCCCAAGAAATGTCACTTCGGGGTACAAAAAAAAGTTTTTTGGGGCACATAGTGTCATATGAAGGAGTCATGATAGACCCTAAAAGCGTAGAAGCAATTGGCAAGGTTCTCATTCCTATGTCTAAAAAGGGAATTTAGTCTTTCTTTGGGAAGATGAAATTTGTAAGAATATTCATCTCCAGCTTTTTTGATATCACTATTCCCATCACAAGTATGTTGAAAAAGCACCAGGTCATCAAATGGGAAGAATGGGTTGTTCAAGAATTCCAAGGAATAAAGGAGGCACTCAAGACTGCCCCCATCTTAACCAGTCCTTGATTATAAGAAGGAATTTCAAATGTTTTCTTTTGCCTCAGAAAATACAATTATTTATGTGTTATTACATAAGAATGATGAAGGAAGTGAAAAGCCCATCACTTTATTTAGCAAAGCCTTGCACGAAGCTGAGCTAAAATATTCCATCATGGAGAAACAAGATTTTTCCTTGTTGAAAGCCACTAATATTTTTAGACCCTACATTCTAAGCTCCAAATTCATAGCTTATGTACCCCATCTTATGGTGAAGGCTATTCTATTAGAAACAAAGATGTTAAGTAAATGATGCCACTCGGTCAACAAACTTCAAGAATATGACATGGAGATTCAAACCAAAAGTTGGTTTGAGGATTGGGCTTAGCAAGGTTGATGGCAAAGAGCAATTTTCAAATGGTGGAGATACACAATGTTGAAAAATATGGGCCACCTCCTCATGAAAGGGTGATCACTTCAGTTTGGTATAGAGATATAGTTTATTACTTGATGAACTTGAATTGTCCTACGAACTTAGAAAAAATCAAAGGAGGACACTCAAGTTGGTTTCCTAAAAGTATATCTTGACTGATCATGGAATGGCTTGGAAAAACCCATAAGGAGTTTTTTAAAGATGTATCACTGAAGAAGAAGCACCCAAGATAATTGTAGAATTTCATGGAAGAGTGTGTGGAGGAAACTTTGCTACTAGAGTTATTGCTCACAAAATTTTAAGGGAAAGTTATTGGTGGCCTTCATTGTTTCAAAGATGTTGCTTTATTGGTTCAAAAGTGTGAGAGTTATCAATTCTTTTTCTGGAATACTAAAAGCTTATGGGCCCCTACCCTTGCAGCGTAATGTCTTTGGAAGCTCCATTCAAACAATAGGGTTTGGATTTTATTGGAGAAATATCATACTATTCTGGTGCTGGTCATAAGTGGATATTGGTAGCAACTGACTACTAAACCAAATGGGTTGAATCCATTCCCACTAGGAAGACAACTCATCAAATAGTCATGGATTTTATTCTCAATAATACAATCTGCAGATTTAGGGTCCCTACCAAGATAGTTGCTGACAATGCCATGAGATTTAGAGCTAAACCATAGGCAACAATGTGCCAAGAGTATGGTATAAATTTGGCCTATGCATCAAATTATAATCCTCAGAGAAACGACCAAGAAAAATCAAGTAATAAGAACTTGCTTAAGATCCTCAGAAGGATACTAGAGACAAACAAGAAGAAATGGGGCGAACAACTCAAGTTTGCATTATGGGCAGACATAGTTAGCACTAAGAGGTCCACTGGGAAAAGTCCTTTTGAGCTAGTCTATGGAATTCAGGCCCTTCTACCTTTGCACTAACAAATTTTAGCATATCAATTCATGTAGGAAGTTGAAGATGGTGAGGAAGTAAGTCCATATGAGACAATGGTCAATCAATTTATTAAATTGGATGAATAAAGAAGAGAGTCCCATAAGAAACATGTAAAGTTAAGAGAAAAAATCAAAAATATATTTGACAGGAAGGTCACCCCAAGAGTTTTCATTGTTGGAGAGTTAGTCTTATTATGGGACAACAGACATGAAGATAAGGGAAAACACAAAAAATTTGATGCTTTACGGATGGGACCATATTCTATTGATATCAGGATTAGAGAACATACTTTCTTTCTAAAAGATTTGGAGGGACATTTGTTGGGGTTTTCTATCAATGGAAGGCACCTCAAATATTTCTTGGACTAAAGCAAATGACCAGGTATGATTTTGCACACCGTATAGTTTTGCTATTGTTTTTGCTTTTGTTGTTTTTCTTTTTGTGCTCTGATCTACAGTGACAAGATTTTGGGATATGTCAGTATTCTAGTATGAGTATTATGCCTCTTTTTAGAAAATCCCTATGTGTTTTGTCTCCCCGAATCCTTTCCCAATGGATTAGGCATCTAGTCTATTTATTGAAGTATTTTTTGGTTCTTGTGGCACCCACAGGGGGTTCCCATCCCTAAGTAGGAGCTGATGTTGGCACTCATTTTGAGCCATGTTCTTAACCTAGTTGATTTTTCCAAGAAATACCTTGTACCATCTATTAATGACCCAAATTTGCATGTTAGTTTGTCACTAGAGCTTTTTAAATCTCAGTGACCATCCCTTCCCATGAAATTCAACAAATTAAAGGATGGACATGACTATTCAATTCTAAGGAAGCCGCAATGCATCAAATTGGCAATACCAAAATGAAAAACTTAATGTTCTGTGGGTTGCTCCTAAACTATGAAAGGGTAAAAGATCATATCATGATCAAGGTGGAATTCTAGAATGATTGATAATCATTCAAATTTACCTTATCACGCAAGATGAAAGCAAGAGAGGATGTCGTGGATGAATGGTTGTAAGAAATAAGGGAATGTGGTTGTATAACAAAATTGCAACACATTAGTTTAGTGTTCTGTGGGTTTGTCAAGGAGGTCAATAGTCCGCAAATTCCAAAAGGCAGTGAGACACTCAGAAATCCATCAAAGGGCCACAAAACATAAAAAAAATAACTGAAAGGTCCGTGGTAAAAGAGGAATACAAGTAAAATTCGCAGGACGATTTATCAAAAGGGTCAGCACTCTGTGGATTCTGGAAACCGTGGGACACTCAGAAAAAGGAATATATTTCATCAATACCTTTACTGCGGGTATCCAAATCATACAATATGAATTTAGAGATAATTGTTATGCTATCCAAAGGTAAATTCAGTTATGAAAATTAATTTTTGAGTTAAAAATGAAATAAAGAGAAGCATATGTATATACTAGGAACAAAATGGGGATTCTTTAGGGCCCCAACCCTTGAAATTCACATAACTTATAGTATGCATATACAAAAAGGGAGGTTCTTATAAAAGAGGTACAATGTCAATTGATGGTTATAAATTCCTCTGTAAAGGCAGGAATCTGATTCAACAACTTCTTCTTCCTAAACTCAATTATTTACGGTCTTGAGCCCCATAAACATACTGGATATCCCTTGTAAGGTCACGGACATGCCTATCTCCATGAGTTATTTAATGTCTACTTTTGGGCCTTCCAAGGTCTTGATCAAATCTAGTTTCTTCTATAAGAGGAGACCCACTTAAGGAGATTAGACCTGCATTTGAGGTAAGCCTTAGTACCCTGACAGGTAGTAGCTTTTGAGGTTGAAGATGGTCCGGGAACATCAACTAGTGTCATGGGGGAAGATTCATGTACGCTAGGTTCATCCACAGAAATTGGCTAGCTCACACATGTTGGATTGGGTATGCCCCATCTGTGTCTCTTCAATGAAGGCAGTGACACTTCAAGGGTCCTCTCAAAAGAAGATTTCATCGAGGCTTTCTCAAGACTAGTGAGTTCTTTGCTCTATTGCGGCTATTCTGCAGGAGATTGAAAGATATGTCTTCTATAGGCTCATCATCAAGCACTACATAGACATTGGCTGGAATTTATTTCTCTGTTAATGCTTCATTAAAAAATATCAGGGATATGTTGATGATGTTATCGCTAATGGTGGGCCTTAAATGGAGCCAAAAGTTCTTCAACAACTCAAGAGTTTTGTGATTCTCTGCATGAAACAAGTGATAATACATAATTTGAAAAATAGAGAAGAAATGATTCATCTTGATAAGCCTTCATATCAATGTTACCCAAACTTGCACGAGGTGTCAATGCTCCTTCATTCTCCACTTGATCTTCAATTTCAAATAATATCCTCACAAAAGCTTCATCCGGGCCAGAAAGGTTGAAGATTGCATGTAATGTTTCTGAAGAAAGATCCTTCAGACTGGTTCCTAATTCCACATCTACCATTGCTTGAGAAGGATGAACAAAAACTCTCTTTTCACTGAGAATTCTTGAAGGAAGATGTAATCTTATGAGAAAACAATGAAAATTTATAAAATGATGAAGTTTTAGAGTGATTGTGTGAGGTATCATTTCAAGATTAAATGTGAAATTAATTCAGAATACTCACACCGGTCTGGATAAAGGGGAAACAAATTGATATCTTTCAAAAAGGGTTTTCGGCTTGAAGCGGAAATTCGCACAAAGGAAGCATCAAATATGAGGGAGTATCAATGATTATCTGTTTCCCAAAGCATATTCCCTAAAAGGGCAAGTGTTAAATTAGTTAAGATAAAGACATAAGGGAATAGGTTATTTGTGACTGGGCACATGAATGATGGTGACAACATGGATAGGACAAAAAGGGATTAAAAAACAAAAGTAAAAATCTGGCATACATCCATGTCAGCAACTAGAAGCATAATCAAATTAAGGAATGAAAAAGGTATCTTTACAGTTGTAAGATATTTTCCAAAAATGGAGCTTGTTTACTGTGCCTTTTGGGATGGTTCATTAAAAATTTTGGGGGGAGAAATTAAATTGTAAGAACACACCAAATTTATATGAATACGAGGACTTTTCCTCATATCTAAGGGGGGTTAAGTTTTTCTACTTTTGAAAAAAGATTGAAAGATTCAATTGTAAATACTACATGTTTCCTTTGTGAAATGCGTATTGATCTTAGTTTCCCAAAATTCCATGTGTCAAGGTGGTTGCAATGTACGACCATTGAAAATCTTTGAGAGTATTCATTTGATGTTCCCTTGTTAAATAAATTTTTGAGATCTGAATGAAATACGCCCACTTTTGAGTTTGAATTTTTCCTTATGGGTTATGTATGTTGAATTGTTAATTCATGAGTTATATTTTTCTGCTACAATCTTGTGTTTATTGTTTCTCTTTGTCATACACTAGATATGTCCTTAATGTTTTTGCTTTGGTATTTAAGTTTGATGTTGTGTTGTGAGCATTCCCTCTACAATGTTGGACTTGATTGTAAAATCCTTTCCATAACCATTTTTTGTTGATAGATTTTTGTTATCCTTTGAGCGAATCTTGGGTGTATGAGGGAATAAACATTAAATTATTTATTTGAATACTAGCTCGAGCCTTTGTGTCTAGTATTTTAGAGATTGAGTTGGAACTTTGCATCTATTGAGTATCAATGAATGCAAATATTCTTTTGTAGAAATTGTGACTTCTTGATCCAGTTTTCTTTGCTTCTCTAGAATTACAGGTTCCTTTAAGTGTTAAATGCTCTATTGCAAAGAGTCTTTCATCCTATAATCCCCCCACTTTTAAAAAATACATAAGTGATCCTACCAATTTCTATTTGTTTTTTTTTTGTCTCTAAATATCATTAAAATTATCCTTCAATTTTTATTAAAAGAATGCAAGAGCAACTAAATTCTAATGTATATAGTAATTTGTGTCTGGTGAAGTAAGCATATGCAACATTTTGTGTGAAAAATCAGTGAGAGTGAAGTGTTGTATCCATGGCCATGTTTATCCCATATTGATCCATCATTTGAAGAAAATTGAGGAAACAAAGACTCCATCTTCCCCTCTACATTCAGGTTACCCCGCGGGTCCTCTCACCTTGGTTCAAGGAAGGACCAAAAGTAGCAGGAATAAGCCAACCCCTTTGTACATGTCCCTCAATCATCTCACGACTTGATCCCCACGGAAAGTGGTAGACCCCTCCCTAGCTACAAAACGACACATACCAACCTAGTCTACCACCATGCCAAGCAATTCCCCCCTCTTTAAAGAGAATTGATGTCAATCCACTAGGGGGTGTAGATTTGAGGACCAACACTACACACTCCTGCATTGGGAAAATTTATTAGTTGGGCATCTTTTAGATCCAATGTATATATTTTAAAATTTAGTGGTTTTTATATGGAATCACATCTCTAACAAAGAGAAAGACAATATAAATTCTACAACCAATATGAAAGTTAGTGGAACAAAGAAGTGTATTAAAAAGGAAGAAGGGGCTCTATAGATATTAAGTAAAGAGCAACTAAATTTGTTGAATCAAACATTGCGAGAGACTCAGACACCAAATGACTATGGGTCCTCCATGAAATGTGCATTTACCGCTAATAGATGCATCAAAGGCTTCAAAACACATTATTGACATAACATTTTAAAGGTAAATCACAAGATTTTTTGTCTTAAATTATGCAACATATTGTTCTCTTCATATTTAACTATTTTAATTTATTTATGCAAGATATATTTCTCTTGGGGTTAAGGGGATCATTTTGTAATCCTCCACTTGACCTATTAAATGCAATACATCGAATTAAAAAAAATGAGGTAATACGATTTTTGTTTTCAATTACAGCTCACTCATTTATATATTGACTTACATGAGTAGGATTGTTTGTAAAGTAGATGGTTGTCTTCAAAAGAGACATCGAGAGCAAGGATTGAGCAGAAGAAAGAAAATATTATAGATATTGTTTGCAAATTGGAAAAGGAATTGGTACTGCTTTCATGGACTCTCAAACTCGTCTATTAGTTCATTGGGTCGATGATCTTCTAATGGCATGTGTAGTCAAAACATGATGGATGTTTTTACCAGAGAAATACATTAAGATCCTAAAGGGATTTGTAAAATAGTTAGCACGTCTAAAGGGATCTATGGCAGAGGGATAAATTATTCAAGAAATATTTTTCTACATATCAAAATATCTTGAGGAGGAATTTCCATAAATACGACACATTTGGGATGTTGAACATGGAAATGAAAAATTGGAAAACCTTCTTGGAGCAAGAAAATATATGAAACTTGGTATGTATTGAAATTCATATCAAACATACATAATGTATTTTTCAGTGTGTGTAGCCATTAATTATTTATTTATATGTTCGATTTTTTGGCCTATTGAAAAATATGACATTGAGAATTTCATGTTATTTAATACTTTGTATATGGTTGCGTGGATTAAAAAATATGAATAAAAATAGACTAGCCACGAGAGCCAAAGGATTGATTGGAGACGAAAACATCCATGAAAACCACTCCCACCACAATATCATTGTCAAACCAACCTACTCTTGAATGGATGAGTTCATATTTAAATAATATTTATGCCATCAATCGAAGGGCAAGTGACATAAGAAACATCGATGTGAATACTTGGTTAGTTGTCGCAACAATTTTTTAATACATAAGTGTTTTATATTTCTTTTGGAAATATATTAATATTATCTTAACACTTAAATGAAAGTGAGTAAATAATCCAGTCAAATGGAAAATATATCCATGCGGAAAATATTGACAAAAGAAGGGTCACTTGTTGCAGAGTTATTCCTTTTGAGTAGGCTAGTTGAGCTCATGCCAATTATAGGAATTTGTTCCAAGGGCAAATGGATTATGTAAGAAAGATTAAACTAATAATAATAATTGATTATAGAATTTTTGAAATTTTCATATTTAGGTGTAGTCAGTACCCTTCTATTGATAACACATTTTTGAGAGTGGACATTAAAAGTGGCTTCTACTCAGTTGACCTTTTAAGAGCATTACCTGAGGGGAAAGCATCATGTGTTACCTCGACATTGTGATTAGGTATTAATTTGTGTAATTTTTCATATGTGCATCTTCTCCTTTGTCATGTGCAGAGTTTCTAAATGTAAGTTTCTTTTTTCATGAATCAATTTTTAACTGTTTATCTAGGTCTTCTTTTATCCTGATATATAAAGAGAAGGTAATTGGTAGTTTGTATTGCATTATGAGCCAAAGATGACACATGTTGTTGACAACAAAAATGTTGTAACAAGAACATCTTGGGGAACAATTAATGTTATTCATAGAGATGTTGAACATGACTCTAGTGATGAAGATAACCCTACTAATAATGAAGAAGATCATCATATTTTGATCAAGACAATGATTGAGGTGGTGTTGATTTTGAAGATGTTGTTGACGAAAGTGATGGTGATGAGCTTAACAATGCTATTGTAGTCACAAAATCACGCACTTATTAGTATTATCATATCGTCAAATATGTTGTTCTATATATGGATCTTGCCGTAGTAAAATTATTCACTAATGACCCATCCCCTAGTCTCGTCGTCAGTTAGTTGATCGTCGTCGTCACTTGTCTTACACAGTCATCATCTTAGCTGATTATTGTTGTCATTAGTCATACATAGTCGTCAGTTATTTCTACATCTCTGGTCATCTCTTAGGATGTCTCAGATGTTATTATTAGCTCACTTTTCATCTCTGGTCTTTGACTAGGGCACCCATGGGCGCCCCGGTCCTTGTTTAGAGTGCCCTAGTTTCTGTCACACTTGGTTTTCTAATTCTTATTTGAGGTCGACACTTTTGGTTCTTCCTCCCATTCCCCTAGGTACTAGTCGGCATGTCGGGTCATTAGTGTCAAAATTTGAACAAGAGATCCCTATATAAGCACAACATACACACCCATTATATGGGAAAGACTATTCTATCAAAGGGCTAGCTATATACTAAGGCAAGGGACTGCATTTGGGCATATATATCTACATCACACTGCATAGGAAAAGGGAAAGTCTATTCTATTCCATCCACCATTTTGCATTCTATCTAGCTATTGCCTGATATCTCCATGTCATTGACGCCTAGGGCACCTAGGCACATTATTACACTCAAAAAGTACATAGAACTACATGGGAGTCTGAGATGTAGTGCAACACTTAGTTGTAAGTCCACCATTGTGGCAGCTAAGGATAGTCTGACCTATTCATATGCATCTTTATTTATTTAGGGTTTGATGCTTTGTATGGGTTTGTTATAGGTGATTCTTCATTGCATGACTACAACATCATCATCGAAGCTACTGGAACACTCACCTGACAAGGAGCAAATATTGTGAAGACCTAACGACCTTGTTGGTATCAGATCCTAAACTTTTTTGTAAGTCATAGAGCACCCATTCTATAGACAAGAGCGTCCATTTTTGCCTCTATTCCTTTCCACAGGCACCCCAGTCTAGTTATTTTTCATCCTTTATTACAATTTTCCAAGGTGCTCTACATATCTCTTCCACCAGTCCAACACACTATTCCAGTTCCAGATCACTGCGAGGTAAGTCCCATTTAGGTTAGTACCTTTCCCTCCTATTTCACTTATTTCATTTCATTTAAAATATTAAAATAATTAATTAGCATTTAGTATTCAATTTACATCAGATATTTCATTGCTGTACTTAGTTAGATTAGCTTAAAATTCCAAATTTTAGTTAATCATTTTTGGTGAACCCATACTTTAGAATAATTTTGTCCCTAGGATCCACTTCAACCCTAATGGCAAACGATCATCCTTCACCCTCTCAGCCCATCATGTCTCACTATAGCATCAATCCCATTTATGATGAGACTGATATCGTTGAGTTTACGACTCTTTATGTTAATTGTATTATGCCCACCTCATACTCAACAAGAACTTTTAGATGGTGAACATTTGTACCTACTAGTTTTGAGAATTCGCCACTTGGTATTAGCATTATTTCGGATCCAATAACATTTACTCATTGTACACCTTGTTATAAAATTGCTCATGATCCACCTTTTAATGTTTCTAAAGAATTCCTAGATGATTCTCTCATTGATTATATGCTAGGTATTGATAATCATTCACATGTACCCACTGATTCTTCACCTACTCCAACCATAGGTTCATCTCAAGATTCTCCTAGTTCTCATGATTCATCACATATGTCATGCACTCTCACATTATGTTGATGATCCTATTAATGATCTCTTTCTTTTTGAATCATTATCTGATGAGGACAAACCATTTGCTAGTCACGACTCTTTTACTTTCCATACGAGCTGAGTGTGACTCTCCTATTCCATCTTCTCCTTCAAAGGTTGTGTCCACTCTTACACATGAGTCTACTCCTTCTCCTACCTCTTCTCTAATTTATCAATACATCTATCATGATATCCATCTTCATTCTCCATCTATTAGTATATCAATTTCTCCTTCTATTAGTGTATCTCTACTCCATCTACTACTATGTCATCTTCTCCACCTACTAGTAGCATAAAATCTCTCCCATCTATTACTATATCTTCTTCTCCATCTATTGAGGCTTCCGATGTTAGTCCTATTATTCCTTCACATATTCCATGTTCTATGTCTCCTATTATCTCTTTCAGCACCTCCTACTAGTGTACCTTTAGCATCAGAATCCCCCTCATCTCCTCTTGATATTCCCATGATCACACATAACGACAAGTTGCAATTACTTAATACTCCATTAACATCTCCTAGCATTCCTCCACAAGATATTTTATCTCTCATGCATGTGGTAGGTCAATTGCAATCACAAGTCCATTACTCACTTTAGAAAGTAGAGCTTATTATGATTCAGTAGATAATAACTCATTACATGGAAATCCAATCCCTAAAAAGATTCATAACTCGACATTTCCAAAAGATTTCATTATGCCTACCTTCACATGCTTTGATGGTACTGGTGATCCTCACTTGCATTTACAACACTATCACCAAGCTATGCATGCATATTCTAATGATAGGTTATTACTTAAGGCTTTTAAACATAGTCTTATAGATGATGCATTACAATGGTATACACATCTTCCATTCAGATCCATTAGTACATATTATGATATGGAAGATGCCTTCTTACAATGTTTCATTACCAATAGCGGCCCTAGAGCTACATATGATAACCTACATCATTTACATCAAGACCCTTCAGAGCTCCCATCAAGGATTATATCTTGCATTTTAACACATGCATGCATCAATTAGTCTTTAAACCCACTGACTTAGAAACACAATTCATTTTTTGTCGTAGTTTACTCCCACATCTCAAACAATGCTTACAATATGATACTTGTGAATAATTCATTCTATTATGTTACAAAGTTATCGACCTAGAGAAAGATCTTATCGCAACACATGTCATTGATCCTCCATGTCCTACTACCACTACCATATCATCTAGTGTTCCTCCAAAACATCAGTGGAGGGTCCTATACAATCTCCATTACCACCTAGTAAACAAAACAAGCAACCTCATTCTATTAAATCACCAAAGCATAATTCTATTCCTCCTCCATGATAGGCTCCTTCCTCCTCCATGGTAGGCTCCTTCTTCTTCTCCTCCACCTATCTCACATGAGCCATTATACTTCTCAAATCACGATATACCTCATGATATATTGTGTGTTTTACTTGATAGGAATCTTATTCGTCTACCCTCTAATCAATATCATCCTCCACATAGATTACATCGTCAGCGTGACCAACATTATTACAACTATCATCACATCACCAGCCATCGAGATAACGAATGTTTAGCCCTTCATGAGAGACTAGTACAATTAGAAGAACAATGTGTTATCTCCTTTGACCCTCGTTCACATGAACGACCTATTTCTCCTAGGCATCCAATGCATACGTTTTCTAGAGCTCCAGTTATTACTCACTCATCGTTAGGTTTATTGCTCATGAGCATTCTCCATCGCATCCATACATTGCTCCATTATTGCATCCATCGCATCATGCTGCTATTTCACATAGGCTGCCACAACATGCTTCACATTCCATCACACCTACACTTGACATGTAGTTCAACTCATATACTCCCACCACTTCCATCCCACATGCTTCCACACTAGCTACTTACTACCTTGGCCTTTGGTAGGTGATCACTATCACCTTACCCCTCGATGACGCACTTGTGTTTTTACGGTTCTTACATGACTATTGAGGGTTATATTATAAGAACCTTTCATCACATGCTTTTTTCGATCCATCTAGCGCACTCTATCACTTCCCTATGATGCACTCTTGCTTACGCAGATCATTCTTGACTGATGAGGGGTCCTAACTAAATGAGCCTATTCATCCACATATTGGGGGGCATCACTCAATTTCCCTCTTTTCTCTTACTCATTCCAACACATGTTTTCATCATATATTGTCTATTTTTACAGTTTTTACTAATATACATTACATATCCATGCTTGATACACAACTCATCATTCAATTACATTTATTCAACATTTCTTCATTGTTATACACATAATGCATCATCACATAAAAAAGATTGCCATTACTTAGGTCATCCTTTTTACAACGAGTTATAAATTATACTATACCATCATCATACGAACTCTATGATACGAACAACATTTCATTCAAACTCAATTACCTATGTATCATCATCATTCACATTGCACATTTATGCAACATTATATATGCACCATAACAAAAACAAACTACAACACATCATTATCAAATAAATCTATACAACATCCACATCAACATTACATATATCATCAATCCATATATATATGTCGCATAATCATAGTTACAAAACATAGCTAGGGGGCAAGGCCCCTACATTATATACAATCGATATAACTCACACCTCATCATCACTATCACTCTCGGGTACTGCGAGAGCCCTAGAACTAGATGCCTCTCCACCAACTCTATGCCGCTGTTCACAGACCTCAATATCGCTCAACCTGCCTCCATAACAAGGTCACCTCCATAGACTGCTCCAAACACTGACGCTACAAATCCACGTACTACGTAAACACATCATGCGCTAAGGGACCACCACCTACTGCCTCTCTAGGCTCGTCGAGTCTCCTCATGTGCCTCATCCCTCTCACCTAAAACATATGTACATGTGGCCGTTGTTATGGCCACCGACTCAAATAAATGGGCATGCTCACCCGCTATGTCATCCACATGCTCTAAGATACCTCCACCAAGAACATCTGTCGGCACATTCCTATGTTAGTGTGTGGATGGTCATATCCACTATCAATGACCAATAGGTGTCACCTACAAAACATACAACACATTGCGTTAGATATCCATCGCTAGAACATAGGCAAACAAAAAGTACATCACACAACTATACAAATACTTACACTCTACTCTAGTTGTTGCTATAGGATTGGGGGCATGGGCATCCCCCTCTCTCTCCTCCTCCATGTGCTAACCTTGGTGCATCTGTAAACACTGGGTACAAGAGTACCCATTGATGTGCTACCCACCATGCACGATACTCCTCAGTACAACTCATCATCCACATCTATCAGCTCTATTGCCGCATTATCTCATCTAGCCTTGGGGGCACTAGCTGCTCTATAGTGGGCCCTGGTCTAGCCCCAACTCTCTATGGTGCTCTAATAGATCGTGCAACCATATATATGGCTCTAAGGGCACATCCTGAGCCATGCCAAACTGACGTGCAATACTCACTCTACCTGAAATAACTCTGCCACTCCTGGAAAGTGGTCCTCTAACCACATGGTCCTACGAATACATCGTAACTCTACAATGTCCTCTGGCCATCCCCCATAGTCACAGTATGGCCTCCATATAACTGACTCGGGCCCCATCCTATCTATCAAAGTGTTATAAGTATCTGTATCCATCTTTCATCTATGTACATTAGCCCATCTCCCTACATATATCTCTGGCCTGGCCCAATCTACTCATGGGCCTCCAACTAGTCTCAATACAACAATATGCTCATACGCCCACACATGCAACAATGTGGTGGCTCCTATCCCACCACCATGCTCATCATGAGTAGATCTGTACAGTCTTTGTATAAATGGGCAACACACCACGCCCATGCATATTTGGTACTCTCCTCCTCTATCCACTGGCATATCTCATGCATCTTATATAAGATGCCTACGCCTCCACCCTCGACTGCTATAGATGAAGTGCAATCATAACAATAATGAACTTCCCCAAGCGCGGAACCCCTGATCTCAAAATGGCATCCAAACTAATATGGGCCTCGGTAGGTACTCGAGTCCCCACAAAATATTGCCTCACAGCGGCTACATCTGTCTCTCCATATCAACCAATGGCATCACCTATACTCTCTCACCAACCATCCGAAAATCGTAGTATGTGATATACATCCTCCAATGTCACTGTCATCTCACCCGTAGGCAACCAAAATGTGCATGTATGAACACACCACCTCTCACATAATGCAATCAATAGTGGCATATTATGGGGCACATCCCCCATTCGTGCTATGTACCGTAGGCCGGCATGGTCCATGACATCCCACTCATCATCTGACAAACCCAAACTAAGCAATGTGCTCATATGACGACCGTTGAGGAACTCCCTAGAATGGATATCCCTCTGCACAACACCAACCAACAACAAAAACTTGTGTTAGAAAACTACAAAGATTCAAATACACTTGCTTAAGACATTGCAATATACGTACAAAACTCATCATTTACACCATTCTATGCTACCAATACACATTTTGGACTAGGGCACCCATATGCAGGACTACAACGCCCATGAGTAAGACACTAGCACCCAGGTCTAGGTGCTCCTATCCCAAGGGTCACTAATGTCCCTCACTGCTCT
This sequence comes from Taxus chinensis, assembly GCA_019776745.2. Taxonomy (NCBI): domain Eukaryota; kingdom Viridiplantae; phylum Streptophyta; class Pinopsida; order Cupressales; family Taxaceae; genus Taxus; species Taxus chinensis. Next base: position 589,643,370 of record CM034154.1, on the reverse strand, counting down.
TGTTCCAGTCTAAAACACCGAGAAATGACATAACATCAAATTTGCAAAAAATTACTTAAAAAAAAATTACCACACACATTTTTTGAAAAATACACCATACTTACCAATTCCACAGTCCTATGTGACGCTACGGTTGTCGCCACCCTCTCAAACCGACTAGGACGTGTTACTCTCGCTTGCGGCATCCTCACTCACTAAACGTTCAATCTCACACTCGCAAAAACAACAAATGAAGTGGATAATTACTTTTTCACTTCCTTACTTATAGTCACTTTTCATCATTTACTTTACTATGGTTGTATTTTACAACTATTACTCTGATTAATACACATTACACCATTTTTTCTCATAACTTGCACGTTTCTACTCCAATTTGCACCCCGTTTGCGGCATTCTTTTTAGAATTCTACTGCCCTTATATTGTACACATTACAATTGGTGTTACATTGCATTAAAAAACTTTTCATTGATTCAATTTACACATATTTTGAAAAATTCCATATAATCTTCTCTATTTCGTGCTTACTTTCAGCTCAAGCATTCGTTCTTTACATCACTTCCCCTTTCACCGAAAGGGGGGCATATTATTGGGATCATCTTGATAATTCCCCTTATATCACCATGCGATTAAACATTACATTTTATCTAATTTACCAAGCAACATTTCACCATTGATTCCCCTAATGACCTAATTTGAGGGCAACAAACATTTATCATTTACTACGTGACGAGCAATCTTCAACAATTCCCCCTAATGACTTAATATGGGGGCAACTAATGCACAATTTCTATATGACATTTCATGCATTATCCCCCTAATGACCTAAGTTGGGGGCAACTAACGTGACTATTCACCATTTTCCATTATTTCCCTCTAATGACCTAACTCCGAGGGACAACCTATGTAAAATATCTCTATGATCAATAATCAATCAATCAATATACGCATTCAAAATTTCTAATCAACATGAACTCAAACATTTCTATACAACACATTTGGCCTCTCAAATCACCTACGATTAGGAGTTATGTGCGGCCTCTGAGATGACCTAAATTGGGAGTTAAGTGTGGCCCTCCTAGATGACCTAACTTGGGAGATTACATCTATCACTCTTCCTAGATGACCTAACTTGGGAAGTTATTCTATATTTGGCATTCATTTCCAGATGACCTAACTTGGAAGCCATCATCACGCATTTCACGCTTGCTTCCAATGACCTAACATGGAAGCCATCATACAATTCACATTCTTCAGATGACCTAACTTAGAAGCTATCACATTACACCGAAACATTGTGGAGTGGGGGCAAGAGTGCCTTCCCCATATCACTCTTATATGGGTCAATTGTTTGATCGAATTATTTGGATCCAAAATTATTAAAAAATTTGATTTGAGTCCGTATCTCCAGTGGCTAGATCTTGAGGTTGTAGTTAGAAGTTGGATAATAACACACTTTTCTCCCTACACTCTTCCTCTGGTGGCAGAGACGCCCAAATCCTCCCGATCGATTATTCACATACAAGTGTTTCAGGTTGAGAAATGATCACCCCCTACCCTCATCACCATCATACAATAAACTGCAATCATCAATCATTACAATCATTCATCATTACTTGGTACACATCATCATTTCGTTACGCTATTCTATCGTTTACACTACATGGATCAACTTGATGATTCATGATTTGACACACTATATGGTTTCATTTGGCACTCTTCTACATCACATTTGCATGTTCTACTACAAAATTGGCTTCTCCAGTTTCTCGTAGGTATGTATCTCTATCTACTTTATGTTATCGAGCTTTCTGCTAACCAACATAAAGTGGGGGCAAATGTAGTCACAAAATCACACACTTACTACTACTATTATACTATCAAGTATATTGTTTTATATATGGATCTTGTGTAATAAAATTCTTCCCTAATGACCCATCCCCTAGTCTTGTCGTCAATTAGTTGGTCGTCGTCGTGTCATTTGTCCTTGCACAGTTTATCATGTCTAGTTGATTATTGTCGTCATTAGTCGTACATGGTCGTCGGTTGTTTCTACAGTTTTGGTCGTCTCTTAGGATGTCTCAGATGTTGTTATTATCTCAAGTGTGGTCTCTAGTCCTTGATTAGGGCACCTAGGGTAGGATTAATGGGTGCCCCAGTCCTTATTATGGGTGCCTTGGTTTCTGTCACACGTGGTTTTCTAATTCTTTTTTAAGGTTGGAACAATTTCAATTTTTCCTCCCATTCCCCTAGGTACTAGTCGGCATGTTGGGTCATTAGTGTTAAAATTTGAGCAAGAGATCCCTATATAAGCACAACATACACAACCTCATAAGGGCGGAAGATTATTCTATTAAAGGGATAGCTATCTACTAAGGCAAGGGACTGTATTTAGGCTTTTATATCTGCATCACATTACATAGGAAAAGGGAAAGTCTATTATATTCCATCCACCATTTTACATTCTATCTAGCTATCGCCCGTTATTTCCGCCTCATTGACGCTAGGGCACCTAGGCACATTATTGTCACACACAAATCACATATAACTACATGGGGTCTATGAGATGTAGTACAACGCTTAGTTGTAAGTCCACCATTGTGGCACCTAATAAAAGTCTGACCTATTCATATGCAACTTTATTTATTTAGGGTTTGATGCTTTGTATGGGTTTTTTGTAGGTGATTCTTCATTGCATTACCACGGCCTCATCAATGAAACTACTGCGATACTCACCCAACAAGAAGCGAAGTAATGCAAAGATCTAATGACCCTACTAGTATCAAATCCTGAGTTTTTCTGCAAACCAGAGCACCCACGGGCGCCCTAGTCCTCCCATAGGTGCCCCAGTCCAGCTAAATCCTCATCTACAACAATTTTTTGAGGTGCTCCGACATATCCGGCCCCGCCAGTTCAACACACAATTCAGTTCTAAATCCCTGTGAGGTAAGTTCCATTCGTGTTAGTACCTTGTCCCTTCTATTTTATTTATTTCATTTTTATTTAAAATATCAAAAGAATCATTTAGCATTAGTACTTTAGTTTACATCATTTATTTCATTGTTGTACTTAGATTAGCTCAAAATTCTAAATTTTAGTTAATCAACTGCAAATAATGAAGATGATAATAAAATGAATATCCCAATAGGTAGATATATAGACAATGAATGGTATATTCTCATTGCTATATATGTACAGAGGAAGGGGAATATTAGTTTTGATTACAAATCCAAGTCATGTAACCAACGAGGAGTTGACAGAACTATAAGAAGATGAAAATGAATATTTGAAATATTCATAAGCCTATTTCTTTTTATGCTTATTCATTTATTTGAAATTGCCTTGGATTATCAACATCCTATTACATATTTGTAAAATTAGTTTTGATTTTATAAGTGTAAAATTTCAAATGACATTATTAAATTACAAAGGTAAGTCTACACCAAAACATAATTTATTGTAGCCTCCCTTATGCTTTGTTGAGATAAAATATGTGTCCAATTATAAAATTAGAATTCAACTCAATTAACTTGTAAATGCAATTTATTTTTTAAAGTCTACTCCAATTTGGCATATCACTAATTTGGTATATATAAAGTCAAATGTGGATGATTTGTTGGTTTAATCAACAAATAAGCATTAATTTGATCACGAAACTTACCTTATTAGCGTCAAACCAATTAATTTGTAAGTGTAAATAATGTTTTATGTCAACATGAAACAAACACTAATTTAAGGTAAATAAAGTGAGATGGAGGTTTAAAAAATTAGAACGAGATCAAATACATCCAATATGGTATATGAAACTTACCCTCTAGCCTTGAATCAAGTAACTTGTAAATCACTTTTAAGGTCAACGTAAAAGAAGTGATAAAAACAAATTTAATGTATTAAATTATGTTTTCTCACATTCTAAACTTAGTTTGTCAAAATCATCTCCAAGATAGATTTCTATTTTTGTATCCAAAATGCTTCTCATATTGTTGACTTGACTTGAAATGTCCATCTCATTCATAAAATACGACCATTAGATTTGTTCCACATCGAATCTTGAAATCACACCATGTACATGGTTAGACTTAAGAGTACGTACCATATTCCACCAATACCATAATTAAGGTTGACAATTCACTTTTGCAAAGTTATCAACCTTCTCAGGTTTATCTTTCAGACGATGGCTAGCTATTACCAATTTACGACATCCTAAACATATTCCAACCACAATTTCCCCATGTTCAACTATCATAATAACTTATGTTATGCATTATCAATATAAAAAATAATAACTACAAAACAATATATGCTTTCATAATAATATAAATAAGAAGTAAGCTTCGTAACACTCTCAAGGCTTGCCTTAAGCTTAGTTCTCTTGTTTAGGTGATCCACTTATGGCTTGCAGTTTTTTAATCTTTTACCTGAATGTTTAAAATAACTTCATTTGTTGAAATTTCCCCCCTTAGATTATATCCTATAACCTTATGACACTAGGTTTATATACATCTAACATAGGTGCAACCCTTTTTTAGAAAGTTATACACTTGTTAAAGTTATGTCATTATAAATAATGAACCAATCACTATGTCCAATTAAATATAATATATTAATGTAATATATAGAGAGATTGAACTCAAGGACTTCAACTATTAGTGAGTTACGAGTACTCTGTAATCATCAATCCACATTCCATTCCTATTGAATCCATTGAACACTTTAGAATGGAGATACCTTGAGGTAGGGGTCAAACATCTCCATGTGGACCAAGTGTACACAACGGGGTGCTTTGAATGTGGGTTGTTTAGTGGACATTAAGGACCCAAGTCCACCCCATGTCCCACTTTGAGAAATTGTTCATTCCACCACTCCAATGCATAGTTCTCGTATAATAAATGTGTTTACCATATGAAATCTTGCCCTTAGGATTGGCCTTGACAATATGCCATTTCATTGGTGACAGCGAGGTCATGGGTTCAATCCTTACTTAAATTACGGTACAATTGGTTGGGACATATGTCGTACCATCCATGGATTAGAGTGATGGAATCGCCCTGTAATTGTATGTCTTCATATTGCACCAAGTTTTTGACACTGGTTGGGAGTAATGGATAAGCATTGTCTTTTTAACACATATAAAGGTTTTTGACAAGCCAAAAATTGTCCAAAGGTGCATGTTTGACAATCCAAATGCAAGTGCCAACTTTTCACTATGGTGGCAAGGGAATTTTTTTCCTTCTCATTGTCTAGGTCACTCAACACATGTTTTGAATATGAGAAATATCCACCTACCTTATGTTTGTGGTTTTGATTTGTCTCTTACACAAAAGGTATGCGCCACTTATGGTGTTTAATCACACTACATCTAAGTATCATTTTATTTCCTTTGTGTCCTTCATCAATCTCCTTGATTCCTCTAGGCTTGTTATAAATCTCCCATTTGGGCATAGGTTGGGTGGATGCCAACAAAGGTTGTGGACTTTGGCTTGTTTCACCACATAGCTTGAATCCCACAACCACCAAATGTACCCTTATAAACTTGCAAATTGAATTCATGTAGAGTATTGAAACAAAAAAAAGTATCCATTCTGAGTAAGGTTGCCGAAATATGTCGTCGATATTACGAAAATGCCAAACAAGCGGCGACATGAAAAGGTATCAGAAAAACCTGCTCTTCAAATATGGACTCCTCAAATATGGATGCCTTAAAAGTGATACTCTCTACAATAACATTTTCCTTTTTTAAATTGATGGAATTGCTTTATATCTTACACAACAACTTGCTTTGCAACAATCTTGGAGGAAAACCTAGTTACTACATGTGGCAATTAATACATACATGAAGGTTCTTGACAATGCCAAAAAATGTGTAAGGGTGACATTTAACAATCCAAATACAAGTTCCAACTTTTCACGATGGTGGCAAAGGATTGTTTTTCCTCTCCTTGTCCAAGTCACACAATACATGTTTTGAATATGAGTAATATCCTATTGTGTTGTCTATGTGATTGTGATCTATCTCCTACACATAAAGCATGCCCCATTTTATGGCGTTTAATCCAACTACATCCAAATATCTTTTCTATTCCTCTATCCTTCATCAATCTCCTTAATTCCTCTAGGCTTGTTCTAAATCTCCTATTTGGACAAAGGTTTGGTGGATGCTGACAAAGATTGTGGACTTAGGCTTGTTCTACCACACAACTTGAATCCCAAAACAACCAAATATAACGGCCATGCCCACATAGACAAAAGAAGAGATGCCAAAGAGATCGGTCACAAAGTGGATGACATATCAACGCCAAAAATAGTTTTCTATAAGAATGATGGTCTAATGTGTTGATCAATAGTGAATAAAATAACAATGCACATTTTCAACACTCTAATTATAAATATACATTGCCAAGTTATAGAGACGTTGGAGACCATGAAGGTTGGCGAACAAACATGTGAGGTGTGTTAGAAGAGTGATAGAGAAGGTCAAGTCTTGGATAACGAGCTATTGATAGAGAAGGTCAAGTCACTGTTAGAAGAGTGATAGAGAAGGTCAAGTCTTGGATATTGAGCTTATGAACATAACACCAATAATGCACAACCATAAATGAAGATGCAAACAAGAGAGCGCCAACGGGTGTAGGTTATTTCAAACCATTTTCTTACCATTATTTACCAAACCACAATTTGGTCAAATGGAGCACACCTAGACTAATGGTGGTAGGATATTGAAAAATTCTGACAACCAATAGTAAATTATCAAGTATGTTGTTGCTCACTCAAAACCAATGAATAGACAATGGTCACCCAAGACTACAATATTGTAACCCGAGAGTTTTGCAGCATGTACGTCTTGGCTCATGTAAGGCCCAAAAAAATTTAATTGGGTAATGGTTGCCTAAAGCCAACTATGCTACCATATAGTAGTGGCGAGCGAACACATCCATGATCACTTTTGCAATCCATTACTACAATGAACTAAGCCATCATACATGTAGCACGATTGATCTCAAGATCATGCACAAAATTGATCGTGTAACTCTTTCATATGTTGAATAATACAATAGCCACTTCAGAATAAATAGTCAAGTGAGTTTGTTACACATCTATAACTTATTGAGAAAATGACTAATTATGCACCAAAGAATAAACTCTTACGTCCCTAATAAATCAATCCACAAACATATCTTTAACTAAATAACTCGAGTCAAGCTTAACCCTATTCTAGTGTGAACCTAAACAAAACTAGGCTAGTTAGCTAGAGATCACTACTAACCTACTATGAACATGTTGGTAGTCTCATATTGGTAGCAATATTGCTGCAGAGACAAAAGTAGGAGATAGACTCTATTTCACTATCTAGATCAAGTGGGCTATGTAATGAAACCTTTAATAATGAATGAAGAAAAGAAATTGGTGATCTCTATTGTCATATTTGTCATGATTCCCTATTGTAAATTTCTTGTTTCTATGGGGACATGAACTTTGTTTGATTCATGCTAATTTTTTTGTTTCGGCAAAACTAGAAAGCTATAAAAAATATGTATAGTGATTTTTAAATCAACACTTTTCTTGAAAGATCGATAGTAAAGGAAAAAAATGGGAAGCTCTTAGTCTTGCAACATTCTTCTTAGTAAAGAGAATAAACGTATCCTAACACAATTTTGAACATTCATTCCAAAAACATTGCAAGCAAGCATTTGCCTTATAATAGTATGAAGTTATGAACACATAGATTCCCTATGACAATTGGATGATAATTTGGAAAGTAGGTATAGACAATAGGGAAAATTTAATAAAAATTCAATATTATCTTCAAAGAATGTTTTCACAAATAATATTAGTCTTTGTCAAAAAAAAAAAAATTCAATAGAATCTTTGATCTATATCCTTAAACACGTTGTTAAATGACTACAATAAATCATAAAAGAATAGTGCAACGTATTCGCTTGATAACTTTATCATATAGGTGGGCCAGAGTTTCATTTAAATATCAAAATAGAGCAGAGAAAGTAGTTTATTATATATAAGATTTGCAATGTTTAATAACAGTGTTGATAGGAAGGTTTATGGCACATGTATCTATCTAAAGAAAAACAAATTTTACATTAGATTGGCAAGATGCATTTGGAAAATGAACCCTTCACTACATGAGTAAAATGTGTAACTTCCAAGAAGCCCCACTCTTGTCCATGTGGAAAACTTCATACATTTTATCTTATGGCTTGGTTGAAAACAAATTTACTAATTTTTAGGATCAAGTAGCTTTCTCACCAACAATCTCAATGAATATATAAGTGAGGTGTAAACTTGGGTTAGTACATTTCCGTGCTATTATTGATGGGTTACTTTTTGAACAATAAAAAATAAATACTTTTCGATGCTGCTTTTGTGTTAACCTCATTCAGATTCCAAAAATAATAAAACATCAGACATTTTCATGTTTTTTTCTCCTTGCTGTCATTTTTCCCGAAGATTTCTTCTTTTTCTGTTTTATCCTCTCCCCGCACTTGAATATGGCCAAAACCTCAATACTGAAGAAACATTAATAATTTGCTTATCAAAACAGGAAAATGCATTGCAAAGAATTTCTTTCAATTTGATAATCCTAACTGATATCGCATTTCTGGATCTTAACCCAACTATCATTCAAATAAATTAGACAGAAAGAAGAGCATAATCATTGTAATAACAAGAAATATAACAAATATTTTGTTGCAAATAATATTATGATTGACAATTAACATGGGATTAAGCACTCCTTGATCTTGAGTTTTTATGACAGATTTTATGACTTCAAGGTAAGGGACCCAAAAGATGGGAAAGGCAAAGCAACATGGAGAGTTTCATCCAAGCTTGCCAAAAAGTGCTTAGGTTTCTGCTTTACACTGCTTTTGTTGCATTGATGTATCTTGTTTTGGTATTGTACTGCTTTGAGAAATCAAAACTCGGTTGTGTTAAGGAGTATGCAGCTAATATGATATAAGATATAACAGTTCATTGTATGGCATTGAGCTTATCAGTCACCTTTAAATAGATCGACACCATTTTTGCAGCATATGGGAAGTAGCTTTATGTCCAACAGGTGCAAAGATTGCCATGGTACCTTGGATTGGAATTTAACTAGTGAATTATAAAGAATTGTCAAGCCAAGTTCAATCATCTTTTGAGCCAGCCAAAAAAACCAAAGGTTGTTTTATATGTCATAGCCAAGCCAAACACCACTTTGGCATATAAAACCTTTCTTCCATTTACCTTATATATTGTTCAGATTTTGTACCCATAGGTTTTGACTTCACAACCAAGCTCAGGAATAAATCAACCCTTGCCAATCCATCTACCACAAGAATACAAAAAGACAAGGTTGTTTTTTAAGTCATGACTGATCCAGATTCCAGTTGTTTCTTATAAGGCTTACATGAGGATTTTTTTCCATTTACCTTTTGTATTAATCAAAGTTTGTACTATTGTATTTAGACATCATGACCAACCTTAGGATTAAACTAAACCTTGAAATCTACCTACACTCGGAGTACTTCAAGGGAATAAATCCTTTAATGGGGTAGCGCACACACAGGTTGAGAAGTATTAATATGTTGATATTCAGCATGGGAATATCAGAACAATTGTGGATGTTATCGAAGTCCCCACACTAATGAAGTCAACAAAATTTTGTTTATGATTGTTGATATAGAACATCAGGCATAGGCATCTTGTACACAGCTTACCTGTTTTGTTCTATACTTTTGTTTAACTTGTCATATATAATGCCATGTTTGAGGTTGCTCCATCTCATCTGCAAGCTGCTCAAATGCATCACAAAAATATTATTCTCACCTTTGGGGATTTTGAAGACTTGAAACTGACTTGGTTCTTGTTTGGAATAGCCCTCCCAATTTTCCACCCAAAGGGCAGTGCCAAGATGATTTAAACAATAAGGTTAGTTTTAAAAATACATTGATATTAGAAATAAATTGAATTGTCAAAAAATAGTACAGAAAAGTAGGCAAAGACATACAGAATTAAAGATGCACGGATCTCATCTACCCGTTAATACTTGCACTCGGAATTTTAAAAAGGAATTCACTATCAAAAATAGGCATTAGGCATAATAATAAATCATACAAGAGGTAAGGCACAAATACAATATAAAAGAGTTCAATAGTAAATACAAACTAAATGGAGAAGCAAACTACATGCCATGGATTGTTTGCATCCACATTGTTGGTATTCGTATCTTCGTAATGTAAATAAATTAGTGACAATATTGGTGTCCATGGTCTTCATAACCCTTATAACCCTGCCAATATCTTTATTTTTTATGGTCCATACACTATTTCTAAAAAACCATAACTTGTCATATTCAACCATTGTCACCTGAATTGATCTTAAAGAACCAGTCAACTTTCATGGCAGGCAAATCATAGATAATATCATTGCTATACAGGAAATTAGATTCTGTGAAGCAATAAGGAAGTGGACGTGAAACTAATGTTGGATATGTCTTTCAGCAATTGACTGATGTAATGGCAATGTTTACAACATATTCTGCTTGCAGATTGTATAATGGATTTCCTCCTTTGTTAATATCCTTACTTTATCAGTCTTCATTGATGGGGAGGATATTTAACTCTTTGAGGGGGCTCAAACAAGGAGATCATTAATCTCTGTATCTCTATCTTAATGATTAGTTTCTTAAACCTGTTTGTTAACTCCAGCTGGAGACAATCATAAACAAAATAGTTAACTGCAGTCCTACATCATAATAGATTTTTTGCCTTGCAATTTGCTGACAATACTCTTCTCCTGTCAATGATTATCATTGACAGTTCAAATTAGATTTGAACATCTATCAGACTGTATGGGGTCAGCTTGTTAATTGTTATTCATAGAACTGTTAGAAGAAAGCATTTTATTCTTCATATCTTGGAAGTTGAGGAGAAATTACCAAAAAGTATCTGCAATTTCCAACCCATAGTAAATTGTTATTAGATACTTTATGGAGCAATCTTAAAAATAAAATAAAAAATGGGTTACTGGACACAGACGGTTATCACTTTCCAGAATAATCCAGCTTTATTCAGACTGTTACAAGCTATGCCGGTCTACCTGTTTTCCTTTTTGGTTCTTTCATGTTAGGCTGAATTGGATTTAGCTAGTAGTATACAAAGGAGGTTTCTCTGGCAAGTTGTAGAGGATAAACATTAATACCCACTAATATCTTAGCAAACATTAATGCCCTTCTCCTTTGTTTAAGAAAAATGTAGCCTATTTTGTATTTTCCCAGGTACATTTTTTAATTTTTTTGTACATGCCCCTGTTGTAAATATATGAAATAGATATTCAAAATTAAAAATAAATAAATAAATAAATAAGCATTAATGCAGCCATAACAGATGGGGGGATCAAATCTCAAAAAACCATCCTTTCTTCAAGCAAGCTTCTATGTACCTTCAGATATGATATTATAATGTATATGGGTTGATGGAGATGCCGACATGTGACACACATCCCCTTAGTTATATGTTTATAATATATGGTGTCGCATAGGAATTAGTTACATTGGGTATTGAGTCGGCGTACATTGGGATTAGGTGTTACCCATCCATTAAGAGTAATGTATGTTTATATTAGGGATGTGAATATCATTATGATTTAGGTCATGTATGTATGAGTTGAGTCTTCTACTTGGTATAGGTTTATTGGAGGTGTCCCCCTCGAAGTGGATTCCCATTTTGGGAGACTTGCGGAGTTACTCCTTCCTTAAGGAGCATTGTAAATGTTTCTCTACCTTAAGGGTATTATTCCGCCTATATTGAATATTTGGGAATCTTGGTCCATAAATATATCTTGTGTTGTGTTATATTATGCAGATTATTCATTTATTATATGCAAGGATTTTATCCATTGGTATCAGAGCAAGATTCGAGTTCAGAAAGTGTATCACACTTAGCAAGGAAAAAAGTAATGTCAAGATGGAGCATGAAGATGAATTTGAAGAGGATGAAGAATTGAATAAGGATGTTTCACAAGGAGAGGCTGAAGAACATGATGAAAAAGACAAAAATAATTCATCTACTCAAGAGAAAAAAGAATTAGCAATCAAGATGGAAGAGGAAAAAACATTGAGGAAAAGGTTGCGGATACTAAGGTTACACCATATAGACACCCACATCATCATGAGAGGAAACAATCATGGATACATACTAGGAAACATGAGGGAAGCAATCTATATGGATAAACAGGGAATTGGAGGATCAATAATTGTGGCTATACATGGAATCAATGGAGCAATAATTATATCACATGGAATCACAAGAATAATTATTATGGATATGCATGGATGTCGAGGAGTAACACATATGAACATGGATGGAATCAGAGGAGCACAATGGAATATGGAATCAAGTTTGGAGAAGCATCACCCACAAATATCTCATATGGGTGGTTGAATGATCAAGCATGGCAACAAGTATGCAATAATTTAAAGCACACTCATTATATGGCTACTTCTTATGTTTTGGGAACAAAACATGTCAAGGAGGGAGGGAATGCTATGTACCTTGGGATATGATATTATAATGTATATGGGTTGATGGAGATGCCGACATGTGGCACACATCCCCTGAGTTAGTTATATGTTTATAATATATGGAGTCATATAAGAATTAGTTACATTGGGTAATGAGTTGGCCTACATTGGGATTAGGTGTTACCCATCCATTAAGAGTAATGTTTGTCTATATAAGAGATGTGAGTATCATTATGATTTAGGCCATGGATGTATGAGTTAATTTTTCTACTTGGTCGAGGTTTATTGGAGGTGTCCCCCTCAAAGTGAATTCCCATTTTGGGAGATTGTGGAGTTACTACTTCCTTAAGAAGCATTGTATGGTGTTGCCCTACCTTAAGGGTATTATTCTCTGCCTATATTGAATATTTGGGCATCTTGGCCCATAAACATATCTTTTGTTGTATTATATTCTGCATATTATTCATTTATTATATGCAACGATCTTATCACAAGCTTTGGGAATAAACTTACTGTGGTGTTTGCATCAACATCCACAAGTACCACGGTGTGTGATTATTCGGCATACATGAACTACGTAAATTCAAATAATCTTTTTTCCTTCCTCCTAGAATATTTAGATGTCTAATGTTGGGAAGCATAGGCAAGGCCTTCTGCTTCTCCAAAACAACATCAGATAGCATCTCAACTCTGGAGACAAAGCACAGTTTTGGCGATTGTTGGAATGGAAGTAAACTGTTGAGTTTGATTCTAGAATTAGAGCAAATCCAAAATAATTTGGCTAATACATGACTAGCTTAGTACTATTTATACATTGTATTATGATATCAGCCATGGAATTGGGATCTCTTAAACATTTATCAATCATAGTTTCTTCATGAGGTTCATAGTCTTACTGAAGAACTCAAATATTGGTTTGCGGTCTTTAATCACATAAGTGTTTAGTTAGGATGGGGAAGAAGCACGTATGGACAATGCACTGCGAAATTGAATTCTCAATCTTTGATTTCTTCCATGACTTCCGTAATTTACAACTGGATGAAATTCTGTCGTCTCCACACATAGCCTAAAATAAAAGATTTTCTTTCGTGTCTTTGCATAGCCAAGTATTAATAGACAATTTAGCCAAGACTGGACACAACTCCATTACAAGATCCTAATAGTTGATTGTACACGACATGTTATAGTGACGAAATAAAAGCATCAAGAGCAATGCAGTGTGATTAGACCAGCAAGGGTCTAATTAAAACTTGTAGACAAGTAGTTCCATCGTGTCAAACTCCACCCATTGTACAAAATTTTGTTCCTATAGGCCTTATTTATGTATATTTATCCTAGGGAATAATCAATCATCCCAAAAATCATGAGAAACTTACATGAATAGGTCATTCTTTCAACACTCATGTGTCACGCATACTTGATGAGATGAATCATGAACTATAGTTTCTATGGAATTTGTATATTCTATGCTGCAAATATCTATTTTTTCTATGATATTCATGTAGGAGGATTGATGTGTATAAGAATTCCCTCTACATTTATCGCAAAGTTGCCCAAGTGTTCGACCTAACCCCAATGACATAATATTGAGAAAAATAAAATTGGAAAACAATGAAAACTAATGGGAAGGAAGTTTGATGTGAGTGAAGCCAACAAAAAGGAGGGAGAAGAGTTAGCTAAGGACCTAAGCATGGTCTGGTGTGGCTACAATAAAACATCGCTCAAAGGGAGTATGCAAACATATAAACTACCCTTGTTGACATGGTCAAAAACCTTGTGTAAAATAAGTGTGTCAAGCGGAACTTTGTCAGCCTCCCAACATTCATTGCTCGTTGCTACCTTGAATTAAAGAAGATCTACAAGGAGAAAAAGGGAGAGGCTACAAGAGAACACATGCCTTAAGTGGTATGCAGACAGAACAACAATTGGAAAGAGAGAACAATCAATGTTGTTGAGGAAATTTATGAATTACAAGTTAGCTAGTTACTACCCATTGTGGAGGACTCCCCTTAGACTAATAATACTCTAGACGTATGTAACAGTTGCATAGAGAGTAGAGACGAAGATTATCAAATGCTGACTCAACACGAGAACTAGTGACCGTGACACTGATGTTTGAGCTCGAAAGGAGGGATGACTTACCTGATGACCCCTAGGGCAAAAGGAATAGACCGTAAAAACCAGTATGAAGTTTTTCGATGGAGGACTAAGTATGGTTTCCCAAGGGTGAACATTGGGACATGGAAGCAAGGATGTTTGGTGGAGCATCAACTGAATACAAGAACAATGTTATAACGCCACATCATCCATGTGAGGACTGTCAAAGAAGAGGTTGGTCGGTCAGAAAATGGGAGGACTATCAAAGGGAAGAAACTCTAGGGTGAAGATTAAGGTGAGAAAGAATTAGAGCCTAGACAGAGGACAACAAGGCACCAAGTAGCAACTTCAAGGTTGCAACATTTTTCCTTGGTATAAACAGATTGGGTTTCAGGCCATGTAATATAGATTTCGAACTAGCAATAGTATGAACATTTTGGTATTACCATAAGAGACATGTTTGGTAGGAAAAAAGGAACAAAGAGGCTAGGTAGGGCTAGTTGAACAAACCAAATATTCTTTGATACTTTGGTTTTGCAATCTTCTTTCATGAACATCTAATACTTCTTCTGGAATCAAAATCAGTTTGCCTTCCTCATCTAGTGGAGGCAATTCTAGTAAAGGGGTAATACGCTGCCCAAGTGCCTTCTAAAGGCATGAAACATGAAAAACATTATGAATCTTGTTATTCTCAGGAAGTTCCAATTCATATGCAACCTTACCAACCTCGCCGATGACTTTGTATGGGCCATAAAACCGTGGTTTCAACTTTTCTGCTCCCTTTTCCATGATGGAAGTTTGCCTGTAAGGCTGCAGTCTCAAGAATACCATGTCACCTATTTCATAGGCCCTCTCCTTCCTATGCTGATCTGTATATAAGTTCTGCTGATTTTGTGCCCGAAGAAGATTCTCCTTCAACTCCTTAAGAATATCTTGGCTTTGTTGGACTAAATCTTGTGCTTTTGGTACTCTACTATCAGCCAAAACCAATTCGTCAAAGGAAGATGCATCATACCCATATAGAGCTTTGAATGGAGACGCACCGACGGATATCTGGAAGGTGGTGTTGTAGCAGAATTCCGCCATGTACAACCATTTGATCCATGTTGACTGCTGTCCATTAATGTAATTTCTCAAGTATCCTTCCACCCACTTAATCACGATCTCGGTTTTCCCATCAGTTTGGGGATGATAACTGGTACTATGGGCAAGTTGAGTACCCACCAAATGAAATAACTCTTTCCATAATAATCTCAAGAACCGGCTGTCCCAATCACTAATTATCTCCTTAGGCAGCCCATGTAGTCTAAATACCTCCTTGAAGAATACATCAACAACTATGGAAGCATTGTATTTGGCTGGAAGGGAACAAAAATGTGCGTATTTTCTGAGTTTGTCTAAAAACCACATATAAACAATTTTTACCTTGTACCATAGGTAGCCCCATAATGAAGTCCATGGAGATACTTTCCCATTTTGTAGTGGGCATGGGGAGTGGCTGAAGCAAACCAGCTGGAAATGTATGCTCTGCTTTGTTCTGCTGACAAATGAGGCATTCACGGATGTAGTTAAGCACTTCTCCTTTGAGTCCCTTCCAGGAGAATATCTCCCTTATGCTTTTGTAAGTCTTGAAATAGCCTGGATGACCAGCTGAAGGATCATCATGAGCAGCTCTCAGGGTTTTACTTTTGACCTTTGATTCCGGCACAAGGTAGATTCTTTCCTTGTATAAAATCAATCCATCCTTAACCTTATACCTCCCATCTTCAATTGCTCCTTTGAAGACATCACTAGTAAATTTGTTCTTTGCATATTCAATTGAAATCAAAATCTTCCAATCTGCTGCTATTTTTGACAAAGAACATAAATATGATTCATATGAAATGTCTTTTGCTACCATGTAATTTATTTGGGGTATGCTAGAGGATATTCCTTGTAAGGTAATTCTTCAACCCTGGTCCATGAAACTCATTTGCATATTCTGGTAGTTGAGGGTTAATCTCCCAACAAGCATAGCCATTGAACCCCCAATATGATATCAAATTCAGCCACATCAACTACAAAGAAATCAGCACACACCTCATATGTTCCCAAATTGATGTGAATTCCAACACACCTCTTGGTGCATCTCATGGAGTATCCATTTGCAATCCTTACTATGAAGCCCTTGAATTCTTCAACAAATAACTCCAGGTTAGTGACCAAACTTGCTTTGATGAAGTTATGAGTGGACCCTCCATCAATCAGTAAAGTCACCTTGTGTGTGTTCATAATTTCCTCAATAATGAGAGAGTTGTAGCTAGGTACTCCCGTAATGGTTGCAAGAGTACTAGTTACTTCTTCAGGCTCCCTTCTTGAAGCTACATCATCTTTACTGCAATCATCATCAAAATCAGGAATAACTTCAATATAATGTATTTTACTTTACGTAGACAACGGTGTTCTGGAGTCCATGGGTCCTTGCATGAAAAGCACTTCTTCTTCCTCTTCAATTCATTTTTGGTTTCTCTCTCAAGGCTAGCTTTGGATTGATCCTGAGACTTCTTGGGTAGTGGTTTCAACTGATCCGAAAATGATTCTTGGGCTGCTTAGAGGATTGTTCCCCTCTTCCACTGGTCTTGGGCAAACTGCTGATTGCTGCTGATTTTGAGGCAGCACCTTCTAGATTTAGGGCTTTCTTTATCGCTTCCTGTAAAGATACTAGATCGAAGGCTCGAACTAACTCTCTCAAGGGTTCCATTAATCCTTCAACAAAGAGAACAATGAGTCTTCTCTCTGACACATCGTTGATCATCACCGAGAGCCTCTGGAAGTCAACCACATATTCCTCCACTGTGCCCTCTTGCTTCAGCTGAGAAAGCTCATGAAAGTGAACTTCTAGATCTACTTTGTCAAATATGTCGACGAGTCTTTGACAAAACTCATCATAAGTGAGAATTTCGTTGTGATTCTGAGTCACCAGCCCATGAAACCACCATTCGTGGGCAATACCCTCCAAATGAAGAGTGGCAAATTTGATGGCCTCCTCCTCCATCATAGGCTTCAAGGACAAATATGTATTCAACTTCTGGATCCATGCTCTTGCAGTCCGTTTGATAGACCCATCAAAAGTGGAAAAGGATAACTTTCCCAATGCACCTTGTATTTCACCATGAGGCGCACAATGCCTAGGTTCAAGCCTAGACATTCTTCCATCTAATCCTATGAATTCGGTAAATGTCATGGCTCCACAAATATCTTCGGAAAATGCCATGTATTCAACAAACTTTACCGTAATGTCTCTTCTTTCTGCTGCTCGAGGCTCAACATCTGGTATCAGGCTGAAGTATAGGATTTTTCGACACTACTTTCATTCGAACTTCCTTCTTCATTTTGTACTCTAGCTTCCGTGAGTTTTTGGAGAGAAAGTGCAAGACGACCCAAAGTGTCAACTAACTTTTCTTGCCATGAGATCAATTGATCCATCTTTGCTTTTGCAAAATCCATGGGTTCTTCCTCTTTGGATTTTTCTTCGCTTTCCTTCCTTCTTTGATAATAAATGTATTCGTTATTTCCAACTTCCATAAAATATCAGGCCCTTAGAAGATCAAGCTCTGATACCACTGTGATAACCCTTTTTGAGGGTTTATACGCATTTTACAGAATTCTGGAAATTATTGCAGCAGACTGTAATTTAATTACAGCGAGTTACCAACCTTCGTAAAATGTGTCCAAAGTGTTCTATAAATATTAATAAATACCAAGGAATGTTTATTTATTGATTTTGATAACTCTTATGCCCAAATCAATTTGATTTGTGCAAAATACGCACTGCTGGAAATGATTATCTAACTGGGAGTCGCTGCAACCTTAAACAATTCTTTTTGACCATTAAACATGCATAGGAACCCATGCAAAATGCAGATTTGGCCTTTATAATGCAAATCGACTAGGAATATCAATTTCATATGATGCTATTAACATCCAACAATTCAGAAATCTTACTAGAATAAGTCGCACTTTTGTAATAAATGACATAAATCAGATTTGACACAATTTGGTCTTCAATATAAATAATCATCTGCAATTATAAATTGTTTTAAGTCAAAAGTAAGAGGTTTTCGTTCCTCACAATGGACCTCACATGGGGTTTTCATCCCAAGTGTTGAGTTAATAAGAGAACACTCTCAAAATCAAATTTTACAAATAAAAGTTCACATGTCCAAATGGCTTCCCTTAGTCGTTTATTTATACTTTTGAAAAGACATGGCCGCTCCCTTATGGCCATTCATTATGCCCTTAAAATTATTTATTTTGTCCTTAACTTGACCGACCCATATATTCTACAATTATTTTATAAAAAACAAATAAAAACTAATGAAAATTATTTGTCGCACTTCTCCTTGCTTTCCCTTTTCTAGCCATGAAGAAGGAATGGCCAGAAAATCCATATTTACTCTTCTAAGTTGGAGAAAGGGACATTACATGCCTTGTTAGGATGATTGTCATGGATAAGGCCAAGTTAGGACAAAGAATGAAGAAAAGTGAGGAGTCAAGAAAAAAAGGGTAAGTAATTTTCAATCAATATCAAGACTCAAGAAGCTGCACCATCCTACTCACAAGAATAGGATTGCTTCAATGATGGAGTCATAAACCCGACGGATGACGGTGTCCTACAATAAGGGCAATATTCTAAGGATGAGTACCACTTTGATAATGGGTTCTTCTTGCATTAGAAAATGGGTGATTATGAAATGTTTTCCTTGTCATGTTGTTTTGAGATCGACCCTCATGGATAGGAAGAAGGATCCACACAAAAAAATTCCTAGGAAGACAAGAATAAGAAGAAGATATCTAGGAACGAGAAGGGTATTGAGGAGATGCAACTAGTTTTGATTTAAGTGCTAGATAAGTGTCTATAATTCACACCATACTTCACAAAGTTCAACATTATTGGCTAGATTTTCTGCATAGCCAAAAACCTAGGCGGTCATGAAATAAATCTCTCATTTACCGGTGAGGCTCTTGTGTAAGATTTCTGTCAATTATGGATCCTAATAACTATTTGTGGGTTTTACTTTAATTGCAAAGCTCATGAACCATAGCTAAGCAATTCTACAACAAGTAAGCAACTGTTAATTAATTATTTTCAACAAGAGGAAATAATAGAATTTGGCAAAGAAGATAGGAATATGTGCAATCCGACCAATAGTTTATAGAGTTGGTCTCATACACATAGATAAAGCAAATAGATCTCACAATACAAAAGTAAAGGAAAAGGAAAGGAAAAGCTTTTAATATAAATCTTAGATAACACAAAGTTTATCAAAAAATCAACACAGAAGTAAGAAGCAATACACCGTTGACACAAAGTTCTCCGGAAATCCACTTCTATTCAATTCCTTAGCTTTCACAGAAAATATATCAAAGGTTACAACACAAAGTTTGGAACTCAAGAATGATGATTATAAATTCTGATGATTTAACCCGTAGGCTCTTCCTCTATTTATGGTGTATAGAGGGCAATTACAAATAGGAAGTTTTTAATGAATTGCCACATGTGGAAGCTATGAAAAAGGGAAGCAACCAATCTTCCTCTTGGAATTCCTCTTTGTATAACATGCATGATTTATAACAAAAAATAGATCCTTCTATTTTGCATGTCTGCCACCTACTTCCAAGTAATTGACTTCTTCTAGTAACTTGAAGTAACGACTTTTATAGCCAATTACCTAAGTTTTACAATTTTAATTGATTGCTCAATTGCTTTGTCGGAGAAAATAAGAGAAAGAAAAAGAAGTTATTCCAGCTGCAAAACTCTCTATTTTGTCCTTCCTCCATACTCTGCATGTTGATCCAATATGTACTGTACTTCTGTTTCATCTATTTTAGCAAATGAATGAATGATATCTCTGCCTTGAATTTGAGATGCATTTTTCTCCCATATGTTGTTGAATATTTGCCTTTGATTCTCACTGAACTGGACCTGGAAGCAACTGACTGTGATTTGCTTGTGGGTGTTGCCTCTGACTTGTCTTCCCTTTTATCCTTGAAGCTTTTGCGGTTCTTCTCTAGTACGTGCACCAATGCAATGTTTGCCATAAACTATTCAGACAAAACTCATCACCTTTTATTTTTAATTGCATATGAGCAATTTTAAATTTTGGAAGCACTCCAGGTGAAAGCAGATACAAGTAAATTCAATAAAGGCTTCAAATGGAAGATTGGGAGCACATGCACAAGCTCCTGAAAGGATTTTTCCATGCAACGACTTCCATATGGGCTGCGTTAGAAACAAGAGGATGAATTTTTGCCGGAAGCCTTTGCAATTATGAGAGATGGATCTATTTCTTCCTCTGATTCTGAAGATAATTTCAATGTATTAGATATTGAGTTCTACTTTCTTTACCAATATGGGCATAAATGAAGTATTCTGCTAATAATTCAGACAAGTATGCAGTCCATACTATGAATATCTAATTTCTTCACTGAGATCTGATTATAAAGCTTGTTGCCCTCTATTTTTAGACTTTGCTTGCATGCCAAGCAAGCTAAAAATATTATTTATTCACCTGTGTACTCACATCAACATGTAGATAGCCAGAATAATTAAAAAAGAAGCCTTTCCAACCCTAGGCGCCAAAATTGGATGCTTCCTGGCAATTAAAAAAAAAAAGTCAGCTTTTAAGCATTTAGCTATGCCGGTGGGTCACACTTTTTCGCTATGAATTGTGTGAAAAACAGGTGGAAAAGGAAGTGAGAATTTTTCACCTTCCAAACACCTCCAAAATTCTCATCTTTCACTTAAGTGATTTAACTTTAATTGCGGAAAAAAACAACCTTCCAAGAAGCCTCAAAATTCCCACCTTCCTGGCAGCCCCGAAATTCCCACTTTTCACTTAGGTGAATTAACTTCCATCGTGGGAATTTTTCACCTTCCAGACAGACCCAAAATTCTCATTTGTACTTTAAGTGATTTAACTTTAACAATGGGAAACAAGAACCTTCCAGGAAGCCTCCAAATTCCCACCTTCCTGACAGCCCCGAAATTCCCATTAGCATGGAGAACTTACTTTTCCAAAAAGTGTGACTTGCATGGGTGAATAAAACTTCTTTGGTGGGAATTTTTACCCTTCCAAGTAGCCCCAAAATTCCCCTTTGTACTTTAAGTGATTTATCTTTAATAATGGGAAAAAACAACCTTCCAGGAAGGCTCCAAATTCCCACCTTCCTGCTAGCACCAAAATTCTCATTTGCACTTAAATGACTCGACTTCCATCATGGGAATTTTTTACCTTCCAGGAAGCTCTAAAATTCCCACCTTCCTAGCAGCGCCAAAATTCCCACTTGCATGGAGAAGTCGTCCTTCCCAAAAAGTGTGACTTGCATTATGACTTTTGCCTTTTAAAATTGCATGAAAATTCGTCACTTAAGGCAGTGTGGAAATTGGACGTGGAAGGCAGTTTTGAAAATTGTGACTAGCATGAAGACTGCATTTCTTTCCTTTTTTGGATTTTTGGTGAAGAAAACACAAGCAGAGAATAAAATTTGCCATTTTTGGAAACGGTCCGGGAAGATGTAGCAGCAAAAACTTGCAAGTGCCATAACTTTCATTTCGTGGCTCCATTTTAGGTGTCACTTTCTCTAAAAGTGCATATTTTCTCAAGCTCTACACATTGGTGGCGGTATTTTTCTTATTTTCATAGTCTATTTTTGCACCTTTTTGGACAAAAGAACTTCTTGCAATCTCCTGAAAGAATCTTGAGCTCTGATCACCTTTAGACAGATTAGTAATTAAATATACTGGATAGCTTTTCAAAACCCTCGGCCCGAGAAAAGGTCTAGCAGGAAGAATGAATAGGCTATGTGGATAAATCGGAGAAAGACAAAAAAAAAATTAAAAAAAAAACCCGAAAGAAAGAAGCTACGGGCAATTTCCCCCCGAGTGAATGCTCCATTGAGAAGCAGAAGCAATAATGGTGTGAAAATCTTCAGTAGGGTTCAATTGCAACACAATTTATTTTTAAACAAAACTTTATTTAATAAATAAATAAAATTCTCTCAGACGAAACATGGCGAAAGGATAGAGTGAATTTTAGCATGTGGGTATTTGTCGAATTTGACTTTTATGACTCTCTGGAGATAGCTTAGAGCAATGCAGACAATTACAAGCAAAACAAACACAAAACAACCCATTACTTTGAAAAGAATGAAAATTTTTATAAGGGGTAGTCCCAGCTTTCAGGGTAAAATCTCGAGGACACCAGTTATGAGTGAATCATAATCGATAATCACTATATCATTTCTTTCCTTGACCCTACACGTCATCCACATTGGAGATAGTTGGGATCAAATGTTGAAAGTGACTACTTTTCAAAAGTTCCTAAACTATAAGGATGTGTTTGCATGGATGTATAAAGACTTGAGTCATAAATGAGCATCGATATCTCAATCCTTTCCTTGACTCTACACATCATTCACGTGGGATATTGTTGGGACCAAATGTTGAAATCAACTACTTTTCAAAATTCTCTAAACTATAAGGATGTGTATGTATGGATGTATAAAGACTTAAAGGGATTCCACTTTAGTTGTTGAACAAGATACCCATAGTACTAGGAGCACAAACTGTTGGGAGAAGAACCTAATAATGCAATGAAGTTACAAATAAAGATAGAGAAGATGTTGAAATATTTATTTATCTTCAAAATGAACACAAGTCAATGGGGTATCACTCATGGTTATCACTTCAAAGATGGAGAAGGGGAAAATTCACATTTCTCTAGACCTTCAAAGTTTGGATGTTGTAACAATGAAGGAGCCATTTCCCATTTGGTTTATTGAGTCAAGCTTCGAAGAAACAACAAGTCATGAGATCTATTCAACTCTCACTTGGTTCTATGGTTACAATTAGGTATTTACTGCAAAGGAAGATAAGTGGAAGAACTTTGTGGTCGAAAATGGTATCTATATGTACAAACATATGCCCTTTAACTTGTGTAATGCCCCAATAAAATTCCACAAGGTTATCTTTCACAAACTCAAGAAAATGATGGTGTAATATCCCCTTCTTCGGGATCAATGGAAATTAGGCAAACAACCAACTCTTCAACAATCCAATCAAATGGAAATAGCACAACTCAGAAAATCAGATTGCTTTCAAATAAATATGAGAATCAAATTCAATTGTAAGTCTAAGCCAGGCATGCATCAAGACCAGGGCACTAACCCAATTGACTTTCTCCCAACAAACATTCACTGGATAAATAAAAATTAGATCTGCAATGGAAGGTTTGGAAATCACCTTAACAATATGTAAACATAGTCACACCCAGTTTGCCAGGTCTCCAAGATAAGAGAGTTTTAGATGGGTCAAACAACTGCCAGTTAGGACCTTGAATCACCATTAAACCATGTCACATTCCAGTCGACGTAGATCAATCACAAACAGCCATGTAAATCACTGTAAGGAGAACTAAAAAGGTTATTGATCAGGCAATATTCCAGTCGTTAATGTTTCGCTAATTATACCAGTCAAGTCACTGATCATGGGTGCCTCATAACATGCATTATAAACCTTTTACACTCACCCAAATGGAATCGCTGCTATAACTGGATAATATCTCACAATTTACCGCTTATAACTGGCTTCAAAACATGCATTTAAATGCTTAACAACTCCTCGAATGGTTTGCTGATTTGTATATCTTTAAACATGCAACAAATTACTCCATATTCTTCCTCAAAGAAGTCGCTGTTTAGATATAAAACAGTAGCTTTGTAATAAGACAAACCAGACCTTTTATTTATAAGATTTTAATTGCCAAAATGCCCAAAACAGGTCGCTGAATATATATGGCCTAAAACATGCAACCCACCCTTGATATTCAAGTCGCTGGCACAGGGGGAAACCACAAACTTAATTTGCTAACAATCAGATCCTTGATCGCACAAATCAGTTGCTAAACCTGCCTTACACAGGTCACTACCAAGAGGATACAATGACCATGCAGTAACAAGTTGAATCACATTAAATAACACTTCAACAGTCCACTAAACACCCCAAGAAGGAAATCATTGGAGTTAAAAGTATAAAACACTGCACAAACAGTTTGGTACAGCCGCATAAAAACATAATGCAAGTCGCCTAGCATGGAGAACTCTTACCACTATCACAAGGAATATTAGATCAGCCAAATCGATATGCAAGGAGCAAGAGATCACACCCAAAACCCATCTGGTACAGTGATTCGCTACCGTAAAAACATGCAGATTTCTACTTGCAAATTCAACCAAAACAAATAACCTCTTCAATTTGATATTCAAAGATCAGCTACAAAGATCTCCCAAACATGAGAGACAGAAGAAAAATATCAATGGGCATGCATCCCAACTCCAAGCATTAAGTATCTAATAAATTTCATCATAACATAAATGTAACAATGATCCTAGCACTCCTTTTATAAGCAAGGAGGCACAAAATTCAAAATCCCTAGGAGAGGGAAATTATTAAATAAAAGCAATTTATTTTCCCTAGGTGTGGCGTCCCCTTTTCTAAGGGTGATTTTATCAATAAAAGCCACCTAAATATTTATTTAATTAATTCCCCATTTAATTTCTATTTTGGGAATTAAATTAAATAATCTACATAATTAAATAATTAAATAATTATTGCTTTCTAATGTCAAATGATAAAAATCACTCTCCAGGCAATAATATTTAATTATTGAATATAATTTTCCCCTTGCAACATCCCAAAGCCCACAGGGAAAAATAGGCTAAGAGTCTTCAAAAAATCAGGACATTACAGAAGGCAAGGAACTTCAAGATATTACTCAATGACTAGCCAATTTATGGAGTAGAAAATACACACCTTCAAGCCTTGAGGAATGAATGAACTTATGCTGCTAGGGAAAACTTTTGTTGGCTAGTTGTCAGTGCTCCCCGTGGGATTCGTGACATGGACTAACCCGCCTCCCATGTATTCATTAACTCTGGCGATTGTATCGGAGACTAACACTCATGGGTTTTGGTCTAACAACAACTGTGATCCCAACAAATGGTATCAAAGCGAGGGGTCACGGGTCCGAATCCCCTTGGGTAACGCTGAGGGGGGGTTTGTTGGCTAGTTGTTAGCACTCCCCGTGGGATTCGTGACATGGACTAACCGCCTCCCATGTATTCATTAACTCTGGTGATTGTATTGGAGACTAACACTCATGGGTTTTGATCTAACGGCAATCGTGATCCCAACAACTTTCTCTAAACTAGTAGAAATTCTCTTTCATGGTTCCATTCGGGAAGTTATTAGGACATATTGTATTTTGGAATGGAGTGAGGATTGATCCTATTTAAATTTGTGTGATTGTTTCTATACGAAAAGGGAGTGATTTGGTTCTTCCTTGGAGATGTCCAGTAATATCCGAGATAAACTTCACACAAGTCTCAAAACCCATTAGATGTTTTGATGCAAAATGGAAGTCCATTCATTTGGACAAAAGAGAAACAAATACTTTTCAAGGAGTTGAAGCTAGGACTGAAAACTGCATCTATCCTAAGATACCTTCATGAATTTTACATTCATGAGTTTATGTCAAAGTTTTCAATTGGGTTTCCATTGGCACAAAAGGGTGATCACAAGTTAGATCACCTAATGTACTACGGAAGCAAGTTGATTCCTATGGACGAAATAAACTATAGTATGACTATAAGAGAAACACTAGGGATTGTATATATCATCTAGAAGTTTAGGCATTACCATCTTACAAACCCCTTTGTCTTGTATGTGGGTCATCAAGTGTTGATATACCTAGTGAACAAGGCAATAATTTAGGTAAGGATGAGGAAATGGATGCTTATAATCCAAGAGTTCACATTTTAACATAGTTATGAGCTATGTCACAGGGTTCGGCGATTTTCGGACAGGAAGTTCGAAAATCGCCGAACTTTATTCGACCTATTAAAAATCGCTAATATTCGTCTTTAAGAAATCCGTAAAAGCGTCTTTAACAAAAACCCTACAACTTATTCCAGTTCTGAGTAGTTGAAATGCGAATATAAGTGGAAGGTTTGTCTTTGAGGTGCCCACCGTGAGCGCAGTTTCTGAGTTGAAATCGCCATTGCCACCTCTAGTGGAGAATCGATGGGACATGCAAAGCTCTGGCCACCGTCGTCAAAGACAATAGGAATGTTAATAAACTCTACCTTGAACTTTTATAAGTCGATTAGGTTAGACTTAGAGTTTAAAATTTAGAACGTATATATTGGTTATAATTTATAAACTATCAAGCCTCCACTCTCAACGGGAAAAGTCAATGTTATTTAGAAGTTATATTTTATAATTGATTTATATTTTATACTTTCTAATTTATAATTTTATTCATATTTTATATTTTTTAGTTTTTTTTATTTTTTTTATTGGCAAATAGTTTTTTGAAAGGGGCTATACCCTTGTACAGGAAGGCTCAAAAGCCAAGATTAAAACATGGAAACCCTACAGCAAAAAACAATCTGCTCAGAAAATGTACCAACATCCAGCAACAATTCAGCAAAACAATAGCTGAAAAACAACAATCAGTCAGCAACAGTACTGCAGCACCATGGCAGATCCAAAAACCACTGTTCGGAAAAGACAAGGGACAATATAGAACAGCCAAACACCAAAAGAGAGATGAATCATCGAGGCGGAGAAGTGTCATTCTTTAAAATAAACTTTTTCTTTTTACGGATAGTTACCCAACCTGATGATGCCTCCACGAATGGAGGGTTAGAAAAAGGAGAATTTTCCATATTAGCAAAAGTTCCAACTGAAACAACATCATTGTTTTCATGAGACAATTTCTCCTTGCTGTCAACAACTAAATGAGATAAATTTGCTGCAATTTCCTTACTATTGGCAATAGGATTTTCCGATAAAGGGGTTTCAGGGACAAAGCCAGATTCAACCTCAGCATTTGAATTTATACCAATAGTTTATTTTATATTTTATAGTTTATACTTCATATATTTATAATTTTATTCATATTTTATAGTTTATAGTTTATAATTTTACTCATATTTTACAATCTATAATTTATAATTTAGTGGTTATACTTTTTATATTAAAAAAATTGGCAAATTATAGTAGTCAAATTTAATCGTGAATTTTTTTTCCGAATTTTGTCGTTGCCAAACTTGATCTGAATTTTATCCTCACCGAACTCGAACTCGAATTTGAACTCGAACCTTGTGACTTAGGTTATGAGGCCGGAGAAACACCATATCATGGCAGATTGACTATCAAGAATAAAGTCAAGAGAGGTAGCTGATTGAGTACCAAATGGGTTTCCCGAACATGCAATTGTTTCACATTGCAATACTCCCCTATTGGTATTAAAACATGAGGAACTTTCTCTCAATGGGTAGCTTTTGGGAGGACATAAGTAAAAATAGAGCCAGTCAATTTTTTGTCTAAAGTGGTAAGACTTTTTGGATGATACACAGATTACTCTTTAAGATGGGTCTTGAGCAAGTACTTACAAGTTGTGTGCTTCAAGAAGAAATCTAGAGGAACTTGAGGAAGGCACACAAAGGATTGGTCTGAGGAAAAATGGGATTGGATTCTACTTTGAGCAAAGTTTTTCTCGTGGGTATTTGGTGCCAATTCTATTCAAAGACGTAAAGGGTTGGTCAGGTGCAAAACTTGCAAGTGAGTGGGTAAACATTTGAAGTGATATCTCAAGCCTTTATACCCCATGCAACTGCAAGCATTTGAGAAATGGGGCATGGAATTCATTGGACTATTTAAGAAAAATGAGTTGACAAAGGTGGAAGCACACTCATTGCAATCATTGTTTAAAAATTCATATTTAGAAACTACTTTGCATCCAAATCTTTGACTGACACTCAAGGCTCGGAAATTACCCAACAAGTTTATCACTACTTAAAAAAATGTATGAATTCATAAAATGATGTAGGAGCATCAGCCAAGAACGATCAACTTTGTATACACTTGTCTAAATAAGCCTAATGAGGCATATTGTAAGCAATAAGGAGCCATATCTTGCTCCAAATGATCATGTCATTAGAAGGTTTACAAGTGAGTCTATAGAGTATGTAATTTGGTTTCTAAGACCTACTATTTGGTTTCCCAACAAAATGAGGATTTGAATTTGTAATAAGGAACCTTGATGTTATTGGAAGATTTCGGAGTTGGAATCAGCTCATTTTTGATGGAGGTTCACTTCAAAGTTCGTGTAGCATTGGAGATCATAATATCATATAAAGAAGTTTGTAAGGTTATGGTGAGGCTTAGTGACGTGTAAAAGGATCCTCGAGATCTTGATATTCATGTTAAAATGTAATTACATCCTAACAGTAACCTAGGACAAGTTTAAGACACATACAAGCCAGATAAGCATTGAAGAAACTCAAAATTAGTATGCTTTGATCTTTTCATAGGAAGTTGAGAAAATTGTGGAAAGGGGTGACAAACATAGGATGGTTGTTATAGGTAAATAAGCATCATCTCTACGGGAGGAAGCTGACAATAAGGCTTTAAAAAGCTAAGGCATGTGCAAATGAATGTAAATCTTCAATGAAAGAATAAAGGAGCTTGCTGGTTTCAGGAGGAAACCAGAGTTATGAGTCATTTTATATTTGTAAAATGGATGGGAAAGGATTCTTGGATGATTGTATGGATGCTTAGACTGCAAAGTGCAAATAAGGTGTAAGTCATGTCTTTTTATAAGTTTTCCAATCCTAATTCATGCCTGTAAATGAGTTTTTGGTTGATAACTGGTAGGAAACAGAGTGCAGAGTCATGTTTCTAATGCAAAGCTTATTGTTGGGAGTAAACTGTGCACGATCACCTTGTAAGACCAAAAGGAAAAAGGTGGATAATGTTTGATACAGAGCTGTAGAGTTCAACTTTAGGTCTTAGAGTGAAAATTTGCTCCAAGTTATTGATTTTAATCCTTCTCGGGCCTAGTAAAACCCTGATCTAGGGTTTGGATGAAAATTTATCTCTAATTCACGGTTTATCCAATGAAATTTGCTAAAATTTGATGTACAAGGACTGTAGGAGATCTCTAATAGATTTTTTTGGTTTCATGGTGTTCGGAGGTGTATGGAAGAAGAACTTGATGACAGTCTAGTTGTAGGCCTACTTTGAGACCTAATTAAAGAACCATCAAAGTGAAACTGTGCATTTTTCTTAAGATAGACCCAAGAGAGTCTTTACCGTTACTTGAAGAAGCCAAATGGGTATTCAAAAAGTGTTGTAGTTCAGGAGGAATCTTTTGTCTATAGGTTTTTATCAAGGAAAATCAGGGATTGCAGGGCTAGTAGACAGAATGGACATGTTAGGTGTCAAAACAGATTTTTCTTTGAACTTCTTTATGTTTCCAAGAAAGACAAAGATATGAGAGTATGAATGCATTTCATTTTGAAGTAGATTGGTGTTTGAAAGCCTTTGAACAGGTCCTATCAGTCAAAGATCAGTTTTGGATGAACTAGACCTAATGATATGTAGACAACTTCCAATACTCACTATTAAGCGGAGAAACTAAAATTATGATTTTATATTCTGGACACTACTACTGGCAAGAAAAACCTGAAAATTGATTTTATACACTTTGCATCGGTTAAGCTATAACATGAAAGCTAACTGTCATATACAAGAGAGTATAATATAGCAAATATGGAAAAGGGAAAACCTGTCTGTCCCGGGGAAAAAATTGAATGCATGTGCACTTTCTAAATGCCAAGCCTTGCTAGATAATAATGCACGGCAGTCCTGTGCATGAATGGAAAGGCATCAGTCTTACAACTTAACTCTAATAATCCTTTGCCACTTTTAAGATGCAACTTGAGTAGAACTATTCCAAAAAACATCTAAAAATAAGAATATTATCTTCGCCATTGTGGCTGAATGATACTCTTAGAAGTTAAAAAACATCTTAGCCTGTTCCAGGAACATATTTGATATTAATTATTATATCTATTCACCTGTTTAAAACTTGCCCATCCACAGCTAACATAAATTAAGGTATCCGGCCAAGATGCAATTTCATCAAAAGTGTTTTTACTTTCCATCTTACTAGCTTGCTGGGCTTGTATAACCCATGGCCTTTTCTCTACCCTGTCATTAAAGCAGAGGAAGATGAAAAACAAAACAAAACAAAAAAATATGAGAAAGCATATTAAGAGAAAAATACCTCAAAATCGGCTGCCGTTTACTATAAACATATACAATAACAGTATAACTTACAATCAAAATCAAAATGAACACGTGAAATCTTATGTACAAGCATAATTAATAAACTTTACCTACTAGGCATCCTAATTGCTCCTTGCCCTCGTAAGGATGCTATTAGCAGAGCATCAATTATAGAGGCATCAAGACCTTTCCTTGGAGGATCCACCACCACCACATCTGAACCCTCCAGCCACTGGATTGGGCCCTGAAATGGAGAAAAACAGAATTCAAAACACAGAAACAATCTAGCCCATTGCAATTCAGAATGTTTCTTGATAGTCAAAAAAAGTTGCAATGCATGTAGTGCTGCTAATTGGCTTGTTATCTCACTTTTGAAACATCAGCACAATGCCAACTAATGCTGGAATCTAATGACTTTGGAAGGCGAGAAAGTGACTGCTCAAATGGTAACTTTGATTCCTTGTTAATCTCTATGCACTTCACTGATCTGTCACATAATAAATCAAGCGAAGTTATTTTCACATGTGCATGCTACAAGGCAATATAAATCAAATTTATGATGAAAACGTACAACCCTGCTTTTTTTCAATTGATTGTGCCACATCTCCCTAGAATTATAAACAACTGTATTTCACACATACCTACACTTCTTGTTTACAGCTAAACAGAGACCAATGATCCCAACTCCTGCATATAGCTCAACAACTGCACTTCCACGTTTTACATTTTTGCATAATTTGTAAAGCATAGAAATAAATGCCTGCCATAACATTATTTCAGATTATATTATAATCTGTACAAGAACTGAAGAACGCCTAAGCATAGAAATCAACACCTGGCAAAAGATGATTTGAATTTTAATTAAAAATAATACAAGAACCTAAGTTGCACGGAAAATGATTTGGAAAAACCATCCAGTATTTATACAACAGAATTTCAGAAATAATTGGATATGATACAGCTGGGATATTGCATGTATATGTATATGTGCACAAAACAAATATCATAGAAAGCTGAAACTTCCAAATACCATAGATTAATTCTAAAACATACGTGAAAAAAAAGAGTTTTCCCTAGTCCCCCAGTTTTTGTAAAATACAGATGACAACCACCTCTTTATAGCTAGCATGCTATAATTGAGCATGGGACATTAAAAATAATTGCAAAGGATGTAAATTATTCTTCAAGTCTTATCCATTTCCTCTTATTATCTACAATTGAATTATGCACAGCAGGACATCACATTTGATCAGTTTTCATTAAGGGAGAGGGGTCACCAATTCCCTCTATCTCCATTTCAATAAGTCCAGTGAATTTTTTATCTTGCTCTCTTGTTGATCTTGTCACTTATATGATTCCATCCGACCTTTTCCCCTTCATTTAAAATTTTCAATTTCAAACCATTTACAGTTTAAATAAAGCAAGCCATCCAACTTGGCCAGTAACACTACCCCATTATCACGCACCACTAATAAGTTTCAGAGATCCCAACACATTGTAGCATTTAATTCTCTAATTAGACTTGACATGTCATCATACTCTAAGTTCATTGCACCTTAATGGATGCTATGCTTTTGAAGGGTGCTTGTCATGACAAACAATCCTTCATTTCTTGCAATTACCTATATGGTTCTTGTGTGCATCTGAAATTTTGTAGTACCACATTCATGTCTGCTGATGACTTAATAGACCTCCCTATTGCAGAATGCATGCGGTTACCGAGTCCAACCTTGTTCAGCTGCTTGTCCTCTAGCAGCCTCTTCCAATTCAGCCGCATCTATCTTGTTGGGCTTGTTTTGGCCTTCACAAAGCGTCTCTGGCATTCCCTCGTTCCTGGTGTTTCACTGTCTTTTCACCCTTCTTTTTCTTTAGAAAATGACGAAACTGCCAATGTGGTTAAGTAACGGCCGTGGCAGTTTTGTTTGTGTTATGGTGGTTTTTCCCTACTATTTCTGGAGGTTTTGTCACCTTTTCCTTCAGACAAAAACCAATCATCAAAATTGGATGATAAAGAGTCATAGGGTGCCTTTCCCACTTTGCATTTTCCTGCAGATTTTTCCAGTCTTTCCCAACAAGCTCAAGTGTCATCCTTTGTCTATTTATATGCAATTTGAGAGGTCATGCGGGGTTGGAAAATCATTAGAAGAAGACCATTAATTCCCTTCCTTGTGATATACTGCCCCATAAAGTAGTTTCCGTACTTTCAGAACTTTAGTTTGTAGATATAGACTAGTTAGGAAAGTTGTTTTGAGTGTGGTGCTTTAGTCACATGTCTCTCCTATGATGGATCCACAATATGCCCTCCTGGAGGTCACAGTTCTGAGGACTGCTTTTAATCACCTTTTCTATTAGCCCTTGTTTTTCATATTGTGGTTGACAGGCCAGGCTTTTATTTGTTATTTTGGTTTATGGCATAATTTTTTTTAGATTAGCACGGTAGAATTAGTTCACTTTGTTCATTTCTCATTCCAGCTCTCCAATTTAGCTAAATTTCATTGTTTAAATTAGTAATTGCAAGTTTTGGGTGTTTCTAATCCAGAGTTTTGCCCTCACACTTGTCCATAACTCTTACACAGAGATGAAAAAATCCAACTGACTTGACTTCAAATGATGGGTCACATCCTGCCAAGGATAACTCATCACTAAAGAGAGCCACCTCATAAAGTGTGGTCAATGTTTTGGCTTATTTTTTCTCAATATTTGTAATATTTTCAAAAGTGATTTTAAAATGTGTTAACGTAATTACATAACTATCTTTTGAATGGGAAAATTTTTAAATAAAATTTTGATGCTATGTAAAAGAACTGTTGGCCATTAAGATAATTTAGGTCTTTTCTCAACTATGTATTCAAGAAATTTTGTACTATTGAGAGAAATACAAGTAAAGACTTCATGTCTCTTCTATTCTTGTCTTTTTTTGTTATTCTTCTTCTTATTTGATACCACGTGAACTCATTCTTGTATGGTTGTTCAAGCTATTTTGTTACGGTTAACTCTCATGGTTTCTATATGTTTTCTTTGCATCTTTTCTAAACTATGTTTATTTGGATAAACATGCAGCTTTATTTTCGTTGGTCTTTCCATTTACATGCAAAAACCCACGATCAATTTTAAACTGTATATTTGTAGAAATTGCTGAATATTCAATTTTGGTTTTCAACAATGGAGCCTCACCTTGTAATAGAGAAGATACTTAGTCCCACACACTGTCGTAACTACATTTTCTTCCGCAACAAAATCATTTGCCAATAAGATCCAAGTGTGGTTGTATATGAATTTACAAATGTTTCCCCCTCTCCATAACAGGTTTAACACAGTACATTTTCTGAAGGCATTCCAATATTAGATCAAGGCAACGGATTGGCTGGACAAGGAGTCTGAAAAATTGTCTGCTCCATAACAATTATTCCTGCAGCTTCATAAATGGCAGGATTACCAATAACTTATTGGACGACCCTTTCAATGCCCTCCACCACCACCTCCAATTGTCACTTGAATATTTAGCATAAATGTGAGATGATTGTTGGGCCAAAAACAACTCATTTCATGGATGAAATTTCCATAGGAATGGACAGTTCTACAGCCTGTTAGATGCCTGCAGCAAATTGTGTTCCCATATGGATGCAAGCAACTGTTGTCAAGTCTTTATCTCAGCCTGCACCAGAAGCGTATGAATTATTTGACAACGTAATACTGCTTTCAGAAGGACAAGTTGTCTAGCAGGGATGAAAAGTTGAAAACTAAGGTCTCAAATTTTCAGAAGGGCTACAGACTGTCACAAGGTATGCCAAATTTTATGGGACTTTATCCTCATTGAACACAAACTCAAACGTTATCCATTATTTTTACAGGGAAAATTTCTACATGCTTTTGCATTATTTTATAACTATGTGTTTATACATAAACTGATTGAAAATGGGTGACTGATACCTCTCTCCTCTCTGTCCCTTTGACATATTTATGCATTTAATTTTTTTAGAGAATTAAAAAGATAAAAAGAATATGTTCTTCAAAGTTCATGACTATTTCTTTTGAGGTTTACATATTGGCAAACTCGAATCAAACTTTATCCTCATCAAACATGAACTCAAACTCAAACCTTGTGAATTAGGCTGCATACAATAAGCTCCTCATTTGCCTGCTAATGAAGGAATGAGACAGCTTGAGGAAACGCTAAATAGAACCTTTTCTCCTAGCCAGTAGATGGATTTAGACTGTCAAAGAGCTCAAAGTACCACTTGGAGCAGCTCTGAAAATGACAAGGACAAGCTCAAAGACATGGTTGCAGACTGAAAGGGAGGTTGGGGAGAAATAGAAGTATCCCTTCTGCAATAGGTTAAAGTGAGCAAGCCATAGCTGTGGCCAGAATGAAATCATAAACAATTAAAAATTACTAAGAATGAACACATTAAAGGAAGTTGCCGAGAGGCTATTGCTTAAAAAATCAAGCCCTGAAAACAAGCTTTAATCTAGTGTTGAAGCATGGTGTTAGTAATAAGCTAGCTTTTACACAATTTCAATGCCTTCTCATGTGTCCACCGGATGTCAAATTAACCCAGATTTGTTTTATGATAAAGTTTAAATTTTAAACCCAGTGATATCAATGTTTGCACTTTGCAATGCTTATAATATTGTTATTGTTGTTGTGTTGAGTCTTAATTTTTGGTTAACAAAGTGGACGGACTTAACTATGTATTGATAATTTTTTATTTTTAAGTAAAGGCTAGGGGGACCCACTAACCCTCAATCTATTGGTGGTTTCGAGCAAAGGCCATAGGAGAGTGATGTATGCCATCTGATTATCTGTTCAAACATGGGGTTATATCTATTTTTAGTTGTTTCATTTTCAGAAGTTATTTTTATATGTATTTTTAGTAGTCATCCCCGAAATCCAGGAATTTTTTGCCATCCCCAAGACAGCATCCCACTGTCCCAAAAAGTTATGTAACACTGGTTGGTTAAAAAATTAAGTCTTTAACACCTTCATAACTTATACTATTGTTCCACTTCAGCCCAAGAATGCTTAGCTATCATTTTCTAGTGCATTATTGGCATATATGGAAGCTACAAAATGGTGATAACTATGGAAAATTTAAACCCAAAACGCAAACAGACTCCAAAATCATTACACACGTGGGAAAAAGACGACTAATATCATACATAAGAGGAAATTTTCAGAAACCAATAATGGACATGAGACTACACAAAATGCATAAAATTTCAAGAAATTTGTCAATAAAAATGTGTTATTATCTATCAGGGGTTTTACTTTAACCACTTAGTTCATGAACCATAACTAAGAAGTTCTGCAGCAAGTAAGCAGCTGTTCAAGAAAGGAAGTATTTTATAGAAGAAGGAAGTAAAGGAAATACAGAGAAGAAATGGGGAAGATGTGCATCCCAATTAGTAGATAGCAGAGCTAATTGCATGCACATAGAAGAAACTTAATAGATATGAACACACAAAATTATAAAACAAAGGCAGCTCTAGATCCAGATCTAAAATAACACAAAGTTTATTAAGAGATCTAAGATTAAAAGCAAGAAACAAAGTACACCGTGACACAAAGTTCTCTGGAAACCTGCTCCTTTGTATTCCTTTGCTCCAAGTTGCTCTCAGGGGTTCAGCACAAAGTCTAGAACACAAGATTGCTGCTTACAAATTCTGATCGATCATTAACCCGGAGGTTCTTCTCCTACTTATAGAATGTAGGAGGGAAAGTACAAATGGAAAACTCAAACTGAACTGAAACATAAACAACAAGTAAAGATGACATTTGGAAATCATCCTCAACTATCTTCTCCTTAAGTGACACATGTATCACTTAACTAATAGAATGGTTCCACATGACTTTAAGTAATGGTTGCAAAACCAATAACTTAGAAGTTTTACAATTTCATCCGGGAACATAGAAAATAGAAGAAGAAAAGAATAGAAGAAATCATGCCAGCTGTAATGTTTATGTCTTTTTCTTGTTCTGATATCGGATATACTTGTCGAACATGTAATTCAGCATCCTTCCATCTGTTTTAGCCACTGCTTCTTTCTCTGTCCTGAACTGCAGCAACCCTTCATTCAACACTTTGATGCATGCTTCCACATCTTCCAAACTCGGCCCAAACCTTGCAATGTCTGCCTGCAGCGCCACCAGTCTACTGATAGAATTCATCGTGAAAGGCTTGGTAGCTTTATCAATTCTCTTTTGTATCATCAGAAGAGATCCTTCCAGGGAATTAGGCACCTTAGTTGAGACGATCCGCACGTATGAAGTGACATTCCCGTCCACTCTCTCCTCAGTGAAAGAAATGACACTGTCTGGTAAATCTGATGTCCTACTCTCAAGTGCCTGCATCCTCTTCAGCAAAACTCTGCAGATTTCCAAACGGAAAGATACTGCAAACTCTAGCTGCTTCCCCTTCTCGACTGATCCGTCTGGTACAATCTGTTCCGCAATCAATACATCTCCCGGTAGCTTGTTAATCTCGGCCAAAATACTCAGGTTACTCTCTACAACTGTATTCATGCCTTCTATGTTTGCAATCAGTTGCTTCAGC
Source organism: Taxus chinensis (assembly GCA_019776745.2). NCBI lineage: Eukaryota > Viridiplantae > Streptophyta > Pinopsida > Cupressales > Taxaceae > Taxus > Taxus chinensis. The sequence goes on along the minus strand of CM034154.1, from coordinate 589,606,024 downwards.
TGATTTGCTGCATCATCCATAACCTTTAGGCGGGCTGGCACTTCTCCAAGTTGTACAGAAGCTTGACGAATGATCAAATCCTTCCATTCGTCAATAGCCTTTACTTGATTGCTTGCATCCTCCATTTCCTGCATAAGATGATCACTCACCTGCTCTGAAATGGGCTGAATGGAAGGTTTAGCAACCTTGGCTATGATCTCACATAATTGAGATACTTGCTTCTGCAGCTCTTCTTTCTCCGCCTTTTCACTGTCAAGCCTAAGGAATAAAGCATCCATCAATGTCTGTGTGTCCTGCTTCAATCCTTCAGTGGTGGCTTGACCGAGGGGTACTTTGGTCACTGTCACATCTTCTGCCGTGAGCTCCTCCTCTATCTTTCCTTCTGCTGGAATTGATATCTCAGCAAACTTCTCTCCCGAATCCTCGATGATCAACCTAGAAGTTGCTTTGGCAACTTTAGGCCTTCTGTCTCTTCCGCCCAGATTCTGGAGTAGCTGCAAGTCGTGCTCCTCTAAGTTCATCTCCATTCTCACTTCTGGAACCAACTGCGAAGCCAACCATTCCGAGAAGTTACTTCTCGGAGAATGAGAAGTCGCTGAAGTGCTGAGTGTACTACCATCTTCCGCTCAACATCCTCTCCGTCAGAAAGTGCCACAGTGTTGTGGCTGCCATCTTCTGAGTCATCCAAGGACAAAGCCCTTTCGAATTCCGCCATCTGCAGCTTCAACGTATCCTCTGGAACAGGCGCTGAACGAAGTGGCTGAGGGGAGAAGATGAATGTCGCTGGATTCAGTGGAGGCATGGAAGCGTCCTGCTGCTGCGGTGCAATAGTTGGTGAAGTACTGGGTACTGGAGAAACCGGAGTTAAAGTCATGGTCGTAGAAGTGATCTTCTCCTTGGATTGAGATCTTCTATGCACTTTCAACTTCTCGACTTTCCTGCTACTTTCTCCTCCGTGCTTTCGCTTGAGGGAATCTCCTGCGCCGAAGTTTCCCGTGACTTGATTCATCAATGCTTCATCAAGGCAATATCCCTTCGTCAGCAACCAGTTTGAAGTATTCACCAACACAGCTCCCGACCTTTCTTCAATTGTGTTGCAGCCTCCTATGTTATTCTGCAGTATGGCTTTATCTCCTCCCATTTGATGGTAAGTGTCAAGTACCACATTCCCATCATCTTTAAGATCCGCAGGTATCCGCGCTAGTCCAAAGTCGAACACTTGCTTTGCTGATAGCCTGCTGAAATCTCTCTTTCTAACCTCGTACTCACTTTTGCACTTCATCCAGAAATCTTCTAATGAAGGCACATGTGCATACTCCTGGGAGATTGTCTTCCTGGCTACTCCAAATGGATCGAAGTTCAGCCGTGCAGGGAAGAACTCTTGCTCATACTCAGATAACATTTGCGCCTCCATCCCTCGAGCTCTATGAATGCTAATGCAGCTGTAATGCCCCACAGTGATTGGGAAGAAGCCCGTAGACTTGTGCCGCTTTGACTGAAGGTCATGTAACTCCACAAGTTGTCTGCTTAGCTCCATGGCGATCAATCTATCATTCAGATACCTGGGCATCTTTATTGGTTCTCCAGAAAAGCCTGTAACCCTGAGGTATGTGAAATCTACAAATTGAATGAATAGACTGCCAATCTTGGACACAGCTTCCCACGCTTCCTTGCTTACCCTATTGGCCTTCAAGTCTTTGTCTAGCCTGCAGATGAAATCATAGAAGAATTCATCATTGATCACTTTGAAGTCTTTCTCGCATGCAGGTGCAGTAAGTTGTGGGTAGCACTCGAAAATGGGGTCCTTAGAAAGAACACCACATCTATCCAGCTTGGAAAAGACGCCTTGTGAAGCTGCAGCATACACCAAGTATGAAGTCATCTTGAAGCTGAAAGTACGCTTCACGTTCCGGAGTTGCTCACCAATGTTGTTGCTAATAATTTCCGACCAATTGATTATAGAATCAACCTTGTTGATTTCAATGGTCCTGATGAAAGCATACATCCATGTACGGAAAGTGTAGGCATTCGCTTCGCCATTCATCCTGCATAGCAATTTGATGACATCATCTACCTCCTGCACCAAATTGGACCGTGGAAGAGTTCTCGGGAACTTTGAAGGAGATCTAGGCTTCTTCATGTATCGGCTATTCATTATGCTCACGCAATCAGCTCTATGCTTTTCCCACCTGCTGTCGGCATCCTGAAGACTAATGGAAGTCACCACCTTTCGCACTGGAATCTTCAAACAATAATTGATGAACTCTGCGTCCAAACGAATTATTGTCTTTCCCGAAGCATCACGCACTGATCTGGATGAAGGATGGTAAGATCTAGCGCACTCCATAACAAATTCTGGCAACTGGGCTGTACATGGAAAAGCTGCAGCTCGGATAATTCCACTGCTTTTAACCGCATGCATGAGTGAAGTCTTTCCCGCTCTGGATCTATCAATCAAATCGGAAAGAGGTTCCGGGCCTAGATCTGTGTCTCCTATGTCTGCAAGTTTGGAAGCAATGCATGACTCCATCGTGCTTTCTTTTTCATCTCTCTTCGCCATGGCTTTGTCTATCTTTGTCTGAATAATTCTTTTTCTTCTTACTTGGCCGGATTTCTTCAATACTGGTGCAGATCTGGACAATTCTTCAGATTCGGAGGATATATGCAATGTATTGGACATTGATAAAAGCTCCTTTTCCTTTTGTAAAGCACCTGTAATGAATTCCTGCAATTTATTCAGACAAAAAATGGCCACCGGAGCATGAATAGTGAATTTTAATTGTAAAAATCTGCACTTTTCAAGCCTGCTGCCCCAAAAATTGGTGTTTAATTTGCACATAAAGAGAGCATGAATCCTTTCAACAACACCTGAGCTCCTGTAACACCTATGCAAACAATTATGCAGACAAAGATCAACCTCCTTCAAAGCATGCGCCAAATCTGGAAGCTTTTAGCCTTGTTGCCACCTTGCCTGAGCAAAATCCTTCTTCAAATGGGGGCGCACTTTTCCTCTTGGCTGCAATTCTTTACCTGTGAATCAAATAATTCACCCATATGGCTGCCCATGCTTATATAACCTTCACAATTCTATAATTAATAATTGCCCTAACAATTAAAGGCAATTAATTAATTAAAAATCATGCTCTTCTCTTTTAAAAATAGCATGTTTAAGGACAGCCATCCAATAAATTAAATTAATCCAATTTAATCCTTCACACATCACTTCACTTAAGCTTCACAGTGTGCCTTGACCATAGCCACTGAAAATAGAAATTAATTTAATGTTTTAATGCCTTTAAAATCATTAAATAACTCCCAAATGGGGCGCACTTTTTGAGAGGAAGGGGGCAGCCACTAAATAAATTAAATTTAATGCATTTAATCCATTTCTTTTATTCCAATTTTGACTTGTTGACTTCCTCCAAGCTTGGGCGCACTTTTTGAAAGGATAGATTAATTAAAATAATCACTTAAAGGCTGCCATCATCTCACCAAAGGGGGCGCACTTTTTTGCACATATAATTCTATTTTTAAGAATTTTCCACAATGGGATTCTTTACCCTGCAAGGCAGGCACCAAAATCCCATGATCCACTTAAGTGATTTGACTTTGACAATGGGATTATTTACCCTGCAAGGCAGGCACTAAAATCCCATGATTTCACTTAAGTCACTTTCCTTTTATTTTATCATGGGAATTTTTACCCTGCAAGGCAGGTAATAAATTCCCACCTGCCTGCAGCCTCTATTTTTCCCACTGCAGCTTAAGTGAATTTTATAACATGGGAAAAAGTACCCTGCTAGGCAGGTACAAAATTCCCACCCTGCCTGCGGCTTCTATTTTTCCCATTGCAGCTTAAATCCTTTGTTTTCCAAAAATGCGCCCATCCCCGCAGGGGCTTTTCCGTGCACGACTTCACTTTTTCCCAGTGATCCAGACCTCCGATGGCGACTTCCTCTGGGCATAATGTGCGTATATGTTTTCCAGCTGCTCTAGGCCAAAAATCGGGCTTACCCGACAAAGGAATTGTTCTAGAGAAATTTCACAGAAAACGAAACGGGACAACACAAAAACACGAAAAATTGCCAAAAGTTACAAATAAAGCCCAAAACTTATTCCAAGTTAAAACCCTTCTGGTACATAAGAATAATGACATATTCGATCATAACAGAGTTAAAACGGGGCGCAAATAACCTCATACGGGGCTCAAAATAATTAAATACAAATTTCCCGCAGACAAATCCCGACGACAGAATATAACAATTTTGGGCATCTGGGTATTTGGCGAAAAAGGCTAATATGGCTCTTTGGGAATATCTTGACACAATACAAGAACTTTCAGGCAATAAAAACACAAAACGACCCATTATTTTAAAAGTACGAAAAAATTTCGGATAGGGTAGTCACAGATTTCAGGATGAAATCTGGGTGACACCAGGTTAGCTTGATGATAAGGAATCAAGTTCAGCATGTTTTTCTTCTGGATTCAAGAGCAATTTTATGGTTGAATGAGAAGAAAAAGATGCAGTTACTTCATCTCCCATATAGGCTTATAAGGTAACCAACAATTAATGTATACTCATGAAAAACATTGTCCACAAACCGGTCATATATGATTTTAGGCAATAGAAGGCAATAGCATCATCCTTTTATTATGATGATTGAAGCTTGTGATAATGCAATTTTCTAGGCCCAAACCAAGCATATTGAGGCTAATTGTCACTTAATCCGAGAGTTATCCAAAGGTTTGATTGAGGTCGAGTATTTTTTGACACACTAAACAGTGAATGTTTTCACAAAGTCCTTGTCCATTGGACATACTTTGATATTCCTTGAATGTCAAGAAACAAAAAGCATCTTAGAGGAGCTTTGCAAGTATTAGGAGTTTGATAAACATTTTTTTAGTTTCATAAGGATGTCAGGTAACTCCAGTATAACACGCTTATTTTGTTGTATTGTGTACACATTAAGCATGTAGCAATTTTGCATGAGAGTCATATTTTTGTTAATAAAAACCCCACATTAAGCATGTAGCAATTTTGAATGAGAGTTATATTTTTATTAATAAAAACCCATAGTATATCAGATAAGTTGTGAAAAAACTAGGTGAAAATATCTATACATAGGGTTTACATGAGAGTTTTCCATAGTCAACTGGAGACATGGGGATATGTGTATTGATCATGGATGAGGACACCATTCAAATCAGGGGATGTGAGTATATGAATAAGGATAAGACTATATTATATATGAATATAGTCATTAGAAAATTTGCACACAGGGACGGGGATGTAATCTTTCTCGCTATATTAGAGTTTCTTGGAGATTATGGTTAGTATTGCTACATGGAAAAACATTCCAACTGATCGATTTTCTTAGATACATAATAAGAACATCATAAGCCAAGTAAACTACACAAAACTAAGAAACCACAAAGATGAAAACAAAGTCAAGCCTTGATGAAGTGAAACTATTGGTCCATTGTATCCCCTTAGTCCATTAGTTGTGAGATCAATGGAATACAAGGAAGAATCTTCCTTGTGCACCTGTTGGCAAGCGGTATTAACAAAGTTAGTGGCATCTCTCTCTTCCATGTCTTGGTTGCTAAATCCATCTTTCGCATTAACATTGTTAGATGGATGATGAGGTGACCTGCAGATGCAATTGTAGAACTACTTCATTTCACAAAGCAAAAACTGTTGCATGTGCATAGGTGTGTCTGATCAATGTTTCAGTGTGGTCAATCCATGCCCCACCCTACAAGTGAAGGGATATATCTTCCCAAAAGATACAGCCTAAAGTAATCCCTTGGACAGATATTAAAATACCTAAAGAATGGACTATATCCACATCCTGTAACTAACATACTCCAACTGCGATTTATGTCTGCAACTGCTATCACTGAATCTAAAAGTACCACCCGAATGTCATTCTCAGGCTCCGGTTCTAAATCCAAAAGATTTTTGTCTAGATCTTCATCCACTCCATCCTTCATGTCTGAACCACCAGAAGACAAGCCCAAAAAGGGAAATGAAAGATTTTTTTATTTGTGATCATCTTACCTTGATGTATGACCCAAACATTAATCATCTATGGTGTGACCAATGCCAAAAAATGATCAAGCAAAGATATGCCTAAGAATCCTAACAATGGTCCAAGAATCTCCATGAACAAATTTCAGTTTTACCAGGACACTATTGCTAGAGCCAAAGTTGCTTCGACATCCAAAAAGGTTTCAACACAGGGAGAATCTTACTACCAAGCCAGTTGAAGACAATTACGGATTTCCAACAATTGACGATCATGAGGTTTACACCTCAGAATGAATGTTTATAAAGCATTACTGGTACTGGCAACAACTTGAATCTAACATTAAACAGTTAGAAGCTTGCCCACATGCTCAACTGGAACAATAAGGCTACAAGAGCCTTAGGATCCATTGCTCAACAACGCCAACAAAAGCTTGCATAAATGAAAAAGATACCATGAAGCAATCAAGCAATATCAGCAAGGTGATATCACATCTGCCCTCAAGACTCTTGACAAGAAGGTAGATTCTATTTCTAAACAAATCACAAAGGTGGATACTTCCCTTTGTACTTAATTCTCTGAGATTACAGATTCTTGTACTGAAAATAGATGAATGCTCTTCCCTCTGTTATTACTTTTTCTAGTCCTATTCAAGAGACTCATAAATCTGTAAGAGAAATACCCTATTGAACATCTTGACACTTTGTCATTATCTGTACATACATTTTCAAATCAGGTCCCCTCCCTTTCTAACACTGTAGATCCCATATCTACAAAGCTTGAAGACAAGTCTTCCACTTCTAAAGAAGACTGGAGCAAAGTTGCTTCACAACCATTATCCATTACAAAAGAAGATCGTGCATGGCCCGACTTACTCCAGAAGAGGCAGAAAGCATGATCATGGTAGAAGATCTTGATCAAACCTCAAGCTCAACAGAACCACTGCACAATACAGCCCGCACATAGAGACTCTAACCAAACTGGTATAAATTAGAGTGTATGTCACTAGAAGAAAGCAAAGAGCTAATTCATGGTATCATAGGACAGGGTTAATACTTTGATTGTATATTATAGAAAGAATGACCTTGATTTAGCTGGTGTTATTGCTAATGGCTCTTGTGGGCATAATCAAAGAATGGTGGGATGCTTTGACCGAATGGCAGAAAGGGAATATGTTGGCGAAATAATTTGTTAGGTGGGCAAATTAGTGAACTCTCACCAACAGTGTGTGGGATTAAGTTCCTCTACTTGAATGGGACAGCTCCATTTATTGAAAATAGGAAATATTTATACTATTCTAATTGTTTGATGGTGGTCTTTCGACCGGAGATCACACAAGGGTACTTCCCTACACTTGTGGCAAAGTGCTTGTAGATTCTACAAGGAAAAGTCTTGAAGGAGAGTTGTGAAGAGAATAGTAAAGGGGGTTTTGCACAATAAACAATACAACAAAGTTTACTGTCTCAAAACCAGAATATATCCATGAATTCGATGAGAAGACACCATTCACATGGAACAAGAACAAAATACAAAAAAGCACAAAGTCTCAATGCATAATATTCAACAAGTACATGTTCATGGAGTATATGTGAGATGGAGAGGAAACATAAGAAAAGGAAATAGAGAAAATTGATCACTTGTTTCTAGAGAGAGTATGGGAGCTAGTAAACATGAATAGCCATTCTTTGAAGTGCGGAGGCTCTCATTCCAATTTATAGCTTTACAATGCAACTCTTCATCTACTCCCCACATGACCTTTCATGTTCTTATTCAACTTGTGATTTTTCAAATTCCTAGGAAGTGAAATAGATAAGTCCCCTTTTTATAAATCAAAAGGGAATTTTATAATGCAACATTATAAAGTCACTTAAATGAATAAGACAAAATAGAATGATTGTTTATGACGAAGAATTAGAAAGGGGGAGAAGAAGAGAAAGAATGAAGAGAAGAGAGAACATAAAATGCTCGAAAGCATGGATGAAGATTCTTCCGCCCTCGATGAAGATCAGCTCCGAAGATGTTGAAGATGACAATCTTGATCCATGATGACCCTTGACAATGATTCACTAATGAAGACCTTTTGAGCACTTTGCCCCCTTTTAAAGACTCCTTGAAATGGTGAACATCTGCAACATTGCTTGAACACACTGAGAAGAGGAGTGATGAACACTTGATAAGTAGACCACCGAGAGTACTGGAAGATGACTTCCCTCATTAAGAAAATCCTTCTGATTCTTGAGACATTGTCACACTTTTATGAACAAGCATTCACATGGGAGAAATTTATGCATTTTACTCACACAAAAATAATCATTATTCTGCCACTACGGGAGCACTGATGGTGAATGAAGCATGAAACCCAAATCCTTCCAATTCCGGAGCAAGTGAAGAAGAAAGGGGCCAAAGTCAATGTCATCCACCTTATGATTATGCACTCCATCTGAGATGAAGATTGTTGTTAGTATGTTGAGCTAGATAAGGATGAATACCTTCAAGAAAAGTGGTTTAGAAGCCATGACTAGGTGAAGTGAAGAGAGAACAAGCTCACCATGTAAAGGTAAAATTTCTAAGTTTGAAGATTTGTGAGTTGCATGTTCAAATCAGCGTGTTCTTGCTTGAATGAGAGTGATGAAGCTTCTCTTTGCATCTGAAGGTTGACTATATATCATAATCTATCATCTCCGTGTTTTAGAATGTTTTGAAGTTGTATGCATTGAGTTTGATGAAGAACTTCCATGACTGTAATTTTTCAGTCCTCCATGACTGAGTTTGAAGCTCCAATAAAGGTTGAAGGAGAAATGACAAGGAATGGAGTTCAAGAAGTTAAAGAGCAAGACGGGTAGTCTTAAAACGTGCACAACTCATCATGAGATCAGTTACATTGCTTGGAATAACTAGAGGACAAGAAAAAATTGCCAAAGGAAGAGGACAAACATGTCAGATCAGTTACAATGTCATAAACTAGTCAGAAAAGGACAACACTGTAATTGTTGCATTTGCAGGTGAAATGACTGTTTTGTAACCTCCGCAAATGATGTCATTCAACCTCCTATTCAAATTGAAGACTTGAAGTTGAAGAGTTATCTTAAAAGGTGAAGTGTAAGATTCTTTTAATAGATGTCTTCCTTGAACAATAAATACTTTGTTGAAGAAACACAATCTTTCTGTTAAAGATAGAGCCTATGGTTATATGTGAGAGCAAGTTGAGGAAGGAGGTATGAAGTATGAAAATGAATGGTTGATAATCTTGGCTAGATTTTCTGCACAATTAAAAACCTAGGCAGTCGTAAGATAAATCTCCCTCATTTACCAGTGAGGCTCCCGTGTAAGATCTTGTTGATTATATTTCCTAATATCTATTTGTTGGTTTTACTTTAACTGCATAGCTCGTGGACCATAGCTAGGCAATTTTGCAGCAAGTAAGCAGCTGTAAGAAATATATATATATATATATATATATATATATGCAAAAGAGGGAAATAATTGAATGCGAGCAGAAAAGAAAGAAGATGTGCAGCCTAACCAATAGTTGACAGAGTTGGTCACATGCACATTGACGAAACAAATAGATCTTGAAATGTAGAATTTAAAGCAAAAGAAAGTTTCAGATCCAGATCTAAAATGACACAAAGTTTATGCAAAGATCTAAAAAGAAATAAGAAACAAATGCATTGTTGACACAAAGTTCTCTGGAAATTTGCCTCCTCTCTATTCCTTACCTTTCAGAAAATTGTCAAGGGTTTCAGCTCAAAGTCTCCTCCTTTAACTTGTAGGTTCTTCTTCTACTTATAGTGTGTAGAGGGGAAATTACAAATGGGGAACTACAACTGAACTAGAACATGAAGAAGTAGTAAAGGGAACATCTGGCAATCATTCTCCTAGAATTCCTCTCTAAGTGACATGCATCAAGAGATTAAGCCAAAGTTGTGCACATCTGTCACTTATCTTAAAGAACCTTTCCAAATAACTTAAAGAAATGGGCTTTTAAACAAATAACTTTAATCTTACAATTTCATCCGGGGAACATAAGAAATAAGAGAAGAAAGAAGACAAGAAAGAAGATATGCCAATTGTAACACCTACACTTTCTTTTTGTTCTAGTACTAAATATACTTTTCAAACATATAATTCAGCAATTTCCCATTTGTTTTAACAACCTCTTTCTCGGTCCTAAATTGCAGCAATCCCTCGATCAAAATGTCAATGTTGGCTTCCACCTCCTTCAAACTATGCCCAAACTTTTTAATATCTGATTGAAGCATTATCAGCTTGCTGATTGAATTCAACGTGAAAGTCTTAACAACTTCATCAATCCTCTTCTGAATCATCAGAAACAACCCTTCATGAGAATCAAGCACCTTGTTCAAAATGATTCTTACGTAGGAATAAAAATTCCCAACCACTTCTTCCTCGGTGAAAGCAATTGCATTGCTTGACAATGACAATATCATATCCTCGAGCAACCGCATTCTTTTTCAACATAATTTTGAAGATCTCCAAGTGGAAAGAAACTGCAAATTCAAGCTGCTTGCCTCTTTCAATCAGTCCATTAGGCATAAGTTGCTCTGCAATCAATACATCCTCTGGTAGCCTATTTATTTCAACCAAAATGCCCAAGTTATTTTCAGCCACTGTATTCTTATCCAATATGCTTGTCACTAGTTGCTTCAGCTAAGATAATGCACCTTTCTTAACTTCCAGACGAGATGGTACCTCCCTGAGCTGTATTGAAGCTTGGTGAATGATTTGGCTCTTCCATTCGTTAATAGCCTTAACTTGGTTACCTGCATCTTACACCTCCTCAACCAGATGATTACTCACCTGCTCATGTGCTAAAATTGGTTGAGAGGAAGGTTTGTCAACCTTAGCAATGATCTCACACAACTGGGAAACCTACTTTTGAAGTTTGGCTTTCTCTGCCTTCTCTTTGTCAAGCTTGAGGAATAAAGCGTTCATTAGTATCTGTGTATCTTGCTCTAATCCTTCTGTGGTAGTTTGACTTATTGGCACTTTGGTCACTGATATATCTGCATCTGTGAGTTCTCCCTTCTGTTTTCCCCTCTGTTGGAACTGATAACTCAGCGAACTTTTGCCTTGATTCTTCAATAATCAACCTAGACGTTATTTTGGCAACTTTAGGTCTTTTATCTTTCCGCCCAAACTCAGGAGCAATTGCAAGTCGTGTTCTTCCAGGTTGATCTCCTCTTTGGCTTCTGGGATTGTCTGCAAAGCCAACCATGATGAAAAAATTGCTCCTCGGGGAATGAGAAGTCATTGAATGCACCAACATCTCATGCTTCGACTCTACTGTATCCGAATTTGCCACAGTGTTGAGAATGTCACCCTCTGAATTGTCCAAAGACAACGTTTTTTCGAACTTTGCCATCTGTGCTTTTAGCTTTTTTGCAGGGAGAGGTGAAGATCTGAGTGGGTGAGGAGCAAATACAAACGACGTTGGATTCAATGGAGGAACGACAAGATCTTCCTAGGGTTCAAGGGTTGCTGAAGTGCTATGAATTGACGCTGGAGAAGCTGGAACTAGCACGATAGTTGTAGAATTGGCCTTCTCTTGTATCTGAGACTTCTTGTATACTTTAAGTTTCTCTAGCCTCCTGCTACTTTCACCCTCGTGCTTTCTTTTGTTGGAGTCTCCTGTGATAAAGTTACATGTGATTCTGATTCATCAAAGCTTCGTCCAGGCAATACCCCTTTGTCAATAACCAGTTTGAGGTGTTAACCAAAACCACGGAAGACCTTTCCTCAATCGTCTGGCAGCCACCTGTGCTTTCCTGAAGAGCAACTCTATCTCCTCCCATCTGATGGTATGTGTCAAGTATCACATGCCCATCATCTGCGAGATTTGCAGGTATCCGTGCTAAACCATAATGAGACACTTGTTGCACCGATAACTTGCTGAAATCTTTTTTTCTGACTTCATACTTGTTTCTGCACTTCATCCAAAAGTCTTCCAACGAAGGTACATGTGAATATTCCTGGGAGATTGTCTTCTTCGCTACCCCATATGGATTCAAAGTTCATTCATACTGGGAAGAACTCATGCTCATATTCAGAAAATATTTCAGCTTCGATTCCTCTAGCTTTGTGGATGCTCTGGCAGCTGTAATAAACCACTATGACCGGAAAAGAAACCTGTAGACTTGTGCTGCTTTGATTGTAAGTCATGCATCTCCACGAGCTTCCTGCACAACACCATGATGACCTATTTGTCGCTTGGATACCTCGGCAACTTAACTAGTTCTCCCGAAAATCTAGTTACCCTGAGATACGTGAAGTCTACAAACTGGATGCAAATACAGCCATGCTGGGATCAGTGTTTTAAAAACCGGTCAAACCGGAACCGGAACCGGCCGGTTTGACCGGTTTAACATTTTAAAGCACGAACTGTTTAGTAAACCGGATCGGTTTGACCGGTTTTAGCCCAAACCGGTCAAACCGGTCCGGTTTCATCCTGAACCGGCCGAGTCAGCATTTCTTTCCTTTTTTGGATTTTTGGTGAAAAAAACACAAGGATAGAATAAAATTTGCCATTTTTGGAAAGGGTCCGGGAAGATGTAGCAACAAAAACTTGCATGTGCCATAACTTTCATTCTGTGGCTCCGTTTCAGGTGTCGTTTTCTCTAAAAGTGCATATTTTCTCGAGCTCTACGCATTGATGGCAATATTTTTCTTATTTTCATAAAATCTATTTTTGCACCTTTTTGGACCAAGCAACTTCTTGCAATATTCTGAAAGAATCATGAGCTTTGATTGCTTGTAGACAGATTAGTAATTAAAAATACTGGATAGCTTTTCCAAAACTCGGCGAGTATTCTCCCGTGCTCGGACTAATCGTCCCACCTACCAACTTGGTCACGACCTGCTTATTCAAATTTCGACTTCACATATCAAGTTGATCAACAGATGCATAGGTTTTTTTTTTTGCTATTTTAAGAGTCTTTTTTTGTGTTTAAACTCCAATTTGCGCATCCTCAGACACAAGACTGAAGGCTATCGTAAAGGTCCCCAACAAAAAGAAAGCATTAATAGCAATGAAAGAAAACTCTGCAAAAACATGGTTTTGGCTGCAAATTTATGTTTTTAAAAAGAAATTTGAGTATTTTTTAAGTTGCCGAGTATTCCCGAGTATTGGCCGAATATTGCCGAGTTTTGTTTTTTTGGGGTCTGCCGAGTATTTTCCGAGTGCGAGTATTCCAACTATCACTATATACATGAGCAAACTTTGTGTATTTTGTGTGTAATTGTTGGCATCATGGTTTCTAATTTTTCAAATATATTTCTTTCTTTAAAAATGTAATTTTATGTGTTTTTTAGTAAACCGGTTCATAGAGTTTGAACCGGTCCGGTTCCGGTTCCGGTTCCGGTCCGGTCCAACCCTCGACCGGTTCCGATTTTTAAAACATTGGCTGGGATACAGCTTCCCAAGCTTCTTTGCTCACCCTGTTGCTTCTTTGTCTAAGAGAGGCTTTTTTTTTGCTTAACTTCATCTTTTTTGGTCAGAAGTTTGCCTTCTGAGATTGATTTCTTTTGGTGTTGAGGCCATAAATGGTCTCCAGATGTTCCAGGCAATTAAATAGACTATACAGAACAAAGAACGGATCAAGGAGATTTTAACGGGCAAACAACGGAGAAAACCCTATTGAGATGTGTGAATACTAGCATGCAAAACTTTAACGGGATTCAACTGGAGCACAATTTACTACAAATGGGGCTTTATTTATTTAATAAATAATTAAATAAAAATTTCCCGCAGACAAAATTTAGCAAAGGGATAAAATGAGTTTCAACATCTGGATATTTGTCGAAATTGGCTCATATGATTCACTGGGAATATCTTAACGTAATAGAGACATCTTCTGGCAATAAAAACACAGACTCGTTATTTTAAACGAACGAAATTTTTTAAACATGGGGTAGTCTCAGATTTTAGTGTAAAATCTGGAGACACTAGATATCAGTTTTTTTGGCAAATTAAGAACATGAAACATGGGTGGATCAAGGTGAGCAAGAAATGTCTTCATGACTGAAATATTGCACCAGTCTGAACATATGAAAAGTGGTTGATTGAAAAGGTGATTCAAGGAGGGCATCACGATGAGAATGAGAGTATGAAAGCAGCCTTGCATGATAGAGTGGTGTCCCCAGATTTCATCCTGAAATCAGAGACTACCCTATCCGAAAAAATTTCGTACTTTTAAAACAGTGGGTCGTTTTGTGTTTTTATTGCAAGAAGAATCTTTTATTGTGTCCATATATTCCCAAAGAGCCATTTTCGCCAAATACCCAAATACCCAAAATTGTTATATTCTGTCGTCAGGATTTGCCAGCGGGAAATTTGTATTTAATTATTTTGAACCCCATTTGAGGCAATTTGCACTCCGGTTTAACTCTGTTGTGATCGTACATATTGTTATTCCTATATACCAGTAGGGTTTTAACTAGGAATGCCTTCTGGACTTTAATTGTGACTTCTGGCAATGTTTTGTGTTTTTGTGTTTTCCCGTTTCATTTTCTGTGAAATTTCTATGGATCAATTCCTTTGCCAGTTTGGCCTGATTCTTGGCCTAGAGTAGCTGGAGATCATATACGCACGTTATACCAGAAGGAATTCGCCATCGGAGTTCTGGTTCACTAGGAAAAGACGAAGTCATGCACCAAAAAGCCTCTTCTGGGCTGGCCGCATTTTTGGAAAAAGAAGAATTGAAGTGGATCATGGGAAAATTAGAAGCAGCAAGTAGGTGGGAATTTTGTTCCTGCCTAGCAAGGCACTTTTTCCCATGGAAGCAACGCCAATTAAGTGACAATGGGAAAATTAGAGGCAGCAGGCAGGCGGAAATTTTTACCTGCCTTGCAGGGTAAAAATTCTCATTGTGGAATAAAAGGAAAATCACTTAAGTGAATCATGGGATTTTATTGCCTGCCTTGCAAGGTAAATAATCCCATTATGAAAGTCAAATAACTTAAGTGAATCATGGGATTTTCAAAGCTGCCTTGCAGGGTAAATAATCCCATTGTCATGTGTTTCTTAAAAATAGAATTCTTTACACCAAAAAGTGCAACCCCTTTGGGAAAGGAAAGGCAGCCTTTAAATTGATTAATTTAATTAATTATTCACACAATTTTGGCGCTCAGGCTTGTGGAAAAGTCAACAGAGGGTAAAGGACAAAAGGTGTTTGAAAATAGACTGTTCTAAAATTAAATAAATAATATTTATTTAATGCAGCCCCTTTATGTCAAAAAGTGTGCCCCTTTTGGGAGAGAAATAATACATTTTTAAAGTATTAAATGATTAAATTAATTCCTATTTTCAGTGGCTAAGGTCAAAGCATACTGTGAGGCTTGAGTTAAGTGGAAGCAGAAGTCTAAAATTAAATAAATTTAATTTATTTAATGGCAGCCATAAGCATGCACAAAATAGGCGCCCCATTTGAAGAGTGACGCTTATTAATTAATTAATTAATTGCCAGTAATAGCAAAAGCATTAATTAATTATAGAATCATAAGGATTATATAAGCAGAGGTTGCCATAAGGATGAATTAATTAATTCACATGCAAAGAAGTGCAGCTCAAAGGAAAAGTGAGCCCCATTTGAAGAGGTTTTTTTGCTTAAAAGAAGGTGAAATTAATGCTAAAAGCTTCCAATTTTGACGCACAGGTTAAAGGAAGTTGATTTGTGTCTAGATAATTGTTTGCATAAGTGATACAGGTGCTCAGATGAAGTTGGTAAAATTCAATGCTCGCTTTGCACATGCAAATAAAACATCAATTTTTGATGTAGCAGGCTTGAATTATGCAGATTTTTATGATTAAAATCCACTGTTCATGTTCCGGTTGTCATCTTTTTCTGAGTTAATTACAGGAATTCGTTACAGGTGCTTTACAAAAGAAAAGAAGCTTTAATCAATGTCCAATACATTGAATATATCCTCCGAATCTGAAGAATTATCCAGATCTGCACCAGTGTTGAAGAATTCCGGCCGAATAAGAAGAAAAAGAATTATTCAGACAAAGATAGACAAAGCCATGGCAAAGAGGGATGAAAAAGAAAGCACAACGGAGTCATGCATCACTTCCAAATTTGCAGACATAGGAAACACAGATCTAGGTCCGGAACCTCTTTCAAAATTGATTGGTAGATCCAGAGTAGCAAAGACTTCACTCATGTGTGCAGTTAAAAGCAATGGAATTATTCGAGTTGTAGCCTTTCCGTACACAGCCCAGTTGCCAGAGTTCGTTATGGAGTGTGCAAGGTCTTACCATCCTTCAACCAGATCAGTTGCGAGATGCTACGGGGGAAAACAATAATTCGGTTGGACACAGAGTTCATCAATTATTGTTTAAAGATTCCGGCTCGAAAGGTGGTGACTTCCATTAGCATTCAACATGCCGACAGCAGGTGGGAGAAGCATAGAGTTGACTGCGTGAACATAATGAACAGCAGATACATGAAGAAGCCCATATCTCCTTCTAAGTTCCCAAGAACTCTTCCGCAGTCCAATCTGGTATAGGAGATAGATGATATTGCCAAATTGTTATGCAGGATAAATGGCGAAGCGAACGCTCACACTTTCCGTGCATGGATGTATGCTTTCATCAGGACCATTGAAGTCAACAAGGTTGATTCCATAATTAATTGGTCGGAAATCATTAGCAACAATATTGGTGAGCAGCTCCAGAACGTGTAGCGTACTTTCAGCTTCAAAATGACTTCCTATTTGGTATATGCAGCAGCTTCACAAGACATCTTCTCCAAGCTGGATAGATGTGGCGTTCTTTCTAAGGACCCCATTTTCGAGTGCTACCCACAGCTTACTGTACCTGCGTGCAAGAAAGATTTCAAAATGGTCAACGATGGATTCTTCTACGAATTCATTTGCATGCTAGACAAGGACCTAAAGGCCAACAGGGTGAGCAAGGAAGCATGGGAAGCCTTATCCAGAATTGGCAGTCTATTCATTCAATTTGCGGATTTCACATACCTCGGCGTTACTAACTTTTCTAGAGAACCGGTTAAGCTACCCATATATCCGAATGATAGATTGGTCACCATGGAGCTGAGCAAACAACTTGTGGAGATACACGACCTTTAATCGAAATGACACAAGTCTATGGGCTTCTTCCCGATCACTGTGGGACATTATAGCTACCAAAGCATTCATAAGGGCCCAACGATTGGAAGTGGAAATGTTATCCGAATATGAGCAAGAGTTCTTCCCGGCACGGCTGAACTTCGATCCATTTAGGGTAGTCAGGAAGATGATCTCCCGAGAGTACGCACATGTGTCTTCATTAGAGGATTTCTGGATGAAGTGCAAAAGTGAGTACGAGGTTAGAAAGAAGGATTTCAGCAGGCTATCAGCACGGCAAGTGTTCGACTTTGGACTAGCACGAATACCTGCGGATCTTAGAGATGATGGGAATGTGTTACTTGACACTTACCATCAAATGGGAGGAGATAGAGCCGTACTTCAGGATAACGTAGGGGGCTGCCATACGATTGAGGAAAGGTCTAGTGCTTGTTTTGGTGAATACTTCAAACTGGTTGCTAACGAACGGATACTGCCTTGATGAAGCATTGATGAATCAAATCACGGGCAAGTTCGGCACAGGAGATTCTCTCAAGCGGAAGCACGGAGGAGAAAGCAGCAAAAGGATCGAGAAGATAAAAGTGCATAGAAGATCTCAATCAAAGAAGAAGATCACTTCCATGGCTATGACTTTAGTTCCGGCTTCTCCAACATCCAGTACTTCACCGACTGTTGCATCTCAGCAGGACAATTCCATGCCTCCACTGAATCCGGCAACATTCATCTTCTCTCCTCAGCCACTCCGTTCAGGGCTTGTTCCAAAAGAGACGTTGAAGGTGCAGATGGTAGAGTTTGAAAGAACTTTGTCCTTGGATGATTCAGAAGATGGCAGCCATAACACTGTAGCAGTTTCTGATGAAAAGGAAACAGACCAGGAGATAGTAGTACACTCAACAACTTTTCATTCTCCGAGAAGTAACTTCTCAGAATGGTTGGCTTTGCAGTTGGTTCCAGAAGCTAGAGTGGAAATGAACTTGGAGGAACACGACTTGCAACTACTTCGGAGTCTTGGCGGAAAAGATAGAAAACCTAAAGTTGCCAAGGTAGCATCAAGGTTGATCATCGAGGAGTCAGGCAGAAGTTTGCTGAGATGTCAGTTCCAGCGGAGGGAAAGAAGGAGGATGAGCTCACGGCAGAAGATGTAATAATAACCAGAGTACCCATCGGTCAAGCCACTACAGAAGGATTGAAGCAGGACACGCAGACATTGATAGATGCTCTATTCCTTAGGCTTGACAGAGAAAAGGCGGAGAAAGACGAACTTGAGAAGCAGGGATCTCAGTTGTGCGAGATCATAGCCAAGGTTGCTAAATCTTCCACTCGGCCCATTTCACCTCAGGTGAGTGATCATCTTATGCAGGAGATGGAAGATGCAAGCAATCAAGTGAAAGCTATTAACGAATGGAAGAATTTGATTATTCGTCAAGCTTTTGTACAACTCCGAGAGGTACCAGCCCACCTGAAGGTTATGAATGATGCAGCAAATCAGCTGAAGCAACTGGTGACGAGCATAGTAGATATGAACACAGTTGCTGAGAGTAACCTAAGTACTTTGGCCAAAATCAACAAGCTGCCAGGAAAAGTATTGGTTGTAGAGCAGATTGTACCGGATGGATCAGTTGAGAAGGGGAAGCAGCTGGAGTTTGCAGTATCTTTCCGTTTGGATATCTGCAGAGTTTTGCTGAAGAGGATGCAGGCACTTGAGAGTAAGACATCGTCTTTACCAGACAGTATCATTGCTTTCACTAAGGAGGAAGTCGTAGGAAATCTTACTTCATACGTACGGATCATTCCTGGCAGAATGCCTAATTCCCTGGAAGGGTCTCATCTTATGGTACAAGGCAGAATTGATGAAGCTACTAAGCCTTTCACGATAAATTCCATTAGCAGACTGGTGGCATTACAGGTGGATATTACAAGGTTCGGGCCAAGATTGGAGGATGTGGAAGCGTGTATCAAGGTGTTGAACGAAGGATTGCTGCAATTCAGGACAGAAAAGGAAGCGGTGGCTAAAACAAATGGGAAGATGTTGAATTACATGTTCGACAAGTATATCCAGTATCAGAACAAAATGAAGACATAAATGTTACAGCTGGCTTGACTTCTTCTATTCTTTCTTCTTCTATTTTCCACATTCCCGGATGAAATTGTAAAACTTTTAAGTTATTGGTTTTGAAACCATTACTTAAAGTTATGTGGAACGATTCTATCAGTTAAGTGATTAATGTGTCACTTAAGGAGAAGTTAGTGGAGGATGATTGCCAAATGTCATTTTTACTTGTTTATGTTTTAATTCAGTTGAGTTTCCCATTTGTACTTTCCCTTCTACATTCTATAAGTAGGAGAAGAACCTCCGGGTTAATAAGCAAAATTTGTAAGCAACATTCTTGTGTTCCAGACTTTGTGCTTAAGCCCTTAATAGCCACTTGAAGCAAAGGAATATACAGGAGCAAATTTCCGAAGAACGTTGCACGGTGTATTTTGTTTCTAGCTTTCTATCTTAAATCTTTTAATAAACTGTGTTATTTTAGATCTAGATCTAGAGTTGTCTTTGCTTATAATTCTGTGTTTATATCTATTGGTTTCTTCTATGTGCATGGAATCAACTCTGTTATTTATTGATTGGTATGCACATCTTTCCCATTTCTTCTCTGTGTTTTTATAATTCCCTTCTTCTATAAATATTTCTTTTCTTTAAACAGTTGCTTACTTGTTGTAGAACTGTACAGCTATGGTTCATGAGCTGAACAGTTAAAGTAAAACCCCATATAGATACTAGCATATTTTACTTGACAAATCTGACATGGGAGCCTCACCGGTAAATGAGGGAGATTTAGCTCATGACTGCCTAGGTTTTATGCTATGCAGAAAATCTAGCCAATAGTTTTTGGCAACTCCGCTGGGGAACGACTATCTTTGCAAATCAAAGCTTATCTCTTGAAGATCATGGTGTTTTCCATACAAATCTCAACCTGGCTAAACGTCCATTCACCCAATCCGTGACAGCTCAAGGAAGGACTGATCATTTCTTCAGACTGTAGGAGCAATTCAATTTCAATCATCCTCCTCAAGTTAGAAGCCGTAGATCTAGTCTCTCACCAGGAAGGAGAGTGCACACCCATCCAGATCTGGATCGTCTTCAGCATAATTCGGCGGCTAGAATTATTCACCAAGTCTACACAAGGAGAAGACATGCTCTCATTCGTCATGGCAAATCAGAACCAGATTGTACCTGTCCCATGGGGAGCAGCTTTTGGACCACTGAACTTTGCTCCACTTATGCATGATCTGCCAAAAGGATCCAGAAAAATTTTTCCAAAATTCTTTGGAGATGGAAAGCAAAACCCGAATGATCATTTGGCAATCTTCTTCATATCTTGTGGTGTGTTTGTAGTTGAGCATGAAAATGTCTCAGTCAAACTCTTCATTGAGACTCTACACAACTTGGCTGACGAATGGTTCTATCGGCTAGCTCCTGGCACCATAACCAACTGGGCGACTATGAGTGAGCAATTTCTGAAAAGATTCAAGCCTGCAGAAGACGCTATCACGTTGATCACTCAACTAACTCAATTGAAGAAAGAACCAAGTGAGAACATACGGGACATTATTGCAAGGTTCCAAAGGATTTTATATAAAATCCCCACTTCTGCCGCATTGAGCGATGAAAATCAAAAGACGTTTTTCATAAACGCTCTATTGCCTTAAGTTGGATGTCAGCTAAGAAGGGCAAGACCTGTGAATCTACTTGAAGCACAAAATACTGCCGTGGAAGTTGAAGATGACTTGATCATGGCTGGAAAACTCAAACAACCATCTAACAAAGGTGATGGTGCTTCTTCAAGTACTTCAGATCCTTTGCTGCAGAGGTTGGCTAATGTCATGCTGCAAATCAAGAAGCAAATCTCTCAAGCAGGGAATACGACCCCTTCAAGATTAGCTCCTGCTCGGACCTTTAATGGTCAAAATCAAAATCAAAACCGAAACAGACTTGCTACTGCACCACAGCGGTTGGCAATTGAAGCTACTCCAAGGAATAACTTGGAAACTAATGAAGAAGATCTCGGCATTAACGAATCATTCGATGATGAAGACTTTGTAGATCCCGCTAGCGACTCCAATATTGGTTACCTGGACTACGAATATGACGATGGCTAATTATGAATCTTTTGAAGATTCTGATGGTCACACATTTGCAGTGTTCACAAGGTTTCAGACACGCCAAAATGCCAAAGCATCCACAAGCGACCAAAGAAGAGAAAGAGAAGATCCTGGCCCGGATGTTACTATCCTAAAAAGAGATAGCCCCCTTCCTTCTTCATTAGCACCCAAGGATAAATATTCAAATTCTTTCAATTCGCAGCAGAGAGCCAACGCACATTCGGCTGAAGCAAGTCAAGCTTTCGACATCATTG
Source organism: Taxus chinensis (assembly GCA_019776745.2). NCBI lineage: Eukaryota > Viridiplantae > Streptophyta > Pinopsida > Cupressales > Taxaceae > Taxus > Taxus chinensis. Next base: position 589,584,473 of record CM034154.1, on the reverse strand, counting down.
ACCACATCAAGAAGACCAAGGTCCAAATGTTAGAAGCTGAGTATTTGAGAGCATTTCCTGATCAACTAAATAGATTGGTCAAGTATGTGCAAAGTAACGGTCCCAACCCAACAAATAATACTTCACGGAGTATCTTGTCAAGCCCAAAGATTACTCCTTCAAATAATGCGGCTGCAAGTTCTTCTCCTACGTCTTCTCCTGCTACATCAGAAAGGATCGAGCCATTCTATGTATCTTTGCTTATTAACGGATATAAATTGAGCAATTGTATTTTGGACTCTGAAGCTTCTGACAATGTCATGCCAGCCAAAGTCGCTGATGCCTTGGGTCTCACATTGACAAAAACCATCAGAAGATGCTATTCAATGGAAAGCCAAGTTCCTCTTGTTGGACAAATTAAAGATGCGCAGGCAGTACTTGCTTCTTTTCCAGACAAAATACTAAAAGTGACTATCCTTGTAGCAGACATCCCAGTCTCTTATGGCATGCTGTTGAGTAGAAATTTCTGTAGAGAGCTGGGCAGAGAAGTTAAGATGGATTGGTCTTGTGCGCACATACCAATCAAAGGAGTTAATCAGAAGTTAGAACCTGAGAAGAAATCCAAGTACACAGTATCAAAGTCTGAGGATCCTAGATCTCAGATCTTGTTTCAAGAATCTGATCACGGAGTTTATTATCTAGAAATGGATAAAGAAGAAATTCAACCCGTGATTCAAGAACCACATCAACTTGACAACAAGGTTTGGTCTCTGGAATTTGATGGTAGTTGTTCATTTGGATCTGGTGCAGTCATTGTTCTTATCTCTCCGGAAGGGAAGGTGCATGCGCATTCCTTCAAGTTGATGTTCGAAAATACTAACACAACAGAGTATGAAGCGCTGTTGTTAGGCATGGAGCAAGCAAGAACAATGGGAATCAAGCTCTTACACGCAAAGGGAGATGCTGAGCTGATTGTTAAGCAGATAAGGGGACTCTATCAAGTAAAAAAAGACAAACTGCAGCATTATAGAGATCGAGTCTACTCTGCTATCCTATATTTTTGAACTTTCTCGGTATCTTACATTCCAAGAGAACAAAATTCAAGAGTTGATTCACTTGCAATGATTGCAGCTTTGTTAAATCCAGATCAACCTCCCACGTTTTTCAGACAGGGGGATTACAAAGTTGAGATGGTTTTCCGCCCGAAAGTTCCTGACAACGTCTAGCGATGACAGGTTTTTAACGATGACAAGCAGAATGCTACGTTTCTCCAACAAAAGGGAAACTTTGAAGAGATCTACTATGAGGGAAGCAATTCACCTCCGAGGCAAACTACTGTGGGAGAAATGGATGCAGACGTCTCGGGAAGTCAGGAGATTATCCAGCTAAAGGGAGATAAAATTCCCAAAGGCTTGGTATCTCTTGAGGAAATGTTTGACAAGCATGATCAGATGCTTAAGAAGAATGAAGAAAGTGGGGAAGGTTCTTCCTCCAATACACAGTTACTAAATTTGGGAGCTAACAATGATCCCAAATTAGTAAATCTGCGTAAGTATTGCTCAAGGGCAGAAAGAGAAGCTTTTACTGAGCTTCTTGAGAAATACATGGATGTTTTTGCCTGGTTTTACCAGAATCTAAAAACATATCAGCCTGCAGAAGTTCGACACTACATCCTATTAAAACCAAAACAAAAGCCTTTCAAGCAGAAGTTGCGGCAGCATAACCCTACTATCTCCGAAACTATCTTTGCAGAAATCCAAAAGTTAGATGCAAAGATTATTTATCCCATACATCACTCTGAATGCTTAGCCAACATAGTTCCTGTGAGAAAGAAGAGTGGCAAGATTAGGTTGTGCGTAGATTTTCGCAACCTCAATCAAGCTTCATTAAAAGATAACTATCCCATCCCCATCATGGATCAAACTCTACAGGTGGTCACTGGATCTAAGATGCTTTCCATGCTTGATGGTTTCTCAGGCTACAATCAAGTCAAGATGGCTGAAGAAGATCAATACAAAACGACATTCATTACACCTTGGGGAACCTTTGGTTACCAAAAAATGCCGTTTGGTTTGATCAATGCTGGAGCTACATTTCAAAGAGCTATGGATTTAGCTTTTGCTCATCTCAAGGATATAGGCATAGTGGTGTACCTTGATGATCTGACAGTCTTTACCAAAGATAGAAGCACACAAATTTCGAATCTGGAAGAGGTTTTCATACAATGCCACAAACATGGTATTTCTTTGAACCCTAAGAAATCTATCTTTACTATAACAGAAGGAAAGCTACTAGGGCACATTGTCTCCAAGGAAGGAACCAAGATAGATCCGAAACGTGTCAAATCCATTCAGACATTGCCATTGCCAACATCCAAAAAAGGAGTTCACTCTTTCTTTGGAAAAGTTAATTTTCTTAGGAGATTCATTTTTGACTTTGCGAAGCTAACCCGTCATATCTCAAATATGATGAAGAAGACACAAGATTTCAAATGGAGCAACGAAGGGAAGGAAGCTTTGGAGAAGATTAAGGAGGCCCTGTCAAAAGCCCTAGTCTTGGTTTCACTTGACTTCAGTAAAGAATTTATTCTTTACTGTTATTCCTCTGAACACACCATGTCAGCAATATTGATGCAGAAGAATCAGGAGAATGTAGAAGCTCCGATTGCTTTCATGAGCACGCCCCTTAAAGCTTATGAGTTGAAATATACTCCCATGGAAAAGCACGCATATGCAGTGGTGAAGGCGTGTAATGCATTAAGGTACTATATTCTTTCCTCACACACTGTGGTCTTGGTTCCAGATACTGCAGTGAAATCTATCCTCACTCAACAAGAGTTAAGATTGTTAAGAGGCACATGGGTGACAAAGTTTCAAGAACATGACCTGGATATTAAACCTACAAAGCTGGTTCGAGGAAGAGGTCTGTGCGAATTAATGACAGAGATGAACGTAACAGTGCTAGAAGCAGATCAAGAAGAGATAGAAGAAGATTTGCCTACGGTACTTTTTATAGATCTGGTGGAGGGTGGTACAGTAACATCGCCTATTTTCTGACGTATGGAGAATGCCCGGATCAACTTTCTAGAAAAGAGAAACAAACTATTAAACTTAAATCCAAAGACTTTGTTCTATGGGATAATGGTTTATACAAAAGAGGGATTGATAGCATATTTCAACAATGCGTGCATAAAGCTCAGCAAGATCAACTCTTACAACAGTTTCATGACATGGCTTGCGATGGTCATTTCTCAGCCCTAGTCACTGCACACAAAATCCTCAGAGCAAGGTATTACTAGCCCACACTTTTTCGAGATACTGCAGAGTTGGTAGTTAAGTGCCAAGCGTGCAAACACTTTGTTGGGCGTGTAAAATTGTCTGCATTACCTTTAAAACCCATTGTACTTGAAGAACCTTTCCAGCAGTGGGGAATGAATTTTATTGGTATGCTCAACCCGGCTTCCAGTGTTGGCCATCACTACATTTTGACAACTACTGATTATATTAGTAAGTGGGTAGAAGCCATTCCTGTGAAGAACGCCACTTCCGCAGAGGTGGGTAATTTCATAAAGGAAATATTGTTGTTAGGTTTGGTGTGCCCAGTAAAATAGTAGCAGACAACGCTCCGAATCTGTCTTCCGAGGAGCTGGTTGATTTCTGCTATACTCATGGAATCCAGCTAGTACATTCCTCTAACTACTATCCCCAAGGGAATGGCCAAGCTGAATCAAGTAACAAAAACTTGGTGACTATCGTGCGGAAGCTAGTAACGGAGAATCAAAGGACTTGGCATAAGAAGTTGTTTGATGCATTATGGGCCGATAGAATTACACCGAAAAGGGCTATAGGTATGTCCCCATTTCAGCTATTATATGGTAGAGACACGGAGCTGCCTCTTACCTTGGAATTGCCTGCCCTACAACTTTCTAGTGCCCTGGAGGATTCTACATTCACTAATGCTATTAATAAAAGGATCATGTACCTGACTGAATTGCGGGAGGTGCACACTCAAGTTGCAGATAGACTGACAGAGCATCAAAAGAAAGTAAAAGTCGTCTTCGACAAAAAAGCCAGGGAAAAAAAGTTTGAAGTCAATGACTGGGTCCTTTTATGGGACAAAAGAAGAGAAGCAAAAGGCATGCATGGAAAATTCGATTCACTATGGAAAGGGTCTTTTGTGATTAAAAGATCGTCGGAGCAAATAGCTTCATTCTTGCTCATCAGGATGGAATTGAATTGTGGTTGCCTTTCAATGGGCAACACTTGAAGTTGTTCCAGACATGAAGAACAGGGTAAAACCTGTATATACATAAATAAAAATTTGTTTGTTTTTCCTTATTTTGTTTTTGTGTTGTGTTTGTTTGCCTGACCCCGTGCCCAAAAGACAAGATACGAAACCAGAGATGCTGGGATATCATCTTTTCCCTTGTCATTCTGATAGAAAAAAAGATGTCCACAGACAGAGCGGACTAGTATCCCCAGATTTCATCCTGAAATCTAAGACTACCCTATCCGAAAAAATTTCGTACTTTTAAAATAATGGGTCGTTCTGTGTTTTTATTCCCAAAAAGTCTTCCGTATTGTGTCAAGAAATTCCCAAAGAGTCATACTAGCCATTTTCGCCAAATACCCAGATGCCCAAAATTGTTATATTCTATCATCGGGATTTGCCTGCGGGAAATTTGTATTTAATTATTTTAAGCCCCGTTTGAGGCAATATGCGCTCCGGTTTGACTCTGTTGTGATCGTACATATTGTTATTCTTATATACCAGTAGGGTTTTAACCAGGAATGCATTCTGGACTTTATTTGTGACTTCTGACAACGTTTTGTGTTTTTGTGTTTTTCCTGTTTCGTTTTCTGTGAAATTTCTCTGGATCAATTCCTTTGCCGGTTTGGTCTGATTCTTGGCCTGGAGTAGCTGGAGATCATATACGCACGTTATGCCAGAAAGAATTCGCCATCGGAGTTCTAGTTCACTGGGAAAAGACGAAGTCGTGCACCACAAAGCCTCTTCTGGGCTGACCGCATTTTTGGAAAAAGAAGAATTGAAGTGGATCATGGAAAAATTAGAAGCAACAAGCAGGTGGGAATTTTGTACCTGTCTAGCAGGGCACTTTTTCCCATGGAAGCAACGCCACTTAAGTGACAATGGAAAAATTAGAGGCAACAGGTAGGCGGGAATTTCTTACCTGCCTTGCAGGGTAAAAATTCCCATTGTGGAATAAAAGGAAAATCACTTAAGTGAATCATGGGATTTTATTGCCTGCCTTGCAGGGTAAATAATCCCATTATGAAAGTCAAATGACTTAAGTGAATCATGGGATTTTCAGGGCTGCCTTGCAGGGTAAATAATCCCATTGTCATGTGTTTCTTAAAAATAGAATTCTTTATGCCAAAAAGTGCAACCCCTTTGGGGAAGGAAAGGCAACCTTTAAATTGATTAATTTAATTAATTATTCACCCAATTTTGGCGCCCAGGCTTGTGGAAAAGTCAACAGAGGGTAAAGGACAAAAGGTGGTTGAAAATAGACTGTTCTAAAATTAAATAAATAATATTTATTTAATGCAGCCCCTTTATGTCAAAAAGTGCGCCCCTTTTGGGAGAGAAATAATACTTTTTAAAACTATTAAATGATTAAATTAATTCACTATTTTCAGTGGCTAAGGTCAAAGCATACTGTGAGGCTTGAGTTAAGTGGAAGCAGAAGTCTAAAATTAAATAAATTTAATTTATTTAATGGCAGCCATAAGCATGCACAAAATAGGCGCCCCATTTGAAGAGTGAAGCTTATTAATTAATTTAATTAATTGTCAGTAATAGCAAAGACATTAATTAATTATAGAATCATAAGGATTATATAAGCAGGGGTTGCCATAAGGATGAATTAATTAATTCACAGGCAAAGAAGTGCAGCCCAAAGGAAAAGTGCACCCCATTTGAAGAAGATTTTTTGCTCAAAAGAAGGTGAAATTAATGCTAAAAGCTTCCAATTTTGGCGCATAGGTTGAAGGAAGTTGATTTGTGCCTGGATAATTGTTTGCATAAGTGATACAGGTGCTCAAGTGAAGTTGGTAAAATTCATGCTCGCTTTGTATGCAAATAAAACATCAATTTTTGGGGCAGCAGACTTGAATTATGCAGATTTTTATGATTAAAATTCATTGTTCATGTTCCGGTTGCCATCTTTGTCTGAATTAATTGCAGGAATTCATTACAGGTGCTTTACAAAAGAAAATGAGCTTTAATCAATGTTCAATACATTGAATATATCTTTTGAATCTGAAGAATTATCCAAATTTGCACCAGTTTTGAAGAATTCCGGCTGAATAAGAAGAAAAAGAATTGTTCAGACAAAGATAGACAAAGCCATGTCAAAGAGGGATGAAAAAGAAAGCACAACGGAGTCATGCATCATTTCCAAATTTGCAGACATAAGGGACACAGATCTAGGTCCGAAACCTCTTTCCGAATTGATTGATAGATCCAGAGCAGGAAAGACTTCACTCATGCGTGCAGTTAAAAGAAGTGGAATTATTCGAGCTGCAAGCCTTTCCATACACAACCCAGTTGCCAGAGTTCGTTATGGAGTGTGCTAGGTCTTACCATCCTTCATCCAGATCAGTGCGAGATGCTACGGGGAAAACCATAATTCGGTTGGACGCAGAGTTCATCAATTATTGTTTGAAGATTCCGGCTCGAAAGGTGGTGACTTCCATTAGCATTCAAGATGTCGGCAGCAGGTGGGAGAAGCATAGAGTTGACTGCGTGAACATAATGAACAGACAGATACATGAAGAAGCCCATATCTCCTTCTAAGTTCCCAAGAACTCTTCCGTGGTCCAATCTGGTATAGGAGGTAGATGATATTGCCAAATTGTTATGCAGGATAAATGGCGAGGCAAACGCTCACACTTTCCGTACATAGATGTATGCTTTCATCAGGACCATTGAAGTCAACAAGGTTGATTCCATAATCAATTGGTCGGAAATCATTAGCAACAATATTGGTGAGCAGCTCCGGAACGTGAAGCGTACTTTCAGCTTCAAAATGACTTCCTATTTGGTATATGCAGCAGCTTCACAAGGCATCTTCTCCAAGTTGGATAGATGTGGCGTTCTTTCGAAGGACCCCATTTTCGAGCGCTACCCATAGCTTACTGTACCTACGCACAAGAAAGATTTCAAAGTGGTCAACGATGGATTCTTCTACGAATTCATTTGTAGGCTAGACAAGGACCTAAAGGCCAACAAGGTGAATAAGGAAGCATGGGAAGCCTTATCTAGAATTGGCAGTCTATTCATTCAGTTTGCAGATTTCACATACCTCAGAGGTTACTGGCTTTTCTGGAGAACCGGTTAAGCTGCCCAGATATCCGAATGATAGATTGGTCACCATGGAGCTGAGCAAACAACTTGTGGAGATACACGACCTTCAGTCGAAACGGTACAAGTCTACAGGCTTCTTCCCGATCACTGTGGGACATTATAGCTGCCAGAGCATTCATAAGGCCCGAGGATTGGAAGCGGAAATGTTATCTGAGTATGAGCAAGAGTTCTTCCTGGCACAACTGAACTTCGATCCATTTGGGGTAGCCAGGAAGATGATCTCCCAGGAGTATGCACATGTGCCTTCATTAGAGGATTTCTGGATGAAGTGCAAAAGTGAGTACGAGGTTAGAAAAAAGGATTTCAGCAGGCTATCAGCACGGCAAGTGTTCGACTTTGAATTAGCACGGATACCTGCGGATCTTAGAGATGATGGGAATGTGTTACTTGACACTTACCATCAAATGGGAGGAGATAGAGCCGTACTTTGGGATAACGTAGGGGGCTGCCATACGATTGAGGAAAGGTCTGGCGCTGTTTTGGTGAATACTTCAAACTGGTTGCTAACGAAGGGATATTGCCTTGATGAATCAAATCACGAGCAACTTTGGCATAGGAGATTCCCTCAAGCGGAAGCACGGAGGAGAAAGCAGCAGAAGGCCCGAGAAGATGAAAGTGTACAGAAGATCTCAATCAAAGGAGAAGATCACTTCCACGGCTATGAGTTTAGTTCTGGCTTCTCCAACATCCAGTACTTCACCGACTGTTGCACCTCAGCAGGACACTTCCATGCCTCCACTGAATCCGGCAACATTCATCTTCTCTCCTCAGCCACTTCGTTCAGCGCCTGTTCCAGAAGAGACGTTGAAGCTGCAGATGGCAGAGTTTGAAAGAGCTTTGTCCTTGGATGATTCAGAAGATGGCAGCCATAACACTGTAGCAGTTTCTGATGGAGAGGAAACAAAGCGAGAGATAGTAGTACACTCAGCAACTTCTCATTCTCCGGGAAGTAACTTTTCAGAATGGTTGGCTTCGCAGTTGGTTCCAGAAGCTAGTGGAAATGAACTTGGAGGAACACGACTTGCAGCTACTCCGGAGTCTAGGCGGAAAAGATAGAAAACCTAAAGTTGCTAAGGTAACTTCAAGGTTGATCATCGAGGAGTCGGGGCAGAAGTTTGCTGAGATGTCAGTTCCAGTGGAGGGAAAGGAGGATGAGCTCATGGTAGAAGATGTAACAGTAACTAGAGTACCCATCGGTCAAGCCACTACAGAAGGATTGAAGCAGGACACGCAGACATTGATAGATGCTCTATTCCTTAGGCTTGACAGAGAAAAGGCGAAGAAAGACGAACTTCAAAAGCAGGTATCTCAATTGTGTGAGATCATAGCCAAGGTTGCTAAATCTTCCACTCAACCCATTTCAGCTCAGGTGAGTGATCATCTTATGCAAGAGATGGAAGATGCAAGCAATCAGGTGAAAGCTATTGACGAATAGAAGAATTTGATTATTCGTCAAGCTTCTGTACAACTCGGAGAGGTACCAGCCCGCCTGAAGGTTATGAATGATGTAGCAAATCAGCTAAAGCAACTGGTGACGAGCATAGTAGATATGAACATAGTTGCTGAGAGTAACCTGAGTACTTTGGCCAAAATCAACAAGCTGCCGGGAGAAGTATTGGTTGCAGAGCAGATTGTACCGAACGGATCAGTTGAGAAGGGGAAGCAGCTGGAGTTTGCAGTATCTTTCCGTTTGGAGATCTGCAGAGTTTTGCTGAAGAGGATGCAGTCACTTGAGAATAAGACATCGTCTTTACCAAACAGTATCATTGCTTTCACTGAGGAGGAAGTGGTCGGAAATGTTACTTCATACGTACGGATCATTTTTAGCAGAGTGCCTAATTCCTTAGAAGGGTCTCTTCTGATGGTACAAGGGAGAATTGATGAAGCTACTAAGCCTTTCACGATGAATTCCATTAGCAGACTGGTGGCATTGTAGGCGGATATTGCGAGGTTCGGGCCAAGCTTGGAGGATGTGGAAGCGTGTATCAAGGTGTTGAACGAGGGATTGTTGCAGTTCAGGACAGAAAAGGAAGCAGTGGCTAAAACAGATGGGAAGATGCTGACTTACATGTTCGACAAGTATATCCAGTATCAGAACAAAAAGAAGACATAAATGTTACAGCTGGCTTGACTTTGTCTTCTATTCTTTCTTCTATTTTCCACGTTCCCGGATGAAATTGTAAAACTTTAAAGTTTTTGGTTTTGAAACCATTACTTAAAGTTATGTGGAACAATTCTATTAGTTAAGTGATACATGTGTCCCTTAAGGAGAAGTTAGTGAAGGATGATTGCCAAATGTCTTATTTACTTGTTTATGTTTCAGTTCAGTTGAGTTTCCCATTTGTACTTTCCCTTCTACATTCTATAAGTAGAAGAAGAACCTCCGGGTTAATGAGGAGAATTTGTAAGCGGCATTCTTGTGTTCCAGACTTTGTGCTGAAGCCCTTGATAGCCACTTGAAGCAAATGAATATATAGGAGCAGATTTCCGGAAAACTTTGTGTCACGGTGTATTTTGTTTCTAGCTTTCTATCTTAGATCTTTGAATAAACTGTGTTATTTTAGATCTAGATCTAGAGCTGTCGTTGCTTATAATTCTGTGTTAATATCTATTGGTTTCTTCTATGTGCATGCAATCAACTTTGCTATCTATTGATTGGGATGCACATCTTCCCTATTTCTTCTCTGTGTTTATATAATTTCCTTCTTCTATAAATATTTTCTTTCTTTAAACAGCTGCTTACTTGCTGCAGAACTGTACAGCTATGGCTCATGAGCTGAACAGTTAAAGTAAAACCCCATATAGATACTAGCATACTTTAATTGACAAATCTGACACGGGAGCCTCACCAGTAAATGAGGGAGATTTATCTTATGACTGCCTAGGTTTTATGCTATGCAGAAAATCTAGCCAACATAGAGCCTTGCAACAGATGAAGAGGATGAGAAGAGAGGAATCAAGATGAGATTGAGGGTGAAAAGAGAAGAAAATGCGCTGAACAGGTGATCACAATTGTTGTGGGAGACAACTCAAGAAGAGTGATCAAAACACCTTGAAGAAGTCTAAGTGGATCCTTAGCAGACAAGGAGTTGAAGCTTCTTTCTAAGTGGCAGCTTACAGAAGATCAAGCTGAAGCTTGGTTTAAGTTTTGGGAGTTGTGGATTTCAAGAAAGTAGAAGTCTTGCAAAAGGTCAAGTGACAGCTTGTCTAAATTTTGGAGTTGTAGCTCCAAGTTGAGCGGATTCTCAACAGATGAAATCTTTGTAACATTTATAGGACAGTTTTGTTCCAAGTTAGTGCATTCGATTTCATTGGGTTTTTCTCCCTTGAAGGGTTTCCCACATTACATCATAGTGTCTCACATGTGTTTTTCTTCATGATCATTGCTTGTGAATTTGATTAGTCTCTCATGGTTATTGATGATATAGATTGATTTTCTTACTAATATTGTGAAGTGTTTATCAAATTTTTAAGTTGGCATTAATTCACGCCCCCTCTTAGTGCCTATATTTTCCAATAAATTGACCTCTTCATCAAAAGTGGATAACTAGTAGGGAACATAAAATAGGTGTATAAAGAGCCAAAATGATGTCTTTGATGAAGTAAGATAATCAAAATCGCATCTAAGAGATGTTAAATGAATGATAGCTAGGTAAGTATTAGCTACAAAGCTAGGATAAATCTAATGTCTTCATCATAAAGTAAGATATACAAAGCAAAATAATTAATAACTACAATTTCTGGCATATTTTAAGAGGAAAATTGGGTAAAGTATTTTTTAGATAATAGAGTCAGAATATAAACATGTTAGTGAAAATTATGCTATGTATCTGACATATATAGTATAGAAAAAGGATGTAAAAGTATGTATAGTCAAAGGAGATGGCCATCAAACATAAAAGAAAATTAAGAACTGGTCATTTTTAAGTTCCTTAAAAAAATTTAGTTTTATTTAAGATTTGGAGGAAGGTGAGGTATGATAATACACCCCAAGTTTAAATATGAATTATAATGGGCATCGTATGTGTTAATGCATTTAATTAACCATGCAGTGTTGTATGTGATTAGGATACACTTATAATATTAATTGTATTTTAATATATGGATAATTTACCCATTGGTGCACACTTATCCATGTATTTTAATCATAATAATTATCAACAAAGATATTTATTTAAATTACTTCCACTATTAATAATAGATTAAATAAAACTTTCTTTGTTACTAAATACTCTTGTATCGCTAATAATAGACTCTACTTATTTTTATAAAATCATGGAGAGATATTGTTAGTCATAATATTGTGGAAGAGAGTTATTATTACATTGGAGAGTTAAAGATATAGGTTCTTAATAAAAATTTGGTGGTCGTTCTACCTTTAGTAAATCTATATTATGTGTTTACTTTAAGTTTTCATTAATTTATTGTGTATACATGCTTTTGGGTGTTTGTCTTATGATTTTTTTTACAATGATTTTGGAAATTACATCATGCATTAATACGGAATTAGAGATATAGAATCTTCACCTCATGCTAGATACAAGTTTATATATTGGATCTAAAAAATCATTCTTTTTCTATAGGTACCTAGATCGAATATATTTTTGTAGAATTTTTGTATAGGTATAAAAATTATTTTTAAAAATAGTTATTATCTACAATTATATCCAAATATAAGGGATTACTACATTTATCTAATCTTATGTTCTCACCTTACACTTCATGGAATATGTGTTGATTATAAATTGTCAAAAGTGGTGAGTTGCTTAGGTTTTATAAATAGTTTTATTCCCTCGGGGATAACTATGTATTGGTTATTTACAACACTAGGAGCTATTATTCTAGGGGAAATAGTTATTAGTTTTACCTAAGACATGGTGTGAGGGAAAATACCACTAAAATAAATCTATTAGACAACACTACATATCTATTACATTTCTCATACACCTCACAATATATAGGAAGCACATAAGTTTATATATATTATATATATATATATATATATATATATATATATATATATATATATATATATATATATATAGGAAGCCTTTAGGCCATTAATTTTGGTGGTGCACTAATAAATAGCTAGCCTTAAGAAGTTACTCTATATGTACCTAGGATATGGGATAATATGGTTGTATGAATAGTATAACCCTTCATACTCATTGGTCTAGAACATTATTCTATGTATCAGAGAGCCTAAAAAACAAATATGCCTCGACATAGTGAATTTCTTGGGCTCACTAGTTGTTATCATGCACACATGCACGTTCACTTACTTTCTAGTTGTGATCACAAATTTCATAGATCCATTACATACACTATGGATGCTTGGCACAATACCCATTACCAGTCCCACAATGATTCCTAGGGGCATCCACTTTCATACACTACAGGTGTTATTTTTTGTTTTTTTACTTAGCACTTTACATTATCATATTATATGTGCTTTTACATACTTTTTATCATTCTAATGTGCTAATAGGTGTTTCTTGTGAAAAATTTGTTATACAGAACCATTTTCTTCCATGGTTATCTATTACATTTTTTCCTTTGCTAATTACTTTTCATTGTATGCTCTTATTTGTAGGATTTTCCCTTTATCTTGTGTGAATACTTTTCTATTTACAAACATACCGGCCTTGATTGTCTTGTGACATCGTGAGTGATGTTCCATATTTGCAACCCATTTTTTTGGTCTACATTATCTTCTTAGCTTACATTTCGTCTTATACATAAGTTTTTGTCTTTGATTGTACTAACACTTGTTTTTCCTAGCCACTTGTTTGTGTGCCTTGGTTTCTACCAAGCACATTTCCTTTCCCCTATAGGGAACAATTATGTACAATGATCATTCCTCTTTTAGGCTGCATACTCCTTCAATGATGTCACATACACCCCAAAAGAGGGGTACATAATATGGGTGAATTGGTCACCCCATACATAGTTACACACAACATGATACCGGTACAACACAGTTCATAGTTCAGCATAGTCGCCTTCCTTGAGTGCTAGTAATAGGGGGAAATAAAGTGGTATTTCCTAGAGTTCTAGTAACTAGGGGACAATTAAATAGTTCTTTGACATGTCATAGAGGATTTTGAAAGGGCAGAGAGTCCTTTAGCACTGGGAATTTACACAACGGATTTTATAGGGCAGATATTCCTTAGCGCAGTACACATCATTTGTAATGGTTTTTTAAATAGTGGGAAGTAGTTAAAGGTTGGAAGATGATCACCAGATAGTTCTCCCTACACTTATTCCATTACAATGGCGTCAGATCACCCAAAAAATTCACATGTCAACATCATATTTCATATAAGAAAGCATTGGCAATATATGACATGAACAAATAATAGGCCCAAAATAATGTTCGTTCGGCCCGAAACAGACAACTGTGCCAGAAATTGAGGTAGTGGTATAGGATTCAAATGAAAATGGCTCTTTCATAGAAATCCCTCCAGCAAAATTTGAATTATATTTCCAGAAAACATAACAAAAGGTAGTAGGCAGACCTCATGGGAAGAAAATGACTCAGATAGCAGTGTCATTCCGGAATTTGAATTTGAATAAATTCAGAATTTTCCTAGATTTTGGTTACTATCCAGAAAACCATGAGATATAAAGACATATTATGATATTTCTCATTAATCTGATTTAGTCTGGATGCTCTTTGAGTGTGTCAAAAGAAAGGTCTCTCAAGCCTTGATACATCTGGTACTCTAGCCACATAATAATGCTATAAATTTACATTTTGATAAAGAAGTTCTGATGCTTAGAGCACAGACTACCCCTATCTTGAATTGCTGAAAACATAATGAAATTATTTGCTCAAGTCCATGTCGGACCTAAGCTATTGCTTCTAGATATAGGTCTTAAAATTTTACCTAAAACAAACTGAATATAGTAAATACATATTTATGACTAAATAATTTTTTTTACCAAGAATGGAAATTATTTAAATTAAATTAAAAGTTCGCGTATCTCTCAATGTATATGGCCTAAGTCACAAGATTTGTGTCCGTGTTCGGTGAGGATAAAATTCAAAACATGTTCGCCGGCCAATAAATATTGGAAAAAAATTGTGATTAAGTTGAAGATTAAAATAAATAATAAATCAAGAAGAATGTCAAAATAGATGAATATTACTAAATAGCATTGAAAACTATTTGAAGAATGTTAAAACATATAAATCATGATAAGTTGATAAACACTTAGCTAATAGTTCATTTTGGGTGCGGATTCAAGTACAATGAAATGGGGTCTTTGGTATGACGATTTTTTTGCCCGAGTTATGGTTTTGGTCTTGGCTGAATTTTCGAGAATAAAACTTGTCCCAAAGGAAGGGGTTGCAACTGGCTACTCAAATTTAAAATACAAAATTAAAGACGTGAATCCACTATTAAATTACAAATTAATAATCCAAAATTAAAATATTTGCGATCACATTACCCACTTAATTAAAACGTTACAAATATTTATATTTATAAAAACAAGTTTGTATTTAATAAAAAAGTTATCACAATATTAAAAAACTTATCAAATTATTATTTACTAGTATGGCAACACCAAATATTTATATTCTATAGATGTTAAAATTGAAAAATCAAATCAAATTGAATCACTACTAAAAAATACCTATTAATTTAGAACGTAAATAGTAAAACGCTAGACTGCACGGAAACGTCCTGGAGGTCCTCGTACCAGCATGGAAATGTACCAGGTACTGGTACGAGTACTAGTACGTTGTGGTACGACTAGGTACATACCCACAGTAATGGGGGTACACTACGGGTACGGTTTTGCCATACCCGTAGCATACCCTACCACTGTGGGTGCGTACCCAACCATAACCACAGTGTCAACATGTCTTTTTTAAAAGACAACTCAATAAAACTTAAAAATTATGCAATTTCTTTTACTTTTAAAGTATCCTATTTCTAATTTTAAACTTGAATGTATTATGTTATTTTAATTTATTATCATGTTTTGAACATTATGAATCAATACAAACTCAAGTCTCAATTCTCAAAGTATTGGAAAAGTTCAAATTTGTTTTCATGTTCTATGAATGATTTTAACTTTTAAGTTGTATGACTCTATGAGTATTAAATTTCAACAAGTATGCAATGTATGAGAATTAAATTTCAATAAGTATGTAAATGCTTCTTTAAATTTATAATTTATATACATATTTATATATTTATATATACATATATATATATAATATATATATATATATATATATATATTAAATGTACCCAAAAGCATACCGTACTCGAGATTTTTAAAAACTTGTCATTTCAGCGTACTGAAACCATACATGTACCCATATCCGTATCCGTGCAATCTAGCTAAAACGTAATCGTGGAGAACATAGAGCTTAAACTAAATACAGAAGAACATTGACGTCAAGCACAATGGCGGGCGACTGGAAGCTCCAATGGCAAAGTCAAGACAAGAAGGTAGAAGTTTTTATGTTTAAAGGAAGGATCCGGGCCTCCGTCACACCTGTGTATGACAACAAGCAACATAATTTTTGTGATGCCCTAGACAACAAACTTATTGCAAATGGAAAAGGGAAACTTGGAGGTGACCGTGATACCCTACACAACAAGCTACAGACTTTTCAAGTCACCTTGAATAGAAAGCTTTTTGTGGCACTTGGGAACTCCACAGTCAATTCTCTGCTTGCAAGTTGAAACCCTTGAAAGTCGATTCCACTACCTGAAAGTTGAAAGTTGAAACCCTAAAGTAGAAACCTATGAATGTCAAATTCTCTCACGATTTTACTAGCTAAATTTCTACGTTTCAAACGGTACAAATTTTATGGTCGAATTTCAACAAACTTTTTCGAATTAGTTCCAATTGAAGGCTTCTTGTCATTTTTCTTCTCGTGGTCAATAAGAAATTGAACAAAGGCAGTCCTTGGGTTTCATTTCGTTTTCTTTCATTGTTATTAATGTTTTTCTTTTGTATTTTCCTCCCTAAAGCAAGTCGGCTGGGTTGGAGAGCTCCCAAAGTGAAAATAGAAAATAAAGCAAGCTTCCCAAGAGGTTAGTCTTGGGGTAGTTCGCCCCTTAGACATTTGGCACCACCAAAGTGTTATAAGAGGAGTCGCATAGGCTCATTTGCGTCATCAATTTTGGCATCGATACTTTTCTATTTGGTTCTAGGGAGGATTGCTCTAGTCCAACTCCAATAAAGGATGAAAATCCATTAGTGTGGCATCCAAGGAGGACAAAACCCTTCCTTGTGGCATAGTGGAAAACGAAAAAACTTCCCATTGTTAGAGAATGTGAAGGCATTTATTGAAGACTCTTCTTGCTAGATTTGCAATCTAGGGCGTCAAGGAAGAAGACCTTTCAAAGAGCTTTGGCATATGTTTGAAGCCCCTCTCCAAGGGAGCGACTAGGGTTTGAGTGTGATTATGTGTGCCTTCTAGGGCACATAACTTCAACTATAATTTGATATTTAGATTTTTCATAATTTATACGGCTGGAATCTATCCATCTTTTGTAAATATGTGGAGGTTTGGAGACCTCCATTATTAGATCATTTCTATTGGCTAGTGCACTCTTGCTGTTCTAAATTAATTTTCCAGCTGAGCATTTGATTTCAAGTTTCATGGTGAAAAGTTTTGGCTTGGTAATGGTTACATAAAGTGTTTATCCTAATCTTGTTGATGAAGTTCTTTGATGGTATTTGGGTGATTTTTCATCTAATTACAAGCTGTTATATGCAAATTTCAGACTGCTGATTTACAGCTGTCAAGTAAAAAATCAGTCTAGCTGATGTAAAATATGAGTTTAATTCAATTTGGGGTTTCTGTGATTTCATCCTGTTTGTCATGTTTCAGCCCTAGAAAGGGACATTATAGATAAGGTTGTTAATGTAGCTTCAACAGGTTGTACCCATTCTGATTCTTTCTATTGCTCCATGGCAGACAATGGACATGTTTGGTAAAGACTCCTTACAAAGTGTTATAAAAGGTGATTGAATCAGACGATCTTATAGAGTCTAACTCCACCTTTGGAAATCGCCAGGATCACTCAGTGAAGCTGCAACATCCACAAGTTTGATCCAGTAGAAACACACTGTGACAGAAGCCCCTGACGCGTTAGAAGCACATATTACCTGAGAGGGGGGGTGAATCAATCCTTCAAAACTTATGGCATCTAATCGTATTTAACTTGTGTAAACCATTAACCATTGACAACAATACCATTTATGTGAACTTAATAACATTAAACAACCATTCGGATAAGACCATGAACCAAGAGAGTACACACGATGTGAAGTGCCCAACCCTCAATTCGAAGAAAATCCACTAAAAGTGTTTGACCGATATCATTACTCTGATCCATGATTACACACACTTGCAAGCATATGAGGTCACACATGGTTTGTATAATGTCTCTATCAAGCTTCACAATCTGAAGCACCCACCCCTTGGATTTTTTCCATAACACCTACTACACGGAACATTGCTACTACCACCCATAGATGATCAACCACCCATGTAGACCATGCCTGATTTTTATGATCATTGAAGTAATCTTGATTTTATGCAAGAAATTACGTGCAGTGACCTAGTTTTAGGTCCACCAAACCTCTAAGCGACTCTCAGGTAACAATTCAGATTTTAGCCTTCTTCATACACAAATCTTAAAAATCCACAACATGAAACCATGTATGAAATCATGCAAAACCTTCTACTCTGCCCTTCTCAACAATAAATCACATGACTGTTGGAATTAACTATTGCATAAAAACAGTCGTAACATTACAAAACATTTATATCTCTCATAAATCTATTGGAGACTAAAATGAGCAAATACGATTCAGCTTTAATACATGACGCAGCTCCTAAATGGCAGCTCTATGTCAACAATGATCATTAAGAATCAGATTTTTCCAACACGAAAACCCATCTGAAAAGTGATCATATGAAATCTACATGAATGGGTACCATCAAAGGCTGGAAATAGAATGTGACAGCCCCTCAAAAAGCGTGCCCTGACTGGAATTTGTTCTCTAGACATGGATGGAAACCCTTGTTCATCGAAATTTTGAATTTTAGGACTCACTTGTGCACACTCCATCATCATGAAGCCGCCAATAGTCCCCAAATGTTGTGACTATTGAGGGTTTTCATCAACACCTTCTACAAGCTCAGGAACCTCTGCAACAACCATTTTGTTCATGACACCACCAAGTAGGATTGTTTCCTATTTAATTTGAGAGCCTCAATGCAGACCAATCTTCCAAAGATGAAGATATCAGATTCACCAGATCATGCTTACAATGAGCCCCAACTATTTGCTTTTATAGCCTTTATTTTTCTTTCCTTGTGGAAGCCACTCCCATGTAGGAACTCTTTATTTTCTTTTTAGGCATTCATGACTTTTCCCATAGAGCCATAAAGAGGGACATACCTTTTCCTTCAGGATACATATGCTGCCCAGAAACTATTCTTGGAAACTTGGCGCTTTTTACACCTATGTTGAGCACATCCACCAGTTATTTTTCAATGCATAAAATTGGATCAATTTGGACCCCTCATCACTCTACAAAATATTGCTAGACAGTCATGAGTCATAGCCAAGATATTGATCAGTTCATAGCACAAATGTACTTCAAGGAACCTTCATTGTTCTCCCTTAAAGCCCTTGGGAAGTATGTCAACTGGTGCCCTAAGGTCCTTGCCAAGTCAAACTAGCTTGGAAAAGGGGACATTGCAAGCTTACCATGCATCATGTTCCTACTCCCAGGATATGTATAACACTCTCATACTCACCCTATGACACTGGAACTTAATGGCCATCTACGTGCACACGGTTCTCCAAATTTCATCAATGAAAGTTTGAAATTGCCTATTAGGCCTAAAAACCAGTCTTCACCTCTGGTCCTGTGACATGAACTCCAAATGCCTTCATCCATTATTTTTGCATGGGAAGTCACCTGAAACATCCAGCATAGCTTGCCATCTATTTTAAACATCAATGTGTAGTATATACAGGTATAATGAATGAAAGTATCGAACAATCAAATCTCTCTCCTGAAAACATGTCAAATCTGATTGGGATGCATTTTTTTCAGTCAAGACCTCAAACCACCATGATCAGAAAAAATTGAGAGTGCTTTTTTTCCTTCAAACTTTATCCCATTGGTGAGCTTGAACCAAATTATCAAGTCCCCTTTTATCTCACATCAACAATAGTTAGGAGATCCATTAATGAACTAGGGTTTATTTAGGGTTTTGTGTAGGCTACTTAGATAATCTTAAGGAAATAATTTAATAATAATGGTTTGCAGTTGGCCCATTTGATCTATATTCCAACTCTGAAAAATTCGTAAAGGGGCAAGCCTAAATATCCATTATTAATTAGGATAAAGTGGGCCATGCAAAGTGGGACATAGTGCCAAGGCCTACATGTAATATTTTATATCGAGCTAGGAAAGTCACCTTTTTAGACACTTCTAGAGGGAAATTAGGCAGGAAACAGAATAATTTGGAATGAAAGGGGTCAATTATAAACACCTGAAATTGGGATCACAATTCTAGAACAGGACCTCTGTCAACTTGTCTACTGCTCATCAGATCAAACCTTGGCTTTTCAAAATGTGAGCACTTAACTTGCATCTAGCTCAGGTCAAGAACAAAAACTCTTAGGTTAGTACCTAGATTGAGTAGGTCGAAAATCCTACCTATGTCCATTTGTGCCCTGATATGTTGGAGCCAAAAATTCTCACTCCTCTGAACGCCCTCATGGGCCCACAGACCTTTGCAACTGCCTTCATGCTTCCTTAGGCAACCATGGGATGCATCTCAGACTAAGTGTGGGACTTGCAAACCTAGAGACTCAAGCTCAACCATGCAAGGTTGGTTCCTCTGAAACCTATATGACTATATGAACACTTAATCAACATACTCCTACATGCCTGAACCATACTTCACTAAGCCTAATCTAAACATCTCCATTAGTGTAATGTGCCATCAATGGGATGCTGATTATACCTCCTGGTTAGGGAAAACCTGACCAAGCAACTCTCACCATTTATAACAACAATCCATTGGTGTCCCCAGAATTCATCCTAAAATCTAAGACTACCCTATTCGAAAAAATTTCGTACTTTTAAAATAATGGGTCGTTTTGTATTTTTTATTGCCAAAAAATTCTTGTGATTGTGTCAATATATTCCCAAGGAGCCATATTAGTCCATTTTCGCCAAATACCCAAATGCCCAAAATTGTTATATTCTGTCGTCGGGATTTGCCTACGGGAAATTTGTATTTAATTATTTTGAGCCCCGTTTGAGGCAATTTGTGCTCCGGTTTAACTCTATTGTGATCGTACATATCGTTATTCTCAGTATACCAATAGGGTTTTAACCAGGAATGAATCTTGGGCTTTATTTGTAACTTTTGGCAACGTTTTGTGTTTTTTGTGTTTTCCCGTTTCGTTTTCTGTGAAATTTCTCTGGATCAATTCCTTTGTCGATTTGGCCTGAATCTTTGCCTGGAGTATCTGGAGATCACATACATACGTTGTGCTAGAAGGAATTCACCATCAGAGATCTGGTTCTCTTGGAAAAGAGGAAGTCGCGCACTAAAAAGCTTCTTCTGGGCTGGCCGCATTTTTGGAAAAAGAGGGTTTGAAGTGGATCATGGGATTTTTGGTAGCAGCAGGCAGGTGGAAATTTTGTACCTGCCTAGCAGGGTACTTTTTCCCATGGAAGCAACGCCACTTAAGTCACAATGAGAAAATTGGAGGCAGCAAGCAGGCGAGAATTTCTTCCCTGCCTTGCAAGGTAAAAATTTCCATTGTGAAATAAAAGAAAAATCACTTAAGGCATTGATGGAATTTTCTTACCTGTTTTGCAGGGTAAATAATCTCATTATGAAAGTCAAACAACTTAAGTGGATCATGGGATTTTTGGTCGCAGCAGGCAGGTGGGATTTTTGTACCTGCCTTGCAGGGTACTTTTTCCCATGAAGGCAAAGTCACTTAAATTATGATGGGAAAATTAGCGGCAGTAGGCAGGAGAGAATTTCTTACCTGCTTTGCAGGGTAAAAATTCTCATTGTGGAATAAAAGAAAAACAACTTAAGTGAATCATGGGATTTTATTGCCTACCTGGCAAGGTAAATAATCCCATTATAAAAGTCAAACGACTTAAGTGAATCATGGGATTTTCAGGGCTGCCTTGCAGGGTAAATAATCCCATTGTCATGTGCCTTTTAAAAATAGAAATTCCTTATTCCAAAAAGTGCGACCCACCTTGGGTGAATAATAAATGCATTAAATAAATATTTGTTAATATTTATTCACCCAATTTTGGCACCTTGACTTGTGAAAAAGTCAACAAAGGGAAGTGGACAAAAGGAGGTTTAAAAATAAACTATTCCAAAATTAAATAAATAATATTTATTTAATGCAGCCCCATTATATCAAAAAGTGCGCCCCATTTGGGAGAGAAATAATACTTTTTTAAGTATTAAATGATTAAATTAATTCATATTTTCAGTGGCTAAGGTCAAAGCATACTGTGAGGCTTGAGTTAACTGGAAGCAGAAGTCTAAAATTAAATAAATTTAATTTATTTAATGGCAGCCATGAGCATGCACAAAATAGGCGCCCCATTTGAAGAGTGAAGCTTATTAATTAATTAATTAATTGCCAAAAATAGGAAAGACATTAATTAATTATAGAATGGTGAAGGATTATATAAGCAGGGGCTGCCACATGGATGAATTAATTAATTCACAGGCAGAGAAGTGCAACCCAGAGGAAAAGTGCGCCCTATTTGGAGAGGATTTTTGCTCAAAAGAAGGTGAAATTAATGCTGAAAGCTTCCAATTTTGGCGCACAGGTTGAAGGAGGTTGATTTGTGTCTGGATTTTTGCTCAGAAGAAGGTGAAATTAATGCTGAAAACTTCCAATTTTGGCGCATAGGTTGAAGGAGGTTGATTTGTGTCTGGATAATTGTTCTGCATAAGTGATACAGGTGCTCAAGTGAAGTTCGTTAAAATCCATACTTTCTTTGCATGCAAATAAAACATCAAATTTTGAGGCAGCAGGCTTGAATTATGCAGATTTTTTATGATTAAAATCCACTGTTCATGTTCCAGTTGCCATCTTTGTCTGAATTAATTGCAGGAATTCATTACAGGTGCTTTTATAAGAGAATGGGAGCTTAAATCAATGTCCAATACATTGAACATATCCTCTGAATCTCAAGAATTATCTAGATCTACACCAGTTTTGAAGAATTCCATGGCAAGAATAAAGAGAAGAAGAATTGCTCAGACAAAGATAGATACAGCCATGACAAAGCAAGAATGAAAAAGAAAGCACAACAGCATCATGCATTACTTCCAGATTTGTTGACACCGAGACACAGATCCAGATCCAAATCTCATAATTGCAAAAGCTTCTGGCAAAAAGGCTTCATCCTCTTGTTTCAAATGCAACCCATGAAGAAGCCGGTGCGTGGAAAATTTCTTCCAGGATCTTGTGCATGTGCTTCCAATCTTCCAGTTGAAGCCTTCATTGAAGTTGCATTCACCCGGAGTGCTTTCCATAATTTTTAATTGCTCATATGCAATTAAAAATAAAAATGATGAGTTATTTACAGCGAACATTGCACTGATGCATGTATTAGAGAAGAACTGCAAAAGCTTCAAGGATAAGAAGGAAGACATGTCAAAGGCAATACCCGCAAGCATGCTTCCAGATCTAGCTCGCTTCCAGATCCAGCCACTTCCAAATCTAGTATGGTGAGAATCAAGGGCAAAAGAATCTGCTGCATGCAGAATATGAAAAAGGACAAGACTGCAGCTTTCCTCTTTCTTCTTCTTTCTCTTATTTCCTCTGACAAAATAACTGAGCGATCAATTAAATTATACAACTTAAGTGATTGGTTTAAAAGCCATTACTTGAAGAAGTCAACTACTTGGAGATAGGTGGTAGACGTGTAAAATAGAAGCTTCTATTTTTAGTTGCAAATCATGCATGTCATGCAAAGAGGAATTCGAGGAGGGAGATTGCCAGTTGTTTCTTTTCCCACTTCCACATGTGCCAGTTCAACTAAAAGCTTTCGAACTTGTAATTGCCCCTCTACATTCTATAAGTAGAGGAAGAACCTTCGGGTTAAGGATCAGAATTTGTAAGCAGCATTCTTGTGTTCCAGACTTTGTGCTGAAACCCTTGAGAGCCACTTGAAGCAAAGGAATATACAGGAGCAGATTTCCGGAGAACTTTGTGTCACAGTGTATTTTGTTTCTAGCTTTCCATCTTAGATCTTTGAATAAACTTTGTGTTATTTTAGATCTAGATCTATGAGCTGTCTTTGCTTATAATTCTGTGTTTATATCTATTGGTTTCTTCTATGTGCATGCAATCAACTCTGTTATCTATTGATTGGGATGCACATCTTCCCCATTTCTTCTCTGTGTTTTTATATTTTCCTTCTTCTATAAATATTTCCTTTCTTAAACAGCTGCTTACTTGCTGCAAAGCTATACATCTATGGTTCATGAGCTGAATAGTTAAAGTAAAACCCCATATAGATACTAGCATATTTTAATTGACAAATCTGACACGGGAGCCTCACCGGTAAATGAGGGAGATTTATCTCATGACTGCCTAGGTTTTATGCTATGCAAAAAATCTAGCCAACAGTTTTTGGCAACTCTACTGGGGAACAACTATCTTTGCAGATCAAAGCTTATTTCTTGAAGATCAGAGTCTTTTTCATACAAATCTCAACCTCGCTGAACGTCCATTCACCCGATCCGTAAAGGCGCAAGGAAGGACTGATCATTTTGTTCAAACTGCAGGAGCAATTCAATTTCAATCATCCTCCTCAAGTTAGAAGCCGCAGATCTAGTCTGTCACCAGGAAGGAGAGTGCACACCCATCCAGATCCGGATCGTCTTCAGCATAATCCAACGGCTGGAATTATTCACCAAGTCTACACAAGGAGAAGACCTGCTCCGTTCGTCATGGCGAATCAGAACCAGATTGTACCTGTCCCATGGGGAGCAGCTTTTGGGCCACTGAATTTGACTCCTCCTATGCATGATCTACCTAAAGGGACGAGAAAGAATTTTCCGAAATTCTTTGGAGATGGAAAGCAGAATCCAAATGACCACTTGGCTGCGTTTTTCATATCTTGTGGAGTGCTTGCAGTCGAACATGAAGATGTATCTGTTAGACTCTTCATAGAGACTCTGCATGACTTGGCTAGAGAATGGTTCTACCGGCTAGCTCCTAGCACCATAACCAACTGGGCTACTATGCGGGATGCGTTCCTGAAAAGATTCAAACCAGCTGAAGATTCCAGTACATTGATAACTCAGCTCACTAAGTTGAAGAAGGAGCCACATGAGCACATGCAGGATTTTATTGCAAAATTCCAAAGATTACTATACAAAATTCCGGCTTCTGCTTCTCTGAATGACGAGAATCAAAAGGTATTCTTCATCAATGCTTTACTTCCTGAAGTAAGCTATCAACTGCGAAGAGCACGTCCTGCTGACTTGTTAGCAGCTCAAAACATGGCGGTTGAAATTGAAGACGACCTCATCATGGTTGAAAAGATAAAGAGCAACACTTCTAGAGCTGAAAGTTCATCCTCTGCTACTACTTCCGATTCACTATTGCAAAAGTTAGCAAATGAGATGATGCAGATGAAGAAACAAATGGCTCAAATGGCTTAAGGCAACAATACTGCCCCTGCTCAGAATTTCAACAACCAAAACCGCATTGCTGGTTCCCAAAGATTAGCAATTGAAGCTGCTCCCAGAAACAACGTGGAGATGAATGAAGAAGACCTGGAAGCTGACGCTGATCAGCTCGAGGATGATGTTTTTGTAGGTCCTGCTGGCGACTCCAACATTAATTACCTGAACTACAAATTTGAACATGACGATGAGAAACTTCATGAAGATGATCATGGTCATACATATGCAGTACTTACAAGATCACAAACTCGTCAAGCTGAGGCATTAGCTGACGAACAAAGAAGGGGCATCCCTTTGCCTTCTTCCTTAGCTCCTGGAAGTAAGCATGTGAGTTCTTCATCTCAACCACAGAAAGCGGCTCAGGTATCTGAATCTATTTCTTCTTTTGACATTATTGATCATGCCAAGAAAACTAAAGTTCAAATGTCAGAAGCCGAATACTTGAGAGCCTTTCCTAAGCAGTTAAATAGGCTAGTCAAATATGTACAATCACCAGGACAATCCAATACATCAAAAGGCCTTTTGCCTAAGCCCAAAGATACTCCTCCACAAAACAACACTGCAGTTGTTAAACCCTCACCATCTTCTGACAGGGTGGAACCTTTCTATGTCTCCTTATTGCTTAATGGTTTCAAGTTAAGCAATTGCATTCTAGATTCCGGTGCTTCTAACAATGTCATGCCAGCTAAAGTTGCAGATGCTCTTGGGCTTACCCTGACAAAGACCATAAAAAGGTGCTACTCCATGGAGAGACAAGTCCCTTTAATCAAACAAATCAAAGATGCACAAGTTGTTCTGGCAGCTTTTCCTGACAAAAGATTAAAGATGACAATTCTAGTTGCAGATATTCCTGTCTCCTATGGGATGTTGCTGAGCAAAAACTTCTGCAAAGAGTTGGGAGGAGAAGTAAAGATGGATTGGTCCTGTGCGCATATTCCTATCAAAGGGATTAACCATAAGCTGGAGCCGGAAAAGAAGTCCAGGTACACGGTTACAAAATTTGAGGATCCTAGATCTCAGATTCTTTTTCAGGAATATGACCATGGGGTCTATTTCTTGGAAATGGATAAAGACATTCCAGAGCCAAAACTTCAACCAGAGCCAGAGCCAGCAAAAGAAGAAGAAAAAGTTTGGACTCTGGAGTTTAAAGGCACCTGTTGTTCTTTTGGATCAAGAGTCGGCGTTCTACTAATATCTCCAGATCATGAGATATTCCCATACTCCCACAAGCTGATGTTCGAGAACACCAATCATACGGCGGAGTATGAAGCATTGCTTCTAGGAATGGAGCAAGCTAAAAAGAAGGGAGTAAAACTCCTCAAAGCCCAAGGAGATGCTGAACTTCTAATAAAGCAGGTTCGAGGGCAAAATCAAGTCAAAAGAGATGAGCTGAAGCATTACAGAGATAGAGTACTTTCTGCCACATTGGATTTTGTAGCTTTTCTCTATTGACTTCATTCCAACCAATCAGAACTCCAAGGCAGATTCTTTGGCAGTCACAGCTGCACTATTGAATCCGGATAGACCACCGTCCATATTCAGACAAGGAAACTATAAAGTGGAGATGGTCTACCACCCCAAAGTCCCTGAACAAACATCTGCATGTCTGCATGTTGAAAGGCAGTAAATCACCACCACGACAAACAGTCACAGGCAAAACTGATCCAGGTTATGATGATAGCAGTGGAATGATCCAACCAAAAGGTAACAAAATCCCCAAGGGTTTAGTTTCCTTAGTGGAGACTTTCAACAAGCATGATCAGTACCTGAAGAAGAACAAAGGATATGGTGATAGTTCTTCCTCAGAAATGCAGCAAATAAATCTGGGAACGGAGCAAGTTGATGCAGACTTACCCGCCACAGAGAGAAGAAAGGATGAGCCACCACCAGATGAAGTTGATAAGAACTTGCCCATAGTACTTGACAAGAAGGCCAGAGAAAGGAAGTTCGAGATCAGAGATTGGGTACTCTGGTGGGACATGAGACATGAACCGAAGGGCATGCACGACAAATCTGATTCACTCTGGAAAGGGCCCTTCATGATCAAAGAGTTGCAGGAATGGATACACTTCCTTCCTTGCCTACCGGGATGGAATTGAGTTACCACTGCCTTTCAATGGGCAGCATCTGAAGTTGTTCCGGACATGAAGAGCAGGGTAAAACCTGTATGTATATAAATAAAACCTTGTTTGTTTTTCCTTGTTTTTGTTTTTGTGTTGTGTTGTTTTTGTTTGCCTGACCCCGTGCCCAAAAGACAAGATGCGAAACCAGAGATGCTGGGATCTCATCTTTTCTCCTTGTCATTCTAACAGAGAAAAAGATGTCCACAGACGGAGCCGACTGGTGTCCCCAGATTTCATCCTGAAATCTGAGACTACCCTATCCGAAAAAAATTCGTACTTTTAAAATAATGGGTCATTTTGTGTTTTTATTGCCAGAAAGTTCCTGTAATGTGTCAAGATATTCCCAAGGAGCCATATTATCCATTTTCGCCAAATACCCAGATGCCTAAAATTGTTATATTCTGTCGTCGGGATTTGCCTGCGGGAAATTTGTATTTAATTATTTTGAGCCCCGTTTAAGGCAATTTGCACTCCGATTTAACCCTGTTGTGATCGTATATATCGTTATTCCAGTATACCAGTAGGGTTTTAACCAGGAATGAATCCTGGGCTTTATTTGTAACTTCTGGCAACGTTTTGTGTTTTTGTGTTTTTCTCGTTTCATTTTCTGTGAAATTTCTCTGGATCAATTCCTTTGCCGGTTTGGCCTGATTCTTGGCTTGGAGTATCTGGAGATCACATACGCACGTTGTGCCAGAAGGAATTCGCCATCGGAGGTCTGGTTCTCTTGGAAAAGACGAAGTCGTGCACCAAAAAGCTTCTTCTGGGTTGGCCGCATTTTTGGAAAAAGAAGGTTTGAAGTGGATCATGGGATTTTGGGAAGCAGCAGGCAGGTAGGAATTTTGTACCTGCCTAGCAGGGTACTTTTTCCCATGGAAGCAACGTCACTTAAGTCACAATGGGAAAATTAGAGGCAGCAGGCAGGTAGGAAATTTCTTACCTGCCTTGCAGGGTAAAAATTCTCATTGTGGAATAAAAGAAAAATCACTTAAGTGAATCATGGGATTTTATTGTCTGCCTTGTAGGGTAAATAATCCCATTATGAAAGTCAAACGACTTAAGTGAATCATGGGATTTTCAGGGTTGCCTTGCAGGGTAAATAATCCCATTGACATCTGAATTTTAAAAATAGAAATTCTTTATTCCAAAAAGTGCGACCCACCTTGGGTGAATAATAAATGCATTAAATAAATATTTGTTAATATTTATTCACCCAATTTTGGCACTCAGGCTTGTGGAAAAGTCAACAAAGGTAAATGGACAAAAGGAGGTTGAAAATAGACTGTTCTAAAATTAAATAAATAATATTTATTTAATGCAGCCCCTTTATGTCAAAAAGTGCGCCCCTTTTGGATAGATAATAATATTTTTTTAAGTATTAAATGATTAAATTAATTCCTATTTTCAGTGGCTAAGGTCAAAGCATACTATGAGGCTTGAGTTAAGTGGAAGCAGAAGTCTAAAATTAAATAAATTTATTTTATTTAATGGCAGCCATAAGCATGCACAAAATAGGCGCCCCATTTGAAGAGTGAAGCTTATTAATTAATTAATTAATTGCCAAGTAATAGGAAAGGCATTAATTAATTATAGAATCATAAGGATTATATAAGCAGGGGCTGCCATAAGGATGAATTAATTAATTCACAGGCAGAGAAGTGCAACCCAGAGGAAAAGTGCGCCCCATTTGAAGAGGATTTTTGCTCAAAAGAAGGTGAAATTAATGCTAAAAGCTTCTAGAATTGGCGCACAGGTTGAAGGAGGTTGATTTGTGTCTGGATAATTGTTTGCATAAGTGATACAGGTGCTCAGGTGAAGTTGGTAAAATTCATGCTTGCTTTGCATGCAAATAAAACATCAAACTTTGGGGCAGCAGACTTGGATTATGCATATTTTTATGATTAAAACCCATTGTTCATGTTCATGTTGTCATCTTTGTCTAAATTAATTGCAGGAATTCATTGCAGGTGCTTTTATAAGAGAAAGGGAGCTTAAATCAATGTCCAATACATTGAATATATCCTCCGAATCTGAAGAATTATCCAGATCTGCACCAGTTTTGAAGAATTCCGACCAAGATAAGGAGAAAAAGAATTGTTCAGACAAAGATTGCTCCAGCCATGGCAAAGCGGGATGAAAAAGAAAGCTCAGTGGAATCATGCATTACTTCCATATTTGCTGACATCGGAGACACAAATCCAGGTCCAGATCCAAATCAAGATCCAGATCTCATAATTGCAAAAGCTTCCGGCACAAAGGCTTCATCCTCTTGTTTCGAATGCAGCCCGTGTAGAAGTCAGTGCATGGAAAAGTTTCTTCCAGGATCTTGTGCATGTGCTCCCAATCTTCCAGTTGAAGCCTTCATTGAATTTGCATTCACTGCTTTCCAGAATTTTTAATTGCTCAGAGTGCACTTTCCAAATAATTTTTAATTGAAACATTGCACTGATGCATGTACTGGAGAAGAACTGCAAAAGCTTCAAGGATAAGAGGGAAGACAAGGCAAAGGCAACACCCGTAAGCAAGTTTCCAGATCCAGCTTCCAGATCCAGCTCACTTCCAGCTTGTTTCTAGAAACTTGTTTCCAGATCCAACTTATTTATAGCTTCCAGATCCAGCTGCTTCCAGATCCAGCTAGATCTAGTGGTGAGAATCAAAGGCAAAAGAATCAGCTGCATGCAGAATATGAAAAAGGACAAGACTACAGCTTTCCTCTTTCTTCTTCTTTCTCTTATTTCCTCCGACAAAGTAATTGAGCGATCAATTAAATTATACAACTTAAGTGATTGGTTTAAAAGCCATTACTTGAAGAAGTCAACTACTTGGAGATAGGTGGCAGACGTGCAAAATAAAAGGTTCTATTTTCAGTTGCAAATCATGCATTTCATGCAAAGAGGAATTCCAGGAGGGAGATTGCCAGTTGTTTCTTTTCCCACTTCCACATGTGTCAGTTCAACTAAAAGCTTCCAACTTGTAATTGCCCCTCTACATTCTATAAGTAGAGGAAGAACCTTCAGGTTAAGAGATCAGAATTTGTAAGCAGCATTCTTGTGTTCCAGACTTTGTGTTGAAACCCCTGATAGCCACTTGAAGCAAAGGAATATAAAGGAGCAGGTTTCCAGGAGAACTTTGTGTCATGGTGCAATTTGTTTCTAGCTTTCTATCTTAGATCTTCTAATAGACTGTGTTATTTTAGATCTAGATCTGAAGCTCCTTTGCTTATAATTTTGTGCATTGATATCTATTGGTTTCTTCTATGTGCATGCAATCAACTCTGTTATCTATTGATTGGGATGCACATCTTCCCCATTTCTTCCCTGTGTTTTACTATTTTCTTCCTCTATAAATATTTCCTTTCTTAAACAGTCTGCTTACTTGCTGCAAAACTATACAGCTATGGTTCATGAGCTGAATAGTTAAAGTAAAACCCCATATAGATACTAGCATATTTTAATTGACAAATCTGACACAAGAGCCTCACCGGTAAATGAGGGAGATTTATCTCATGACTACCTAGGTTTTATGCTATGCAAAAAATCTAGCCAACATGCATCCTTGTCACCACTTGTCTACCTATATCATCATACTAGAAACTTCCTCTTGCGCTCCTTGTCATCATCATTTGTCATTAATGTACTTGCACCTTTTACATCAATGACAACACTAGCACACACATGCCAACACGCCTTGGATCAACTCACGAATCAGCCACTAGGCCTACTTTCCTTCCAAGGGAAAAATACCTTCCAAAGGCCCTCTATGGGGAAAAGTCTTTGGCACTTCCGAAGAAGATACGGAAGGCAATTTCACTATAATATCCTTTTTGGGGGACAAAACTAAAAATTAAGGAAATCAGCTCAAACCCCCAAAATAAGCAAGTCTGATTTTTATAACAGCAATTAATAAAGGACCAAAAACACACTCGCAAACCTTAGCGACTAGGAGAGAGAGATAAATCCACCATAGAAACACTCAAAAATTATGAGAAATTATTCCTTGCATTCCCTTGATTTTATAAGGTAGAAAATGTGATCAAATCATCTAACTCAGAATTCTAGAATTTATTATGGCACAAAAACAGTTGAAACTTGTAAATTCAATAACTCTTAGAAACTAAGGAACCTCCACACATGTGAATACTCAAAATGATCATAAACATATCAACAATCAAATGAGACCAATATCATAATTTTCCAACCATGGTAACCCTCTCAAAATTGGTCCCAAAATCTCTAAATGAGTAGATAAAGCTGCCTAATGCCAATAAAAATCTAAATATGAAGTATTCTTCTCAAATCTGCAATATTCTTCAATACCAATCAACGTTGAAGGATTTTTGTCCTCCAACAAAACCACTAGAAGGATTTTTGTCCTTCTAGGAAGCCACACAAGAGGGTTTTTGTCCTCAAGTGGAAGAACATGGAACAACAAGCTCACAATGCCCAAATAGAAAAATGCGCCAAAATCTAGATCCTTCAAATGAGCTCTCTAATCTTCTTTTGTAACCTCCTTTTGGCATCAAGGCTCATAAAGGTAAGGCCAACCCCTAATAAGTCATTTTACTCTTTTATTAGGCCTCATTAATAGCTTATTTCTTTATTTTAAGCTTATTAAAAGCTCACCAACCCAGCCAACCCACTAAGAATGGGAAATATAAGAATAGAACATGAATATGAATGATGAAACTGAAATATAATCCATAATCCTCCATTGTTCAACCATTGTTTGCTAAGGAAACCTTAATTTTAGATTAATTCAAAAAAAGGACAGTACAATCCTCCCTTCCCGAAATTGTTTGTCCTCAATGAATCTTAACTGCTTCTTCTTTGACATATCTACACATGAAGCAAACATTTTAAATAAAACAATAGTGTTTAACAAGACTTTTACATCCCCCTTGTCATGCCTTAAAAACATGATAGTTA
This sequence comes from Taxus chinensis, assembly GCA_019776745.2. NCBI lineage: Eukaryota > Viridiplantae > Streptophyta > Pinopsida > Cupressales > Taxaceae > Taxus > Taxus chinensis. The sequence continues at coordinate 589,552,302 of CM034154.1, read as the reverse complement.
GCTCTCTTTTGTTGCTTGATATCACTTCATGATTTTCATTCAGATGATGGCTTCCCAATACTTTAGCATGGTTGTCCCAAAAATAGTTGTGAGCATGCATTTTTCCTTGAAAAATCAGAATCTTCAAATCTGAAAATAACTCACCACAACCTGATTTATTTCCTCCTTCCAACTGGAATCTTCCTTCCTCATTTTTCCATGAAAGAATGCTAACATATTCCTGTTCATGACTGAAAATGGCAGCCCCAAATTTGATTTTTGCAAATTCAGTCCTACAATCATGGTGTAACTACCAGACTGAAATCTCACAAAGGAAAGCAACTCCATAAAAAAAGTAAGGAATGAAATTTGATTTACATATGCTGAAAAATTAGGAACAACAGGCCTACAATTAAAATCAGCAGTTATCTTGGCCTTAAACTTGAGAGATTCAACCTCCTTGGCATTTCCATGAATGTTAATTTCATCATTCTTCAAATGGAACTCATACTCCACGTGACTTTTGAGGGCAAGTTCCTCTAAATTTTGGATCTCTACATATCCCCAAACATTGTGTGACTCAGCTGAAATGAAAACAAGGTAGTTTAAGCAAAATCCATACCTCATCATGGGGTCATAAAACTGAAAGATAGAACAATTATTCTCCTTTTTGGTGACCATGTGAAATGCTACAAGTTTATCATAATTGTTTCCTTTTGCCCTTACTTCTTTTGGTTCTCTCGTGGAACCATGTGTTAACAATCCATAGAGAGAAAAATCAGAATTCCCTTCAAAAAATTTCTTCCTTAAACATGCCATGCTATCATTCTCTTTCATCAAATTCCATAAGCAAGGAGAAAAACTGAAATTTTTACCTTCACCCTTGTCATGTCTCATGAAGTGGCCCGGATGATCAGCCCATGGTCTATCATGAACAACCCTAAAAATCCTGCTCTTCCCCCTTGATTCGGGTACCAAATAGACTCGGGTTTTGTAAAGGATAAACCCATCCATCACCTTGTATCTTTCCTTATTTATTTCTCCTTCAAAAACACCATTAGCAAACTTATTCTTTACATACTCGGCTGAAATTAGTGACTTCCAATTTGTTGTAATTTTAGATAAAGAACATTAATCCCGTGAAATAGTATCTTCCACTTCATTAATCTTTTTACCTTTGGAGTGTTTCCAGAGGCATACCTTGCAAAATTGATCTTTTTACCTTTGTCCATGAATCTTATCTTCATGCGTTGATAGTTGGGAGTGAGCTCTTCCAACAAATGCCACCATTGAACTCCAAGCACGATACCCAAATCAGCCATCACATAGAAATCAGCACATACCTTATATGGTTATAATGCAAGCTTGGAGTTGAGAACACATCTTGCTATGTGGCATAGAGTGACCATCCGCTAACTTCACAATGAATCCTTTTAAGTCTTCAACCTTCAGTCCCACGTGTGCCACCAAACACTCATTAATAGAACCATGAGTATCTTCACCATTAATCAAACTTGTGGCTCCTTGTCCTTGGAAGGTAGAATCCTTCATAACCTTGTTAGCATACATAATGATTTCAAAATAATCCTTCATCAAAATTTATTTTAACCATGTGCATGGGGTAAGAATATCATAGACTCCCTTTCTACAATGCAAGAGGTCAACCAGAACAATGTACCCTTGCAAGGAAATATCTTAATGCCATGTGTCATCCCACAAGTTCTTCATATCATCACCAAAACTTGGCATGTGATCTTTAACAGCTTTCCCAAAAAGACATAAGTATGGCAGCAATATAAAAGGAGATAAAATGTGATTTCCATCATACCTTGGGTTGTCCACCACATATCCACATTCCCATGCCGGATGAGGAGTGATCGAAACATCCTCCATATTCCCAATCTTGTGACTCAGAATTTCTGAGTTGAAATCAGCCTTCTTCTCCTCATAATCAGCAAATGAAGCTTCTTTTGCCTTGGCTTCAACCATATCTTGATGGTGTTCACATAGGGCAACTCTGTGGCTCTTACCGTAATCATGGGCACCATAAATCTGCCTCCTCAACTGTTGTTCTGGAAATTCCAGCAAACTGAAAAAGATCATAGGTACCCGGAAAAGCAACTTCTTCATCCATGTGACCCCCAACAAGGTCACTCAAAAATATTGGTCCATGGACCCTATGCAAATCAGATTTTTCATCATATGTAGCATCATGAACACTACCCTTTTGCCATGATTTTCTTCGGAGCATCATATTTGCCCCAAGGTTAACAAAATTCCCATGATCATAAATCTGAAATGGCATGGCACAAAGAAATAAATCTGAGTTACCTCCAAACCTTCATTTGCCTTGTCTGTGGGTGTTTGAAATGTCTTCATAGCTCTCACCAACGTCCCATCTATCACGTCTTTGCTCTTTAGTAACTGCTGCTATAATCAGACCAGCAATCTTATTGTCATCATGTTCCTTTGGAGAAGGGTTTCCAACCAGCCCTTTATCTTCCCCTTTTTGCTCCACACGCCTTGTTTCATCTCTGGATTCATCACAAGTCAAAACATATTCAGTATTGACCACGGAATGAGCAATTTTTACCTCATGGTTTTTACTCTTTGGAGTAGGTGTAAGTGACATGGCCTTGGGTCCCTTGATCACCAACCCTTCTGCCTCAAACTTCATGCTTTCTTCATGTTGCTTGTGTGGCATGTGATGTCTAGGCTTGGGTCTAGGTCTTCCTCTATTCACTCCTATAAATTCAGCAAGTGAAATGGCCTCACAAATCTCTCTTGGTAAAGCTGTATATTCCTCATAACTTGCAGCGATATTTTGTCCACCTGTGGGTCTTGTTTCTTCCTCCGGAATAACTCCTCCCTAGGAAGGAAAGTGGGCTTCGTAACCTATCCTCAGGCTGATCCCATTGGTTGTCGTGTATTGTAAGCCCTAGTGGAGCTACCATCACCACTTTGAACCCTAGGTTCAATGATCTTTTGGAGGGATAGAGCTAGAAAATCCATTGTCTACACATCTCTCTTGGCCGGTAATCAACTTGTCAACTTTGGCTCCTTGAGAGTTTTGACCCGCCATATTGTCTTCTTTCACTGAAACCCTGGACCTTTGAAGATCCGTGCTCTGATATCACTGTAATATCACTTTTGGGGACAAAACTAAAAAATTAAGGAAATTAGCTCAAACCCCCAAAATAAGCAAGTCTGATTTTTATAACAGCAATTAATAAAGGACCAAAAACACACTATCAAACCTTAGCGACTACGACAAAGAGAGAGAAATCCACCATAGAAATGCTCAAAAATTATGAGAAGTTATTCCTTGAATTGCCCTAGATTTTACAAGCTAGAAAATGTGATCAAATCATCAAACGCATAATTCTGGAATTTATCATGGCACAAAAATAGTTGAAACTTGCAAATTCAATAACTCTTAGAAAACAAGGAATCTCCACACATAAATATTGAAAATGATCATAAATATATCAACAATCAAATGAGACCAATATCATAATTTTCCAACCATGGGAACCCTCTCAAAAATGATCTCGAAATCTCTAAATGAGTAGATAAAGCTACCCAATGCCAATAAAAATCTAACTATTAAGTATTCTTCTCAAATATGCAATATTCTTCAATACCAATCAATGTTGAAGGGTTTTTGTCCTCCAACAAAACCACTAGAAGGGTTTTCGTCCTTCTAGGAAGCCACACAAGAGGGTTTTCGTCTTCAAGTGGAAGAACATGGAGCAACAAGTTCACGATGCCCAAATAGAAAAATGCGTCAAAATCTATATCCTTCAAATGAGCTCTCTAATCTTCTTTTATAACCTCCTTTTGGTGCCAAGGCTCATAAAGGTAAGGTCGACCCCTAATAAGTCATTATAATCTTTTATTAGGCCTCATTAATAGCTTATTTATTTATTTTGAGCTTATTATAAGCTCACCAACCCAGCCAACCCACTAAGAATGGGAAATATAAGAATAGAACATGAATATGAATGATGAAACTGAAATATAATCCATGTTCCTCCATTATTCAACCGTTGCTTGCTAAGGAATCCTTAATCTTAGATTAATTTGAAAAAAGGGACATTACATTCACTTGCCGAGTTCATTGGTGTAAGCAAAGGGAGGTCTAAGCCGGAGCCAAGACAAAATGCGCCACCAAAAGAGGCATACAAAGTGTGTTGGGCAAGATGTTTTTCTCTACTTTTGATGGTTCAAATAAAGGTAAAACGGTGAGGGCATGGATTCAAAAGTTGGATACATACTTGTGTTTATGAGGTCATATGATGGAGGGTGATGCCATAAAATTTCCAACCCTTCACCTAAAGGGGGATTGCTCATGAGTGGTGGTTCCATGGATTGGCGACGCAAGGGCACAATGAGATCCATTCTTATGATGAGTTTTGCAAAAGACACATTGGGAGATTTCATAGAGTTGATCCCAAAAGTTCACTTTCAGGAGCTTGCAAAATTGAGACAACAAGGCACGGTAGAGGAATATGTGGCTGAGTTTCAAAGGCTTTTTGTATTAATTACAAGTGTCACGGAGAGAAGACTTGTTTTATTCATTGAGGGTTTCACCGAGCCACTTAAGGGTTTGGTTAGAGTCCTTTCGATCCTTTATCTCTTCAAGAGGCAATTAAGAAGTCTTTGGACCTTGAAGGTGCTGCCCCAAAAACAGTAGCAATCAGCAGGACAATGTAAGGTAACTTCGAGTGGAGGACAGCCCAAGGGACCCTTGGGACAACCTAGAAACCTTCCCTTGGACCAGCCAAGGAAACCCTTCCAACGGATGCCCATTGTTCACAAGGAGCTACCCAAAACCAGCAATGGCGGTGAGTCAAGAAATGAGCTAAGAAAAAGGAATTTGTGCTTCTCTTGCAAGGATCCATGGTCTCCCGGTCATCATTGTTTAGGTAAGGTTAAAGTGCATTTTATTGAAGTATTTTCAGATTATGAAGATAATGAAAATAGTGTAGATGAAGCAAAGCAAGATAGTGTTCCGGAAGAGGATTCGGAAATTTGGATGGCACTCTTGCTACCTTGTCCGGTGCACCTAGATATCATCCATTCTCAGGTGAAGGGTGACCTACAAGGGCAAGGGGTCACAATTTTGATTGATAGTGGAGCCACACATAATTTTATTGATGAAAGTTTGGTGAAAAGATTGAAGTTGAAGGCTGAAATCTTGAAAGGGATTCAATGTCACGGTAGCGGATGGCTTTACACTCCCATGCACAAGAAGAATACCTCAGCTCATGCTCTCTTTGGGAGGGTGGCACAAGGTAATGGATGATTTCTATGTCATTAGCATTGGTGAAACCGATACAGTGTTGGGTGTTCAATGGCTACATTCCTTGGGTGAATTTACTCAAAATTACCAAAGTATGGAGCTGAAATTTAAGGTAGAAGACAAAGAGGTCATGTTACAAGGTATGAAGGGTGGAATTCCTCAAGTTGTGACCGCCAAAAGCATGGAAAGGACCTTCAAAAGAGGGCAGGTTGCATGGGCTGCTCATTGCTTGGTAAGATCTAATTCTTCTATTTCCATTCAACAATATTTTCATGATGATATTCAGCCCATACTTAACAAGCATGCCAAAGTTTTCAATGATTTACCTCATGGGCTGCCACCGGATAGAGGATTCCAACATGTTATTGAGTTAGAACTGGGTACCAAACCGGTAATAACTACCCCTTACCGTCACCCAAGAATTTACAAGGAAGAAATTGAAAGAACCATCAAAGAGTTGCTGGAAATGGGGCTGATTAGGCCTAGTTCCAATCCATTTGCTTCTTCCGTGGTGCTTGTGAATGAAGGATGGCAACCTAAGGATGTGTGTGGACTACCAGGTGTTGAATAAGAGGACAATCAAGAATAAGTACCCAATTCCAAGGATTGATGAGCTAATTGATGAATTACATGGAGTGGTTTTCTTCTCCAAGATTGATTTGAGATCCGGGTACCACTAAATAAGGGTAAGCGATGAGGATGTGCACAAGACCATTTTTAGATGTCATTTTGGGCATTTTGAGTTTCTTATCATGGCATTTGGGTTAACCAATGCCCCAACCACTTTCCAATCATGCTTGAATCACATTTTTGGTAAGCATTTGAGGAAATTTGTTCTAGTTTTCTTTGATGATATTTTGGTATATAGCAAAACATGGGAAGAGCGTCTCCAACACTTAGATAAGGTGCTGGACATTATAGAATAACAATCACTCTATGCTAAAAAATGAAAAATGTGAGTTTGGGATGATTGAAATTTTGTACTTGGGCCATGTTATCAATGCACAAGGGGTTCATAAGGATCAACAAAAGATCCAAGCCATCATGGATTGGCCAACTCGCAACCAACATCACACAATTAAGAGGATTTTTGGGTTTGTGTTGTTATTATAGGAGATTCCTGCGAAGGAGTTTTTAACAACTTGCTGCTCCATTGACTTCTTTAACACGAAAGGGAGCTTTCAACTGGTCACAAATAGCCCAAATAACTTTTGAGGAGCTGAAAAAGGTAATGTGTTCTTGTCCTGGTACTTGTTGTTCCAGATTTTTCTATGCCTTTTGTACTTGAATGTGATGCTTCCGACTGAAGGTATAGGGACTGTTTTGATGCAAAACAAGCATCCCATTGCATATGAGAGCCGAAAATTAAAGGATCCTGAGAAGAAGCTCTCCATCTATGACAAAGAAATGTTGGCCATCATGCATGCATTGACCAAGTTCCAACAATATTTGGTTTGTGGAAGGTTTGTGATCAAAACTAATCATAATAGTTTGAGATTCTTTCTTCATCAAAAAGAGTTAAATGACTGGCAACAAAAGTGCGTAAGTAGACTCCAAGCATATGATTTTGATATTGAATATGTCAAAGGGAAACACAATGTGGTAATGGATGCCTTGTCAAGGAAACCACCTCCTAACTCTTTTGAGGATGTGGAATTACATGATGATAAAGATGGAAGAGACCAAGATTTCAGATCAGCCAAGCTTGCAATTGCTTGAGGGTAAACAATTTCGGGAAGGGAGGACTATAATGTCCCCTTTTTCGAATGAGATCCAATTGAAGACTTCTTGCCATTTTGTCTTCTCGTGGCCAAGAAGAAATTGAACAAGGGAAGTCCTTGGGTTTCATTTTTGTTTTCTTTCATTGCTATTAATGTTTTTCTTTTGTATTTTTCTCCTTAAGGTAGGTTGGTTGGGTTGGAGAGCTCCCAAAGTGAAAATAGAAAACAAAGGTTGGCAAGCTTCCCAAGAGGTCGGTCTTGGAGTAATTCACCCCTTAGACCTTTGACACCACCGAAGGGGTATAAGAGGAGTCGCATAGGCTCATTTGCATCATCAATTTTGGCATATATACTTTTCTACTTGGTTCTAGGGCTGATTGCTCTAATCCAACTCCACTAAAAGTCGAAAATCCAGTAGTGTGGCATCCAAGGAGGACAAAACTCTTCCTTTTGGCATATTGGAGAACGAAAACTCTCCAAATTTGTGGTGTGAAGGAAAATATTGAAGACCATCTTACTAGTTTACAACTAGGGCATCAAGGAGAAGTCATTTCAAGAGTTTTTGCATTGTTTAGAGCCCCTCTACTAGGGAGCGACTAGGGTTAGAGTGTTTTTGGGTGCCTTCTAGGGCACGGAACTTCATTATTATTAAATATTCAGACTTCTCATAATTTATAAAGCTGGTATCTTCAATATTTTGTAATTGTTGGGGTTTGGAGACCTCATTTTTAGCTATTTTTGTGGATTGCACTTTTGTTGTCCTAAGATAAATTGCAGTTGGGTATTATTTCAGATTTGGCACATGTTTTGGTTTGGTAATGGTTCCATTAATTATATATAATTTGGAGGATCATTCACATATTTAATTTCAGCTTGTTTGATGGGTGTTTGATGCCCTAACATGCAAATTTCAGTTTGTTACTAGGGTTCCAAGTAATATTGTATCCGGTGTTTTAAAAATCAAATTGCATTCAGTGTGAGGTTTGTGCGATTTCGTTATATGTGTGTTTCATCCCTAGAAGGGGATATTACAACCATACCCAGAGTCTGCAGGTTACTCTAATAGGTATCAGGTCCATGGTGACAATGCTCCATACCACACCCCTTCCAATGTTTATTTTCCAAATCAGGAATCTAGTGCTCAGAGTTTTGTACAATCTCAAACCAATCCAAACCATCCCTCGCAGCAGCCACAGGAGTCTCCCAAAAAAATTCCTGCAATAAACCCTAATAAGCCTTCTCTAACAGAAATCAAGCAAATTTATGCTGCCCTTGTTCAGGCCATAAGTACTCTAGATGTGAGGATGGGAAGTTCAAAGTACAGTGCACTAGCTTGTTAAGTCTAGAGATTTCGCTCTACTTCGTGGGGAATATGTTGCCAATATGGTTACACTGCAAACTCAACACTCAAATCTCCAAACCCAACAATTTGAATGCCTTGACCTCTTGTAAAAGTGTTGGTGAGTCTTACAAATTCGGGTCCGAAACTTGGCAAATTTCATAATCTATAACACCTTGAGAGATTTTATTGAATAAGACAATAGAGACACAAGAAATCAATAGAAAATAAAAAAGGGACACCTAACAAGAAGTTTTAGTCCAGGTTCCCATATTCCAAACAAGGGCTCCACATCAAGCCCAGATCAGCAGAGCCAATCCAGTTTCAAGCAAAGGATGTTCAACCACATGCTTCCTACCAGCATCCAAAGGATGCAACCCATCAATTTCACCAAGATAATGATCAGAACTGACAAGCCAGTTACATTGGGCTCCATCTTGTACAAATGTTAAACAATCATAAGGACCGTGTTTTGTTCTCTCACCTCTGGGTCTATTTTAATCTCCGTTTTCTAGGAGAATATGAACAATTTTGGATTTTTTTTACAACTCTTGTTGAATTAGGATGAAAGCATACAAGATGAAACAAACCATACAACAGAGATATGCAAAATTGGTAATAACCCATTTGTAGATTTTATTCAATAAGTCGATTACAAATTTATCAAAGCAAACCCTAACTGCAAACATCCACAAATAGTTAATTCAGTAATAAATACCAATTATCGATCAGTGGGACAAGGTACAATAGTGTATGTAAAATTCGCAAAGGGGGTGGCAGCTGTGTTTGAAGTATGGTACAACAGTACCCTTACATCAATTTCTGACTGTACTCGCAGTGTATAGCAAAAATCCTCTATGAACTGCTGAAGATTCCACTGGTCTGTCCTTGTACCCCCACAATTTCCTTTCGAACCCTCACAGCAGCAGTGGAGGTGAAACAAGTGGACAACAGTGTACATCAAGGCTGGAAATGATATGGCAGCCCTAGCAATGGTTCGGCAGACTCCAACAGTGGTAAGGCTGGTACAACAACCACCAAATCCTCACAATGCAGTCTAAACACCACACAGGTGTATGGCAGTCCCCAACAGCAGGCGCAATTGAATTTATTGCAGTTATAATCACAAATTCGTCCACCCGATGATAGAAATTAATGCACATCTTCAACCACACTGAAAACTGGCTGACTGAAAACTAGAAATATTCTAGCATTGTACTGTAGTGACACTGTAGCAGTCTTCAACCAAACTGAAACTGGAAATAACCTTGATCTGTCAACACAATTGTGATCCCTGGTTAGAATCACCTCACTGAGTATAAGGGTTTTTCGTCGTCCACACATGAACATCTGAGGCTTTTTGGCCTCTGATGAAAAGCTAAAGTTGTTTCTCAAACTTGCACGATTAAAAGATGAATGATCAAATAGAATGCTTTCCAAAAAAACCCAGCACCCTCTTTTATAATTTCTTTCCACCTTTTTCAGCCAAACCCTAAAAAGCAATGCTCGACCTTCTATTTTGATGTTGAGATACTTTTTATTTAATAAATTATTTTTATCATTGCTTCTTGGCCCAATTAATAATCATTACTTTATGGCCCACTTTAATAATAATGATTAATTGTCCTTTTTCCATGTTATTAAATTAAATTATTACTTTAGGACAACTTAAAAACATTATTATTAAATTATCCTTTTCTCTATTTAAAAAAGGGGACATGACATCCATGCATGAAATATCTTTCACCATTAATACCTTCAGCTTTTTTGATTTAAAGTTTAGTATGGAACTTGAGAATGGATACCCTGACAACAATCTCGATTTTTGTTCAGTTTTCACTACTTCATGTTTATATTCATCACTCTTAGCAATTTCATATTTTCAATCAATTAGGTGGTTTTGAATCCCACAATAACTGTAATTCCTTTACACCTTGTCGCTCCCTTACAACAACTACTCCATCTATCCGTTGTAAAATAAGTGATGCAAGAGCATCCGCATTCACGTGTAATCCTAGATCAACCAAAAACATGTTAGTTTAGGAAAATAAGCTATGTCTAAATGCGCGCAAGGTTTCTAATTGCACCTAGCCTTTGCCTATAAGTCTATTTTCTGCAAGTCTTTTATTGTGCCAATGTCTTGTTTAGTTTTGTGCATCCTGCAATCACGCATATGTTGTATTGTTCTTTTGTGCCTAGTTCTGCAGCATGCCTATATGTTGCAATATTCATGTAGTCGGTTGACACACACAAAAGTATTTTTTGGTTTATAATTGTTTGTGTTGTGATATAATTCAAAAGAGACCATCAAACTTAGTGGTATCTTCTAGAGTCCAGATGATGGCACAAAGCAACTAATTCAATACCATAAAGCAAAAGAGCTTTTTCAACGTAAAGGGTCGTGCACAAGAATTGGAAGGCCAAAAAGCATCAAGGCCTCTCTGTGTCATGCATACAAGTTCAGAAGGATGGCACAATGCTTTAGATGAATAGCATGAGGTTTAAATCACTTGGAATGAGGATCATGTGACTTCAAGTCTATGTGCAAAGAATCACTTCTTACCCACAAGGTATCACATAAGCCATAATTGTAACTTGTGAGGCAACTCAATACATTGACTTGTATCATCATTTGGGCCCTATCTTATGTAGAGGATTGTGACACATTGAAGATAATATGGTTCACGTGTGGCTTTGAGGCATATTGTAAGTAGGTGGGTCTTGTTTATGTATATGTATTCCACTATGTGTTAGGCATGATTCCAACTCATTGACAGCATAAGCTAAAGTTCGAACTAGTTCATTCAAAGAGCTGTAGTAGATACATATGCTTGAAAAGGCCACAAGTTAGCAAGAAGAGATTTGCAGATCTAAGTGTTGTCACACATCTCAGTTTTGTGAGATTGTTGTGTCATTTTTTGTGTTTTCCTTGAGTTGAATCAAATAAAGATTTTTTGTTGTTGCATAATAGTGTTCAGTGCATCACATTACATAATTTCACCAAGTATTCTTAGGATTGCGCGCTATAAGGAATCTCTCAATTGAGACCCCTAGCGCAACTGCATCATTTTGTATCAAAGTCAAAGTTTTCAGTCCTTGTGTTATTGAGCATCATTTGGTGTCATCTAGTTTGAGAACATAATTTGGTATTGAAGCAGGGTTTCATTTAGCCCTTGTTAATGTTGTTTTTCACATGTTCTTGCATGAGTAGAAGGTACTTGCGGACATCTTTTGTAATATTCCCTTCCCAATCAAAAACCCTTAGCCTATTTTGTCTACCCGACGGCTAAGGGGAGATCCTAAGAGTGACTTAAGTCAATTGTAAGTTATTATAAAGTGTCATTAATAAAACAAAAATATATATAGAGCACTTATAATAATTTATATGACTTAATAATTATTAAATCTAGGTTGGAAAAGGCCCAAATATAATTTGTTATCCATCCTAGGTGAAATGGCGACTTGCCTTAGAAGGGGGGATGGGAACTTAGAAAGGATAATAGCCCATTCCATTGCGTATTCCCTCTAGGAAAAATGCAACCAGCTTTGGGAGGGAAAAATAAGCATTAAAGATCTTTTATATTGTCCCTACGGGAAATGGCAACTTGTCTTAGGAAGGGAAATGGAGGGTGGAAAATGCATAGAGAAATTGAATGAATATTGATTGGATGTTTAAGAGGTTGCCTTTGGGTCTCTTCTTTCTTTATAAGGAGAAGTCGACTTCAGGAGAGGCATTTTATGCTATGATCATTATCTATTTTCTGATTTTATGTCTGAAGCTTAGAGTTTTTGCATAATTTATTCCAAGGACGAAAACCCCTAGGAATTACCTCTAGAGGACAAAAACCCTCTTAGAGCTTTGAAGGAATTTCTACACAGGATTTTCCATTGCATTTTCACAAATTTTTACTATTTCCAGCAGTGTTGTTTTGAAGAATAAAATTGCAGCAGTTGTATGTTCATTGTGCAAGATGGAGCGACCTATCTCTTGGCTATTTTGAGTTATTTTGGAGACATTCCAGATCTGAAAATTGTTGCCATCCATTGTATTGAATTTTGGGATTCAAAGTAAGTTATTTTCAGAATTTTTGGAAGGGCTTATTGAGTGGTTTCAGCCTCCTTTCATCTGCAGATTTCTGAACTGTTTTTCAGTCATTTGCCTCATAAAAATCTGGTTTTCTTCATATTTTGGCTACTAAAAATATGGTGATCAATTTAGAGGAAGCACAGATTTATTTGAGTGTTGTTTGTATGGGTTTTTCACTCAAACCCTAGTTGCAATTCCTGTAAAATTATTCCAGTGGTCAAAGTTGGGTTTTGCATGGTCCATTTTATCATCTTAGGGTCTGATTTGGCTCACAAAAATCAGCATATTGTTTTGGGAGGGTGAAGGCTAACAAATGGTGCCTGTGGCATGTGCTTTATATCAAAAACCTAGTTGCATTTTCCTATATTTTATTTCAGATCTGCAAGCAGTAATTTATTATCCATCTTTTCCTAGTTTGCTTTGGTGAGGAGTTGCCTAAAATCCTACTTAGGGTCAAAGTGTCCCATTTGGGGACACTACTTCTTCCAACAAATGAGTTGGATAGAAGGTGTGTAGAAGACTTGTATAAAGAAGCTTTTTGACTCAAGAGGATTTCATTATTCAGTATCTTTAGAAGAAATCTTTCAATCTAAGGTTATGGAAAAGAGAGGAGGTAACAATGTGAGAAGGCTAGGAACAACTGCAGTACCTAGACACGCAGATTTGGTAAGATTGATGAGTGACATGCAAGCTTGTTTAGAAGTTGTAAAGACACCACAAAGCCAAGGTTTTGTGAGTGGATGATAAAAGTGATACTAAAGCTGCAAAACAGCACAATCACTGAAGAAGAAGTTGAAGAACATGAAGAAAAATTCTTGAAATATGTCACAAAATGACCAGTAAACCATTTAGTTGGTGTAATGTCCCCTCTTTAACACGAGCTTACCATGAGATGCTTTTTTCCCTAGATGATTTCTCGGGGGCTTAAAGGGAAATGCAAGGCAAGTAGTTTATCATTATATTTAAGTTGTTTTATTACAACTTGTATTATTTTAGAAGAAACAACTTTAAGCCATAATGATTAATTAGAAGGGGGACTTTCTATTATTAAAGTGACTTTATGATATAGTGTATTCATAAAGATAAAATAGAAATAAGGAAGTCACTTTATAAATTAAAAATCACTTTTAGTCACACATGGAGCGCCCAACTTAGAAAAAGGCAAGGAAAGGTTATAAAAGGAGGTTTGAGTATTCATTTGGGATCATTTTTTGTCAATCTCTTTTCTATCATTGCATGTTAAACTATTTGCTTGCATCAAATCTTCTAAGGACAAAAACCCTTAAGAAGAAGGAGCTTTGGCGACGAAAACCTCCAAGGTTTGGAAGTTGGGGAACGAAAAACTTCTCAACTTTGTGAGGTGGATTCACTTGGGATTCACTATTGTGCTACACTTCAGAATTTCAACTTTTGGAAAGTTGTTTTTCAGATCTAGGGCACATTTTGGGGTTGTTTTCAGATTTATTACAGCTAGGGCATCATCTACAAGTCTGATTTTCGGGGTTTTTTGTGTTGGTTCAGCCAACAATCAGTTGAGATTCCCTTGTGACATTTTTGGGTTGTATTTGGCAGCCATTTTCATGGTTTTCACATCCATTTCCAGTTTGATCTACACATTTGGAGATTTCGGGATAATTTTTGGGGATCTTCCCGTGGCTGGAAAAACCTAAAGTTTGCTTTAATTGATAGCTGTTATTTTTGAGATCATTTTGAGCTATCATTTGCATTGTCGCTCCAAGTATTTCGGGAGATATGAAATTTTGAAGTTTTAGCTATTTCCAGGTCTGAAATAAATCAAAATAAATTCATATCCTTATTAAAAAAATTATTTTCTTTCATGTTAATATTACTAGAGGTCTTCCAAATGTTTTAAGCCTTCTGGGTATTGTGGGTTGTGGTTATTTTCATAAATAAAGTGAAATTTCAGATTGTTGTCTTTTTTTTTGTAAGGGTTGTAAATAAAGATCAGTTTGTTGCATATTTGGTGTAAGGGTTTGTTGGAAAATCCAAATTGTCTTTATTTGTCCAAGAAAGGGACATTATAGTGGTATCAGAGCGGTGATCTTTGCCAGCCTGTGGGAGAAATATATTTTTTTTAAAAATCAGATTTTGATGCACAAGGAAAAATCGACTCAGGTTTATCAAAGAAGAAATTTGACTACAAGGAAACGTACCATGGATGATCTAGATCAGAGAGTTCCTCCTACAGATAAGATGAATATTATGCAAGAAGTAATTACAAGGAGCCAAAGGGAGTTGCAATAGGTCTTGAGGAAATCTCACAAGAAGATGTGTGATGTATTGACGGAATCTATTATGGACTTGCAAGGGCTCTACATGGACACAATATCAACAAATCAACGAACCATGGAGAAACAAACAATCATGAAGGGAACTCATCAGGACCAACAAAGACCTCCATTAAACCTCCTCAAATACTCAGGGCCAAATTCCTTAAGAGAGAAAAACGTCTAGTTGAGTTAGATCCATCAAGTGACACAGAGGACCTAGAGGCATGGGGTGAAGAATATGCAACCCTCAGCTACAGGGTGCGAGATATGTTGTCCTTCAGAGACTTTTGCGAGTTGAAGAATAGTAAGATTGAATAGAAGATCTCAATAAGGGCAACCCTTGGGATCCATAGAAGCCCCCATCACCATTGCCAAAATAGATCCCTTGATTGAACGAGGGTTTGGAGAAATCATGGGGCATGTCTCAAGGAATGAGAAAGAAATTAATGAGCATGCAACCCAAGGTAACACTCCTTTATTGTTTGATGATGGATTATACTTCGGTAAAAGCCACAAAGACATTCAAAGCATATATGAACAAGGTATGGAGTTGAAATTCAAGACGCAAGACAAGGAGGTTGTTCTACAAGGTATGAAAAATGGTACTCCTCAAGTTGTGACAGCCAAGAGTATGGAAAGATCTTTCAAAAGAGGGCAAATTGCATGGGCTGCTGATTTCAAATTCACTTGCCACGATATATATATATTACAAAGACAAGAGCCAAAATCAATAAAAATACTAAAGAAACACTCTACTGGAAATTAATAATGACCTGTTAATTGCAGCCACAAGAAAAATGTAGATTTAGGGCCTAGAAACCTCCAAAAATCACGAAAGTTGAGATTTCGCCCTTAAAAATTATGATAAATCAGATTATCAATTAAAATTGCACATAAAGTTACCCAAATCTTCAAAACCCTACTCAAGGTAGGTCGCTCCACTAGAAATAAATCAACAACAATGTGAAAATGGTAACTTTACCCTCAAATCAGTCTTATACACCAATCCCCAAGTCAAGATGAAGGGTTTACGTCCTTCACTCAACCTCTATAAGGGTTTTCCTCCTTCTAGGCAAGTCGCATATGAGGGTTTTCGTCCTCAAATGCAAGAACAAGGAGCTCCTAGCTTGCAATGCTCCAACAAGATAAAATATGCTAAAGACCATATGCAAATGATGCCTTAACTCTCCTTTTATAACCCTCCATTGGCGCCAAAGCATTAAAAGATAAGGTCAGCCCCGTAAAGAGGTTCTTGTCCTTCATAAGCTTCTATTAAGTCATTAAAACCCAGCCGACTTGACATAAGAGACAAAACACTAAAAAAAAATTAGTAGAAAACATATCATATGGAAGCTCAAAGTTCTCCTCCATCTTCTTCACTTCTTTGCCATGGAGAAGGAATGGCAAGAAGACCAAATATTAGCTTTCAAGTGGGAAAAAGGGGCATTACAAGTTAATGAGTAAAGACGAATTGAGAACAAAGCTTTGCAGGTTAGGGAAGGAACTTGAGCATCCACCTTATTCAATAAATGTTCTTCTCAATATTTTGGAGGAAGTGGCAAGTTGTTTTTCCATGTTTAGACATTCAGATTCTAAGTCTATGTTTTGGGAAATGAATCCATTGGTGATTCGTTTGGTTGGGCCCAAGCTTATAAGACACTCAGATCTAGATATAAGACTTGTAGTTATCACTTGTATTAGTGAAATTACAAGAGTAATATCTCCTGAAAAGCCATACAACAACACCATGAGAGAGATATTTCAGTTATTTATGAAAAAAATTCAGTGTTTGGATGACATCAAAAGTCCTTTTGCTAGGAAGGTTACTATGGCAAAAACTAGATCTTGTGTTCTAATGTTAGATCTATAATGTGATGATCGTATCCTCCACATGTTTGAATATTTCTTTGTTGTTGTCCATAAAACTCATACAGAAAATGTAGTAGCCTCAATGTAGACCATTATGACTTTGGTCTTGAATGAGAGTGATGATACGTCACAACAATTGTTGTCCATACTAATGGTTGGTTTTGAGCAAATAGTATCACTAATTGCGAGTGCACTGGCTAAAAGTGTGATTGATCAATGTGAAAAAAAGATGAAACCGTACTTAAACACATAAATGATAGATAAATTGCACAAGAACTCTCAGAAAGAGGGCAACAAAGAACCTTGGGAGCCAAGCCACATTTTTCTAGGCAAAGGCCATGGGGAAGTGTTGTCAAATGAAGAACAAAAAAAGAGCTACATACAATAGAGCCTTCAAAGGTCAAGGAATAAATTGTGTTAGTGCAACACAAGAAAGAAGAGAAATCAGAGTTGCAAGAAACTAAAAGGAAGCAAACCATGTAGGAACATGCACCATCCTTCGAATTCCCAATAGGTGAGCTCCTTGTTGGGAGTCTAAGGTATGGAAATGATGATATTTTTTCTACTTTGGATGTTGATTTATCTTTTGATAATCCGAGACTGGTGATGAATGTTGAAACATCTTTTGATACTAGTAACACAGTTTGTGACAATCACAAGGCATGGGATCTAGGTGAAGTGCTTACACATGAAACAATTGTTTTATCAAACAATAAACTTGATTTCCAGCTTGCTGAAATTTTCAATTCAACATCTCATCTTGAAGAAGTTACAAGCATGCATAGGAGATCTCTTGATGAAAAACATAGGAATAACAAGGAAACACTGCATCATCATGATAAAGATTATTTTCAGGTAAGTTGGTAAGTGATTTCAGGTAGGTAGGGAATAAATTTTCATGGGTGATTGAAAGGGAAGAAATTATTGAATCTATAGATATCATTTCAGCACTTCCTTCTCTATTTTGGTATTACAACTAACATTCAATTTACAGATTATTGATTTCGGGAGAATCAAAGTGTGAGTTATGGTTTTCAATTTTATATAGTTGTAAGTTTACAAAAATTTGGGATCCCGGATTTTATTTGATGGATGGATTTTTTCACAAAATAACAAAGAATGACAAGTTTGCAGATTTTAGTTGTATCGGAGTGGTGTAGCGAAAACAAGGTGGAGCATTATTCAGGTTTATTTGGGATCCTAGTGTTAGCATACAAGGTCAACATTGCTTGTGTAATGTCCCTAAATGAACACTTTAACACTTCTAATGGATTTAACACAAATCTGATCTTTAAATGCACAATATAAAAATTATAGATATGCATATCTGAATTAATACCAAAAAATGTAACTTTCCTAGAGGATGGAATTTATCCAAAACTGACACAAATTCACTCTTTTATCATCAAAAACAGATCAGCTGATTTTATTATTGAAAAGACGCATGAAAAGTACTAGATTGGATCCAAGTAGAAGGATGAAATATTTATTATAAATCTGCAATTGTACCTTTCTCAAACAGCTGAAAACATGAATTCCTTGGCCCAAAAATTACACCAAATGTTTGATTTATTATCCAAAAATTTGAGTTATGAACAACTCAGATCCAATCATAAACAACTCTATACCACTCCAAATAGCTCTTTATATGGGTTGCTCCACCATGAACAAGCTGGAAATTAAAGGGGAATCACAGCAAAAATTATTCTCCTTAAAACCCTTTCCCAAATCTACAAAATGCAGCCTTCATACACTGCTGGAAAACACAAAAGAAGAAGAGTTTTCCTTCTTGTACTAATCCTCACAAGCGTTTTTGTCCTCTAGAGCTAACTTCAAAGGGTTTTTGTCCTTTGTAGTTGTTATGCAAAGCTTACAAGCTCACACCAAAATTCAGAATTTTCATAAAATAAAAGAGATACCTTTCTAAACAAGTCGACTTTTTTTTATAATAAAACTTGGCTTTATAGCCACCCACACACCAATCATCTTTCTTTTCCTTCATTAAATTCTTTTTTGGCTTTTTTCCCTCCTACATGGATCGCATTTTCCTCTAGGAGAAAATTAAAACATAAAGTAACTCTCTTTTATTTTTTATTTAGTCATTAATAAATTAATATAAGT
This sequence comes from Taxus chinensis, assembly GCA_019776745.2. Lineage (NCBI taxonomy): Eukaryota > Viridiplantae > Streptophyta > Pinopsida > Cupressales > Taxaceae > Taxus > Taxus chinensis. Next base: position 589,533,590 of record CM034154.1, on the reverse strand, counting down.
GCTTATGATAAAATTTCTTTTTATGCACTTTATAATTAATTCATTAAGACTAAGTTTCCCTTTTATTCACCCCTTAGCTGTCGAGAAACAAAATCGGGCTAAGAGTCTTCAATTTGCTATTTTAAAGAAAGGGACATTTCAGTCCTCCCTTCCCCAAATTGTTTGCCCTCAAACAATTTCAAACTTGGATTCTCCAAAATGGTTGCACCTTCGCATGTAGCATCCTCAAGTGGAACACCCCTCCATTATACCCAATACTCTTTGATGACTCTATTCCTTAGCTTCCTTTCATGAACATCCATGATAATTTTTAGTTCTAGCACCAATTTGCCCTCACCATCACTAAGGGGAAGCTCCATGAAAGCAGTGATAAGCTGTCCTAACGCCTTTTTGAGGCATAAAACATGAAAGACATTACGAATTATACTTTGTGCCGAAAGTTCTAGCTCATATGTAACATCCTCTGCCTTCCTTATGACCTTCTAGGGACCATAAAACCTTGGTTTTAGCTTTTTTGCTCCTTTTCCTTTGAGGGAAAATTGGCTATAGGGCTGCAACCTCAAGAAAACCATATCCCCTACCTCAAATGACCTTTCAACTCTTCGCTGATTTGCATACAACTTCTGCTGATTTTGGGCATGTAAGAGGTTGTCTTTGAGTCCTTTCATGATGTCTTGACTCTGATGTACCAAATATCTAGCTCCTAGAACTCTACTATATGGAATGACAACATCCACAAAAGAAAAAACATCATAACTATACAAATCCTTGAAGGGTGACATACCAATAGACATATGCTAAGAAACATTGTAGCAAAACTCCCCCAAATACAACCATTTGATCCATGATGATTGTTGCCCTGTCACAAAATTCCTTATGTACCCTTCTATCCACTTGTTGACAATTTTTAATTCCCCAAATGGACCCTTTTTACCCCCAATCGGATTATCCGTAAATCCCAACCAAAACAGCAAGTTGTAGAAATTATATAAAAATTTATAATGTCGATCTGAATTATTACTGGAAAGTGTGACTTCCTTTAAGAATGGAAATCCACAAAATCTAAAGTAAAACAACTGAATTCTTATCCCAAACAAATCAACAATTTTTATAAGAACAAAAACTTGAGAAAAACAACCAATTTTGGATCAATAAAGGGCTGAAATTATTTTTTAAAAATCTGCAGATAATAGTCCTCAGACATAGCTGAAAATACAATTTCCTTGGCCCAAAAATTATGCAAACCAGCTCATCTTGGCTTCTAAAATTATGACAAAACTGTTGGTGATGAGATGCGGGACAACCGTGCCCTAGAATGTGTCAAACTCCACTCAAAAGGGTGTACATAACCCTAGATCTGGCTGGAAATGCATGTCAAAAATCAACTACAACAATTCTTCTTCAAACCCTCACTCAAATCAATGCCAAATCTGCAAATCAGCCTTCAATCCTACTGGAAAACATGAATAGAACTTTTAAATTCAATGGAAATGCTTGAATAGAGCTCCTTCTCAAAAGAAAGAAGAGTTTATGTTCTTCTTTTTAAGCTTAAAGATGGGTTTCGTCCTCTAAAGCCAACTTCAAAGGGGTTTTCGTCCCTTAGAGTTTTTATGAAAAGCAAGTAAGCTTATACCATAAATCTGAAAATTATCATAAACCAAAATAGATGCCTTCCACTTGCAATTCAGCTTGCTTTTATAACCTCATTTGACCTTTTAGCAACCCACAACCACCAATCAAATTTATTTCCGCGCATTTAATATTTTTCTTTGCCTTTTTTCTCTTCCGCATAGATCACATTTTCCTTAGGAAAATAAAATAAAATAAAGTGACTTTATCATTTTAATTCTTTTTATTTTATCACTTTATCTTTTTTTTTTCTTTTCTTTTTTTTATTTTAACTTTATCATTAATAAATTAATATAAAGTGCTTATAATAATATTTTATATTGCACTATATAATTAATTCATTATGACTAAGTTTTTCTTTTATTCCTCCCTTAACTGTGGGAAACAATGAATGGGCTAAGGATCTTCGACTAAGAAGGGGATATTACAATCCTCCCTTCCCCAAATTGCTTGTAAAATTATTATAAGCACTTTATAATTAATTCATTATGACTAAGTTTCTCTTTTATTACTCCCTTAGCTGTCGAAACACAATGAATGGGATAAGGATCTTCGACTGAGAAGGCAATATTGCAATACTCCCTTTCCCAAATTGTTTGCCCTCAAGCAATCACAACTCTCACGCCCAAGTGCCATATGCAATAGATAAAACATGTTGTAGTGCTCTAAGAGTCTTGATCTTGTACCTGTTAAATGAGAGAGCTCTTGCCAAAGTATGTAGCTCTCATAATGCCCACAATTAGGCATTTGGAACAAGGGATCCATATGCTCCATATTACAATTTATATTACCATACTTAGCATGAGAAAAGAAAATCTGAAATGGTTTACCATACAGCAATAAATACGACCCATTATTATCCTCTGCATAACTTTAAGTATCACCAATAGTTGTTGTTATGTTAGGACTAGCAAGTTGACCGTTATCCCCTTTTTTTTCACTATCTTGATCCTAATGTATCTCCTCATGTATTGTTGTTACGGAAAAGGCAACAAGCTAAAAGTAGTCCTCGTCATTTAGAATTTGGGCTTTCACCACCAAACTCTCATCATCAATTTGTGGATTAAAGTTCTCTTCCTTCTCGGGCTCAAACTTCTTGATTTCCTCCTCTACCACTTGCTCACTTTTGGCCTCTGGTACATCAAACATATCCATGAACTTTTGGCTAAATTCATCAAATAAGCAGACAAATTCATCCCCTTGGGTCTTTATCAAATGATACAACCAATCCTTTATTATCCCTTCCAAATGATAAGGGATGAATTTGAGGGCATTCTCCACACACATAGGGTTTGATAGCAAGTATGTCTCCAATTCTAACAACCATGATTGCACAAAAAGTTTATTAATACCATTTGAAAATAGAAATATTACCCCACCATGGTTATAAATCTATATGGGGTTATATTCCTGATACTCTTTTCTACATATCACCTGGTTTATTCTTCACAAGTTGGGAGAATCACCACTCTGATACCACTGTAATGTCTCCAAATTGACACTTTTTACCCCCAAATGGATTATCCACAAATCCCAACCAAAACAACTTGTAGAACATATATAAAAAATTTAGAATGCAGATCTCAATTATTAATGGAAAGCACAACTTGCTCTAAGAATGGAAATCCACAAAATATTAAGTAAAACAAGTCAATTCTTATCCCAAACATATCAACAATTTTTATAAGGACAAAAACATGAGAAAAATAGCCTGATTTTGGATCAATAATAGGATTAAATTATTTTATAAAAATCTGCAGATGATAGTCCTCAGACACAATTGAAAATACAATTTCCTTGGTGCAAAAACGATGCAAACTAGCTGATCTTGGCTTCTAAAATAATGCCAAAACTCAGCTATAACACTTCTTCTTCAAACCCTCGCTCAAATTAATGCCAAATCTGCAAATCAACCTTCAATACTGCTGGAAAACATGAATAGAACTTTGAAATTCAATGGAAACCCTTGAATATATCTCCCTCTCAAAAGAAAGAAGAGTTTTCGTTCTTCTTTCTAAGCTTAAAGAGGGTTTTCGTCCACTATAGCCAACTTCAAAGGTTTTTGTCCTTTGGAGTTTTTATGGAAAGCATGCAAGCTTAAACCACATCTACAAAATTATCATAAATAAAAAAGAGCTCCCTTCCCCTTGCAATTTGACTTGCTTTTACAACCTCATTTGGCCTTTTAGCCATCCACAACCTCCAATCAAATTTATTTCCCCGCATTTAATATTTTTCTTTACATTTTTTCTCTTCCATATGGGTCGCATTTTCATAAAGGGAACAAAATAAAATAAAGTGACTTTATCTTTTTATTTCTATTGTCAGTTTATCTTTTATCTTTTATTTTTCTTTTTTATTTTAACTTTATCATTAATAAATTAATATAAAGTGCTTACAATAATATTTTATATTGCACTTTATAATTAATTCATTATGACTAAGTTTCCCTTTTATTCCTCCTTTAGCCGTTGGGAGACAATGAATGGGCTAAGGATCTTCAACTGAGAAGGGGATATTACAAAATTTCGGTTTGCCCATCCGTTTGGGGATGGTAGTCTTGTACTAGGCGCCAACTTTGTACCTAAAAGATGAAAGAGTTCTTGCCAAAAATAACTCAAAAATCTGGTGTCCCTATCACTTACAATGTTCTCTAGTAGCCCGTGAAGTCTGAAAACCTCCTTAAAAAAATTCCAGCAAATAGTGATCCATCAAACTTAGTGGGAAGCGAAAAAAAATGTGCATACTTCGTCAATCTATCCGCCACAACATAAATAACACTTTTACCTTGCACCGTGGGAAGACCGATGATGAAATCCATAAAATACTTTCCCACTTTTGATTCGGAATAGGTAGAGGCTGCAAAAAACCTACTAGAAACTCATGTTCTGTTTTGCTTTGTTGGCATGTAAGACATTCCCTTATGTGTTGAAGTACTTCCACTTTAAGTCATTTCCAAACATTTTTTTCTCTAACTTGTTTGATGAAGTACCAGCCAAAAGAGAAGCATACATAGCTTCTAAAATCTTATATTTTACCTTGGATTCTGGAACCAAATAGACTCTATTTTTGTAGAGTATGATGTCATCAACCACTTGGTACTTTTCATCTTCAATTTCTCCTTCTAGGACAGCACTAACAAACTCATTTTTTTGCATACTCTACTGTTATAACAGCCCTCTAATATGCTGTAATTTTTGTCATAAAACAACAATATGGTTTTTGACAATGCATTAGCTACTATGTTATTCTTTCCTTTCATAAATTCAATTTCAAAATCAAAGGACTGAATTTTACTCACCCATTTTTGTTGTCTATCATTCAAATCAGTTTGGTTGAGAAAATGCCTCAAACTATTATGATCTGTTTTCACTACAAATCTGCCACAAACAAAATATTTCCTGAACTTAACCAATGCATGCATGATTGCCAACATCTCTTTATCATTAATAGAGCACTTTTTCTCAAGATCTTTGAGCTTTCTACTTTCAAATGCAATGGGATGCTTATTTTACATCAAAACAACCTCAATACCATCCCTAGATGCATCACACTCACAACAAAAGGAATTGAAAACTCTGAAATAGCAAGTACCGGGCATGAACTCATTACCTTTTTGAGGTTGTCAAATGTTTGTTGGGTTGTCAGTGACCAACTTGAAAGCTCCTTGCTTTGTCAAATTTGTTAAAGGGGTTTAAAGTCATGAAAATCCTTTCACAAATCTCCTGAAATAGCTACAAAGACCCAGGAATCCCCTTAGTTGAGTCAATGTGGTAGGAGGAGGCCAATCCATAATAGCTTGGATATTTTGATGATCCACTTGTACACATTTATCATTGATGACATGTCCTAGATACAAAATTTCCTCCATTTCAAACTCACATTTGGATAACTTTGCAAAAAGAGATTGTTGTTCCAAAATGCTTAAGACCATGTCCAACTGCCTCAAACGCTCTTCCCATGATTTGTTATACACCAAGATATCATCAAAGATTGTCAGTACAAATTTTCTTAAATGATCCCTAAAAACATGATTCATACATGACTAAAATGTAGGAGGGGAATTAGTTAACCCAAATTTCAATACTAGGAATTCAAAATGACCAAAATGACATCTAAAGGTTGTTTTATGAACATCTTCATTTTTTACCTTAATTTGATAATATCTGGATCTTAGATCAATCTTTGAAAACAAACACTCCTCCATGCAACTCATCAATCCTTGGTATTGAGTTACCTATTTTTTATCGTCTTCTTATTCAACTGTAGTCAACACACATCATCGTGGTCCCATCCTTCTATTTCACAAGAACAACTGAAGAAGCAAAAGGGCTAGAACTTGACCTTATGTGGCCCATGTCTAACAACTCCTTAATCACCTTCTTTGGTTCTTCCTTAAAAAACCTTGGATGGCGGTAAGGAGAAGACGTAACCGGGGTTGAACCTGATTCCAACTCAATAATATGCTGAAATCCTCTATCAGGAGGCAATCCATGAGGTAAATCTTTGAACACTTTATCATGCTTATCCAAAATAGTCTGAATATCAACATGATAGGACTATTGAGGTGAAAAAGAGGATGTGTTTCTTACCAAGCAATGTGCAGCCCATGCAATCTTCCCTTTTTTGAAGGACCTTTCCACACTCTTGGATGTCACAACTTGTGGAGTACCATTACTCATACCCTGCAAAATGACTTGTCTTGCACATTTGAATTTTAATTCCATGGTCTGATAATTCTGAGTGACCTCACCTAAAGATTGCAACCATTGTACATCAAGGACTACATTTGTTTCACCAATACCAATTACATAAAAATCATCACATACCGTATGCCTTCCTAGAGTGATCTCTAGTTGTGGAATCTTCTTTGTGCATGAAAGAGTATATCCATCCACCACTGTCACATTGAAGCCTTGGAAATCTTCCACCTTCAATCCCATTCTTGTCACCAAGCTCTCATCAATGAAATTATGAGTAGCTCCACTATCTTTCAATGTTATGATTCTTTGTCCATGAAGAACACCTTTCGCACAAAAAGCATAGTACCTAAGTGCTCCAGATAAATTGGCCAATGTTCCGTCTGTGGGAACCACTTCCACCTCGTTTGCTTTCTCTTCTTCTTCTTCATGATCAACACTTTCCTCTTCATCTTCCACATCTGAAATCACTTCAATAAAATCGATTGCCCCTTTTCCAAGGCAACAATGGTTAGGTGTCCAAGAATCTCTACATGTAAAACATAACTTTTCCCTTCTTAGCTCATTTCTAACCTTTATTTCCTTGTTGTTTTTAACCCAACCTTTTGCATTAGATTTGTCTTGAAAAGACTTATCTTGCTGTCCAAAATTTGGTGTCTTTAGCCTTGATGAAGAAGTCTTTAGCTGTCCAAATAATCCCTTTGGCTACCCCAAGGGTGTTGTTTTTTTCTTTCCAAAAGGTGTTGTTCATTGTTGTCCAAACTGCATAATTTTACCTTTTGGGATTGAACTTTCCAAGTCCAATGGCTTCTTAATAGCTCCTTACAGAGATTGAGGACTAACAACTTTGACTAGGCCTATTAGTGGTTCTCCTAGACCTTCAATAAACAACATAAGTCTTCTTTCACTGATATCTGGTACCATCACTACAAACCTTTGAAAATCAGAAATATACTTATCTAAAGATCCTTCTTGCCTGAGTTGGGCTAACTTTCTAAAATGCATATCCGGGTCTACCCTCTCAAACATTGATTGAATTCCTCGAGGGTGGTGATAGAACAGTGGCCTTGTGTGATTAATCCATGGTACCACCATTCATATGCAACTCCCTCCAAATGCAAAGTTGCAAATTTGAGGGCTTCTTCTTCATACATTGGATTCAATGAAAGATATGCAACCAATTTCTATAATCAAGCTCTAGCAGAACATTTATCTGAGTTATCATAAGAGGAAAGAGTTACCTTACCCAACCTTTGTCGTATGTCTTTTCTTAGTTGCTCTTATTGAACTCTTTGATTCCTTCCTGAACCTTCGTTGTTCTTCACTTGGCAGTAGTCTCTAAAGGATACCATCTCCCTCACCCTATAACTAAGGGCTGCATACTCTTCACCCCATACCTCCATGTCATCAACATCATTTGTGGCTTCCTCCTCAGTTGGTGGTTTCTCTCTCTAGAGAAACTTTTCCCTGAAAATTTAATGTGGAGGCTTGGATGATGTCCTAACTAGTCCTATAGAGCTCCCTTCACCATTGTTGGTTGCTCCGTGATTTATAGATATATTTTTCCCTTGTAGGATCTTTGCCAAATCTCTGATGAAACCGGTCAATGCTTCACAAATTTCCTTTTGAGATTCCCTCAAAACATGATGCATATCTTTATGACTTTCCCTCATGGACTGTTGCAATTCTCTCAGACTCGTTGTAATCACTTTATGCATGTAGCTAAGCTCATCATTAGGAGCTCTCTGATCATGCTCTTCCATTTTCACCTTCTTTGGAGTATTCCTTCTCTGATAGACTATAGGAATTTTATCTGGTTGCATTCAGATCTGATTTTATCTTTCACAAGATGGGAGAATCACAACTATGATACCACTGTAATGTCCCTAAATAGACACTTTAACACTTCCAATGGATTTACCACAAATCTGATCTTAAAAATGCACAATATAAAAGTTATAAATACGCAGATTTGCATTAATACCAGAAAATACGACTTGCCTAGAGGATGGGATTTATTCAAAACTAAAGCAAAATCACTCTTTTATCATCAAAAACAGATCGGCTGATTTTATTATTAAAAACACACGTGAAAAGTACTAGTTGGATCCAAATAGAAGGCTGAAATATTTATTATAAATCTGTCATTGTACCCTTCACAGACACAGCTGAGAACACGAATTCATTGGCCCAAAAATTACACCAAATGGGTGATCAATTATCCAAAAAACTAAGTTATGAACAACAACTCAGATCTGATCATAATCAGCTCTATATCACTCCAAATAGCTCTCTATATGGGTCCCTCCACCTTGAACAAGCTAGAAATTAAAGGGGATTCACAACAACAATCATTCTCCTTAAAACCTTTGCCCAAATCTGAGAAAGACATCCTTCAAACATTGTTAGAAAACACAAAATAAGAAGGTTTTCGTTCTTCTTCTAAACGTCAAGAGGGTTTTTCGTCCTCTAGAGCTATCTTCAAAGGGTTTTCGTCCTTTGGAGTTGTTATGCAAAGCTTACAAGCTCACACCACAATTAAGAATTTTCACAAAAGAAAAGAGATACCTTTCCAAGCAAGTTGACTTGTTTTTATAATAAATCTTGGCTTTGTAGCCACCCACAACTGCCAATCATCTTTCTTTTCCTTCATTTAATTTTTTTTTTGGCTTTTTCCCCTCCTACATGGGTCGCATTTTCCTTTAGGAAGAAATTAAAAAATAAAGTATCTTTCTCTTTTATTTTTTTATTTAGTCATTGATAAATTAATATAGGTGCTTATGATAAAAAATTATTTTTATGCTCTTTATCATTAATTCATTAAGACTAAGTTTCCCTTTTATTCACCTCTTAGCCATCGGGAAACAAAATTGGGTTAAGGGTCTTCGACTTGATATTTTAGAGAAAGAGACATTTCAACTTGAGGACAAGCAATTTTAGGAAGGGAGGATTGTAATGTCCCCTCTTTAACAGGAGCTTACCATGAGACCCTTTCTACCCTAGATGATTTCTTGAGGGCTTACAGGGAAATGCAAGGGAAGTAGTTTATTGTTATATTTTTAAGTTGCTTTATTAAAACATGTAATATTTATAGAAAAAACAACTTTAAGTCATAACGATTAATTAGAAAGGGGATTTTCTATTATTAAAGTGACTTCATGATAAAGTGTATTCATAAAGATAAAATAGAAATAAAGAAGTCACTTTATAAATTAAAAATCACTTTTAGTCCTACGTGGAGCACCCAACTTGGAAAAAGGCAAGGAAAGTTTTTAAAAGGAGGTTTGAGTAATCATTTGAGATCATCTTTTTCTAATCTATTTTCTATCATTGCATGTTAAGCTATTTGTTTGCATCAAATCTTCTAAGGACGAAAACCCTTAAGGCAAAGGAGCTTTGGAGACGAAAACCTCCAAGGATTGAAGGTTGCGGAATGAAAACTTCTCAATTTTGTGAGGTGGATCCACCTAGGATTCACTATTGTGCTACTGTTCAAAATTTCAGGTTTTAGAAGGTTGTTTTTCATGTCTAGTGCACGTTTTGGGGTTGTTTTCAGATTTATTACAGCTAGGGTATCATTTGCAAGTCAGATTTCAAGGTTATTTTGTGTTGGGTTAGCCAACAATCAATTGAGATACACTTCTGACAAGTTTGGGTTGTATTTGACAACCATTTTCATGGCTTTCACATCCATTTCTAGTTTTATCTACACATTTGGAGATTTCAGGATCATTTTTGGGAGTCTTCCCATTGGTGGAAAAATCTAAATTTTTCTTTGATTAAAAACTACTATTTTTGTGACCATTTTGAGCTATCCTTTGCATTGTCACTCCAAGTTTTCCGGGAGATATGAAATTTTGAAGTTTCAGCCATTTCCAGGTCTGAAATAAATTAAAATAAATTCATATCCTTGTTAGAAAAATTATTTTCTTCCATGTTGATGTTACTCGAGATCTCCTAGATGTTTTAAGCCTTCTGGGTATTGTGGGTTATGGTATTTTGATAAATAAAGTGACAATTTAGATTGTTTTCTTTTTTTTGGTAAGGGTTTTAAATAAAAAATTGTTTGTTACATATTTGGTATAAGGGTTTGTTGGAAAACCCAAATTGTATTTAATTGTCCAAGAAAGGGACATTACAGTTGGACCCTAGAAGTTATTCTCAAAGTTTGAGGCTTGAAGAGCTCATTGACTAGATCACTGAGTTAGAGAAATATTTTGCATATAAACATATGGAAAAACCCAAACAATTTAAGTTTGCCATCACAAATTTGAAAGGTCACGCATCTCTATGGTGGGAGCATGTAAAAGTTGAAAGATTGCACAAAAGCAAAGAGAAAATTAAGGCCTAGACAAGATTCGTTGTGAAACTCGAGGAAAAATTCAATCCACAAGATTACCATGAGTTTGTTCAAGAAGCTTCAAAACTTGTAACAAATGGATATAACCGTAAATGATTACGCAAAAGAGTTCTATAAGCTAACTATTAGAGTTAATCATGTTGAAGATGATGCAGAGAAGATCTCACATTATGTGAATGGATTGTGCATGGCCATTCAAGAGTAATTTGGTATTTCTCAGATTACAATGTTAAGAAAGTCTATCAATGTGCATTAAAGACGGAGGAGAAACTATTGCACAAGCAACAAGGAGCAGTGACAGGGAAAGGAAAGTCTATGTATGGTCGTGGATAAGGTAGCGGCAAAGGAAATTTTGTGCACGAAGATGAGGCAATGTAATATCCCTTTGAAGGGCTGAAACTAAAAAATAAGGAAACCACACAAAGCCAAGTGAAGTGAAATCTTATAACAGCAGCTGTAATAAAAATTAGAACTCTAGGGCGAACTATATAGGAGCTTAAACTCACCAAATAACCATGCACAACAACTGAAAAATACTTCTAAATAATTATTTCAACCACGGCAATCAATATCCATCCAATTGGCAACAAATAAATGGAGAAAAGCGGCAAAGATGCACTATGGTAATTAATTATGTGACAGCAGTAGGGAAGCCACAAACAAAGAATGAAAATAATAGATAAATCCTTCTAAAAATCACAAAAATGTAGATTCCGGCCTTATAAATTATGGAGAACAAGAATATGAAATCAGATATGAATTATGTGCCCTAGAAAGGACCAAATCAACACCAAACCTTAGTCACTCCTCTAGGGAAGAGCTCCAAAAATCATGCAAAGCCTTTATAGTCCTTGATGTCTTTGATCCAAATCAGCAAGCAAGTCAACAAGACACAAGGAAGATTTTTGTCTTCCTCGGATGCCACAAAAGAGGGTTTTCGTCCTCAAGTGGAAAGGTATTGAGCAACTTGCCCAAAATACCAATTGTAGATGTAAATACATCAAAGATGATTTGCAAATGAAGAACTTCAATCCCTTTTATACTCCTTGCTTGCCGCTAAAGACCAATTAAAAGAGTACCGACCTCTTAAGCTTCACTTTTATCTTTTAATTACCTTTTTAATTTCTCCAAACCCAACCGACCAACCTTCTAAAGGAAAACATTAAATCTAATAAAAGAAAAATGAAGTGCAATTCCTTTCTTTGTTCACTTATTCTTCTTTGCCACAGAAAGGAAATGGCAAAAAGTTTTCAATAGGCCTCAATTCGAAATAGGGAACATTATAGGAAAGCACATCACATCACAGTGATGGTATGCAAAAAGGCAGAGGGAATTTCAAAAGAAATGGTCAAGGTCATGGACGCAGCTTCACAGGTAATAGATACTTGTTTAAAGTACAAAGAAGTTGGGCATAAAGCATTTGAGTGTCCACATGTACATACTTATGGTAGTAGAAATCCAAGTGCACATATTGCACAGGTAGATGAAGAAATTGTTGTGTCAGTGCATCACATCAATGAGCCTAAAACTGGAGAAGCTCTCATGATGAAGGTGATGTTGAAACCTACGATTGAGGAGAACAATCCCACACAAAGAAAAAAATGTTCAGAACAATTTGTAAGTCAGGGTGTAAATGTTACAAGTTTACTATAGACAATGGAAACACAACTGCATTGTACAAGCACATGAAGAAAGCATCACGTCGACGCATCACATCAATGAGCCTAAAACTGGAGAAGCTCTCATTATGAAGAAGGTGTTTTTGAAACCTACAAATGAGGAGGATAGTCCACCGCAAAGAAAAATTTGTTCAAAACAATTTGTAAGTCAGATCGTAAATTTTGCAAGTTTATCATAGACAATGGCAGCACAAATACATTGTTTTGAAAGAAAGTAATATCCCCTTCTCAATCTAAGACCCTTAGCCCATTCATTGTTTCTCGATGGCTAAGGAAGGAATTAAAGGGAAACTTAGTCATAATGAATTAATTATAAAGTGCAATATAAAATATTATTATAAGCACTTTATATTAATTTATTAATGATAAAGTTAAAATAAAAAAAGAAAAGAAAAGAAAAAAGATAAATGATAAAATAAAATGATAAAGTCACTTTATTTTATTTTATTTTCCTACGGAAAATGCTCTCGTTATGAAGAAGGTGTTTTTGAAACCTACAAATGAGGAGGATAGTCCACCGCAAAGAAAAATTTGTTCAAAACAATTTGTAAGTCAGATCGTAAATTTTGCAAGTTTATCATAGACAGTGGCAGCACAAATACATTGTTTTGAAATAATGTAATATCCCCTTCTCAATCTAAGACCCTTAGCCCATTCATTGTTTCTCGATGGCTAAGGAAGGAATTAAAGGGAAACTTAGTCATAATGAATTAATTATAAAGTGCAATATAAAATATTATTATAAGCACTTTATATTAATTTATTAATGATAAAGTTAAAATAAAAAAAGAAAAGAAAAGAAAAAAGATAAATGATAAAATAAAAAGAAATAAAATGATAAAGTCACTTTATTTTATTTTATTTTCCTACGGAAAATGCTCTCGTTATGAAGAAGGTGTTTTTGAAACCTACAAATGAGGATTGTCCACCGCAAAGAAAAATTTGTTCAAAACAATTTGTAAGTCAGATCGTAAATTTTGCAAGTTTATCATAGACAATGGCAGCACAAATACATTGTTTTGAAAGAATGTAATATCCCCTTCTCAATCTAAGACCCTTAGCCCATTCATTGTTTCTCGATGGCTAAGGAAGGAATTAAAGGTAAACTTAGTCATAATGAATTAATTATAAAGTGCAATATAAAATATTATTATAAGCACTTTATATTAATTTATTAATGATAAAGTTAAAATAAAAAAAGAAAAGAAAAGAAAAAAGATAAATGATAAAATAAAAAGAAATAAAATGATAAAGTCACTTTATTTTATTTTATTTTCCTAAGGAAAATGCTCTCGTTATGAAGAAGGTGTTTTTGAAACCTACAAATGAGGAGGATTGTCCACCGCAAAGAAAAATTTGTTCAAAACAATTTGTAAGTCAGATCATAAATTTTGCAAGTTTATCATAGACAGTGGCAGCACAAATACATTGTTTTGAAAGAATGTAATATCCCCTTCTCAATCTAAGACCCTTAGCCCATTCATTGTTTCTCGATGGCTAAGGAAGCAATTAAAGGGAAACTTAGTCATAATGAATTAATTATAAAGTGCAATATAAAATATTATTATAAGCACTTTATATTAATTTATTAATGATAAAGTTAAAATTAAAAAAGAAAAGAAAAGAAAAAAGATAAATGATAAAATAAAAAGAAACAAAATGATAAAGTCACTTTATTTTATTTTATTTTATTTTCCTAAGGAAAATGCAACTCATGTGAAGGAGAAAAAAGGTAAAGAAAAATATTAAATGCGGGGAAATAAATTTGGTTGGTGGTTGTGAGTGGCTAAAAGGCCAAATGAGATTATAAAAGCAAGTCGAATTGCAAGGGGAAGGCATCTCTTTTGTTTATGATAATTTTCAGATTTGTGGTGTAAGCTTGCATGCTTTCCATAAAAACTCCAAAGGACGAAAACCCTCTTTAGGATTAGAGAGAGAGGAACGAAAACTCTTCTTTCTCTTGAGAGGATTCTCAATTCAAGGGTTTCCATTGAAGATTGATGATTTATGTGTTTTCCAGTAGATGTTTAAAGTTAGAATTGCATATTTGTGTTACTTCCGGCGAGGGTTTGAAGGTGGAATCTTGTTGCAAATTTTTTGCCTTCATTTGCAACCTAATCTAGGGTTATCTACACCCCTGTGAGTGGAATTTGACCCATTCTAGGGCACGGCTGTCCCGAATCTCATCACCAACATCTTTGTCATATTTGGTTTGCTGTAATGTCCCCATTTTTGAAGACCCTTAGCCTATCTTTCCCCGTGGGCTTTGGGATGTTGCAAGGGGAAAGTTATATTAAATAATTAAATATTATTGCCTGGAGAGTGATTTTTATCATTTGACATTATAAAGCAATAATTATTTAATTATTTAATTATGTAAATTATTTAATTTAATTCCCACAATGCAAAATTAAAAGGGGAATTAATTATATAACTTTTTGGTGGCTTTTAATATTAAAATCACCCTTAGAAAGGGGACACCACACCTAGGGTGGATAAACTATTTTTATTTAATGATTTCCCTCTCCTAGGGATTTCGAATTTTGTGCCTCTTTATTTATAAAAGGAGAGCTTGGGTTCATTTGGAGACGTATGCTATGATGAAATTAATTTGAAACTCCATGCTTGGAGTATTGGAATGTATGCCCTAGTTCTTGTTTTGTGCTCTCTCTCATTTGGATCTATTATTGAAGAATATTGAAGACTGCATTGAGCTCTCTTGTGTTGAATGTGTTTATGCATGATATATTCATTCTTGCATTGACGACTTGGTCTTGGGTATTGGCATATTTATTTGGAGAAGTTTGTGGTGTTTTGTGACTATTATTATTGCTGCAATTTAGAGGCAAATCAACTTGGTCTGGGGTTTGATCTATCTTGTTTTGAGGTTGTTTATGCTAGATCTAATTGTTGTCTTTAATTAATTATTTCAGATGCAAGGGCTGATTATTTGAGTATTTTGGAAGGGTTCTGTGAGCTGGAAATTATTTAATTAATTTTCCCTAACCCTAGTGATTGGTTTTCAAATTTTGGGGGTTATTTTAAAGGGTTTTCAAGGATCTAAAAATTCAGATTCATAGTTCATTGGAAAGGCCTTGAATTATAGAATAATCTACATTTTATTTGGGGGAAAAATATTGAGTTTCAACTTTCGAATAAGATATTAATTTTTGAAGTTTCAATTGATTAACTGTTGTTATAAAATTCAGATTTGCAGTTTGGGATCAATTTAATATTGAATGTGGTTGTAGAAAATAGGAGAGATAAGAAGAAGGTGATTTGATAATTTTTGGAGTGGATTTGATGCCCTAAATGTGCTGGGCGACTTGCTTTTTAGGGTAAAATTAGGGTTTCGTGTTTGCTATGTGAAATCTAGTTTGAGAATATTATTCTTCATATTTTTGTGGCCCAAAATTCAAAGTTTGAGAATTTTTGCTTGGATGGCTAAACGAGAAATAATTTTGGAAGATTGCAGCATTTGGAATTTGAATATTAATTATTTTTCAGTTGTTACAAATCTGATTTGAATGTGTTTAAATTCCAATTGTTTTCTTCCAATCTATCCCACCACCTTGGCTAGTTCCAACCCCATTTGGGTTCGAAATAGTTGACATTGGGATATTTTAGGTTGAAACAAAAGGGTTTTTCCGTTCTTGGCTTAATCTTGACAAGTACTTCCTTTTATAAAATGTCCTAGAAGGGGACATTACATTTGCATATTTTTTGGGGCTGAGGAAACTCTATTTCAGCTAAGTCTGTAACTATCATTCTGCAGATTTATAATAAATATTTCAGCCTTCTATTTGGATCCAATTTGGTACTTTTCAAGTGTTTTTACAATAATAAAATCAGATGATCTGTTTTGATGATAATAGAACGATTTTTCTTCAATTTTGAATGATTTCCATCCCCTATGCAAGTCACATTTTTCTGGGTAATATTCAGATCTGCATTTTATTATTTTTGTATACGTTCTATAAATCGCTATTTTTGGATTGGACTTGTAGCTATTCTGTTTAGGAGTAGAAATGTTTCCATTGGTGACATTACAAAGAAATGGTGGATAAGATTGGTTTGAAGAAAATTTCACATCTAAATCCCTCTAAAATTTTGTGGTTGTTGAAAGGGCATTGAATTTTGGTGAATTAGCAATTCTTGGCGAATTTCCACATTGACACATACATAGATGAGATAATGTGTGACATAATGCTCAAGGATGTTTTTCGTATTTTTCTCGGAAGGCCTTGGCAATTTGATCGCAAGGTGCAACATTATGGTCATGTGAATATAAAACTTTAGTGGCAAAACATGGAGTAAAACACGCTTTGAGTCCTTCTAAGGATAAAAGTAAAGAAGTGGAATCCAACCCACAAGTTTGACTAATTTTATGAAAGCAATGCTTGAGCAAGGTGAAGGAGTGCATATTTTGGGCTTGTAAACAAACCTTCCCAAAAGTTGGGCGCAAAGTAAAGTAAGGAAGAGACACTTTCACAAGAGATGGACTTGATAAGTAAGTTTACGGAGACTGTTTAAAATGATCTACTAAAAGGATTATCATCAATGAGGTGCATAAGTTATCAAATGGATTTGATCCTATGACTGATTCTACCAAACAAAGTGGCATATAGGATGACTCCACAAGAGATTATAGAGGTGCATAAACAAGTTCAAGAGTTATTGGACAAAGGGTAAGAATTTTTTAGCCCATGCGCAGTACTGCAATTTTAGAGCAAAAGAAAAATGGAGAATGGAAAATGTGCACCAATAACAGAGCAATAAAGAGGATTAAAATCAAGTATAGGGTCTCGTTACAAAGAATGGATGATCTAATGGATTGCTTAAGAGGAACAAGATACTTCAAGAAAATTGGTGTGAAGAGTGGTTATCACCAGATTCACATAAGAGAAGGAGATGAATGGAAGATAATGATCACAACTCGGGAAGGGTTATATGAATGTTGGTTATACCATTTTGGCTAGCAAATACATTGAGTACATTTATGTGTTTGATGCATGAAGTTATGAAACCATTTTCAGGGAAGTTTGCCATTGTTTATGTTGATGATATTTTGATGTTAAGTAAGAGAAGCGAAGAAAACTTGCAACCTTTACGCAAAGTGCTAATCAAGTTGCAAGATAAAAATTTGCTCATAAATTTGAAAAAAAATGAGTTTTATATAAAAAGAATTGGAATATTTAGATTTTGTGATTTCCCAAGAAGATTTAAAATGGCCACAAAAATATGTGTACAATTATGAATTGGCCATCACCTAGGAGTGCTGTTGAAGTGCTAAGTGTTCACAGTTTAGTGAGTTTTTACAAGAAGTTCATCAGAAATTTCACTAGGACATGTGCAACGATTACAGATGTAATGTGCAATGATATGAAAGAGTTTGTATGGACCGTAAAAGCACAACATAGTTTTCAATAATTGAAGAAGAAAGTAACTAAGCATTTTGTGTTGGCACTACCAAATTTTGGTAAAATATTTCAAGTGAATTGTGATACTAGTGGCACAACAATTCTAGTGCAATATTGAATCAAGCAAGAAGACATTGCATATTCAATGAGAAGCTCAACGATGCGAAGTGCAAATATTCAATACATGATTAGGAGTTTCGTTCAATTTTGCAAGTGCTCAAGAAGTGGAGGCATTACTTATTGCAATCAAAATCTGGTTTGTATACTAGGGTTGTTGTAATGTCCCCTTTTCAAAATCAATTAGTTCTCGATACCCAAAGCCTATTTTTTTCTTATTTCTCGTAGGCTAAAGGGAATTAATGAGGGGAATTAATTAAGTGATCCAAGGGTACTTTTATATTTTAATTGGAAAAAGGACACTTAAATTAATATTTTTAATAAGTGGGGCCAAAAGAAGAAGTGGAATAAAATATTATATTTCCAATACGAGGTGCCAAAAAGTAAAAGTGAGTGCATGAGGAATAAAATAATAATAAAATAAGGAATTTTGATTATAGGGCGACACAGATAGAACTGTTTCTTGCGCATCAAGTTTTTATTTTAAGATGGGGCACTAACCTTTGGATATACCAACTAAATAATTTTTAATTGCTAATTTAGCATGCATGAAGCTCTAAAGGTGGTGCCACCCTTAGGGAGAATACATTAAAATTATAAAAGCTGATTTTGGGGTTTATTATTCCATGATCTTGGAAACTTAACTACTTCATTGTCTCCAAGTAGCTTCTACTTTTGCATCAATAATAGAGATAAAAAACCCTCATTTACACATAGGTATGAGGATGAAAACCCTTATATCTAAGCTTGGAAATTCCATCCAAGGGTTACAATGATCATTCAAAGTACAAATATTTATCCAATTTACCAAGGCATCATATCTAGGGCTATTTTAGGATCCAGAATAACAAGTACAGCTAGGACACCCCCCTTTGGAAACAAAATACAGTGTCGACACCATGTTTGGGCACAAATTTCAGTCAAATCAGTTTGCATGCTTTTATTTTATGTTCATCTTTCCATTTGGTTTAACAGTTGTAAAAAATAATTGTATTCAAACATTCTCGAATTTTCATTGAAGCTAATTTGAAATAAATAAACAAGTTTGTTTTTTTTTCATTATTGGGGTTTGTTGTTTCTATAAAAAAAAATCAGTTTATTGCTGCTGTCATAAGAGTCCGAATTTTTATACTGCTGCCCTAGGGTATGATAAAATATCAAGATTTGTGAGAAATTGTTTATCAAGGATATTACAGTGGTATCAGAGCTAATTTTCCTCCCAACTTGTGGGAAAAAAATGTGGTTTTGAACTTCATGCAGGGTAGTGACAGAGAAGTCAGGTACCACTAAAGGTAGAAAAAGAAAGCTACATAACAGCTAGAAGTCATAGGTAACAAGGATCTGGATGAGGCAATCTTCGATAGGATTGCTCAAGCAAGGATAAGATAGGTTAGATGATATGATGGGTCAATTAGTCCAAGTTGTGCAGGGCACAAATGTACAAAGGGCTCCAAACATTGAGGTAAGCTCTTTAGAACAGCCATTCGTTCTACTGCTACGCCCTTCCAACCTAACTTCCTACGTCGATAGGAAGCAATTCCAGAGGTACAAATTCAACCTTTCATAACAGATGACACTGCTGCTAGCTATGAGTAGTACAAGGTGCTTCTAGGTGAGATTACAGAGGCTATATCACTCATTAATTTCATTAATCTAAAAAAAAGCAGGGGTGGACCAAGAGCTGAACCTAGGTCACAAACTAATCAAAAAGACCTGCAACAAGCATTAGGGAGGTTATCACTCCCTACTTTTGATGGCTCTTGTAAGAGTACAACTCATGCATGGATACAGAAGTTGGATACCTTCTTATCACTCAAGCCAATGACGGAGGAGAAAGCCATCAAATTTGCAACCCTTCATCTAGAAGATATAGCACATGAGTGGTGGTACCATGGGTTAATTACTCAGGGGCACCGTCATATTGATTCTTATGTTGTGTTTAGAAACAGGTTGATATAGTTGATCAAGAAATTCATTTCCAGGAATTAGCCCAGCTCAAACAACTACATTCAGTAAGTGGCTATGTAGCTAAATTTCATAAGCTTTTTGTGACGATACTTGATATGACAGAGAGAAGAGTGGTTCTTTTGTTCTTGGACGGTTTAATTGAATCTCTTAAGGGTTTAATAAAAGCTTTCATCCCTAAACCTCTTCAAGAATCCATCAAAAAGGCTTTTGATTTGGAGACTTCAGCCCCAAACGGGAGATATCAGCCTATAGGATAGCCTACAACACAGCCAAAACCAACACCTTATGGGAAACAAAAAAAGCCATTTCAGTAGGGTGGTTTTCAACAAAAGGAGTTTCCTAAAATCAGCAAGGAGATGGAAACAAGAAATGAGCTCGGGAGGAAGAGATTGTGTTTCACTTACAAAGATCCTTGGGGACCGGGTCATAAATGTCTTCCAGAGGACAGGTGCACTGTATACAAGTGATATCAGATGATGAGGCGGAAGAAGAGGAACTAGAAGTTGAAAAAGAAGAGGAAGAATCGATATCTGAAAAGAAAAGAAATGAAAAGACTCCAGAGGGTACTCTTGTTACACTTTCACGTGCTCCCAAGTATCATCCTTTCAAAGTTCGTGGAGTACTTCATGGAAATAAGGTAACTATTTTAATTCATAGTGGGGCAACTCACAACCTTATTGATGAGGGTTTAGTAGCCCAAAGAGGATTGAAAACAGAGGATTTCCATGGTTTTAATGTTACTATAGCTGATGGATTTACTATTTCATGCACCGAGACGGTGAAGGGATTGGAGATTACTCTTGGTAAGCACAAGGTTTGTGATTATTTCTATGTGGTAAGCATATAAGAAACCAATGTGGTTTTGGGAGTGCAATGGTTGCATTCACTTGGAGAATTCACACATAATTACCAAACTATGGAGCTAAAACACAAAACCGATGGAGTATAGGTTGTACTTCATGGTAGGGCCAATGGAACACCTAAGGCTATCACAACGAAGTGGATGGAGAGAGCTTTCCATAAGGGACAAGTAGCATGGGCAGCCTATTGTTTGGTGAGTATTTCCACTTCTAGAACTAATGATAGTTCTTCTCATGTAGATATACAATCTATTTTGGACATGCATGGTACAATATTCAGTGATTTACCAATAGGATTGCCATCGGATAGAGGATTCCAACACATCATAGAGCTAGAAACAGGTTCTAAACCTATTATGATCACTCCTTACCACCGCCCTAAAGCTTACAAAGAGGATATTGAGAAGACAATCAAAGAGCTATTGAAAATGGGACAGATCTGGCCTGGTTCTAGCCCATTTGCTTCTTCCGTTATTTCAGTGAAGGATGTAACAATGAGCATGTGCATTGATTATTGTGCTTTGAATAAGAAGACTATCAAAAATAGGTACTCAATACCCAGAATCAATGAATTGCTTAGAGTGGTGTATTTTTCCAAAATTGATTTAAGATCTGATTATCACCAAACCAATGTAAGAGATGAAGATGTACACAAAACTGCTTTCCATTGTCATTTTGGGCATTTTGAATTCTTGGTAATGTCGTTTAGTTTAACCAGTGCTCTAGCTACTTTCCATTCCATTCATGTATGAACCATATTATTAGTAAGCACTTGAGGAAATATCTAGTATTCTTTGATGACATTTTGGTGTACAGTAAGACTTGGGAAGAGCACCAAAAACCCTTGGATACAGTGCTGGAAATTTTGGAACAGCAAGCTCTTTTTGCAAAGGAATCCAAGTGTGAGTTTAGAATGACTGAAATTTTATATTTGGGACATGTCATTAGTGCCCAAAGAGTACATATTAATCAAGAGAAGATCCAAGCAATATTAGACTGGCCTCCACCAACCACTTTGACACGGTTGAGGGGATTTTTTGGTCTTTGCGATTACTATAGATGGTTTATGAAAGGGTTTTCACAACTTGTCCCATTGACTGATTTGACAAAGAAATGAGCTTAAAGCTGGTCCGAAACAGCCCAAACAGACTTTGATAAACTCAAAGAGGTAATGAGTTCTTGCCCAGTGTTGGTTCTTAATTTTTCTATTCCTTTGGTGTTAGAATGTGATGCATTAGGGGAAGGAATAGTGGCTGTTTTGATGCAAAAGGTGTGTTCCATATCCTTCGAGAGCCGGACACTTAGTGAAGTAGAGTGTGGATTATCTATTTATGACAAAGAAATGTTAGCCATCATGCATACATTGGCAAAATTTCGGCAATATTTGGTTTGCGGCAAGTTTGTGGTTAAAATTGATCACAATAATTTGAAGTTCTTTCTTGGCCAAAAGGACTTGAATGACAAGCAACAACAGTGGGTGAATAAGCTCCAAACTTAAAATTTTGACATAGAGTAATGTTAGAGGGAAGAATAACGTTGTAGCAAATGCTTTATCTAGAAAATATTTTTTGTGCTCTATATTTGAAACCTTTGTTGATTGGAAAACTTTAATAATGGTGTCCCCAGGATTTCACCCGAAAATCTGGGACTAGCCCTTTTTAAAAAATTCAATCTTTTTGAGCGAAGGGTCATGTTTTTGCTCTTTGCTTTTTTGCTTTTTGCCTTCGGTGGCTTGTGTTGCTCAAAGGTATCTCTAGGAATTCGTAAAGCCACGTTCGCCAAATATATGCAAAAGCTCACTCAATTCCCTTCTGAAACCTAGTCTGGTTTTTTTAAAAAGAATTTTTTACTTATTTTTATATTAAATAAGTAAAAATTCTTTTAAAAATAGATTGAGCTAAAATTAGGAAAATTTAGGTTATATAAATCACTTTACCCCATCATTATTACCACGCCAGTATTACTTTCACCTCAAAGTGGAGCATTCACCCGGGGAAGAGTTTTTACAGACTAGCTAATTGGAGAGATTTTTTGAGCAATTGCCCACAGCTTCTTTCAGGTATTTTGTTTTTATTTAATTCTTTTGTGTTTTGGTTTTGGTCTTTCTCTGTTTTCCATTTCGCAGTCCCCATTACCTTTTCTTTCTTCCTACGCCTTGGGTTTTAAAAAGCCATCCATTGTTTTTAAATGCAAGTCGACTTGTTCCAGCTGTGATTAATTTTATTCCCACAAGTTTCAATTATTCAAAGCCAAATCGTAGTTTTTCAAAGGCATGTGCAAAGCCAAATCGCAGTTTTTCAAAGACAGAAGCTTTTTAGTGCAAATCGTGGATGTCTAGAGCCTTGTCTTATTTCTAGCAAGCACACAGCTGTTCATCCAAGTATCCACACAATTTTAAGTGGAAATCGTGGTTACAAAAGTCTCTGTCTTCTAATTTGAACGCAGCCCCCACCATCCAACTATCCACGCAATTGTTATAAAAGCACAAAAGCAAAGTCACTTAAGTCAAATCGTGGATGTCCAAGGTCTTTTCTTCCCTTTGCAAAGCATCCTCCTCCTCCAGCATCCACGCAGCTTTTGGGGAATGTACGCATTAATTTTAAAAAAAAAAAAAAAGCCAAATCACTTAAGTGAAATATGTGGATGTTCATGAGCTTGTCTTCTATTTTTGAAGCATCCATTCTCCTTTGTATCCACACAATCCACTCATCCTAGTATCCATGCATTTTCTTTTAAAATCAAAGAAAAATCACTTAAAGGTAAATTGTCGTTTCTGGGCACCTTGTCTTCTTCCATTCATGCAATTTTTAAAAAAAGAGGAAAAGCAGATCACTTAAGTGAATTGTGTGGATGTGTGGCACCTTGTCTTCCTTTTGCAAAGCATCCTCACCCTTCTAAATCTACACAATCCTCCTCCTTCATAATCCATGCAGCCTTTGTAATAAAAAGCAAAACACTTGAGGATTTGCGTGGATATTTGTGACCTTGTCTTCTAAAGTGGAATCATCCGACCATCCTTTTGTTCACGCCATCCTCCTTCCCTTGTATTCACAAAACTTTTAAAGCAAAGGAAAATCACAGAAGTGTTGCGTTGAAGATATAAATCCATGGCTTTTATTTTAAGAGCATCCATGCCCAAGGGAAACCACACAATTTCCTAAGTAAATCGCAGTTTTTAAGAAGCTTGTCTTCTTCTTTTTTTTAACACAATTCTTCCTTCCTTTCATGCTCAAAAATAAATAAGGTTTCCATCCTCTATTTGAACGCAGCTATCCACATTGTCAAATCCATGCATTCTTTCATCTTAAAACCATGCAAAAAACCCAAACACAGCAAATATAATCGCATGCAAAGTCTCACAGTTAAGCACTCTTCTCCCAGTTGAGCCTACTTCTCTTTGCTTGTACCCGGAGTAATTCCCTAAGTTTAAGGCTGCCCATATGTATAAAGAAAAGGGTGATGATTTGAATGTTTGTATGAATTGTTTACAGGAATATTTCACTTGTGCACATACTTGTGAGAAGAAAACTGAGGCCAATGTCGGATACATTAAATATATCTTCAGAATCAGGAGAAGCGGTTGCAGTTTCTACACAAAGAGATCAAGATTTCACAATTGCAAGAGCTTCAGGTAAAGGTGAAAAAGAGAAATCTTAGGCAAAAGTAGATTCAGACAGAATGAAGTGTGATTACAAAGGTTATCTAGCAGAATCATGCATAGTGTCAAGGCTTGCTAAAGTGAGTGATACAGACATGATGCATGTCTCTATCAACAAATTAATTGACAGATCCAGGGGTAGCTTGCCGAACACCCCTTATGCGGGCTATAAGGGATAGCAGAATCATTCAAGCTGCACCATTTCTAGCTACTGCCCAGTTACCTGAATTTGTCCTAGAATTTGCTAAATTCTACCGTCCTCTATGTAGAACAATCAGAGATACAACAGGAAATATAATGATAAGGTTGGATACTCAGTACATCAATTACTGCCTCAAGATTCCTGCAAGACCTAAAGTAATTAAAATTAGCATGAAAGAGGCTATTGATAGGTGGAAGAACAACACGATGGACTGTATAGGTATTATGAACAAAAACTATATGAAGAAGTCTAGGCAGCCATCTAAATTTTCAAGGACCCTTCCTAAATCAAATCCGATACAAAAAGTTGATGACATCACCTAGTTGCTATGCAGAATAAATGGAGAAAGTAACGCAAAGAACTTCCACTCTTGGATGCATTACTTTGTCAGGACAATTGAAACTAGCCATATTTGTATCCACATTTGTATTTGTATCCATGCAACCTTGTTGTATACATATCACCAAACACTATAGTTCATCAACAGACATAATAAGTTGAATTAACAACATATAAAGTGGGTGGAATTCCTATAGATTTATTCTTTTGTGTTGCGACATAAAAGCAGAATATCAAACAGAATTGTGGATACATTAAGTAGGAGAATTCTAATGTTAATTGAATACATTTGAAGTCATAGGATTTGATATTAAGGAGCAATACGCGACAAATAAAAAATTATGGAGAGTGTGGAAAGCTTACACAGAAACAATGAGTGGCGACAAGAGACCATGGTTGTATTATTTCATGGAAGAAGGATTATTGTTTAGAAAAGCACAATTGTGTATACCTAGAGGTTTAATACCCGAGAATTTGATCAAGGAAAAACATACTAGAGAATTTGCAGGACATTTTAGCTATGACAAAACATATGCACAGTTGGCGGAAAACTACTTTTGGTCGTGCATGAGCATAAATGTGTGCAAATTTGTTCAAGAGTGTGGACTTCGGTAATTAGCAAAAGAAAGAAGTCAAAATGTAGGGTTGTATCAACAATTGCATAATCCAAAGAGGTGGGAGGATATAAGTATGGATATAAGTATGGATTTTCCTAAAATGCAGAAAGGAAATGATTCGGTATTTGTAGTAGTTCGTAGATTTTCAAAGATGGCACATTTTGTAGCTTGTAAGAGTCTAGTGATGCAGCAAACATTGCTAACCTATTTATCAAGGAGATTGTGAGGCTACATGGTTTGCCGCACAATATTGTATTATATACGGATGTGAAATTTGTACAACATTTCTAGAGAATGTTTTGGTTACCCCCCATGAATTACTTGTAGGCTCAAATTTGCTCAAAACAAATTTAATCCTTTTATCATCTGTAACTACCCTTTGTAACTTCCTTGAATCTCTCTTCTATAACTTCCTTTCTTGGCAGTGGATTTATAACAGTTAGGGTTATAACATGGAGGATTTGTTACATGTTATGTCTAGTCCATGGCTTGGAAAATATGCTACTCATATCGTAAACTGTGTTAGAACAATGTTTCAGAGCTCTAATTGTGGGGGATTCTACCATCTCATAGCCCACTATCTCGTCTCTGAGTTACGATGCAAAAAAGTTTCCTAGGTCTAATCTTTTATCGGTACAACGCAAGTTACAATTGACCAAAGGCTTCCTAGGGCTAGGTTTTGGAAAAAAACTACGAGGTCTTTCCATATACCCGAGGGGTACATAGAAGAACTAGTCAATGTAAAAAATATTTTCTAGGAGCCTACGATGATGGGTTGAACCTCACCTCACTTCACACACAAATCTTGTGTGCTTAACCAAAAAATGACAGACAAGTTTCTTTGGATATTTTAAACCCCCCAGAGTTCATAGGGTTCATAGCCTAAAAACTAAAAAGAACTACTTGCAAGGAAAAAATTGGCAGATGTGAGGCAAAGAGTTTAGTGTGTAACTCATGTTAATACTTTATAATCACCAAGATCCATAATGGGTGAGATGAAAGCATAAGTGGAAATTTGCAATCCCACTGAAACCTTGATGTTGCTACAAAATACAGCCTTGGGAAGAACTTGGATACCACTTGTTTCGAACTTACATACAAAATATAAAATGAAAACAACAATAACAACATGCAAAAGAACTGAATGCTTAATGAACTCAGAAAATAAATTCAAACTTTCTTATATTAAGATATCACAGACCTCAAAAGGGACAAACCTCTTTCAAAGCTGAGCTTGTTCACAAAAACGTAATCTCCCTTCTCGCTTCCTTACAACATCAATAGATAGGCATTACAACCCTAACCTTAACGCTCAAGGGTTGGCCTTACAACAACATAGGCAACCAAGCTTCATTGTAAACCTTAATGCTCAAGGGTCAGCCACACACACACACAATAGGCACCCCAGCTAGATGACAACTATGACTTTTACAATGCAAAAATAATAATAGATGGTGAGGACATTGGGAGTCCTAAAAGGTTTTAGCCCTTAAAATGCATAGTTGCAAAGGAGGGTTTGAAAACCCAATCATCAAACCAAGATCAATAATGGTAAACAACACATATGGTAATGGGTTTCACGTAGACTTTATAGAAAGAAATTCTTATAATTTTAATAGGAAGGGATCAATTATGTGGCAAAAATAATTTAGGTCAATCTATGCACTCAATATCAATGATAGATGTAAGAAGGTATGTCCATAAAGTCCTAATCTTATAAAATTATCATTTTTAACACCCATGGTGATTGTACTTGTATGGAAAGAAACAATGAAAGAAAGGAATATCATTAATTGCCAAAAAAATTAAAGTACGCCAATGAAACTCAAAGGTACATTCAGTTACAACAAAGAGTTGCCAGGATAAAAGAACCTGCATTTTGACAAAGGAACTAGACACTAAAACAATGTGAACATAACTAGAGGGCGTAAATGTACTACATTTAAATCCCAAATCATATCTAAGTACAAAAATAAGATCCTCTCAAAGAAACAACAAGCTAATGAATATCAAAGTTGGATGCCAATACTAGAAACCAGCACTACTGCAAGTTTATTACAACGTTTGCGCCAAAAGAACCAACAATGTCATCCATCACCAACACCGGTGATCTAAGATCTGATGATTTCTATAGAGAATGTCAAGGGATAAGGGGACATATTGGACAATATTAGGGGGAAGCGGGTTATAATGACCAACAAACACATGTGAAACAACATTACCAACAATAGAAATAGCAACGAAAAGAGTGCTTCAACCATCTTGGACCGAACAAAAGTAACAAGAGTTTAGGAAGAGAAATATTAACCCAATGAAAAGTAAACCCTGAGAGAAGAAGAAACCAGCCCGCACGCAAAGCACACACATACATGCACATGCATGCGAAAGCGAGTGTACGCTCACACACACACACAACCATCAAAAGACACGATATAGCAAGAAGAGCCACTTATCAATAAAAGAAACTAAAGGATGTAAATGAAGTGGTTAAAGCCCACAACCCTCGTCAACATCAAAAAGAGAATCTTAAGCATTGTTAATCCTCGTGTTATCATAATAAGTCCAAGCGCATCACCTAGAGGGTGGATCGAGTTAAGAAGAGTCAATTGAGCAATCCATAAAGGCACTACCATGCTTAGTATTGGAATTGTCTGTAACACAGAGTGCAGCAAGATAGTGTAGCGGGCAACACAGAGAACTGCCTTGTAGATTGATTGAGTTATAAAATATGCAATGGAACACTCTTAAAGCAGTAAACCAAAACACATTTGAATGTGGAATACATGCAGAATAATGCAACGTCTATTCAATGAAAAAGAAAAAGGTATAGTACATAGGTGTACAATGTGCAGCAAGGCTAGAAATGAAAAAATACCATGACCAAAAGGGGGGTAACACTTCCTTAGTGAGTTGCCTAACCTGCAGATGGCCAAAAAGCTTGTGAATGAGAATTCTCGAGATCCGAAAAGGCGTAACACTTTCTAACTAATTTTCGAAGTCTAGACGATGTGTGTTATAGCTTGTACATTTGATGTTAGGAATATGAATTATAATCTGAATAAGTATCGAATGACTGACAATATATACTCACATAGACAGCAATTACAAAGAAGGACATTACTTACAAAAGCAGGTTCAATTTCCCTGACGGTTGACAGTTTGTCAACTTGCAGGCATGACGGTTGGACTTCCAGGCCCATGGTATGCTTACAGGTGTTGTAAGATGGCGTGAGCTCGGGAGGTGCCACCTGTCATGGCGTGGTCTATCCATGTGGCCGCTATGTCATAAATGTCTTGTTCAGATCCTGAGAGTTGTGTAGAATGCATCTTGGTATTACACACATGCAAAAGGGTGCATTGAGATATGGTGGATGGTGTGTGGTACAACAGTAATGAAGAGGCTGTTTGGGATGCATGAACATGTGCAGAACTGCACAGCATTTCATAGTGTTCATTAGTGCTTGGTCTCAACTCAGATTTTTCCCAATCAAACTAAGTGGTGCCTGGGGAAACTGAAATTCGTTGGGACGATGGCACGAATGTTGGTGAAGATTGACCCATCTAAAAGCCCTACGTATTGTGTGCTACCTCGAGGTGTGCCAATCAAGTGCAGCATCAATCAAGAAAAGTTGATTGTGATGTTGCCAATCCTGGGTAACCCATACGGATGGTGCAAGTCAATTTGGAGTAGTGCAATACTACTCATGCTCCATGGAGTGCGTGAATGTTGTGTTGCACTAAACCGTGTTGCACTCACACTTGTCTACTGATCTGGGGGAATGCCTATCTAATTGTGCAAATGTGGCACAAAATACACGGTATTTGACCAAAAACCAACAAGGGTCCCACAATTAGAAGGTAGTCTTGAGGGACCCCTTCTTTGCTTGGATCAAGAGTGGTTTACTGTCTAGCACAAGCATTGATCCAACAAACTATATATGACATACTTTGCTGGCATCACAACCACAGAATCTTAAGATCCAGCAGCTCATATCATATCCGCTTATGTCCCTTTCAGCTATATGATTTACCAATAATTTTTAAGGATTGCATGATTCTTGAAAATCTATCAAGTATAAAAATCTTTTATGAAATATCCATAAGCATTTTATGCATGTTAACATGTACATAGTTAAAGGAACATATGTCCGATTGTTACATTCTCCTAAACCCATAAACAAGCTTCTCAGTAGATCATGTAGCAGTGTATAACAAGATTCAAACACCATTATAGGAAATGCCTTGCTACATGTCCAAATGAATCATTACTTTAAAAAGTAGATGATATGGTACTTAAATGAAAAAAAATAAAAATGAGTCAATAAAGAAGGCAGATAGGGAACACATTATTCTTAATTTAATAACTTAAAAATAAAAATAAAAACTATCAGAAACAAATTTCATATTATATGTAAGCCATGCACCTAACTTACATTGCTGCTGGAAGTCTGGAAGTTAGACCATACAGAATGGATAATGTGATTATCACTCGTTGGTCCACCTCTATTCCATAAGAACTGCATTACCATAAGCAATCAAGCATTATTTCTCAAATTATAATCGTTCTACAAACCGAATGGACTTATCTTTGTCTAAGCTAAAATTTGGACTTATAGATCACAAGTATGGTAAAAAATATAGAAATGGGAAATGCATATCTAAAGTAAATAAAAATATCAATAAAAAAATTAATAGCATTGGAATAATCATTCACATCGGTATACTAGATATATGCATTCACATCAGTATACAAGATATGCATATATCTGTATTTATGCATTTCTATAGGCATGTAAGTGCATATATACATGCACATGTGCAATTTAAATAAAATTGTACATATATGTTAATGCATATATATGTATGTCAGCATACACGCACATATATATACAAACATGAAATTTGAACATATATATGTGCAACATATATCTACATGTATGTGCGTGTCAATGTGGGCATACATAAACCAAAAAAGGTACCTAGTTGATTGTATACAGACATCCATAAACAACACATATATGTGTCTTTCCCAGAAGTGCTTTCATTAGATGACAGAAAATAAAAACGATTTGAAACTTACCTTAGATAGAAATGTCAACTTCTCTGCATTACGAGAAGTTTCACTTCTAGAGTTCCAGACCAAAGCCACCTGTACCTTACCTGCAAAATCTAAATTAGTGTTCTTGATATTCCCAAGCATTTCAGAAATTCACGGTACATATGGATTAGATTTTAGAGGAAAAATTTAGTAAAACCGCATCAATGATTGCAATTAAGAACATCGGGTATGTTGTTTCAAGAACTGTTGGCATTCATTTTTATAAAACTTATTTGTTACAATGGCATACATCTATATAGTCCTAATCAACCTACCATGTCTGTAGCGGTCCGCAAGTGACAAGGATGTATTATATGTGGTGACCGCCATCTAAGTAACATAATTTACACAATAAACCGCAAGATTAGAAAGGACAAAAAGTTTGCTATCACTTTGGAGTGTACATATTTTTATCATAAATATTGAAAAGATCAAAAGTAGACATGAACAATGAAAGAAAAATCTGTGGCACCTAGAAAAAATGAAAACAGCATTTATGATGAGTAATAAACATCAAGACATGAATTAACACAAAAAAGGCCCCTCCCAACGCATCCCCAATTATTTAACTAATAATACACAGCACACATGCCTAAAGACTTGAAAATAAATTAAGATCAAAAAAAAGCAAACAGGGATTTTATCCTAAAGTATAATCATTCTCTTCTCATGTGTCATCTATCTCATTTCAGTCCTAAACTATCATGTAATTATGAATTAGTATAAACTGCCCAAGTGTTACTAGAGTAGATGCAGTAGCAAAATAATGAGGCTCATTAAAGATGGCCTATTTGACACCTTATGTATTTGCTGTGGCAGGGATTAAGATGACAAATCTTCTGGAAATGTCCACCCCTGAAGACCTCTCCGGCATGGCAGTGGACAGAACTCGCATATTCATCACTAATTTTCCCCAGTGAGATCCTCTTTTAGGGGACACCTAAATAATCAAAGATAGTTGCAAAGAGTTATGGTGTATGATAAGGCTATCTGCTATCAATTTCTCTTGGAAGACAGGATGCAAGGCAGCTTCTTTTGAGGATAATTCCCCATTCCGCTTAAAGGAGTTGAATATTAGTGATGCACATTGACTTATTAAGTCCTTTCCACACTGGCATCAATTCAGTAAAATCATCTCCAAAGTGCATCAAAGCCATAGGGTTACCCTTATTGTTTATTTATATTTCTTAAGTGCTTAGTGTTTACAAAGTTTTTATAACCTAGGGTCTTGTTTACCCTAGTACTCTGCTGTAATTGAGCGTTATTTTTGAGTTCCAACCCTTTAAATATGGTCATCTCAGGACATTAATGTCTTCCTACTATATGTCCATGATATTAACATAAACATAACCTAGGAACGAACTTACCCTAGTACTTCTCTGTTGTAATCAAACGTTCTTTTTGAGTTCCATTCCCTTATTTATGGTCATCTGAGGACATCAATATTTCTTCCTACAATATTTCCATGATACTAACATAAAGTGACTAAACATTTAGAGCAAAGGAAAACCAAATCGGTGTAAATGCTTTAGTAATATTTGCAATAACACAACAAATTATAGCATATGGTTTTCAAAAATAGCATTATATAGAAAGAGTGATAGGAACCAAAAGCACTTTACTACATAGGTTTCTGTCAGACAGGTAAAGATCAAAGTTAGATAGACAGAATCAGTTACAGTTCAAAATTCAAACACTGAGTTCATTTAAAATGATTCAAAATATGATTCGAACTTGGTGGGCCTATTTGAAAGTATTGTAAGCCAACAATATATTTGTTATATACAAAATCAAAAGCGTACAGAGTATCTTCATTCAATTTGAGCTTTGCCATGAACATGTAGTTTGCAAGCGCTTTAAATTTTGTTGTATTTAGTGCACCATTCTGATGCATTGAATATGGAATGGGAGCAGATCTGTTTACGTTGATTCTGCAGTGCAACGCGATAGACCAATAAATCAAATGAGTGGTTTGAAATAGCTGCATGTCAATGTGATGTATCAGTAGAAGGGATTGTAGTAATTGTAGATGCAACACAGTGTCATAGATTAAAGATTTGTTTCGCCACATTCAGCAGAAATTAAGAGAGAGATTTTGGATACTAAGCAATGCATTGTAATTTGCAAGGCATAGCTTACGTTATCAAATGCTGCGACTAGGAACAGCATATAATCATTCATTACATATGACATGAAATTATGCGTTGTAACTATTGTCCTGCAATAATTTAACCAATTCTTGCAATGTATTATGCTCAGAAACAGGGTAACACAATTGAAAGTGCATTTGGTGTACAG
Source organism: Taxus chinensis (assembly GCA_019776745.2). Taxonomy (NCBI): domain Eukaryota; kingdom Viridiplantae; phylum Streptophyta; class Pinopsida; order Cupressales; family Taxaceae; genus Taxus; species Taxus chinensis. The sequence goes on along the minus strand of CM034154.1, from coordinate 589,500,645 downwards.
CTGGTGGAGAAGCAGATTGAATGCATAGACAACTGTGGGAATCTACGTAGAATTAAAATATGAATGCATACATGGAAAAAAAAACTACAGACTCACTATAAATACAGTCACTGTGCATTTTGCAGAACTAATTCCATTTCGCAACAAATATCAAAGCTGCTTACTTATTTCACAGTTGGGAATACACAACTTAAGCGCATATCTAAACAAGCAATGTCAACTCATAAAAGCTTGGATTGCCAGCTATTTGCAAACACGGGGTATGTAGTGAGGCAATTGTATCTAAGAAGAAGGGTAGCTATTCAGGCGTTTACATTTGTGAGGGACTGTACAGTTATACATGGTATGTAGTCGCAAGTTTATGCTTCTTTGTGCTAGTAGGCAGCATGGAACTTTTCTCTGAGGATTTTTTGCGCAGTCTCCACAGCAACTATTTTTTTTTTTTAAAGTCACCCATTATATTGATAAAAATATTGCTATCATGCCAAGCATGGAAGCTATTAGCCATATCCCTAGCACTATAAACAAAAAGAACAATTTAAATAATCACTGAGAAGAGTCAAGGTTTATGATTTTCCTGATTTCTTCTTGTATCTTAGTTGACCACCATAGAGGAGGAACCCCATAACAGATGATGTCCTTGTTGTCAAGTGCCCAATTAGCCAACCCATCAGCAACTTTGTTATTCTGTCTAGGGATGTGGATGAACTGAATCTCCTGAAGCTGATGCTGAAGCTTTCGAATTTCACACACTTCCTTGGCAATTGTCCATTGTGGCGGATTACCATTACAAGAATCCCTCAATAAGTTCATCATGATTCTGGAATCCGAATGGACTCTGATCTTTTTCCATCCAACTTTAATACCTTCCTGTAGTCCTCTACGAATAGCTCTAATTTCAGCCATATTATTTGTGGAAATGCCCAAATTTTCAGCAAGCAAAAAATGGACCTCTCCATCTCTATAGTACCCAATAACTCCCATAGCCACTCTACCTGGATTCCCCCTAGAAGTTCCATCAGTATGAATTACCCCATCGAAAGTTGTTCTATCTTGACCTTGATTGGATTGAGTGGCTATCTTTCCTTTTTTCTTGTGAAAACGTGGCATAGTGACAAGCTGGGGATCCAAAGATAGTTGTTGAAACATATGTTGCCATTCTTGAGTTGGTTGTTCAGGTATGGAAAACTTATGTTTAAGGCTCTCACACAAGTTGCTTTTAATCTTCTTTGCTAGTTTGGCGAAATATTTTATAATTCCTCTCTTTCCACATGTTCCAAAGGAGTAAAGAGATGCCACTCCACACAGTTGGTAACAAATTTTGCCCTGTGGGAATTGCTTTCTTCCAGGTTTCATATATCTATGCCAGAGAACCCAACCTATTCCATTGCAGTTTGAACAACGAAGCTAGTTGTGTCCATAGAATAGAAACCCATGGGCATTGGAAAAGAAGATGGTCCAGAGTTTCTTCATCATGATAACAAAGAACACATCTAAAAGGTCCTCTGAATCCTTTTTTTCTGGAGCCTATCACCAGTTAACAATCTTCTATGAATGGTAAGCCAAAGAAAGAAACTTACCTTAGACCATATATGCGGCTGCCATATACACTGGAACAAAGATTTATGGGGATGGATAAAACTTGTAATGAGAGAAGCATATCCAAAAGCCACATCATATGTCCCCGTAGAACTACCTCCCCACCCAATTTCATCAGGATCGTCAGAAAAAAGAATAGCTCTATCATCCAAGATTGTAGTCAACAAGTTTAGATTCTCCTGCTCTATCCTAACTGGCCATTCCCCGAGAGGTTTCCAATGAGTTTCCAAACCCCAAGGTTGAGACGAAGTCCTCATATAATGATTTAGCTTGATCCATCCTTTCTCATGTAATTGATTTTTAATATCATGAAGTTTTGGAAAGACAGAAAGAAGTGGAGAATGACCATCCCAAGAATTCATCTAGAAATTGGCAGACTGGCCATTATGGATAATCATGAATAGCTTACTCTTAATCAATTTTTAACCACTTTTAATGAATTTTAAACCAGGAGAAAAAATATTGGGAAGAGTGATCCTAATAATTCTCTCTGGTTGACTACTTTCCACATATTTTCCTCTGAAACTAACAGCCCACAAATCATCCGGATGGCTTATAAGCCTCCAGTATAATTTAGCAGCCAAGGCTATGCTCTATTGTGACGAAGATCGGAATCCCAAACATCCATGTTGTTTTGGTTTGCAGAGAGAAGACCATTTCACCAATGCCCACTTCTTTTCCTGAGCACCACTCCAAAGAAATTTTTGACATATGGAATCAAGCTTTTTCAATATAGAAGCGGGAATATTCAAAACAGAGGCCACATAAATAGGCATAGCTTGAAGAACTGTTAATAAGAGTCATCCTTCCCCCAGAAGAAAGCCTTTTGTCTGTCCATTTTTGAATAAACTGCTCAAACGTTGTCAATTAACCATTTCCATTCTTTGGGTTTATTTGGAGCTAAAGGAATACCCAAGTATTTCACAGGCAGAACTCCTTTTTAGAATTGAAGAATATGTAGGATTTGTTCTTCCTGTCTTAGAGAGGAATAGAAGAAATAGATATGGGATTTTCCTATATTTATACTCTGGCCTATAGTAGAAGAAAAGGATTGAAGAGTCTTCTGAATATGTTTCGCTTCTACTGTGGTTGCACTATGAAAGGTCCCAAACCCGTTTTGTCTGTTTTTTTTTTTTTTTTTTTTTTTTTTTTTTTATATATATATATATTGCTCAGGTATAGAGCTGAACTGGTAATATCAAATAAACCCATGAAATAATATTCTCACACTGCATAACAATTAAAATACTGCAAACACCCGCAAACCGGGTACATATAGAAATGGCGCCTAGGGTTTAAAATGCTTGATTTCTTCATTAATAACGCAGCCATACATTCAACATTGATTTCTAATGATAAATAAGTAGGTAAAACACATATAGAAATCTGCAGATGGAAGAATACAGAAACTACCCAAAAACTCAGCCAGAATGAATCCCAGTCAAATCGATTTGGCATATATATATGGGCTGAAATGTATAACAATTAACTATCATGAAAAATACCTCTGATAATGCATACATCAACTGTAGAACAAGTCGCCCCACTCCTGATGTTGCCTGAATGCCCACTGCTGCAATTTATTTCTCTATCTGACACTGCTGAAATGAAATAACCTGTGTAAACAATGAAGATCCCTGGGTGGAATCTTCTCTCACTGCTCCTGGGGTTTCCGTCCGCAAGAGTAATAATCCAGAGGGTTTCTGTCCTTGGATTTTGTCTGCAAAAGCTCTGTGCTCACTGCTCTGTAAAAATGATAATAATCTGAATGCCCTTTCCCCAAGTCGCATTTTTCTTCATATAGCCAAAAAACCCTCCAAATCTCCAAGTCGCACTTTTTGGCCAAAACCCAATAATTAATAATTAATTAATTAATTTTCTTTGCTAAGTGGGTCGCATTTTTGGGTTTAATCAAACATACCCAAACAAGTCGCACTTTTGGCTAGGAATTGCATTTAAATAATTTATTAATTTTATTTAAATACATTTTCCTAAGTCAAAGTCGCCCAAACAGTTTATTAATTCATTATATGTGCTTTAATGATATTTTATTTTAATTCGAGCACCATATAAAAGAATAATAAACCGAAGTCACCCTTGAAAACACCCTTTTGGCCGTCGGGTAGACAAAACAGGCCAAAAGGTCTTCGACCGAACTAACCGAGAAAGAGGGACATTACAGTCCTCCCTTCCCGAGATTGCTTGTCCCCAAGCAACTGTAGAGCTGGATGCTGTAATATAATCTCACCTTCCCATGTAGCATCCTCCTCTGGCAATTCTTTCCACCTCACCAGGAACTCCCGAATGACCCTGTTCCTCAGTCTCCTCTCTCGGCTGTCCAAGATCTCCTCTGGCACTAGGTCTAATCTCCCTTCCTCATCCAGGGGTGGCAAATCTGTAGAAGAAATAATGTTCTGCCCCAAAGCCTTTTTCAAGCAAGACACATGAAAAACATTATGTATCTTACTCTCAGAAGGTAACTCCAGCTCATATGCCACTTCACCAACTCTCCTCAACACCCTGTATGGCCCATAAAATCGTGGTTTGAGCTTTTCAGCCCCACTCTTCTTGAGAGTACTTTGCCTGTAAGGCTGAAGTCGTAGAAAAACCATGTCCCCTATCTCAAATGATCTCTCCACTCGGTGCCTATCTGCATATATTTTCTGCTGATTCTGGGCCCGCTGCATGTTTTCCTTAAGCACCTTAAGGATTTCCTGAATATCCTGTAAACTCTCCTGAGCTTTGGGAGCTCTACTATCCCCAAATGCCATATCAACAAAGGATCTCGCATCATACCCATACAGAGCTCGGAATGGAGTCATACCAATAGACATATGGTAAGTGGTGTTATAGTAATACTCGCATAAATACAACTTAACCCATGCCTTCTGCTGTCCTGCAACGTAGTTGCGAAGATAACCCTCTATCCATTTGTTCACAATCTCTGTCTGTCCATCCGTCTGAGGGTGATAACTGGTGCTAGGAGTCAGCTCGGTGTAGACCAGACGGAAAAGCTCCTGCCAAAATATGCTCATAAACCTGCTATCCCGGTCACTAACTATGTTCTTCGGTAGCCCATGCAACCTGAATATCTGACGGAAGAACAAATCAGCCACATGAGGTGCCTTAAAGCTGGTAGGGACAGCGAAAAAGTGTGCATATTTTGTCAACCGATCCACTACGGCGTAAATGCGATCATTCCCTTGCACCACGGGAAGACCTGTAATGAAATCCATAGAAATACTCTCCCATTTCTGTTCCAGAACTGGGCAATGGCTGTAGCAAACCTGCTGGGAAAGTATGCTCTGACTTGTTCTGCTGACAAGTCATACACTCACGGACATGGCGCAGGACATCATCCTTGAGACCCTTCCAGGAGAATCTCTCTCTAATCTGCCTGTATGTTTTAAAATACCCTGGATGTCCTGCCAGTGGTGTATCATGGAACGCATGCATAATCTTCTCTTTAAGTTTAGATTCAGGAACTAGGTAAATTCTGCCCTTATACAAAATCAAATCAGTCATTACCTTATACCGATCATCCTGAATTTTTTTATCCATAATATCACATGCCCAAGTGTTTTTGGAATATTCAACTGACAGTTGAGATTTCCAATCTGCTGAAATCTCGCTCAGCGAACATAGGACAGCGAGATGGGGTTTCCTGGAAAGTGCATCATCCACTACATTCTTCGTCCCCTTGACATACTCAATGTCAAAATCATATGCCTGGATCCTGCTGACCCATTTTTGTTGCCTCTCATTGAGTTCTTTTTGTTCCAGGAAACATTTCAAACTGTTGTGGTCGGTTCTCACCACAAATTTTCCACCCACCAAATACTGTCTAAACTTTGCCAAGGCATGCATAATGGCAAGCATCTCCTTATCATAAGTGGAATACAGTCTCTCATTATCTCTCAGCTTCCGGCTCTCAAAGGCAATAGGATGACGATCCTGCATAAGAACTGCACCAATCCCCAATCCCGAAGCATCACACTCTAAAATGAAGGGCCGTGAGAAATCTGGAAGAGCCAAAACTGGACAGGTGCTCATAATTACCTTAAGCTTCTCAAATACCACCTGTGCCTCATCTGACCAACTGAATGCACCCTTCCGTGTAAGATCTGTCAACGGAGCTACCAACTGGGAATAACCCTTCACGAACCTCCTGTAATAACCACATAACCCTAAGAATCCTCGCAAGTCAGAGATATTCTTGGGTGGTGGCCAATCCTGCATTGCCTGTATCTTCTCCTGATGAACCTTGACCCCATTGGCCCCAATGACATGCCCAAGATACAATATCTCCGTAAGCCCAAATTCACACTTGGACATCTTAGCAAACAAAGACTGAGTCTCCATTATGCTAAGTACCTCATCAAGATGCCTCAAATGATCACCCCATGTCCTGCTATAAATCAGAATATCATCAAAAAACACCAACACAAACTGCCTCAACTGTTTGTTGAAGAGATGGTTCATACATGACTGAAATGTAGCAGGCGCATTAGTGAGTCCGAATGGCATCACCAAGAACTCATAGTGCCCATAGTGACATCTGAAGGCTGTCTTATGGATATCCTCATCCCGTACTCTAATCTGGTGGTAGCCTGATCGAAGATCAATCTTCGAGAAGTAGATAGATCCATGCAGCTCATCCAACAACTCATCAATGCGGGGAATGGGATACCTGTTTTTGATGGTTTTCTTGTTCAGTGCACGATAGTCAATGCACATCCTCATGGTCCCATCCTTCTTCTTTACCAACACAACTGAAGAAGCAAAGAGACTAGAGCTAGGACGGATGTGTCCCATCTCCAAGAGCTCTCTAATGGCCTTCTCTATCTCATCCTTGTATGTCTTAGGATGGCGATAAGGCGTAGTCATCACGGGCTTAGCACCCTCCTCAAGCTCTATAACATGCTCAAACCCTCTATCTGGTGGTCTACCTGGAGGAATGTCACCAAACACTGAACCGTGCTTATCCAGTATGGACTGGATGTCAATATGATAAGGCTGCTCATCGTCTGAAGAAGATTTGGACGAAATGAAACACTGGGCTGCCCATGCAATCTCTCCATGTCTCGCTATAGACTCCATCCTGCGTGCTGAAACAACTCTAGGCCCACCGTCAGAAAGAGCCCGAAGCACAATCTTCTTCTTATCCACCATAAACTCCAACTCCATCCTGCGGAAATCCTGCACATATCTGCCAAGGGACTGTAACCACTGAATACCCAATACTGTATCAATCTCACCAAGTCCAATAACATAGAAGTCATCGGTCAATGTATAGTCCCCCATCTGAATACTAAGTCGTGGAATCCTCTTAGTGCAACTGATAGCAAATCCATCTGCCACCCGTACACTAAACCCATCAAATTCCTCAACCTGTAATCCTCGCTTCGCCGCCAACCCCTCATCAATGAAGTTGTGCGTAGCTCCACTGTCAACCAGACAAACAATCCGCTGCCCCTTAAGCACTCCCTTCAGACGAAAGGGATGGTACCTAGGAACGCCTGAAAGTGTGGCAATAGTAACATCGGATGAATCCAATGCCTCGCCCTCGCCAAGCTCTATTTGGGGCTGCTCCCCCTGTGCATCATGGTCACCGCCCTCATCCTCTACATCTGTACCTGGCGAGTGATCATCCTCTCCATCTGAAATCACCTCAATGAGATGCACCTTGCCTTTACCAAGGCAACGATGTCCAGGCTCCCAATGGTCTTTGCAATGAAAGCAAAGCTTCTTCCTCCTTAACTCGTTACGAGTCTCCTGATCCACCTTAGGAGGTGGTGCACTCTTCTGTGGGGCGGTAGAGCGCTGAAATGGCCTGGAGCTCGTGGGAAACTTCTTATTGGGCTGATAAGAAGTGGGCCTGATAGGAAGTGGGAGATGTGTCCAAGTCCAATGCCGTCTGAATGGCATCATGCAATGTCCTAGGCTTAAGAGCCTTGACCAATCCTCTCATCCTGTCATGGAGGCCCTCGATGAATAACATCACTACCCTCTTCTCAGGCATCTCTGGAACCATAACGGCTATCCGCTGAAATTCGTTGATGTAAGAATCAACATGTCCACTCTGTCTGAGCTGTGCTAAATCCCTGTAATATAACTCCACATCCTTGCGATCAAATCTCGCAATCAATCTATCACTGAAATCCCTGTATGAATGTAGAAGCTCATGACCCTGCGTAACTAACCCATGGTGCCACCAATCATAAGCCACCCCCTCAAGGTGCAATGTAGCAAACTGTATGGCCTCCTGCTCCCTCATGGGCTTGAGGGTAAGGTAGGTGTCGAGCTTGTGAATCCAAGCCCTGGCACTGATCTTTCCACTACCATCAAAAGTGGAAAGGGTTACCTTATTGGTAACCTGCTGCAAATCTCTGTTCTGCTGTGCTCTAGGTCTCCTATCCTGTCCAGTCCTCATACTGTCTCTCCTCTGAGCACAATACTGTGGGAGGGGAAATGCATCCCTCACATGCTGTGGCAAACTCCTCCACTCATCACTGACTGCCATGATAGTATCCGGGAAAGCTGCTTCTACCGGCCGTCCCTCAATCTCTGGTGGGTCACCTCTAGGCAAGAAGTTAGGCTGCATGGGCCTATCTGCCGTCCGTGTAGGTCTCCTCTCGTCTGTATGGGTATGCCTCCGCTCACGGCGTGGCGATCCCCCTAACACTCCCAAGCTCTGAAGGTGATCTGCTATGACCCCTGTAGCTACTAGCAACGGATACGGATCTATCCCTCCTGCCATGCCTGTCCCGCGGCCTATCCAGTGCCAACCTGTCCAAAGTAGTACCCATGCGCTCCATGGTCTGTAACAACTGCCTCTGTGTAGCTGCCATATCCCGAATAAAATTCCTATCTGGATCTGCATGCTCCTCTCGAGGACTCTCAGGTCTCTCGCCCAAATGTTCCATTCTGTCACCACCTGCAATACCAGCTTCGAGCCGTGCTCGTCTGCGGGTGTAGTATCTATGTGTACCGTCCTCTCTGTGATGCATTCAAGGCTGATTTCTGTTTTAATACCCTGGCTGTTCCTTCCCACACAGGCTGGGAGGATACACTGCTCTGATACCACTGAAAGATCCCAAACCCGTTTTGTCTGATATTTTTTTTTTTTTTATATTATATATTGCTCAGGTATAGAGCTGAACTGGTAATATCAAATAAACCCATGAAATAATATTCTCACACTGCATAACAATTAAAATACTACAAATTCCTGCAAACCGGGTATTTATAGAAATGACGCCTAGGGTTTAAATGATTGATTTCTTCATAAATAACGCAGCCATACATTCAACATTGATTTCTAATGATAAATAACTAGGGCAAACACATAGTAGAAATCTGCAAATGGAATAATACAGATACTACCCAAAAACTCAGCCAAAATGAATCCAAATCAAATCGATTTGGTATATATATGTGGCTGAAATGTATAACAACAAACTATCATGAAAAATACCTCTGATAATGCCATACATCAACTGTAGAACAAGTCGCCCCACTCTTGGTGTGGGCTGAATGCCCACTGTTGCAATTTATTTCTCTATCTGACACTGCTGAAATGAAAACAACCTGTGTAAACAATGAAGATCCCTGGGTGGAAGCTTCTCTCACTGCTCCTGGGGCTTCCGTCCGCAAGAGTAATAATCCAGAGGGTTTCCGTCCTTGGATTTTGTCTGCAAAAGCTCTGTGCTTACTTCTCTGTAAAAATGATAATAATCTGAATGCCCTTCCCCAAGTCGCATTTTTCCCTTCATATAGCCAAAAAAACCCTCCAAATCTCCAAGTCGCACTTTTTGGCCAAAACCCAATAATTAATAATTAATTAATTATTTTTTCTCTACCAAGTGGGTCGCATTTTCGGGTTTAATCAAACATACCCAAACAAGTCGCAATTTTGGCTAGGAATTGCATTTAAATAATTTATTAATTTTATTTAAATACATTTTCCTAAGTCAAAGTCGCCCAAAACAGTTTATTAATTTATTATATGTGCATTAATGATATTTTACTTTAATTCGAGCACCATATAAAAGAATAATAAACCGAAGTCACCCTTGAAAACACCCTTTTGGCCGTCAGGTAGACAAAACAGGCCAAAAGGTCTTCGACCGAACTAACCGAGAAGGAGGGACATTACACACTACTCATCATTGAAGAATTATCCACAAACTGAAGAAGAGACAACGGCTGAAGATTTCTTGCCAATTGAACTCCCTTAATGTTCTTCTCCTGACACTCCTTATGACACATTCTACCCAGACATTCAGCAAGAATAAATGAACAAAAAAGGAGATAAAGGGTCGCCTTGTCTTATTCCCCTTGCGACACCAAAGAATTCCGAAGGAGATCCATTAACTAAAACAGCAAAGGAAACAGTAGAGAAGCATGCAGAGACCTATTGAATCCAATCCATGGAAAAGCCAAACTACCCCAAAACTTTTTTTAAGGAAAGTCCAGTCTACCCTATCATAGGCTTTAGTCAAGTCCAACATGATGAACATAGCAAGTTTCTTCCGAATCTCCATTGAATGTAAAATCTCTTGAGCAAGAACAATTTCATCATGAATCTCCATAGCAACTATTGTCTACTGTAGCATTTGTTGTGTTTGCTCTATTCTTTTTTGAGTTAGGAGCATGGTGAAAATTGTATCTTCGTTCACTATTGATTCAATTCGACAATGGTCTTCTATGCATTTAGATAGCAGTTGGTGGAGGTAACTGCTGTCATTGTCGATTTGAGTAGCTATATTGTAGAAGTTATCTGCCATTTCCATTTCTAGTGTCCTTGCACATGCACCATTTAAATTTTGTATGTCAGGCAGAGGTGCTTGCAGAATGCATTGGTGGGTTGTTGTGAGGTGGTGTTTGTTGTTAAAATGCAATGCATATAATGTTTATGGAAAGTATGCAACAAAGTGTAGTGTGTAGCGTAGTTGCTTACATGTGTTGTGTGTAGAGAGGTATGGTGTTGCAAGAGCACTTCATCTTGTAGGCGAGCATGGGAATGTCCATCTTCTTGTAAGCATTTGTAGCGGTCAAAGGAGAATGTTGGGTAAATTCATAGATCTACAAGCGCGCATACATGGGATAGGGATGTGAAATTTAGGGCTTGGCATTCTTTGTGGCCTATATCAATGGTTGTTTTGGCGAGAGTGAGGCTCTGTGCTTTGTGGATTGTTAGCACCCATGCCATTTTTAGAGGGAGCCTGGCGACGGTTGCCTCTTGTTATTGGTGTAACCAACATATGTGTTAGGTGGGAGGGGTCCAATGGTGGGCCGGTATAGGTTGTGAAATTGACAACTACATATAATGGCAAGGTTGGGGTGTGCAGCCTAGAGCATACATTATAGCAATGACCTGGCCTTGAGCAACATTAACAAGGCCGGCTTGCACCCATAGATTTGCAGTCAACATTGCTTGTTCACCCTCACAAAGGAGAAGTGTGCTTGCTAGTTGCATGTTGGTGGTCTTGTATGCTATGTTCTGGTGGGTTTTTTAATTTTTGCGTAGTGCAATCGGCATGTTAAGTGCTCGCATTTTGTGCTTGTTATGTAGAGTGGCCAATGCATTGGTAGCATATAAGTGTCTTGCATCTTTGAAAGGCTCTTGCTCTATAGGGGCGATGCATGGATAAGTGAGAGACATTAGGAGGTTCCAATCTTCTTTTGTGGCAATAGCATTTCTGATTTTGAGGAGAAGGTTTCTGAAAATGTGCTGAGTGGTGTCAATGCCTTGTTGGCGAAAGTTGATGGTTAAAGTGAATGTACTTGTCAATTGTGACCATAACATGTGCCCGTAGGTGCTGTCAATGTATAAATAATAAGGGTGTAGCTTTAATTGGAGGCAGCAGTTCTAGGTTGCCAACAAGTATGACTGAGCTGCCTCCAAACAACTCTATGAAAAGATTTCCTTCTCCCCAAACCTTTCCCTGGGCCTTAACAATAAGTGGGAATGTTCATGATCAGATGTCTACTTTTTTAAAAATTAGTTATGATTATGAACTCTTCTTGAGTGGAATATTTTTTCTCCTAGTCAACAATAATCATTATATGCTTCTTCTTCTTCCTCTGTTGGAATATTGAATTCATATTCTTCTTGACTTCTTATGATATGGATAGAAAAATTATGCATATTCAAGTCTTATTGTTCTAAATTTATCAATTACTTTGGTTTCTCTTCTAGCATTTCTATTTAAAGAGAAAATAATTCTCGTCCATCTGTAAGGGATTCTTGAAATTCCTCTTAGTTTTCAATCGTTTCTCACCAATCTTCAACATATTTCTCGATGAAGATTTGTTTTTACTTGATTTGTGATTTTTTTTTATAGGAGTGAGCATAATGGCATTGCTTTTTCACATGCACTAACAACATGCATCTTTGATATCTCTTTTAGGACTTTTTATTTTTCTTCTCTTAAACCATCTAATAGGAGTTTGAATCTTTTCAGGAAAACCTTTATTGAATATATTTATCTTAAACCTTCATGTTTTTATCCACTGGATTGACCTGAAAACCATTGTTTTAACAGCAATTCAGCCACCGGCATCAATTTTTTTACAAAAACACGTAAACATATTAGTTACTGATTTACATTCTTGCTAATTTTATAACATCAGTCAATAAAGTATATGATTAATTTCTCTTTTACTGTTCTGAAAGTTAAGTCTATCTAAGAGGTATTTCAATGGATTTTTTCTCTTTGTTTGGTTAACATGACCAGGATATTCAAAGTTAGAACTAAGTCTTCATCAAAAACGTAGCATGCCAAGCCATGCATTAGACATAGAAAATGCACTTCATTAACTCACGTCCAAGTTGAATATGTGATTCTTTTGAAGTCTACCATAGACAGAAGATAATTGGGAAGAAAGAGGTTTGATAACTACATCCTTATGAAGATTTTTTGGGGGTAACGGCCTCATCTCTTATAGCTTTTGTCAATAATTTATGAAATTACCTGCACATACCGCTATATTCACCTAGACCCTGTATTACTGACACCATCTTTGGCTGTACATCTAATTTTCAGAGAAATCAAGGAAAGAATAAAGATTTGAATAAAGATGAGAAGTCAAGTAAAAAAGGTAGACAATTGTTTCAAAGACTCAAAAGGCATAATCCAAGATATCTAAGGCTGTAATTACCAAAGGATAACTGAAAGCTATGGTGGTTGAAGTGAAAAATGATGAAGAGGAAGCAATTAATCAGTTTTTTGTAAAACTAGGTGGAAAGAATGTAGCTAAAACATCTATGTCAGCTGTGTTTAGAGGTGTACAAAGTACAATTCATAACTCAATAAATCCATGTGTACCTAGTAGCTATGTCAAGGGTTAATCAATGTTTAGGAACCCTTTTGTGTGTTCTCTTTTTTCATAAGTTCAACTGCAGAATTGATTTGCGGACCCATTTGCTGCGTGCACAAGATTCACACCAAAATTGGGTTTTATTTATATTATTGATTAGCAGGTGTCAACATTAAAAGAAATTGTAAAAAACTTTTTTATTGGACGAAGTTATCTTAGCACAAGTTTTTATCTGCATTAAGAGTTATATTTTCTCAACAGAAAAATAATTGATATGTGCCTTAGTATCTCCTACAGCACTGAAAAAAATTAACACAAGATATGTAATCGTCATCTAAAATAGAAATCATATCAAACATTATAACTCATAATGTCTGCTAGAGAGATGAAAACTAGGCCATTGGAACTCTTAAGTATAGACAAATGAAGAGGTGTCTCTCAAGAGCACCACCCACAACATGTAACTAATATATATTGTAAAATAGAGAGACAAGCAGGGTTTACCAGATGATAATCTAGAGACACCAGCAACTTTGAGACAATATTAGAAAACGATATACAACTTTTTTACTGTCTCTAGTTTGAGACATATTTGACCAATTTTTGTCTCTATTATTGTCTCAAATCATCCCTCCTTGTAGATAGTGCAGCTAAGTGTGTATGGTATTTGGACAGCTCATTCCTATCGATTAAGCTCACCCAATCCTCCATCAAATGACTCAACTCATCTAGAAAATTGTTCGGAGATCTTTATTGGCATTGACCTAAGTCATCTGACTTGGATTTATCCATCCCAACTCTTTATGTAATCTGACAACTGTTGTTGCTATTCATCATCAAAAACTGAAAGATCGCCATTTAGTCGTTTGAGGGTCACCATGAACTGTACATAGTTAAGCCCCTCTTTCATAGAACTCATTTCAATTTCCAATAATACATGACGAAACTGTGGTTAGGATTTACAAAATACCCCTAGTGTTCTCATTATTATGATTCGTAATATTATTAATCATGAGTTATACCAAAATTTATGTATTCAAGGAAAAAATTGTATGAAAGTTGATATTCTTTTAATGATATAAGTTGTAATTTTATACACGTGAAAAATATGAACCTCTATCATTCTTCTTGAAGATCCAGATTATTTTGGTGTTGTAAGGAAGTCAATTTTCTATTGGAATACTTGAAACTACACATCTGAAGCTCCTATTATTATCTTGAAATCAGGTTGACGGAAACCTAGTGTTAGGAATAATATTTCCTGTGTAAACATTATTGATATTCCATATATTTGGTGTCAGTGCTGGTTACAGTATTCTGGATTGCAATATATTGTGTTGAGTACACCATGATGTAAGTGCCAGATTGTAACTGGCACGCCTAGATTAATGAGTTGTCTGAGAAATATATGCTATGAGTGATATAGTGCAGAAGCACGAGACTCATTTGTAGCAGCAGTAGTTTGAGATGTGATAGTTAGACTTTGTCTTAAATTAAGGCAGATCAAAGATTCTGGGATATCATTGATAATCTCCCTTGTCTATTAAGATATCTACGTACATGAATTATCAAATATGATATTATTATTATTCGGTGTATATAATCTGAGGGAGGCTCTGCAGTGTTTAACTTGACGGCAGGTTCAGCGAAGTGTAATTCTGCAGTGTTATATTCATTGGAGATCAGAGCAATCTCTGGTCCTTAGGCTGTGATGGGAGGACCTACAATTCGTGTGTTATACTCCAACTGTGAATCTGTAGCAGCTCTTGAGCATTTGAATCTATGTGGCGCAAAGGAGCTAACAATCATACCTGGAACAGTCATTGCAATTCCATGTCACTTAGATCTATCTGCAAGTGTATTGTTTGCTGGATACAAGATATTGATCATGGATTTTTCATCTTTCTTTGTATGTGTACTAGCGTGCCCCGGTGCCCCTGCCCCTGCCCATAGCAATTCATGTGGACTTCATCTCCCTGAGTATTACTTCATTCACCGGCCTTATTGCTGAGAATGTCCTGGTATCCTTAGCTGGAGCTTGGGAGGTGATTCAATGATTATCCTGGTGGGTCTGTGAATACAGCTAAACTTGCATGCTATTTCCTTAGACGGCGTAAAATATGGAGTGGCCACATCGTGTCGAACTTGTTACATAGAGCCATCCAATATCCATGCGATAGATCTGTAAAGTTTGATCTTGGAGCCATAAAAATGCTATTCATAGTTATTTGTGCATGCAACAGCCACGTGGGCGTCTCGTTTCTAGATCAGATATTCCACGATTCTGCTCGCATCTGGCATGCATTTAAGTGACGTTTGTTGGAGACTCCACGAAACTTTAGGCGAGTAGTTATGTCTTTCTTCTTGTCATTGTGAAGAGTCTTTGGTCTGTACATCAGTTCGTTTGTGAGGTTAAATACATCTCACTCCTTTCCTTTCATTATTATTCCACCGAATTTTTATCTTATAGTTTAGTTTTAAAAGTCAACATTTTTATTAGTAGCTCTTCCACATATCATTTCTATAGAATAATAAAAAGTAAAAGAGTCTCATTAGTCGGTGTTAAGAGGAAGTTTCTAATTATAACTTTAGTTATATTAGAAATGTATCTTATTATTTGTCAACAATAGTGAGTAGAGTTTTGTAAATGAGTCTATTGTCAAAAAGTCAACAAGTCAAAATATTGTAAAAATAAAAATAAAAATTGCCTCACATTTCTACTATTGGACGCATTATCGCTTGTACGCGACGTCCAAGTGGGGGGGTGCATTTTCGGTGGAAACCGGCACCCAGTAGTTTGTAAATGAGCCTCATTTCCATATCTGCTAAGTAAGTAGCAAACTTTTGGAGGATGGAGGCAACGGAGGCAGGAGGACAATCAGCGTCCTCGAGTTCGTCACTACCTCAGAGGCCGCAAACTACTTTAGTGACATCTTTGTGTCTTGTGTGATGAATAAGAACAGATGAGCATCCCTGTTCCTGTGTGCAGTGCAGTGCTTGTGTGTCCTCCTTGATGATAATGATTTGTACCATTGATACTATTGCAGGAAGTGTTCTTGATCAAACTGATTTGATGGTTGATGTGAATTGGTTGAACGGTCCCAATTCATGTATTCATCTAATAGGTTGAACGGTCCCTGGATGATGTAGTTCCCACAGTCAGTGTTGAGGATCGAGACCATGTGCATGCTACGGAGCGGTATGCTTCTTAGTTGAAGATGGTGTTTTCCCCGTGTTCGCACTAAGGGGGGGAATGTTAGGATTTAATATCATAGTGCTCTCATTATTATATTGTAATATTATTAATATGAGTTATACTATAACTCATTATTAATAATACAGGTTTGTTATATTGTTTCAACAATATAATTTTGTTATACCCGTAATGATATTAACGGGTTGTTTTGTTGTGTGACTTCCTGGTTTGTAGGAAGTCAGTTTTCTATTTCCTTGGCTATTTATTAGCCTTATTATTATTTGTAATCAGGTTGAATACAATATCAGAATATTATTTCCTGTGTAAACAATATTGCTGTTCCAATAAGTGTCCCAGGCTGATAAGATCTGATAGCATTATTCTAAACGGAAACAAGGTGCTCTACATCCTCCTAACATCTGGGTCCGAAATCTCCTAGAAAAGATGATAAAACTAGTGATACACACGGACACCTCACTATGACATCTAGATTGTCTATAAGGAAGATCAGTTTGTCACTGTGTGCTCACTACAAGTTGGAAATTGTTGACCAGTCTTTGAATCATGTCATAGGTACACTGTATAGACACCTTATTTTTCACACATTCTAACAATTTCTCTTTGTAGTTTGTTGGTAAATTAATCCCCTCAAGTGCATGCCTTAAGCTAAGGGTTCAATGCCTAATCGAGTAAAAAAGGCTACTGAAATATTCACTTCAGGCAATTTATCAAAATTCCTGAATCAGGTATTAAGCAAGTTAATCCCCAAATCTTCAACAAGGGGATACTATAAGTGGACGACAACCTATTACATTGTTGAGTGTTAGGTATAAAATCCTTGCCAAATCTTTAGCTCTTATAGTACGAAGCATTGCTAGCTGGATTGTCCATAACAAACAAACTGGTTTTGTTCATGGACGTTTCATTCTGGACACGGTTTTGTCTACTTGGGAAGCTATGGAGTGGGCTAGTTAAACCAAACAACGGATACTCTTCCCCAAGCTTGACTTTAATAAAGCATATGATCAAATTGATTGCTACCATTTCATTTCTTTGGAAATGCGGATTGCTCTTGGCTTTGGCCCACGATTTGTTATCATGGTGCACCCTCTATTTTCTTGTGCCTCCACTTTTGCAGCTGTAAACGATGTTCTTTCTCCCCACATTATACTTCATCACTCTATAAGGCAGGGTTTCCCACTTGCACCATATCTTTATGTCCACATTGTGCTCGATTATCTTTTCGAAGTCGCTTGCTCTCAGGGAAGGCTTCATGGAATTTATTTGCCTAACGAGTTCCAAATGTTTAACGACGCATTGCAATGAATCTCTCCTCTCCCTTAAAGCTACTCCAAGCTCTATTGATGTTGCTAAGGAGCGTCTTGATACTTTTTGCATAGCATTTGGGGCTGTGGTGAGTCATCATAAATCTGAATAACGATTTGTTAGTGGAGATAATGTACCCACTTGGATTCCTTTTGAGTGGTCATTTGTTCGCCCAGGCACTATTGTCAGATATTAAGGCAATCCATTTGATCTGTATCTTTCTCTGGTGAGCATGTAGGAGTGGGTTCTTTGCCAAATTTAGACAAAGCTTCTTTATTGGCAGAACAAGGATCTCTTCTTTGCAGGTAGATTAATTGTGGTGAGCAGAATTTAACAAGCATCCTATGTTTATTATGTCTCATGTTGGCTGCCATCAGAGACACAATATCTACATCTTGAACACATTTTTGCAAGCATACCTCTCGTCAAATATGGTGGTATTAAAGGTCTCCCTTTGGTGCCTTGGCTTGTTTTTATTATGCCCAAGGAAGGAGGGTTGGGCTTCAGGGACATTTTCACACAATTGTAATTTGACAGCCAAATGGGCGATACGTTGTTTAGAAGGGTCCTCTTCATGGAAGATTTTTATGAGGCATCGACTTTAACAGCTCCTCTATTTGAGCTAGATCAGCAGTTCCTTTGGTCTTTTCGATGTTATTGCTGATCTTACAAATTTCCAGATTGCTGGGTCTATTGTTCTCAAAAGTATCTGGACATCCCGGAAAACAATTGCAGGATTGATCACATGGAGAACTTTTGGTAGCCAAACTGGGTGGGATCTGCCCAATATAACTATATGGACTTGTAAGGTACACGATACATCTCTTGCTTCTATCCCGCATTTCCAAGCTCATAGACTCGGCAAAAAAGGCATCTTTTTTCCTGAAGGATTTATCAATGCACGTAATTGGAAGGATCGGTGATCCTTAGCTCATGAGTATGCTTTACTCTACAAAAATAGTTCTTCTATTAAGGAAATTCAGGATCACATTCCCCGAAATGACTTGTTTAAGATGAATTTGAAAATGCAAGGGCCTATTTCACATGATTGAAGATGGCTTTAAGGTCATTCGATTTCCGTATATGACACACACCGCCTTTATCACTTCTTACATCAGAAACAATCCCTTGCACCTGTTTTCAATGTCAGGTGGGTCTTCCCGATTCAAAATCGGTGTGTATCCATCAACTTTATAGTGTGTGGACAGTAAGGGGTCACTTATAAACTTCGAGTTTTTGGATGGCTTGAGATATATCAGGGGCTTAATTCTAAAGTTCAATTGTCTAAAAGTGGTCTTACTAATGGCCTTTGTATCCATTGTTCAAAACTAGAAACTATTAAACATCTTTTGTGGGAATGTTTTTTTGCCAATTATAGTTGGAAGTTAGTTCATTCATGCCTACCAGCACTTTTTCAGGGACAAAATAATTGGTGAGCAGCCGTGTTGGGAGATTCCCATACTCTTATTCATCATCCTTCTAAGATAATTTGGAATTGTATATGCTTTTCTGCCTTGTTCATCATATGAAATCTCATATGTAATTATCTTCCAAAATGAGGTATGCAGTCTTGATGATTTTTCTCACTATTGGTAAGGTAAAATTTATCGCAACTACTTGCAGAAGGTTTTTTGCTGCACTGGGAGGCAAAGTAGTTAGAACCTAGGAGTTTATTATGATTTTCTTGTTGTTCTAACTTCTGGTTGCTTTACAAATTAAGCTGTAATCTATCTTGTAAATACTACTTGTACAGTTCTTGATTCTTTTGTACAGCCTTTGTTGTAAATATTGTTTTCTGTTAATATATGAGGCATCTATTCAAAATTAATTTATTTATTTTTAAAGTCAGAAAGGTCTTATGGACATGATCGAGCTACAATCACCAATCCCTTAAACATCAAAGTCAAAATGACATACCTATAGAGTTGATATTCTTAGCTAAACTCAATTGTTCCCAGTCTAGAGTGATTGCCTCTTCTTTCCACTCCAATGCTAGTAGCTAGGCTAGCGTTAGACCAGAGGTATGCTCAAATGGGTGCATAGGGAGTTGGTTTGGTTGGTACCTATTGCCTCATGAGAGATCATTTTGGCACTTGCTACAAAGCTTACCCTTGCATATCTCAAGCCTATGTTAAAATTGTACCACTTTATGACCACTTGATATCCTTAGTATTACCACCTTATATCGCCTTCATATTGTCTTTTGGTAGACAACTTCAGATCACTGCCAATACTCCGAACTCCAGAGTAACCATCTTGCTCTCACCTACATTTTGCTCTAAACATGCCATCTTTAGTATTGAAAGCCATGGTAACTTCTCCTTTGCAACTGATACAGCGATCGAGACCATTAGACAGTTCCTTTTTCCATCAATGTTCAATCAACAATAATCGATGCTGCTTAGCTTGAGTTGAATCATGTCCTTCAAGTACTCCATGAGTGCAGCCTATTTATCACGATGCTACATTGTAGTCATTTCGAATAATATGTTCATCAAATCTAATTCTTTGTATGCTGATCACAAATCTGCACATAAAGGTTCATGAGGTCTTAGGCATTAATAGTACCAGCTTACACTTCAAGGCCATCATTGAAGCATTGGGTTATTAGGAGCATCAAGTATAGGAGTTGAACAGGAAAGGTCTACCTTAGTCTTTGGACTCCCCAACTTTGGTCTACTTAAGTCTTTTATTTGTCCCTCTTGTGATCCACCCACAACAATTTCTCACACAATGCTACTAACCCAGAAGAGGATTAATGCACCAATAGTTTGCACATGAAGGTAAGTATCCCTAGCCCTAAACTATTTTTTCTTATTGGTTACTTAATTATTTTAATATATCATATATTAGACTAGGATAGTGTAGCGTATCTTTGTCTATTACGTTATTGTTCTCTTTATAGCACATGGTTACTGCGAGATGGCATTACAACCATTAGTTTAGAATTAGCTCTTGCTTACAACCCTTAGGATTCTATTAAGACCCCATACCTTAGATACGAGTGTGGATAGGGTCTTCTGGATCCACGACAATTTACACCTCTTGGTTGTATCTATAGCTTGTGTGTTGGATCCTAGGTAGCCGGTACGTGCCCTACATGGCTTGTGTATGGATACAGTACATACTTGGTACGTGATACGGGTATGGTACGCTGAGGTACAGCCAAGGTACACTTCCCAAGAAGTACCCAGATGTACCCGGGTACTGTTGAACAACCTTGGCCATACCAATAATAAAAACAGCAAAGAAATTTATTATTATTATTATTTTATTTTTTTAAAAAAAAAAAAACTATTTTTTGGGGTCAATAAAGGTCAATAGATGGGATTACGTAAATGATTCAACTGTGGTAAAATAAGGACATTCACAGAAGTACCTAAAACAATCCCTGAAACTGCAACAGTTGAGATGAGTTTGCGTAATGTAGGATCAAAAACTGCAGTGGCAGCATCTCCACTAGCAAGTAAGACTATTGCAGGAATAATAAGAGAAATCCCAAAGGAATTCGAACTGCCAAATTTGAAGGGAGCTGGTAATAGCCAGAATTCCAGTCCAGTTATGTGCTTTCTTACTATTTATGATTATAATTGGACATTGTAACATTTGGAGTTTGAACAATGTACTTGTTCTAAGTTCGATAAATGAATATCATGACAAAATGCATTGAATTATTAATACATTATTTGGCTAAATCACTTATTTAATAATCTGTTTACTATATTCATGTATAAGGCTGAATTTTTGCTTATTTGGCTATATTTTTAATATATATATTGTATGGCCGTACCCAGGCCCCCCCAGAAAATTGTCATACCAGCGTACCGGGTCCCTATACCTGTACTCATACCGTACCCCGTATTGGCTACCTAGGTTGAATCTAATACGGTCAAATACTTATATCATAATCTATATTAAGAGAGGGAGAGAGAGGATCTTCATATTGACCATCATAGTTTACAAACATTCTAATGAACCTGAAATGAATCTTACCACAACATTGATTGGGTCATCTTAATGTTTTCCTTTTATTTCTCATCACATACTCTTCACCATCATTACATTCTGGTGAACCCAACATGAATCTTGTCAGAGAAATCAACCACATTCAAGAACATTAATTTTACTATAGCAGAATTTAATGAAATTGAAAAAGTAAATCAATCAGCTAGTAAACATCACACAACACCAAATTTACGTGGGGGAACCCTTCCAAGTAAAAAACCCCACACACAAAATAACATTGTCATTTTATTAATTTTAGACAAAACACCTTCATTCTCACTTCTCCATAAATATGCAAAACATGAATATCAAATTGAAGTTTTTCCATATGTTGGTTCCTATTGAATGGAGTTATTTAAAAGTTTTGAGATTTTGTTATACTCGTGAAGGTTTGCAAAAGTCAACCTTTTTCAATCTACTAAATAGTATGATTTTAAATTTGCAACTCTAAAGTAAATATAATTTTATTAAAATAATTCTAGGTATAAAACTTAGATTTATGGATGTCGTGTATACTTGTTAATGGGGCCACAATAATTGTATACCTAATTAACATTACATGCTCCAATACTCCCCCTTAATGTTTAGTGGGGACACATGCTATCATCACCTTTTTATTATAGAAAGAATTACAAACACACCTCATAGGATTTTAAAGTTATCACCTTTCTATAAAAAAATTACATGCCGCACAAAATATAGGATGAAATGAGGTTAGCATACTAAAGGGATTGAAAAATCCCTCAGTTTCTTAGGACAAGTGCATATATAAAGTCTTACATGAGTTTTTGGAGTCTTTTAAAATACAAGGAATCTTCATATCACAATGATTATCTGGGTTCTCTTGTAAACTCGCATAAGGTGATGTTTACACAAAATTGCATAGGGTGACATATTACACTGCCATTTACAATATAGAAGAAGCATACAAAAGGAAGATGCATCACGATCCTTAGGAGGTGGCATTGTCATCCACACTCCCTCTCAATGGAAACTCTAAAATGCTCAGCATCGCTTGAAACTTCCAAAACATCACAACAAAAAGAGGCTTCATGAAAATATTTGCAACTTGATCTTCAATAAGATAAAGTTGGAGATCAATATCACCATTGACGACTTTTCCTCAAATAAAATGCATATAAATCTCAATATGCTTCGTTCACTAATATTAAACTGGATTGTTCACAAGAGATGTAACTCTGGTTGTCACACAAAAGTTTTTTGTTTCCTTTGACATCCATATGGAGTTCTTTCAACAATTTTTTAAGCCACAAGACATCTTTAGCTGCTTCCAAATCACTTCTACACTCTACTTCAGTGGAAGAGATAATACTATTGGTTGTTTCTTGCTACTCCAACTCATGGCACTTGTACTAAACTTGAAAACATGTCCAGACATAGATTTTCTATCTATCACATCACCAGTATGGTCAACATCATAATAACCATATAACTTTACATCATTAGAACAAGAATAATATAAACCATAATTATTATACCTTTAATATTTTTAAGATTCTTTTAGCCATTTTCGAATGATCATCATAAGAATCCTATATAAATCTAAAAGCAACACCTAGTCCATAAGAAATATCAGGCCTAGTAATATGTAGATAAATTAGAATACCAACGAGTTATCAATATGTAATGTCCCTTTCAAGACTGAAACTAAGAAACAAGGAAATAACATAAAATGCAATTTACACCCCAATTGATAGTAAACTGTATTTTATGCAAAAACTAGGGCAACGACCTGTTTTAGGTCCACAAAACCCTAAGTGACCTAGGTAGAATTCAGATTTTAGCCTTTCCCACACACAAATCTTCAAAAATACATCATCAACATGAAGCACTTAATGAATTCATGCAAAATAAATGCTTTAGCAATAAATTACAAACTGTTGGAATTAATTATTGCTCAAAAATAGTAGAAACTTCAAAATTCCATATCTTCATAAATTCTTGGAGATAAAATGCAAATGATTGCTCAAATTGACCACAAAATATCAGTTATCTAATAAAATGAGAATCAGATTTTTTCAACCAAGAAAACCCACTGAAAAGTGATCCCAAAATCTCCAACTGGGTAGATCAAGCTAGAAATGAATGTGGCAGCCCCAAAAAAGCGTGGTTATCTGGAATGTGTTCCCCAACACTGATAGAAACCCTTGCCATTCTGAACTTCTGAATTTTGAAGCTCCAATTTGACTATGGATGAAGTCACCAATACAACAAATGAGGGTTTCCGTCCCCAAGTGTTGTGACTATTGAGGGTTTTTGTCTCAAATAGGATCTAATGAGGGTTTTTTTCCTCAAAGGGTGAAAATGAGATCTCAATGCTCAGATTTCAAAAAGAGAAGTATATAATTCACAAGATGATGATTATAATGAGCCCCAACTTTGTTTTTATAGCATTTTTTTTTCTTTCTTTGTGGAGCGCTCCATGTAAGCCTCTTTATTTCTCTTTTTTAACATTTGTTTTCCCTCTTTAAGAGGGACGACCTCTCCCTTTTAGTTGACTAAATATAATGAAGATAGACTAAGGGTTTATTTTCTACTTTAGTATTTAAAAATATGTTTTATTTTAATAATAATATTATTAAGTTTTCCCAAAATGAAGAATTGGTCAGGCCCAACTTAAAATATTATTAATTATTTTTTATTTAGAAAAGCGGACATTACAAACCTCCCTCCCCAAATTTGTTTGCCCTCAAGCAAATGCAAGCTCTCATACCCAAATTCCAATGTGCCAAAGTGAAAGAACATGTAGTATTCACATTATCTAGTTCTTGTGCCTGTCAAGTGAGAGAACTTCTGCAAAAACAAACTTATCCAATGGCTGCCCCTATCTTCATTGAAATCCCTTGGCAGCCCATGAAGTTTTATGGCTGCCTTGAAGAAAAAACCAATTATCCCAATTTTATCCTCAAAAACAACAATAACAATTTTTTCCCTTATACACTCAGCTGTACAAAACACTTTCCAGCCAACTGCAAGCTCAAACAAAGGGAAAAAAATTGAAAATTGCTCAGCAACTTGACCAACAAAAGCATGTCCCAATGGGGCATCTTCACCTTCCATCTCACCCTTGTCAACTATGTTGGAATAACACCCTCTAATCACATGCAAGAATGCAACTAAATAAGAATGAGAGCTGCCAAAAATAATGTCAGCAATGCTATTGAGTACAAATGGGCTCATAGTTGTCATAAGGATGTTTCTTCTAACATTTGAGAGTAACCCAACATCACCCCTTATTTCTCCTATGCTTGGTTGGAGCCTTTTTGCAAAAACTGCCAGATTATGAGTCATCATACCTTGCCTTTGTTGTGTTGCTATGATTTTCAAGTGGGTTGCCATTTGAAACTCATCATTCACCAATATCCAATGGTACTCTACTCTCCAAGAAAAAGTAGGAAGCGTAGTGCAAGGTTATCCCTATGTGTACCACAAAAGAAAGTCACCTTATTGTAGAGAACTCTTTTGATGTCCAAAAATGATAATTTGTGGCCGCCAACAAGGAATTTCGGGCTGCATACTCGTTGCTGCCATTTGCCTCTTCAATGTCTCCAATTTTTTCCGCTTCAACCCAAGTATTGAAGAGGCTTTGTCTCCTTGCAAAGGGTTATCACATGTAGCCATAAATTTTACATTCTTCATGATGTCATCTTCTGCTACAACTACAATCTTATTTTCTCCTTCATTTGTATGGGAAAAGAGCAAACTCAGTTGCTCTTCCTTCATTACACATGTACCTATTGTTGAGTATTTTGTCATTGATGTCAAAGGTACAACATTAGTGTTGATGGAAATATTGAGGTTTGAATATTTGTTTAATATTCAACATTACAACATTAGTGTTTGTAAAATATTTATCCATGTCAAAATTAGTGTGATGTCAAAATTTGAATATTTTAATATTCAACATCACCAAGGAATCTTACGACATATGGCAGCTTATGACGCGTAAGAGATTCTATGGCAGCTTATGACGCGTAAGAGATTCTATGACAACTTATGACGTGTAAGAGATTCTATGGCAACCTTATGATGCATAAGAGATTTTATGACAGTTTATGACGCGTAAGAGATTCTATGGCAGCTTATGATGCGTAAGAAATTTTATGACAGTTTATGACATGTAAGAGATTCTATGATGCGTAAGAGGAGTTACTCTTACATGTGTAAGAGAATATTTCTATTTGGAGCAAATATTTAATATTTGGAGCAAATTGGCCCATGGTATGGGCACATGGTTTTAGGGAAACCACAAGTGGTTTTTCCTCTCCTTCTTTCTATATAAGCAAGTGTTGTGTGCACATTTTTTGCAGAGCGAGAAAGAGAGCATTTTGCATGAGTGTGATATGTATGTGAGCTGATATTATAAATCTCTTAAGTGAGTATGAGTATGTGAGAGAGAGAATATAGAAGGAGAAATTATCATTGATTTGTATTGCAGATTTTCTGGAGTGGGTGCTTCGGATTGGGGATTGGTGTCTCCAGAAGTTGGTGCTTCGAATCAGAGATTGCATAGTCAGTGGTGTTTGCATTCAAGGGCTGAATTGGTGTTCAGCTTGGAGATTGGTGTCTTCTGTGAGTGGGTGCTCACACTTTGTAAACACTATTTTTTTGGCTGGATTTGGACAGTAGATCCAAGCAGTCTCTTTTGGTGGATGTAGCCCACACTGGGTGAACCACGGTATATCTGGTGTTATGTGCATTTGATTTTTGTGTATGCTCTCATTTTACTTTCAGATTTGAATATCTTGTTAAGTAGAAAATTAATAAGTTGGAGAAAAAGTTTTTATTGTCGAATACTGATTCACCCCCTTTCTTAGTATTCCCGTGCTTCTAACAATTGGTATCAGAGCAGGTTCCTTCTGTGTAGCTTAACAGCTAGAAGGTAGATCAGAAAGCATAATGGCAGCTCAGGAAGGATTCTCCACAAATAAAGCTCCGTTGTTCGATGGATCAAACTATGCCTTTTGGAGCATAAGGATGCGAACCTATTTGAATTCTCTTGGACATGATATTTGGCATTCGGTTGAGAATGGCTATACGGCACCGGCAACGCCACCGACAGATCCGGCTGGTAAGAGAGCATGTGAAAATAATGCTAAAGCTATGAATGCTATTTTGTGTGGTGTAGCAGATTTGGAGTTTGTAAAGATTATGCTTTGCAAAACTGCCAAGGAGATGTGGGATAAGCTCAACAGTTTATATGAAGGAGATTCAAAAGTAAAGATGGCAAAGCTTCAGACACACAGAAGAAAGTTTGAAAGTCTAAAGATGAAAGAGGAAGAGAACATTGCAGCATATCTACTCCGTGTGGATGAGACCGTAAACATGATCAAAGGCTTGGGTGAAGAGATGGAAGACCCAGTAATAGTACAAAAGGTATTAAGATCTCTACTTCCTAGATTTGATGCTAAAGTTTCAGCTATTGAAGAACTTAAGGATCTAGATAAAATGAAAATGGATGAGTTACATGGAATACTCACGGCTTATGAGATGAGAACAGAACTAGATAAGCCAAGAAAAAAGGAATCTGCTTTCAAAGCTTCAAAAGGAAAGGAGAAGAAGGTTGAATCAGATGATGAATCCGATGAGGAAGAAGAAGCCCTATTGGTGAAAAATCTGAAAAGAGGATCTGGCAAGTACAAAGGTAAACTTCCTTTTAAATGTTTTAACTGTGGTGAGATTGGACATTTTGCAGCTAAGTGCCCGCATGCAAAAAGTGAAAGTGATGATGAAGAGCCTGTCAAAGCAAAGAAAGGAAAGCCTTTCTACAAAAAGAATTTCAAGCAAAGGAAGTTTGAAAAGAAGAACTGGAACCAAAACAAGAAGAGTCTATGCACCAGAGAAGATGATAGCTCAGAGGAAGATTGTTCAGAAGGTGACATTGAAGAACTTTTGTTTATGGCCCTTGAAGATGGAAAAGTTGAAGCTGAAGATGCAGTTGATGAAGAAGGTGAGGTAAACTTAGAAGAACAACTCATTTGTGCCTTGGGTGAGATCAAGAGACTCAAAAAGAAGACCCTGAAGCAAAAATTGCAACTTCAAGAGTATGAAGAAGCAAAGATAAATCTGCATGCTGACAAAGAACATGAGAATACTATTGTTGATCTAAAGACCCAAGTTGAAGAGGCAAAAAGAATAGAGGAAGTGATCAGAGAACAACTGAAATCAAAAGAAAAAGAATGCGAGAGATTGGAGGCAGAGATTGTCGCACTAAGACAGGAAACTGAAAAGTTGAACAAGAGACTCAAGTTTGAAAAAAAATTTGAGGTGTTGAGCAACATTCTAAGAGAACAGAAACCAAAATCATCCAAAGGTGGTATTGGATTCAATGAAGCAGAAAAGAAAGAGACCAAAGAACCAGAGAAGAAAGCCAACTATGCAGATATCCTAAAAGGCTCCAGTAAAGGAGAAAGCAACAAGAAACAAGAAGATCATTCTCCACAGAACAAAAACAAAGAAGAGAGCAAGTGGAATAAGGTACCAATAAGAAGTTTCAGAAGTTTATCTTATCAGAGGCAACCCTACATGACCAGGTATTCTTTTTACGGTTATTGTTTTTCATGTCACAATTTTGGTCATAAGATGATGGACTGTAGATCGAGGTTTCAGAGTTGGAATCAGAATTTTCATGCTAGAAACTACAATTCTTTTGTTGCATTGTCAAATTTGAATGAGCATGCGATTAGATGTTATGAATGCAACCAAGTTGGCCACATAGCAAGATTTTGCAGGAGTAAGATTACAGAAAAGCCAAAGCAAGAGAAAGAGGGAAAACAAATCATTCAGAAAGCCAACAATAAGAAAGTGTGGCAAAAGATAAAGGAGGGAGAAAAGGAAGAGGCTATGTTGGTACAAACCGCGCTCCATGCACAAGATGAAGAACAACCTTGGTACATTGATAGTGGATGTTCCAGCCATATGACAGGTGACAAAAGCAAGTTCCTGAAGCTGAAAAAGGCCAGTAGAGGTACAGTAAAGTTTGGAGATAACACTACAGCCAAGATCACAGGAAGAGGTAACATAAAATTAAATGGTCAAGCTAAAGTTGAAAATGTTTTACTCGTTGAAGGACTGAAACATAATCTTTTAAGTGTCAGTCAAATGTGTGATCAAGGTTATACACTCACGTTTTATGCTGAGGGTTGTGAAATTAGAAAGAAGGATACAGGTAATTGGGTTGCAGATGCAAATAGAACAAGGAACAACCTGTACATGCTAAGTGATGTGAAGGGAGAAAAGTGTTGCATGAGTCAAATTGATGAAAGCTGGTTATGGCACAAGAGATTGGGTCACATTAATTTTGACAACATGGTAAAAATCAGCTCAAAACAAGCAGTGAGAGATTTACCCAAGATCACAAAACCGCAAAGTACTATCTGCAGACAGTGTCAACATGGGAAGCAGACAAGGGTCAGATTCAGGACAAAGGAGTACTCTACAACGAAGCCATTAGAGCTAATTCATACTGATCTCTGTGGGCCAACAAAAACACAAAGCTTGCAAGGTGATTCTTATTTTATGTTATTAATTGATGACTTTACTAGAATGACATGGGTTGCATTTCTAAACGAAAAATCAGAAGCTTTTGATCAATTCAAAAATTTTAAAGCTTTGATTGAGAATGAGACAAACTCTAGGATTAAGTGTTTGAGATCAGACAGAGGAGGTGAATTTATGTCTAACGAATTTGATGAGTTTTGTGAAGAGCATGGAATCAGAAGACAGTTTTCTGCAGCAAGAACACCACAACAGAATGGTGTAGTTGAACGGAAAAATAGAACAGTGCAGAAAATGGCAAGAACAATGCTAAATGAGTCCAAGTTACCAGATGCTTTTTGGAGAGAAGCAGTGTACACAACGGTGTATATTCTGAACAGAGCACAGATTCGAGTAAACACAGAAAAGACACCATACGAACTATGGAAGGGAAGACCAGCTTCCGTGAAACACTTCAAAGTGTTCGAAAGTAAGTGCTACATTAAGAGAGACAATGAAGATGAGCTTCGGTAAATTTGATTCTAGAGCAGATGAGGGCATATTCCTTGGTT
Source organism: Taxus chinensis (assembly GCA_019776745.2). Classification (NCBI taxonomy): domain Eukaryota; kingdom Viridiplantae; phylum Streptophyta; class Pinopsida; order Cupressales; family Taxaceae; genus Taxus; species Taxus chinensis. The sequence goes on along the minus strand of CM034154.1, from coordinate 589,471,125 downwards.
ATTCATCAAGAAGCAAGGCTTACAGGTGCTATAACAAGAGACTACAAAAAGTAGTGGAAAGTATAAATGTGAAAGTCAACGATTGGAAGCTGAAGAAGAAAATAGGACACTCAGTGGTGCAAAAAGAGGATGAAGAAATCAAATCTGAGAAAGAGGAAGAAGAAGAAGAAGAAGAATCTGAACGAGAAAACACAAAGGCACCATCCAGATTCGTTCAGAAGAATCATACAACAGATCAAATCATTGGAAACAAAGATACTGGAGTACAGACAAGGAGGAGACTAGCAAGTGCACCACAAGAGGTAAACTTTTCCTTATTGTCAAAAATTGAACCGAGTAATTTTAATGAAGCTAGCAAGGATAAGTTTTGGATAAAAGCCATGGAAGAAGAACTTAATCAGATAGAAAAGAATGACACATGGGAGTTAGTACCAAGGCCAAAGGACAAGAATATCATTGGTACCAAGTGGGTCTTTAGAAACAAGATGAACGAAGAAGGAGAAGTTGTCAGAAACAAGGCCAGATTAGTGTGCAAAGGGTACTCACAAGTTGAAGGCATTGATTTCGAGGAGACATTTGCACTTGTTGCTCGTATGGAAGCGGTAAGAATGTTTTTAGCATTTGTTTGTTTCAAGAATTTTAAAGTTTATCAAATGGATGTAAAATCAGCATTCTTGAATGGAAACTTAGAGGAAGAAGTTTATATAGAGCAACCAGAAGGTTTTATTCTATCAAAAAATTCAGATTTTGTGTGCAAGTTAAAAAAGGCTCTTTATGGTTTGAAACAAGCTCCTAGAGCTTGGTACTCTAGACTGGACAAGTACTTGCAGGAACAAGGATTCAAAAAGGGAATTGCGGATAGCAATTTGTACATCAAGACAGAAGGAGAACATCAAGTGATAGTTGTGGTTTATGTGGATGACATTATTTTTGGAAGCGGTTGCAGGAGACTATGCAAAGAATTTGCAGAGGAGATGCAAAAGGAGTTTGAGATGTCTATGCTTGGTGAGTTGTCTTATTTTCTTGGTTTGCAAATTCAGCAGTCTAGTCAAGGCATTTTTATTTCACAAACCAAGTATATAAAGGAGATGTTGAAAAAGTTTAGAATGGAAGATTGCAATCCAGTTAGTACACCCATGATTACAGGTTGCAAGTTGAGTAAGAATGATGAGTCTCCCGATGCTAATCAGACCTTGTATAGGTCCATGATAGGTAGCTTGCTATATACCACAGCTTCTAGACCAGATATTATGCAGGCTGTTGGATTAGTTGCACGATTTCAGGCGGCACCAAAGGAAACTCATGTGGCAGCAGTAAAAAGAATTTTCAAATATTTGAAAGGTACGTTGGATTATGGTTTATGGTATCCAAAGAGTGATGATTTCACTCTTATAGCATTCACAGATGCAGATTGGGCAGGAAGTGTTGATGACAGGAAAAGTACAAGTGGGGAAGCTTTTTATCTTGGTGACAAATTAGTGTCATGGTTCAGCAAGAAACAGGCCTCAGTTTCATTGTCTACAGCAGAAGCAGAGTATATTGCAGCAGTGGCATGTTGTACACAGGTGCTTTGGATGAAGCAAACATTGAAGGACATGAAGGTAGAGTATGAGCATCCTATTTCCATTTTCTGTGACAATACTAGTGCTATTAACATCTCGAAAAATCCAGTCATGCATTCCAGGACAAAGCACATTCCCATTAAGTATCACTTTTTGAGAGAGAAAGTTGCAGATCAGCAGGTGAAATTAGAATATGTTGGGACTAAGGATCAGATTGCTAATATATTTACAAAACCCCTACCGAAGGAATCTTTTGAGTCACTCAGACAAAATTTAGGAGTGATCCATGTCACTCTTACTCATTGACTATCTCGAGGGGGAGTATGGACATCGGGGGAGCTACACATTGCAGTATCTTCAGCTCCGAGTACAAGTTCAGGTGACAGGTTCAGTTATCCCCTTGCCATTGATGTCAAAGGGGGAGAATTGTAGAATGGGGGAGAGTTGCATAGAACAGGTACAATGCAGCAGTACAGAAAGAGCTCAGAGGCAGAAAGTTGGATTTCAAAGCAAACAAGTTTTCATGTCTATTTTTAGCAGGGGTTTGCCATCAATGACAAAGGGGGAGTTTGTTGAGTATTTTGTCATTGATGTCAAAGGTACAACATTAGTGTTGATGGAAATATTGAGGTTTGAATATTTATTTAATATTCAACATTACAACATTAGTGTTTGTAAAATATTTATCCATGTCAAAATTAGTGTGATGTCAAAATTTGAATATTTTAATATTCAACATCACCAAGGAATCTTACGACATATGGCAGCTTATGACGCGTAAGAGATTCTATGGCATCTTATCACGCGTAAGAGATTCTATGACAACTTATGACACGTAAGAGATTCTATGGCAGCTTATGACGCGTAAGAGATTTTATGACGCATAAGAGATTCTATGGCAGCTTATGACGTGGAAGAGATTCTATGATGCGTAAGAGGAGTTACTCTTACATGTGTAAGAGAATATTTCTATTTGGAGCAAATATTTAATATTTGGAGCAAATTGGCCCATGGTATGGGCACATGGTTTTAGGGAAACCACAAGTGGTTTTTCCTCTCCTTCTTTCTATATAAGCAAGTGTTGTGTGCACATTTTTTGCAGAGCGAGAAAGAGAGCATTTTGCATGAGTGTGATATGTATGTGAGCTGATATTATAAATCTCTTAAGTGAGTATGAGTATGTGAGAGAGAGAATATAGAAGGAGAAATTATCATTGATTTGTATTGCAGATTTTCTGGAGTGGGTGCTTTGGATTGGGGATTGGTGTCTCCAGAAGTTGGTGCTTCGAATCAGAGATTGCATAGTCAGTGGTGTTTGCATTCAAGGGTTGAATTGGTGTTCGGCTTGGAGATTGGTGTCTTCTGTGAGTGGGTGCTCACACTTTGTAAACACTATTTTTTTGGCTGGATTTGGACAGTAGATCCAAGTAGTCTCTTTTGGTGGATGTAGCCCACACTGGGTGAACCACGGTATATCTGGTGTTATGTGCATTTGATTTTTGTGTATGCTCTCATTTTACTTTCAGATTTGAATATCTTGTTAAGTAGAAAATTAATAAGTTGGAGAAAAAGTTTTTATTGTCGAATACTACTTCACCCCCCCCCTCCTCTCAGTATTCCCGTGCTTCTAACACCTACACAGAACAAACTTAGAGGAAACAAGAGTTATCTTCTTCTTCATTTCATGCCTTGTAGATATGATGGCTAGCACTTTTTTTCTTGCAAACTTTTCACAAACTTCATACAAGTGATGGTTGTCCAAAAACTCGGTCATGCTGCCGCAAACACAGTTGTAATCATGCATTTTTTCCCTCAAAATTCATATGTAGATGGAAAACCTCCTATGATAGTTGTAAGCATGTTGTTATTGTTAGCACCCTTCACCCAAATGGTTGGAACTTCTTCTACAGTTGTTAACAATGGAAAGGGACTTAAAATTGTATGGACAGTAAGTGAAAAACAAGTAAAGGTGATGTCATACTGAATATCCCTCATGAAATCTTGCAAAAACGTAGTGGGGGTTGGAAACACTTTGTTGATGACTAAAAATACTCAAAGTGTGTTAAACTATCCCCTCTCACGGCTGTCCTCTTTTGAATGACAATAAATAACACCATAAACAAGGTGCAAATGTCTATGACAGCAATACAAAATCTTATGACATCATGCTCAAAAATCAAAAAATCAACATGTTTACAACTCACAACCATACCTTCTATGTCTGGCTGGGTGACGATGCTTTGGGCAGCAAGATAGCTCCATCTTGCTCATCTTCATACACAACAATTACTAATTCAACATTTACTTGGACATGCTTATCACTTTGGAACTCAAAACCCATATGTCTTGACTGTTGTTTTGAAAATAAAATTGTACATTTTACCTCATCATGTGTTGCCCATATACCTTGCCTTCTTTCATAAGTTTGTAATGTCTCCAAATGGAAAAAAAAATTGCCCCAAATGGATTTGAGGCAATTCCCGCGTTTAAAAAACCTTCTTCTTCTTCACTTGGCATGGTGGAATACTCTATGGGCTGATTTCTCTCTACCTTTTGCATGGTGCTTTCATCTTGCTGATTTTTTCTATTTTTTCTAATGCCTTTACTATCTTTCAAATCACAAAATTCTTCAAAGGTCAACATAGATTTTACCTTGGGACTAAGTGTTGCCTGCTCTTTTCCCCATATCTCCATGCCATCATCCTCGACTGGTTGTTTCCCCTTTTGGAGAAACTTTGTTCTGCTTCTTTCACCATTGTTTTCTTGATTTCCTTAAGAGCTTGATCTGATAGTACTCATTCCTTGTATGGATCTGCCCAAATCAGCAATGGCTCATATGACTGAGTCTCTTAAATCTCTCTGAGCATCCAACCAATAGGTTTGCAATTTTCTATGTGGCCTCTAGTGATCTCTTCACTCAAATAGTTTATCTTATCTGTAGGATGAGCTCTATGATTATGCCCATCCATGGTCACCTTCTTCATATTCAAATCTGATTTTTTCTTTCTTTCCTCATAGGCTGGGAGGATACATTACTCTAATACCACTGTAATGTACCCAAATGGAAAAAAATTTCCCCAAATGGATTCGAGGCAATTCCCACGCTTAAAGAAATAACTTATAAGAGACATCCCAAACTTATTAATGCAGATCTGATTTTTAGAAGGAAAATGCGACTAGGCATGGCAGTGAAAAGCCACAAAGAGCTGAATTAAAAACACTAAAATTTAGCTCAAATTATTCAATAAATATTGTCAAGGTGGGATCATAAGAAAAATACTAAATTTAGTCTTGACAAGAGGCTGAATTTATTTAATAAAATATCTGCAAACAGGCTGCCATAGTCACAACTGAAAATGATACTTCTAGGACTCCAAAATTCTGAAAATGAGATAGTCTAATGTATAAAAAATCAGGAGTAATAAAAGCAACTAAAAACAGCTCTAAAGCATCCCTTAAACACCCTGAATCGTCTTCTTCAGTGGTCGCTCCAACTAGAATAAGGGAATAGAAAACTGATAGCAATTTATTCTTCAAACCCTTGCCAAAAATTTGCAACTTTCTTCCTTCTACAACTGGAAAATACTGAAATAATACTACTAACCCAATGATGCACAATGGAAACCTTTGGGTAGAGAATCCTCACAAACTAGAGGAAGGGTTTTTGTCCTTCTCTAAGGCTTTTGGAGAGTTTTCGTCCTCAAGAGTGAAAATGCAAGCAAACAATGCTCAACATGTAAATCTGAAATTTTAGAATAAACAAAGTGATGCCTCCTAAGGCAAGTCGACTTGCATTTATAGAACTTGTGACCCAAATAGCCACCTTGGATAACCAATCATATTTGTCCCCTCATTTAATATTTTCCCATTTGATTTTACCTCTCTAGGAAAGTCACATTTTTCCCTAGGATGAATAACTAATGCCAAATTTTTTTGCCTTTTTCTATTTTTAAGTTTATAATAATTTATTATAAGCACTTATAATATTTTCTTTTTAATTTTTGCACTTTATAATAAAATAGCATAACGTAAGTCACCCTTGTGTTCACCCCTTAGCCGTCAAGTAGACAAAATAGGCTAAGGGTCTTTGACTAGGAAGGGAATATTACAAATTTCTCCCCTTCTTCTTGGTCGTAACAACTCTGATTATCTTGATATCCTTGCCTTGGAGTGTAGAACTTGGCTTCAAGGAACACTTTAGGAGTAAATTCTTTACAACTATAACAAGTTATAAACAATCCTTCATAAAAAAAATTTCTAACCATATGCATGAAGTAGCAATGTTGAATTCAACAAGGACTTCCTCTTTCTTGTAATTCAAAGGATCAACCGGAACCCAAATTTTTATGTTCAAATAATCTTGAACTTGCAAGAAAAAATATGTGTCCTATATTACTCAATGAGTACTTCACATTATTACCAATTATATTATGAGGCATCAAACATGACACATGATCATTTTTTCAACAAACTGCTATAATGGCACAAGTATGGCAGCGACATAGGAGGAGATTAAATGTGATTATTTCTATCTTACCTTGGGCTGCGAACAAGGAGCTCACCCTTATTTTGTTGGTACTTGTTTGGAACATCTTCAAAACTCTCGCCAAAGTTATAAACTCCCTCAATCTACCCCTCATTGACTATTATTTGGGAAATTCCAACAAATTGAAAGTAATTATGAAGAATAGGAAGTGCCCTTCCTTCATCGACATACCCTTCCATAATGTCATCCTCATATCAGTGTTTGAAGAACCGGTTGAACCAAAACCAAAACCGGTCGGTTCGACTAGTTCAATCTTTTTTGCACGAACCGCATGAAAAACCGGATTGGTTGACCGGTTTGCTACCGAACCGGTCAAACCGATCCGGGTCCGATCTAAACCAGCCAAGTCGTGCTGATGTGCATGCATACAGTGCATTTTTTTAAAAATTCAAATTTTTAATTAAAATTTCTACTTTTAATAAAACTTAAACCATAATTTAATACAATAAACAGCACCCCCCATTCACCTCACACCTCTCTCATTGAGCATTTGTGAGCATTTGTGAGCAAAAAGCTTTTGGAGTATAGCAATGAAGAGTTTAGTTTTGGAGTGATCTTGGAAGTTGGAGTTTGTTTGTCATTGCTTGTGGGCTCTTTGTGGTGATATAGGCTCTTTGTGGTGATAGCAGCATTGAAGAGTGTTGATTTGGAGTGAGCTTGGGGTTTGTTTGGAATTGCTTGTGGGCTCTTTGTGGTGGTCTTGACATCTACATTTGGAGAGTGCAGCCCATATACAAGCTTACAATGTTTCTTGAACTCATTTGTGTGCACATTGAAAGGTATGTTAAGTTTTAAACTTGCCCCTATTTTTAAATCTTATTAAATAGGAAATCTGAAATATATTTTCTTTATTTGCATTTTCAGATTTCTTTGCATTTGCAATGGCCCCCCGAGTTAAAGACCATACATCGAACCATCCTAAGTATTTTGTAAATATTGTAAGAAACACATCGAGCGGGGGGGGGTGGCATTCATAGGTTGAAAAAACACGTGGCTGGTCAAAGAGGCCAAGTTTCTCCATGCGATGCACCGGATATTGATGCCATTACATTGGAAATGATAAACTTGCTTGAAAAACATAAAGAAAAGAAAGCTAGGCAAAAAGAGATGGATGCTAAAATAGGGAGAATGAGGCAACATGCCATGGCCCAAGCAAGTGTTTAAGGCTCTTGCTTTGACCCCTTTGTCCATGTTAGAGACCCCTTTCAGTATGTCTCCCACATCCACTCATAGTCATGAAAACTGGCCTCAAAAAAGAAAGAACATCCAAAGCTTTTTTCCATCTTCTTCCACACCTGCTAGTGCCTCCACGCCATTAGAAAATCAGCCCACCTTAAATAACCATTGGAAGAAGCAATAAAAAAAGTTGCTTTTGATCACATTGCTAGATGGTGGTATGATGTAGATATCCCTTTCAATGTTGCCCGCTCACCTTATTACCAACCTATGTTTGATTCCATTGTTGTTGGTAAGGGCTTCAAAGGCCCTAGTATACATGACTTGAGAGGATCTCTTTTTCAGAAAGAAGTTGCATCCATTGATGAATATTTGAAGAGTTTGTAAAATATCATGGACCAAAATAGGATGTACTATTATGTCAAATGGGTTGAGTGATGGCAAGAACCGCACCATAATAAATTTTCTTGCCTCTTGTCCACAAGCAACTATGTTTTTAATGCAGAAATAAATCACTTACAAACAATCCACATGGTTAGAATGAACCAACAACTCAAAAACTGCCTTAAACTTTGCAAAATGATACTTTTCTAGACCAAGTACTCTTCAAAACTTGCAATTTTATGAGATTGAGGGCTAAAATTGCTTGAGTTTTCGACTTACCATATTTCTAGGCTCCCCTTCATACAACAACCAACCATTCAATGCAAAACAATCAAGAAATTACAATTTCACCTATCTTCTCTAAAACTGCCCTTTAGTGCTTCTCAGGCCAAATGCTTATGGTGAGTTGTTGTTGGGGAGAAACTTCAAACCTTCAAGCCAAAGTATAAACTATTTTAGATACCCTTTTGGGCCTACAAGGTGCGTGCAAAATTTAGTCTCACAACTCCAAGTTTAAGGCCTATTTCCGCCACTTTCCTTTACTCCACCAATGTTTCTCCTTGTAGCCCTGCCTACACTGTATTTCTGCCTTAACTTTAGCACCAATAGCTCATTTAACAAACTAAAACCTTTTTAGGATATCCATTTGAATAATTCATCAGTGTGGGGAGTGTCAAGGTATCTTCCTTCAGAACAAATGTCCCAAAACTCATTGTCTCAATTGTAAATTAGGTCTCGTATGTTCACTTACAGTTTTCCTAAGGAGATTGTCAACAATTTACGATAACTGCGACCTTTTGCACTATTTTCTTTTGAATATGAATAGGGAATCAATGTAGATGATAGCTACAATTTTTTTCAACTTTGATTATATGTGTAAGATAAGATAAAAATAAATATATTAATGCCCAACGAATGACCACGATAGTAGGTCAATGGGACTACAACCCAAACAATATACAACATGCGAGCGGGGGAAAACTCAAAATGAGTTCCCAAAAACAGAAGAAAGGAAAAGAACCAAAACAAACAAGAACCCCGAAGCCAAACCCCCAGAAGCGAGGGCAATGAAACAAACGGGCGAGAAAGAAGGGAGAAGCAGAGAAGGGAATGAAGGAAGGGAATGAAGGGAAGGGGAGAAAGAAGGGAGAAGCAGAGAAGGGAATGAAGGAAGGGGCAAACAAGGACCAATAGTCTACTCATAAATGGTAGCCACATCCCTCCTAACATTCGAGGCTGATGAAAAGAAGCTCCTGTTGGAATGGCAATCTGAAGAGGGGGGGCAAGGGCCCCCTCCCTACTAAGATCTAAGACTAAAACGACGACCAGGGAGACGGGTGGAGCAGGGCTGCCCTCTGATACGAGTGTGCGGCAGAGCCTACTGGTGATGACCAGGGGAGATGTGAAGGTCCAACCGGGGACGAACTGATCTATGCACTGTATATCTAGGTCAAAAAGGCTATGTCGTTTAGTTCCTCCACCTGCAGGTAGAACCAGAAAGAAGGTTGTAATTCGTCTCGTGGGGATGACTCTCGGAGGGGGATGAAGAATTTGGTCCCGAAACAGCAAAGACTCACAAATGTAGAGGGCAAGACACCGTTGGTCAATATATCTGAAGAAGACCGGGATGAGTCTGAATGCCTCTGAAGAGACAGTGAAATCGTCCTCTGATCTCATAGTAAATGGGGCCAGCGGAAGATGAAATGAGTCTTAGTCTCCACCTCTTGAAGGCTACAGAGCCTACAAAGTTTTGTCCTCCCGATCAATGTGGTGATCAATCTCACACCAAAGTCTGTGGGAGCCGACTCGAAATTGACCTAGAGGTATACGGAGGGCATGCATCCTTATAGACGAGAGGTGTACTGAGGGCGGAGGATGAGTCCATCTTTGATTTCAAGAAAGTGCTCTGCATAAAAGGACATCTTAGGGCGCAAACCCCTAGGAGGGTTCACCCAAGTAGTCTGAATGAAGCTCACCTGTAGATATCCTCCCGGATGGACCTGTTCAACACTTGCTTGGTGGGCAAGAGATGATTGGGATGCATGGTCAAGAGAATTCTGGTTAAAGTAATAGGAATAGACCAGAATTTCAAAGTGAAATTCCAATAGACCCTGTCAATAAATGTGGAAAATCCTGGACATAACTGAAGAGTGGTCACCAAAACAAGAAAAAGTTTAATAAAAATTGTAAAGGTAAGAAATTTAATAATCGGATGAAAAAACGGGTACCTCTCACGAAACCAATACGGACAAATCAGCAAACTATTGCTCTATTTACTGCATTTACAACATCCAATGACAATGAGTGGACCCTAGATAGTGGTGCCTCTAGTCACATGACCTACATGAGTCGGGCATCGAACTCATGCCATGTCATAGATATGTTGTGAAAATAGCTATCTAGGAGATAACTTTGTTATCTCAATTTGAAAGTTGTGGAAATATTAAGGAGGTGAGTTAAAAATGTTTTCCTTGTGCCAAAATTGAAAAAGAATTTCTTATCTTTCTCTCTGAGTCGCCAGGGTCCTCCTACCACCACCACCCCCTCCTCCTCCCCCCTCCCCACCACCCACTGTGGGCACATCTCCTTTCAGTTTGATAAGAAGGGATCTACGGATCTTACTCATCCCACAAGTCCGCGACCTTCTCCCCTCTGAAAGCCCCACTTCTCTAACCTGCCTAGTGTGGCTAGAGACCCAAGTACACATGCCTTTCCTCTGCCATGTGGGAGGTTGAAGAGCATCCCTGCCTTTCCCAGTTCCACCACCCATGCCCTCAGCCACTAGTCACTACTAAATCTTGCCCCATGAACCCTAATGGTATGATGTAGAATGCAAATCCCTGTCAACCGTCGCCTTCGCCAGGCATATATTACCCATGCCCTCCCCTCCTTCCCCACTCTTCAAGGTTGCCTACCAGTGCCCTTCTCCGCCGTAAGAAGTCTGATTCAACATTCATGAGCGCACTAATACTTTCCCCACCAGCTCCCCCTTATGTCCACATACGATTCAAGAAATCCTATCTCCATTTCCTTTCCCACACCTCTACCCTTTACGATGTTCCGGGGCAACAGTCTACCCAGATTGGCATCCCATCTACCTGGTAATCCCTTCACTCACCGTAATATCAAAGAGGCAATAAGGATTTGAACTGTAGCAAGGCAGCTGATGTGGAAGGTTTCCAGTCCGAGTTCTTCAAGCAGGGTTTTGAGGTATTTGGTACCTATTTGACAGATCTTTTCAATCAAGTGGTTAGCATGGGCTTCCCTCCTACTTGGTCTCATCATATCATTCACCCAATTCACAAAGCTGGGTCCATTTCTGATCCAGAACAACTACAGAACTATCATGGTGGGCCATTCTTTCTCCAAACTCTATGCTACAGTTCTCCACAGGTTGTTGTCCGAGATTTTGGAGCAGAAGCAGCTCAGAGCCAAAGGTCAGGCTTGTTTTCGCCCTGGTTACCACACCATCGACCACATCTTCACCCTTCGGGCTATTATTGAGGAGGCTCGTCACCGCTCTTCGAAAGTTTATTGTTGTTTTGTAGACTTTCGAAAAGCTTTTGACTCCGTACCTTGCATGGCCCTCTTCCAGCGACTTCGAGACATTAGTATTTCTGAGATTCTTATTATCGCCATCATGCGCCTCTATGAGTCCATCCTTGGTCGTCTTTGTACTGCACACGGATTGTCTGATCTCATCAGGAGCACCATTGGGGTTAAACAAGGGTGCCCCTTGTCTCCTACCCTCTTTGGCATTTACATTGATGAGCTGGAATCTTTTCTTCGGGATCACATTCAGGAAGGGGATGGTATGCCTTCTTCACCACGTCTTGATTTCTATTCTCCTATTTGCCGACGATATTGTTTTACTCGCCTCTTCTCCTGAGGGGCTTCAGAGACAGCTTGATGCACTTGCTTTATTCTGTGATCTTCGGCATTTGACGGTCAATCTGGGTAAGACCAAGGTCATGGTCTTTCAATGGGTTGAGGACATCACACCTCCATTTCTTCTTTCAAGGGGCAGGAGGTTGAAATTACTAATACATACACCTACCTGGGAGTCCAGTTCTCAGGGCCTAGATTCAAGTATGAGGCACGCTCTTCAGCCGAGGGTGAATAAAGGGTATGGGTCTCTTGCCATTCTCGAGAGACAGTGTTTTCGGCACCACTTACAGGACATCTCCTCCAAGATGTTTCTTATGAACTCCCTCATCCGCCCCACTGTTCTCTATGGGTCTGTTGTCTGGGGACCCTCCCTTTTGGACACAGATTGGGCTTCTGCTGAGAGGATTCAGACTCTCCTCCTTCGCCACTTCATCAGATGCAAAAAGACGGTCCCCCAACATATTATTTTGGCAGAGTTCGGAGCCCAACCTTTCCGTCTGGAGACTATATTTGACATATCAACCTTTCTTCACCGTATCAAGAGGTTTGGTGATCTCTCTGATGAGCAGGACAGGTATCCATATCTCGCTTATTGTTCCTCTGTGAGTATTGCCCAAGTTGTGGGCTGTTGTTGGTTTGTCGAGACTTCTATCTTGTTGGACTCAGTTGGTATCCAGATTGATCATCTCCCCCCTTTCCAGTATTCTCTTGAATGCTCCCAGTCATCTCTTGCCCACCAAGCAAGTGTTGAACAGGTCCATCCGGGAGAGATATCTACAGGAGCTTCATTCAGACTACTTGGGTGAACCCTCCTAGGGGTTTGCGCCCTAAGATGTCCTTTTATGCAGAGCACTTTCTTGAAATCAGATGATGGACTCATCATCCGCCCTCAGTACACCTCTCGTCACTGGGTGCATGCCCTTTGTATACCTCTGGGTCAGTTTCGAGTCGGCTCCCACAGACTTCGGTGCGAGACTGATCACCACATTGATCGGGATGACAGACTTTGTAGGCTCTGTAGCCTTCAAGAGGTGGAGACCGAGACTCATTTCATCTTCCATTGCCCCATATACTATAAGATCAAAGGACAATTTCACTGTCTATTCAGAGGGATTCAGACTCTCCCAATCTTCTTCAGATATATTGACCAGCGGTGTCTTGCTGGTCTACATCTGTGAGTCTTTGTTGTTCTGAGACCAAATTCTTCGACTCCCCTATCCGAGAGTCATCCCCACTTTTAGACGAATTACATGCTTTCGTTTCCGTGTTCTTATTGCCTGACAGGTGGAGGAACTAAACGATCAGAGCCTATTCTGACCTGAATTAGTGCCATAGATCAGTTCGTCCCTAGTTGGACCTTCACACTTCCCTTGATCGCTGCCAACAGAATTGTTATGCACACTGTCGTACCGGATTTGTCAGCCCAGCTCCATTCGTCCCCCTAGTCATCGCATCAGTCTCAAATCTCAGCAGAGGAGGTATTTGCGCCCCCCTCTAACTCGGGTTGCCAGTCCATCAGAGCATGTCATTTTGTCGGCCTCTAATGTACCAGGAGGGGTATGGCTACCATTCCTAAGTAGACCATTAGTCCTCATTTGCCCCCCCCCCTGGCAATTCCTTTCTTTGCTTCTCTCATCTGTTCTCCCCTGCTTGCTCCATTGCCCCCGCCTGTGGGGGTATTGGCTCTAGGACAAGTTTCCTTTTTGCTTTGTCTTTTCTCGATTTTTGGCCTGGAGCAGCTGGAGAACATATACGCACGTTATGCCTGGAGGAAGTCCCCGCTCGCACTTCTGTATCATTGTTTAAAAGCGAAGTCGTGCACATCCCATTGACCTACTTTTGTGCGTCATTTGTTGGACATTAATATATTTATCTTATCTTATCTTCAATGGGAAGAAGACTGTCTATAGCGGATGCAACCTCGAGAAATTTTGTCACCAACCTCAGTAGAGTCCTCTCAATGCGGTGCGGGTCCACAATTTTCTGTATCCTGCAATGGGAAAGTTAGAGGCCGCTATACAGCGGAAGTCTCTTGCCTGCCTTGCACGTTACTAATTCTACATGATGACCGAATCCACAAAGGAAAGATCATCATAACCATACAAAGCTCTGAAAGGATGTCATTACCAATGGACATGTGATGAGTGGTAAATAATCTATTGTCAAAGTTCAAATCCCATGTAAAACCGCTTGACCCAAGTTGATTGTCCGGGGCTGCCTACCACAGGTAAAGAATCCTCAAATCATGTTATTCACAATTCTTAAAAATAGTCCATTATGTCTGTGGATGATAGTGTGGTACCTTTAGAGAGAAGAAGGCTTCCTTTAAGTGGATCAAGCTAAAGAGTTCCTGCCTTCTACAAATAAGCGCCCAAGCTTGTTGAAAAAAGCCAACTCAGCAATATTTTTAGGCAATCCAAGAAATAGCCTTAAATGAACCTCTAAATTGATTAAATTTAATTTATTTAATATGCTGGGGCCTTAAACTCAAAAGGAATACGCTAAATTTAGGATGAGCATATTAAATGAATCGGTCAACCATTACAGCATTAAATTACAATTCTATAACCCAGTAGCTATTGGTCAATGCACGCTATGATGCTTAAGTGAAGTGACAGTGTGAATATTACTTTCCCATTAATTTAATTCGGAATAGGTAAGGGCTGCAATAAACCCACTGTAAAAATGCCATGATCTGCACTTCAGTTAAAGTAGAGCACAGCAATACACTCTCTAATGTAATTAGATTGACCTCTTCCTAAGAAAGGCAATTATCCAATTATAGAATTATGAGGGTTATATAAGCATGGGCTGCTTGTAAGGGTGAATTGATTTAATACCCTGGGTAAAGAATTGCAGCCAAGAGGTGTATCAGTGGACAGCCCTCATTTGAGTTTGGTTTTTACCTTTGATTCAGGTGAAAACAAATAGATTCTATCCAAATTGTAGAGCGCATAAGATCATGAACCAGGTTGATACCTATTATCATGTAATTGTTTGCCCTAAGGATCTTTTTAGGTGCTCATCATGTCTGTTGACAGGACTCCATGCTATTATTAATACTTTGCAAGTTTCCAACCAACAGAAATTTCAGATAGTAGAGCATAGAAAAGTGCAGATCTTCTACAATTAAAGTGTATGCGACAACGTCATGTTCTTGGCCATTTTTACATGACTTAGATTGTCAGAAATTATTACAGCTTGGTGTACAAAATTATAAGCTTGGAGCTTTACTCAATGTCCAATACATTGCATATATCCTCGAGACCTTTTGGCCAAGAAAGAACTTCAGAGCTATTGTGATCAGTTTTGACTACAAATCCGGCCAAGTAAGAAGTCAAAGAATTATGCAGACAATGCATAGACAAAGCCATGGCCAACATTTCTTTGTCATAAATAGAGAATCACGATGGACTCATGCTTCGCTAATGCCAAACTTGCAGACATCAGGAGACACAGCTCCTACTCCTTCCCCTAATGCATCATATTCTAACACAAAAGATTAACAGATCCAAAGCAGGAACAGACTTCAATCATGCGTGCGGTTAAAAGCAACTGGAATTATCCTCTTTGCATTTATGCAAAGCCCAGTTGCCAGCTGTTTATTATGGACCGCGCTGAAAGCTTACCATTTCTTTGTCAATTCAGATCAATGGGACATGCAACGTTGTGAAAACCCTAATTCGGCAGGACCGTCTATAGTAACTACAAAGACCAAAAAATTGTTTCAAGATTCTGTGCGAAAGTGGTGGGTGGAGGCTTCCAATAGTCTTCAAGGATGCCGGGAGCAGGTGATCGACTTGTACTCCTTGGGTACTAAATACTCACCAAACAATGGACTGCCCAAGTTGCTTCTCCCTTACGGCAAGCTCTCTCCGTCTGCTTTGTTGTGATAGCCTTATGTGCTCCATTGGCCATACCATGAAGTACAACCTCTTCTCCATTGGTTTTGAATTTTAACTCCATAGTTTAGTACATCCGTGTGAATTCTTCAATTGAATGCAACCATTGCACTCCAAAAACCACATTGGTTTCTCCTATGCCTACCACATAGAAATCATCACAAACCTTGTGCTTACCAAGAGTAATCTCCAATCCCTTCACCCTCTTGATACATGGAATAGTAAAGCCATCCACTACAATAACATTAAAACCCCTGAAAATCCTCTATTTTCAATCATCTTTGGGCTACCAAACCTTAATCCATAAAGCTGTGAGTTGCCCCACTATCAATCAAAATAGTTAGTCTATGCCCATGAAGTACTCCATGAACTCTGAAAGGATGATATCTGGAAGCACCTGAAAGTGCCAGCAAGAGTAGCAAGAGTACCATCTGAAGTCTTTTCTTCTCCTTTATTTTCAGCCATTGGTTCTTCCACTTCTTTTTTCATTTACAGTTCCTCTTCTTGTGCTTCATCATCTAATAGCACCTCCATATAGAGCACATGTCCTTAAGGAAGACTTTTATGCCTTCGTCCCCAGGGATATCTACAAGTGAAACACAATTTCCTCCTCTTGAGCTCATTTTTTGTTTCTATCTCCTTAGTTTTAGGCAGCTCCTTTTGTTGAAAACCACACTGCTGAAATGGCTTTTTCTATAGCCCATTAGGTGTTGGTTTTGGTTGTGTCGTAGGTTGTCATCTAGGATGATATCTCCCTTTTGGGGCTGAAGTATCCAAATCCAAAGCCTTTTTTATGGCTTCTTGAAGAGAGGTAGGGCTGAAAGCTTTCACAACATACCTAAGAGATTCAATTAAACCTTCCATGATATTAGCACAACAAATCTTCGACTCTCCGTCTACATCAGGTACCATGCGGACTAAAAGATCTCCTCTGTCACATCAGGTAATCACTAAAAGCTTTTGAAATTCAGCTACATAGTCACTTTCTAAATGTAATTGTTCAAGTTGAGCTAATTCCCATAAATGAATTTCTGAATCAACTCTATCAAAGTCACTCTAACAACATGTCATTGAACTCGCCATATGAATTTCTGAATCAACTCCATCAAATCACTCTATCAACATGTGATTCAAGTGCCTTTGTGCGATTAGCCCATGGTAACACCATTGATGTGTTATACCTTCCAGATGCAATGGCTTCCTCCTCCATCATTGGCTTGAGTGATAAGAAGGTATCCAGCTTTCTTTGGCTCATCCGTGCACGAGCTATACCTCTTACAAGAGCCATCAAATCGTCAGGGAGAGACATTCTTTGCCTTAATTTCCTGCAGCAGGTCTCTGTTGATTGTCTTGTGCGCCTAGGTTCAACTTACTTGGTCCACTCTTGCTTTTCTTTAGCCATTTATAAAACCTTGGTTGAGTGATCATTAGCCTCTCTAATTTCACCTAGAAGTACCATGTACTCTTCATAGTTGGCAATTAACCCCATCATCTTGTTCATTTGAATGGATGACCTTTCCACTTTAAAGGAACTGCTTCCTCTTCAACAAGGAAAGTCGGATTCCTCTATGGGTTGTAGCAATAGAATCGATGGTCCATCAACTCTGACTGCTGTCTGGTCCTCATTGTTCCACCATCTAAATGAACTTCCCTAGCACCATCTTGGAACTATGTGTATTCCAATTGCTCTTACATGGTGTTGACTAATTGAGCCATCATATCTATTAAATGTTCTAATCGTCACCACATGACCGTCTGGAATAAAATGTAACTTTTTTTCTCCCTCTGGTGGTACCTAACTTCTCTGTCACTACCTTGCATGAACATTGGTCAAGCTGCTAATTTTTTTCTTTTTCTTTTTTCACAAACCCAGAGGAAAATTACAACTCTGATACCACTATAATGTCCCTTTTTTAAAATATTAGTAGAAAATTGGAATTACTGGAAACCCTTTTGTTCAAAATTAAAATAACTAAAATTGCCCTTCAAACCCTCGTAGAAAATTCTAAAACCCTTAGAAACGCTTGCAAATAATTTTAACAATTTAAAACCAATACTCATATGCAGCTATAAACTCATACCTGAATTTATTTAATTATTTTTCTGACTGGAAATTAAATAAATTGCAATAGTACAGTATTTTCAGAAATTCAACATTTACCACACAACCCAACTAAGAAATTTGCAAAATACAATGGAATATGGACTTGTGAAGACCCTCCCGAACAAGTTGACAATATTGGTTTGTTGCGGATCCACTCCTAAGGGTGACGTCATCCCTCCAAGGGGTGGCGTTTAGACCTGCAAATTTCTGCCCTAGGGCAGTCCAAAACTCCTTAAAATGGGTTGTTGCCCTTCCTTTGACCTTCCAGCTATTGCCCCAATCCTTGATGATGTCCCAACACATTGAAATTAAGCTCAAATGTGATCCCTGGATGGAGCCACCAATAGAATACGAGGGTTTTTCGTCCCCAAATTTTGATCACAAAGAGGATTTTTGTCCTCAAGTGATGAATGTGAAGAGGGTTTCCATCCTCAATAGCTGAAAGTAGAAGCACAAGAATTCAACGCATAAAATTAAGATGATAGATAGATGATAGATGCCACCAAATGAACCCCTTCATCCTCTTATAAATTTTCTTTCCTATTTCTTTGAATTTTGGTGGCTGACTTACTTTATTTAAAAGTCACTTTTATTTTTAATAATAAAACTTTAAGTTGTTTTATAATATAACATAAAGTTAGCTTTGGTCGACTTCGTTAAATCATTAATTTTTCTTTGAGTATTTAAAAATACTTATATTTTAATAAAATAATATTATTAAGTTGCCCAAAGATTAGAAATGACTAGGCCTAACTTAAATAATATTATTAATTATTTTAATCTAGAAAAGGGGACATTACAATCAAGATAGTCAAATCTTCATATAAGTACATGCACGTGTCAACACATGTAATTATAAATAATCAAGTTCGACTAAATTTGGATTTGTGTAACTCATAACAATTAACTAAAATTAAATTGACTATGTTACCTATATATAGAGATCTATGTTTCCAATTAATATCCATTACTTTAACGATATGTCACTAGCTGTGGCCCAAAAATGTCGATAATCACGTCTTTTTACACATTTTCTTATAGAAGATCGTTCATTTCAATGACTTACTATTATCTTGACTCAAAGCCACCACAACTAATGATCAGTTTTTAAACATACTTTCCTATGAGTTTTCCATGTTGTATTGATTTAATAAGATCCAAAAGATTTGAATTGCATTACTGGAAAAGATACGCAGACCATAGATCAGTTTTAAGAGCATAAGAGCCAGATAACATGTACCCCAACTATTTAGCCATTAACCATTAACTGACACTAAAATTTATTTTGTATAACTTATTGCTATTCCTAAAAACCAAAAGATTTCTTCAAAATATGATTGTTTTAAGTAAAGCAAATGCCTTTGCTATAATCAGTACTTCATTTCTAAAGACTACAACTAATTTTCTTAACGACTAAGATTGAAGAAAAACGTATGTTAGAGCAAATCATGCCATGATGCAAATAGGTATACATAACACGTAAGAACCATCCATTTTTGTCATATATGTCCCTTTCTTATGCCCTTAAACTATTACATGTATTGGGATATGTATAGCCAACTTATGGCCAACATAATCTCTTAACGTGTCTTGTCACATCTTTCTATGATTACATATTGTTAGTAGGGTTGGCTTATGGATAAGCCATAGTTGGAATACTCGCACTCGGCAGACCCCCCAAAAAAAACTTGGCAATATTCAGCCAATACTCGGGAATACTCGGCAACTTAAAAAATACTCAAATTTCTTTAAAAAACATAAATTTTAAGCAACACATAGCTACAAAATGTATCAAATGAGCCCATAAAATGTTGGAGAAGTGTTTTCTATTGGATTTGAATACAAATACAATACAAAATCGCATCATCATGCGAATACAACCGGTGGATAAGTAATATGAATTTATGATGATTGACATTGAAAAATATCATCATAAATTTCATATCTATACAAGTTATAATATACAATAAATTACATTTTCCTCTTCCCCAATCTAGAGAAATATTGGGGAGAGGGTCTAGTGCCTCTACTAGTCCCCACACTCGGTTGCATCTCCATGCTCCCGCTCTGGCTCAATCCTAGAACTAGATGGTGGTCCTGGTGGCTCCTCTATTGCATGTTGGAGATCACCTCCAAAGATGCCATACAATCCAATATCTCCTCGGAGTCCTACTAGTGATTCTCCCTCCATAGCCTCCCTCTCAAAAGAAGCAATCTCGTCCGCTGTGAACGCAGGGTTTTCCTCTTCTTGCCCAGTTCACTCGTTGTATGGATCTATCTCATCCAAATCAATGAGCTCCTCTAATGTGGCTTCAACTTTTCTTGTGCGAAGCCAGAAATTGTATTGCACAAAAACCAAGTCGTTGAGTCTTTCTTGAGTCAACCTGTTGCACTTCTTCGTGTGAATGGCCTCAAACAAACTCCAGTTGTGTTCACATACAGAAGCGCTACAAGGTTGAGATAGAATTTTGAGGGCTAACTTTTGAAGATACGGGGTATTCCCTCCCAAATCCTCCCACCAAGAACCTACAAACAAGATAATCAAAAAATTATAATTAATTAATAAAATCAAATATGTAACTAATAAGTTACTTGGTAAACATTCTAATTTTTATTACCTCGTGACTGCGTGGATCTCTCTTGAATAGCTGGCACCAGAAGAAAAGAGTCTCCCCCTAACATGTTTTTAACTCTATAGCTCTAAAATGACGAGGGTCCCTTGTCTCAACATCTAATATCATCCTCTCAATACACGTTGAAAGGCCCTCCATAACCTCTTCGTTCAAATCTGTGAAGCTGTCGAAGTAGAAATAATTGGGGTTAAGGTAGTACCCTGCTGCATGAATAGGTTAGCGGAGTTGATTGTTCCACCTCCGATCGATAATCCCCCAAAAGCGACCATATCTGACGATATTCCCCCTGTAATAGTTTTGGATAGACTCTTTGGCCCTATCCATGGCCTCGTATATAAACCCCATGGTGTTTTGTTCCCCATCAACCAAACGCAAAACCCTCACCGACGACTCTGACACATACACACAAATTAAAATGTAAGATTGCAAACTTACAATACATATTACAAATAAAATAAAAAGCTGAAAAGTAAAACAATATATTTATAATTTAACAAATTAAAATAAATGATTGAAATATAAAGCAAAGTTTGAGATTACCTTGATGATCTTTATAGCTCTCATTGCAAAGATATCATCAAAAACTATCTTTGTAACCCTCTCTCCGTCAGCTTTCTTTGAATATTGTGAATCTAACCATGCTTGAATCACAAACATTTGTTTCAAAGGTGTCAACAAACTAGAAATACTCTGCAATGTCAAGAAGTTAGTTGCAAACCTTGTGACACCAGATCGAACAAGCTCTTTCCCCTTTGTGTGTTCTCTCATCAAGCTCAAAACCCAAGGGTGATTGTATAAGTACTTCGTTATGGTTCTTGCATCTTCTACAACCGGTCTCACCCAATCAATTTTGCCTGTCCTCCAAAAGAAAGTCAAGGCAATGAGCTACACAAGAAGTCTAAAAGAGTGATGGATGTCTCTCTTGCAGTAGTCTCCCAGACGCCACATATGTTGTTGCATTGTCTGTGACAACTTACACAACATTCTGTACACCAACCTCTAATACAACCTTCTTGTTGCCTAGATTTTTTGCATTGTTGAAAACCTAGGCAGTCATGAAATAAATCTCCCTCATTTACCGGTGAGGCTCCCGTGTCAGATTTGTCAATTAAAATATGCTAGTATCTATATGGGGTTTTACTTTAACTATGCAGCTCATGAACCATAGTTGTATAGTTTTGCAGTAAGTAAGCAGTTGTTTTAAAGAAAGGAAATATTTAGAGAAGGAAATAATAAAACACAGAGAAGAAATAGGGAAGATGTGCAATCCAATCAATAGATAACAGAGTTGATTGCATGCAATAGAAGAAACCAATAGATATCAACACAGAATTATAAGCAAAGGCAACTTCAGATCTAAATCTAAAATAACACAGTTTATAAGTAGATCTGAGATAAAAAGCTAGAAACAAAATGCACCATGACACAAAGTTCTCCGGAAATCTGCTCCTTTATATTCCTTTGCTTCAAGTGGCTATCAGGGGTTTCAACACAAAGTCTGGAACACAAGAATGATGCTTACAAATTCTAATCATTAACCCAAAGGTTCTTCTCCTACTTATAGAATGTAGAAGGTAAAGTACAAATGGGAAACTCAACTGAACAAAAACATAAACAAAAGGTAAAGATAACATCTAGTAATCATCCCCCTCTAATTCCTCTTCAAGTGACACATTTGCCACTTAACTAATAGAATTGTTCCACTAACTTAAAGTAATGGTTTCAAAACCAATAACTTTAAAGTTTTATAATTACATCTGGGAACGTGGAAAATAGAAGAAGAAAAAGTAGAGGAATAAAGACACGTCAGCTGTAACATTTATATCTTCTTTTTGTTCTGATGCTGAATATACTTGTCGAACATGTAATTCAGCATCTTCCCATCTGTCTTAACCACAACTTTTTCTGTCCTGAACTACAGCAAGTCTTCGTTCAATACCCTGATACATGCTACCACATCCTCCAAGCTAGGCTCGAACTTCTCAATATCCGACTACAGTGCCACCAATTTGCTGATGGAATTCATAGTGAAAGGCTTAACAGCTTCATCAATTCTCCCTTGCACCATCAGAAGAGACCCTTCCAGGGAATTAGGCACTCTGCTAAGAATGATCCGTGTGTATGAAGTAACGTTCCCATCCACTTCCTCATGAGTGAAAGCAATGACATTGTCTGGTAAAAATGATGCCATATTCTTAAGTGCCTGCATCCTCTTCAGCATAATTTTGTAGATCTCCAAACGGAAAGATACTACAAACTCAAGTTGCTTCCCCTTCTCAACTGATCCGTCAGGCACAATCTGTTCCGCAATCAACACTTCTCTCGGCAGCTTATTGATTTCGGCCAAAGTACTCAGGTTACTCTCAACAACTATGTTCATATCTATCGTGCTTATCACCAGTTGCTTCAGCTAATCTAATGCATCTTTCATAACCTTTAGGCGGGTTGGCACCTCTCCGAGTTGTACAGAAGCTTGACGAATGATCATACTTTTTCATTCGTCAATAGCTTTAACCTGGTTACTCGCATCTTCCATTTCCTGCATCAGATGATCACTCACCTGCTTTTGTGTTGAAATTGGCTGGATGGAAGATTTAGCAACCTTGACAATGATCTCGCACAACTGAAACACCTGCTTCTGAAATTCAACTTTCTCCGCCTTTTCTCTTTCAAGCCTAAGGAATAGAGCATCTATCAATGTCTGCGTGTCCTGCTTCAATCCTTCCGTGGTGGCTTGACCTATGGGTACTCTGGTTATTGTTATGTCTTCTGTCGTGAACTCATCCTCCTTCCCTTCTACCGGAACTGACATCTCAACAAACTTCTGCCCCGACTCCTCAATGATCAACCTTGACGTTACCTTAGCAACTTTAGGTTTTTTGTCTTTTCCGCCTAGACTCAGGAGCAGCTGCAAGTCGTGTTCCTCCAAGTTGATTTCCTCTCTAGCCTCTGGAACGAACTACGAAGTCAACCATTCTGAGAAATTACTTCTCGGAGAATGAGAAGTTGCTGAGTGTACCACTATCTCGCGCTCTGATTCCTCTCCATCTGAAACCACTACAGTGTTGTGGCTGCCATCCTCTTGAGTCATCCAAAGACAAAGCTCTTTCAAACTCTACCATCTGCAGCTTCAATGTTTCTTCAGGAACAGGGGCTGAACGGAGTGGCTGAGGAGAAAAGATGAATGTTGCCAGATTCAACAAAGGAATGGCAGTATCCTGCTGAGGTGCAACAGTTGGTGAAGTACTAGATGCTGGAGAAGCCGGAACTAACATCATAGCCGTAGAAGTGATCTTCTCCTTTGAATGAGACCTTTTGTGCACTTTAATCTTCTCAGGCCTTCTGCTGCTTTCTCCTCTGTGCTTCCTCTTGAGGGAATCCCATGTGCCAAAGTTGCCCGTGATTTGATTCATCAAGGCAGTATCCCTTCGTCAACAACCAGTTTGAAGTATTTACCAGAACAGCGGCAGACCTTTCCTCAATCGTATGGCAGCCCCCTACATTCTCCTGAAGTACAGGTCTATCTCCTCCCATCCAATGGTATGTGTCAAGTAACACAGGCCCATCATGCTTAAAATCCGCAGGTATCCGTGCTAATCCAAAGTCAAACACTTACCACACTGATAACCTACTAAAATCTTTTTTTCTGACCTCGTACTCGCTTCTGCACTTCACCTAGAAATCTTCTAATGAAGGCACGTGCGCGTACTCCTGGGAGATTGTCTTCCTTGCCACTCCAAATGGATCGAATTTCAATCGTGCTGGGAAGACGTCTTGCTCGTACTCAGAAAACATCTCTGCTTCAATTCCTCAGGCCTTATGAATGCTCTGGCAGCTATAATGGCCCACAGTGATCGGGAAGAAGCCTGTAGACTTGTGTCGTTTCGACTGAACGTCGTGCATCTCCACAAGTTGTCTACTCAGCTCCATGGTGACCAATCTATCATTCGGATATCTAAGCAACTTAACTGATTCCCCAGAAAAGCCAGTGACTCTGAGGTACGTGAAATCCGCAAACTGAATCAAGAGTGCCAATTCTGGACACAACTTCCCACGCTTCCTTACCCTGTTGGCCTTTAGATCGCCATCCAGCCTGCAAATGAATTCGTAGAAGAATCCATCGTTGAACACCTTGTAATCTTTCTTGCACACAAGTACAGTTAAGTTGTGGATAGCACTCGAAAATAGGGTCCTTGGAAAGAACACCACATCTATCCATCTTGGAGAAGATGCCTTGGGAAGCTGCTGCATATACCAAATAGGAAGTCATTTTGAAGCTGAAAGTATGCCTCACATTCCGAAGATGCTCACCAATGTTGTCGCTAATGATTTCCGACCAATTGATTATTGAATTTGCTTTGTTGATTTCAATGGTCTTGATGAAAGCATACATCCATGTGCAGAAGTTGTGAGCGTTCGCTTCGCCATTTATCCTGCATAACAATTTGGCAATATCATCCACCTCTTATACCAGATTAGACCACAGAAGACTTCTCAGGAACTTGGAAGGAGATCTGGGCTTCTTCATGTATCTGTTCATTATGCCCACGCAGTCAACTCTATGTTTTTCCCATCTGTTGTCGGCATCTTGTATGCTAATAGTAGTTACCACCTTTCGTGCCGGAATCTTCAAACAATAATTGATGAACTGTGCGTCCAACCGGATTATTGTTTTCCCTGTAGCATCTCGGACTGATCTGGATGATGGATGGTAAGACCTAACACACTCCATGACGAACTCTGGCAATTGTGTTGTGAATGGAAACATTGCAGCTCGAATGATTCCACTGCTTTTGACTGCACACATAAGAGAAGTCTTTCCTGCTCTGAATCTGTCAATCAATTCGAAAAGAGGTTCCAGTCCTAAATCTATGTCTCCAATGTCTGCAAACTTAGAAGTGATGAATGACTTTGTTGTGCTTTCTTTTTCATCTCTCTTTGCCATGGTTGTATCTATCTTTGTCTGAACAATTCTTTTTCTCTTTATTCGGCCGGAATTCTTCACAATCAGTGCAGATCTGGATAATTCTTCAGATTCGGAGGATATGTTCAATGTATTGGACATTGATTTAAGCTCCCTTTCTCTTATAAAAGCACCTGTAATGAATTCCTGCAATTAATTCAGACAAAGATGGCAACCGGAACATGAACACTGGATTTTAATTATAAAAATCTGCAAATATCAAGTCTGCTGTTCCAAAATTTGATGTTTTATTTGCATGCAAAGCAAGAATGAATTTTTCCAACTTCACCTGAGCACCTGTATTACTTATGCAAACAATTATTCAGACACAAATCAAGCTCCTTCAAACCTAGGCGCCAAATTTGGAAGCTTCTAGCAGCAATTACACCTTTTGAGCAAAATTCTTATTCAAATGGGGCGCACTTTTTGTCTGGGCTGCACTTCTTTGCTATTGAATTAATTAATTCATCCTTATGGCAACCTTTGTTTATATAACCCTCATAATTCTATAATTAATTAATGCCTCTACTATTCCTGGCAATTAATTAATAAGCTCTTCTCTTCAAATGGGGTGCCTATTTTGTGCATGTTCATGGCTGTCATTAAATAAATTAAATTTATTTAAATTTAGCTCTCTACTTCCAGTTAACTTAAGCCTCACAGTATACTTTGACCTCAACCACTGAAAATAGGAATTAATTAAATCAATTAATACTTAAAAAAGTATTATTCCTCTCCCAAATGGGGCGCACTTTTTGACATGAAGGGGCTGCATTAAATAAATAATATTTATTTAATTTTTGAACTTCTAATTCTAATTTCCTTTATCCACTTTCCCTTTGTTGACTTTTCCACATGCCTGAGCGCCAAAATTGGAGAAGAAATAAATTAATTTCATGCATTTAAAGCAGCCCTTCCTTCCCAAAAGGGATCACACTTTTTGGCATAAGCAATTTCTATTTTTAAAAGCCAATTAACAATGGGATTATTCACCCTGCACCGCAGCTCTAAAAATCCCATGATCCACTTAAGTTGTTTGACTTTCATAATGGGATTATTTACCCTGCAAGGCAGGTAATAAAATCCCATTAATGCCTAAAGTGATTTTTCTTTTATTTCACAATGGGAATTTTCACCGTGCAAGGCAAGTAAGAAATTCTCGCCTGCCTGCTACCTCTGATTTTCTCATTGTGACTTAAGTGGCGTTGCTTCCATGGGAAAAAGTACCCTGCTAGGCAGATACAAAATTCCCACCTGCCTGCTGCTTCAAAAAATCCCATGATCCACTTCAACCCCTCTTTTTCCAAAAATGCAGCCTGCCCAAAAGAATTTTTTTTGTGCACGACTTCGTCTTTTTCGAGAGAACCAGACCTCGGTGGCGAATTCCTTTTGGCATAACGTGCATAGCTGATCTCTAGATACTCCAGGCAAGGAATCAGACCAAACCGGCAAAGGAATTGATCCAGAGAAATTTCACAGAAAACGAAATGGGAAAACACCAAAAACACAAAACGTTGCCAGAAGTCACAAATAAAGCCCAGGATTCATTCCTGGTTAAAACCTGTCATCACCAATCCGACACCATGATAATTCTTCACCGGGAACTCCTCGTGCTATGATTATTTACTAATGCACAACCTTTAGTTTGGTGGATGTAATCTGGAAACAAAACAACATAACACAAAAATACCATTGACTATGATAAGACGGAATGATGACAAATCTGAAATATCAAAATAAATTATAATATTAACATAAAATTGTTACAATCTCACCCATGAGGTACTTCAACAAGACTATGGGAGAAACTTTACAATTACACCTCTTGATGGCTTCTTCAACACACCTTTAACTGATGGCTTCCTTGGCACACTTCCTACAATATTTCTCACTACTTCTTTCTATGCTAAATGAGGGGGGTGGCCTCTCTATTTATAGAACTTCCAGGCTTATCCATCCTATCTCTAAGATAGGATAAGAAATCCACTCTGACGAATCATATTCCATACCTTAACTCTTATCTGTACATGTAAGCTTATCTCTTAAGATAAGATAAACCTTATCATTTTACATGGGTTCCACATTTTTAGACTTTTTACAAATAAAATACACAAAATATTTATGACCTCACTCCTTGTCCTTATTACCAATATAATATTTCTAATTCCTAATCATGTAGACCCTACTTCTCTAATTACCCAAACTTTGACATTTTAACATTACCGGACCACTTACGACAAATATTTACTTTTTACAACATTCCTATTGTACTTTGACTGTTACCGTACTCCACATTATTGGCGACACCATACTGACGGCACCGTTATCTTCTATCAGACGCTACTACTAATTATACTTAACATCTTATTCCTAATACATACATTAATGAAATAGAAATTATGAAGGAAAATTTTAGTGTCGACATCTTCCCCCTTCCTAGCTTCTACTCCGTCCTCGGAGTAGACTATTCTGGTGCTTGGAAAATCTTCAACTTGTCGTGGTTGACCCATTTCGTAATGGGAGTGCCATCCAATTCCTCCAGTCGGTACGTACCATTTTCATGCACAGCTGTTATTTTGTAGGGCCCCATCCATTTTGGAAGAAATTTTCTGTCTTCTTTTTTTGTATCTGGAATCATATACTAGGACCAAGTCATTCACATGAAATGGAGACCATCGGATCTTTTGATCAACGTATTCCTTCTGCTTCATTTTCTTCTTATGGCTTGTATCTTTTGCTATTTCCCTCATTTCCTCTAGCAAATGAAGATGTACCAACCTTTCTTTTACTGAATCACTTTCATCCATCATTTCATTTTTCATAACTCTCACAGTGGGAATATCAAACTCAATAGGAAGAACTGGATCAATGCCATAGGCCAACTGAAATGGGGAGTATCCTGTTGCTGACTTTGACGTTGCCCTATATGCCCACAATGTTGCATGAATCCTTTTATCCCATTTATGTACCTGCAAGGCTGCATCTTTTGCTAGAATTTGACACAGCACAAAATTTGTTCGTTCCACCTGTTCATTTGTGTTTGGCTTGTATGTTGTTGCCTTCCTGTGCTAAATAGAAAACTTATTGACTAGGGCTTCTACCACCTCATTAATGAAGTGGCTTCCTTGATCTGTTACAATTTCTAATGGACAACCAAATCTGATGACAATGCGTTCATATATGAACCTTGCCACTTCATCCATGGAAGTTGTTTTCAATGGCCTAGCTTCAACCCACTTAGTTAAATAATCTGTGGCAACTACAATATACTTATTTTGGCGTGATGTAGTTGGAAGTGGACCTACAATGTCTATTCCCCACTTTTCAAAGGGACCAAGTGGAAGAATAGGACATAATGGAGCTGATGAAGTCTTACGGTTACCATGTGTTTGACAAATATCACATGTCTTACAATAATTATAACAATCTTTAAAAAGAGTGGGCCAGTGATAACCTACATCCAAGATCCTTCTTGCTGTAAGTTGTCCAGAGAAGTGCCCTCCACATGTACCATTATGGAATTCTTCTAGCAGCTCCTTTCCTTGATCACGTCCAACTGCCCTCTTGTACTGTCCATCAGGTCCTATTCGAAATAATGCTCCATGCAGAATAGAATATGGACGACTGGCTTGAGTAATCTTTCTCTTAGTCTTTGCATTGGCATCATCAGGAAACTTGAATTCATTCAGATAATTCCAAATATCTATGTATTCACTAGGGATTGTGTCAAGGGAGAACAATGCTGCATCGGGAAAATCATCATCATCACAAGATGATCCTAAACCATCATAGGCTCGAGAGAGTGCATCTACATTGACATGCTTCTTTCCTGGCCTATCTATAATATCAAATTCAAACTTTTGTAGCAAAATTATCCATCTTGCTATCCTCCCTGATAGGTTAGGCTTATTTACAATATATTTTAGAGCCTGATGATCTGTTACAACTAGAAATTTTTGCCCTAGCAAGTAATTTCTAAACTTCTTTACAGCAAAAAAAATAGCCAGAGCCTCTTTTTCAGTTACAGTATAATTTACCTCAGCACTGCTCATTTGTCTGCTCCCAAAGTAAATTGGATGTTCATTCCCATTTTCATCCTTTTGGCTCAAA
Organism: Taxus chinensis; assembly: GCA_019776745.2. NCBI lineage: Eukaryota > Viridiplantae > Streptophyta > Pinopsida > Cupressales > Taxaceae > Taxus > Taxus chinensis. Next base: position 589,441,857 of record CM034154.1, on the reverse strand, counting down.
GTACTTCCTAGTGATGCATCTGAGGCATCAGTGTACACAAGGAATGGCTTGCTCCAATCTGGATTCTTCAAAACAGGTGAAGACACCAGGGCTTCCTTCAATTGTCCAAAAGCTTCATGCGCCTTATTTCCTGGTTCATAAGTAACATCCTTCTTCAAGAACTGGGTTAGTGGCTGTGCAATCTTTGAGAAATTCTTGATGAACCTTCTATAGTAACCCACATGGCCTAAAAATGATCTCAACTTACTTCTACTAAGAGGAAATGGTAAATCTTTGATTTTTGAAACTTTATCAAGATCAGTACCAATACCATCTCTGGATACAACATGCCCTAACAAAACGTCTTTAGAACATCCAAAGACAAACTTTGTAGGGTTTAGTGAGGCTTGTGTGCTCATCTAACCTTTGAAATGCTGTCTCCATTTGGTGCAGGTGGTCCAACTTGCTCCCATAGATGCAAAAATCATCTAGAAATACTCTGATGAAGGTCCCAATGTAGGGTTCGAACACCCTATTCATCAAACGCTGGAATGTTGCCGGAGCATTACACAACCCAAAAGACATAACTCTATAAGCAAACGTTCCCCAAGGAGTGGTGAACGTGGTCTTCAGCTGATCTTTCTCTGCTATACGAACTTGGTTGTAGCCGCTATATCCATCAGCAAAACTATAGCACTCCTGGCCAGCTACTTCGTCCAAGATCTGATCTGAAAATGGAAGAGGGTAATGATCCTTCGTTGTTGCCTTATTGAGCTTCATGTAATCAACACAAATGCGTAGCTTCCCATTCTTTTTTATTGAGATCACAATGGGAGAAACCCATTCTGAATTCTCCACAGCAAATATGAATCCTGCATCAAGCAACTTATCTATTTCTTCTTTTACAGTCTTGGAAAAATTAGGATTCATTCTATATGGCATTTGCTTTATGGGCTTAGCACCATCTACCAGCTCAATAGAATGTTCTACCAACTTACTTGACGGAGTTCCTTGTAATCAAAAGTGAATAGGTGTATGTACCTTCGAAAGAGCTGGAGGTAGGATTCTTTCTCACTCTCCATCACAGCCTCACCAATCTTTATTTGTTGGAGACGATCATCAACTTCTTCTTCAGATAATTTTATGGGGTCATGAGTTGGTGTGACTGGCAGGATATCCATGACTGAAACATCCACCTCGCTTTCTTCATCTTCAGTGTCCACTTCTCTGGTACTAGAGTAATCAGAGGATGTCCAATCATCAGTTTCATCACTTGAATCCACAGGTTCTGCTTTATGATGTCGAGGGATCACATTTATCTTCACCCTCTCTCTACCACGTCCAATTGTCATGAAACCTTCATTCCAGTAGTTTCTTGCATGAACTCTCCTTAGCCATGGTCTTCCCAGCAGTATTGGGTACGCAACAGTACCATTTTTCATCACCTGAAAGTCTACCACACATACAACACCCATAACAGATATTGCCACATTTGAAACTACACCATCTGGTTTAGTTTTCCCTTATTTAATGACCTTAAAATAAGTGTTGAAGAGCGATCAATTTGTAAACCCAACATATTCACTTATATTATTTCGTTGTATTTATTTTTTATGATTTTTTTTTTTTTTTGTTATTGTTTCTTGTTTTTTTTTTCATTTTTGTTTCCTCTTTACTGTTTTTTTTTTTTTTTGTTTTTTTTCGAGATGTTATTTTTTTAGTGGGTTTTTGTTTATTTTTTTTTGGTTTTATTTTTGTGTATTATTGTTTTTTTTGTTTTAATATTTTATTGTTTTTTTTATTGTTTTTGGACAGATGTTATATTTTTTTTTTTTGTTTAGCTTTTTTTTTTTTTTTTTTTAGAAGTGTTGTTAGTTTTGCGTATTTTTTTTATATATTGTTTGTTTTATATTTTATTGTGTTGTTTTTTTTTTGTATTTTTTTTTGTTTTTATTTTGTTTATTTTAAATAGGAATCGTTTGGTTGTATTTTTTTTCTTTATTTTTTGGTTTGTTTTTTGTTTTGTTTTTTGTTGTAGTATTTTAATCTTTTTGTTTTAATATTGTTGTTTTTTTATATAAGTTTTTTTTTAATGTTATTACCGTTATTTTATTGTGGGGTATTTTTTTTTTGTTGTATTTTTTGTTTGTTTATTTTTGTTGTTTTTTTTAGTTTTTTTTTATTTTCGGTGATTTGTCTTCTTTTATTGTTTTTTTTTTTCTTATTTTGGTTTTTTTTTGGGAGTGGTTGGAGTGTTTTTTTTTTTTTTAAGTTTTTTATTTGGGTTTTTCTTGATTTTTTTTTAGTTTTGTTTATTTTTTTTGATATACTTTTTTTATAGTGTCATTTTCTTTTTTTTTTTGTACATGGTGTTTTTGTAGAGAGAAGGCTATTAGTAGTGTCTGAAATTTTTTATTTTAGGAGTGTGTAAAAAGGGGAGGCTTGTGTTTTTTTTTTGTTTTTACAATGTTAATGTTCTTTTTATTTTGTTGTGGAAGTTTGTTTTTTTTTTCTAGTTTTTTTATAGTTTGTTCGACACGAAGGAACCCTTGTTTATTCTTTTGTAAAGCATATATTTGTTTTATTTTCTTTTTTTCATATTGTGTTATATTTTGAATGTTTTCCATTGGAAGATTTTGTAGCACTTTTTTCTAGGCAATGTTGGATTGGTTGTGTTATTATTTATTTTTTTTGACTGAATAGTTTTTTATTTTTTTTTTTTGTTATATTTTATTTTTTTTGTTTGTTTAGGTTTTTTATTATATGTTTATGTATTTTTTTTATTTTGTTTTTTTTTTTTATTAATATTAAGGGACGGAGCGGTAATTTTTGATTTTTTTTTCTTTTTTGAAATGATATTGAATAAAAAATTTTGGGAATATTTTTTTTTTTGTCGTTTTGTTTTTTTTGAAAACAGATGTTTCTTTCTTTATGTTATATCTGTTTTTATATTATTTTTTTATATAATTATTTTTTCTTTTTTTTTTTTTGTTTCTTTTTATTGTTTTTTTTATATTTTTTTTGTTTAATGTTTTTTTTTTTTTTCAATTTATGTTTTTTTTTTTTTATCGTTTGATTTGTTTTATCATTAATTGGGTTTTTTTTTTTTTTTATTTGTTTTTTTTTTTATACAAATTCATGACCATTTTTCTAGTTTTGTTATTATTTTATAGAATAGAATATTTTAAGGTCGTATTTTTTTATTTTTTTTTTTTATTTTGCTTATTTATTTGGTGAACGAGACATGGTTTGAATTTTCTGTTAAAATTGGTGTGTTTTTTTGAGAGATTTTGGTTTTTTTTTTTTTTTTTGATTGTGTTTTTTCCCCTTAGGTTAATACCTTAACATAGTGTTGAAGAGCGATCAATTTTTAAAAAACCCAACATAATTTCATACAGACTCGTCATTACTTTAACGATTACTGTCAGCACCTCCCATCAACTAAGCATCATGAATTGAACTACCATTACATATACCTCACTTGTGGGCAGAGGGATCTGCCTCAACCTCCAAAACAGGGACCTCAACCTCCTTCCTTCTTCGAGCATTGAGTCCACCTCACAACTCCCGCCTCTTCTCAGAAGACATAGCCAAGAGTTGACCATATGTAATATTTGCAGGCCTTTTGGACAGATCTTCCAAGATGGAGTATGGTCCTTGCCTCTGTGAAATCAGAAAATCCTGCACACCCAACTTTCTTCTCCTATGTTTCTTACTAGTTTCTCCTTTCATCTTCTTAGGATCAATTCCATCTTGATTATCTTTTTCTTTCTTTCTTTTTGTTACAAACACATCTACTTCATTATTTCTACTCTTATCTACTACATCAAGAGAATTCACAGGTGCTTTTCCTTTATCATTATCTCTTGTACCAGATGTAGAAGCTCTATCTGGACAATTATACTTATAATGACCTTTTTATAACAACCATAACAAACAACTTAAGAAATATTTCTTTTTGGACCTCTATCTCCTCCCTGAGAACTAAATTCCTTTCCTTGAAGAAGATTAATAGTTAACTAGCCCATCTTTCTAAGCAGATCTTCATACTCAGTAGATGTACTAGGAAAAATATTTGTGCTCACCGGGAGTGGTTGTGGATTCTGGACCAAAGGTGCTGGTGTAGGTTCTACTTTAACAACAATTTCTTTAGGCTCCTCTTCCATGCTTTCTTCTTGCCTTCTTACAATCTCCTTTGCTTATTCAATGGTGGCCGGGCGGTCATACTTCACTCGTTGTCTGATCTCTGGCTTCATCCCAAGAATGAAGTGCTTACAGAGGAGATTATCCACGCCATTCATCAACCCATCCGCTAGTCCTTCCTTCCGGATCTGGGCATCGAGCTTCCTCCTTAGCTCTAGAACACGAGCATGATAATCCCTTATCTTCTCCTTCTCTCCTTGGGTTAGCTTTGTGATATCAATCATGAGATCTGCATATCTCTGTTGTTCACCAAATTCTTCAAAAAAACTTTCAGTTAATAAATCCCATGAATTTTTCACATTATCACCTAGTGTTTCAAACCACCTAAGTGCTGAACCATCCAAAAAGGTAGGAAAAAATTCAGTCTATTGTTCCCTTCTTATAAGGTCATTACAAATACAAGATCGCTTAAACTCTTGAATGAAAGAAGAAGCATCTTCATTAGATTGAGCTGAAAAAACAGGAATCTTTCCCATTTTCAAAAGTAACCACCGTGAAATACCAACCCACAAGTACAATCAACAAGACTTATGTGCACAAATAATTGGAATTACTATAGAAATGACCACGGTAAACTATGGTAAAACTTGACTTACTGCGGTAAAAACTGATTTTACTGTGGTAAACACTATTCACAGTAAAAAGTGAAGTTACTACGGTGAATACTATTCACGGTAAAAAGTGACTTTACTGTGATAAATACTATTCACAGCAAAAATGACTTTATCATGGTAACTACTATTCACGGTAAAAATAACTTTACCATGGTAACTACTATGCACAGTAAAAACAAGGTTACCCTCTAATTGATTTTTGACTAAGTGGGAATATCTCTCCAGAAAATCCACCGAGGAATGGTCCCGGCAACGGAACCAAAATGTCATCACCAATCCGGCACCATGATAATTCTTCACTGGGAACTCCTCGTGCTATGATTATTTACTAATGCACAGCGTTTAGTTTGGTGGATGTAATCTGGAAACAAAACAACATAACACAAAAATACCATTGACTATGATAAGACGGAATGATGACAAATCTGAAATATCAAAATAAATTATAATATTAACATAAAATTGTTACAATCTCACCCATGAGGTACTTCAACAAGACTATGGGAGAAACTTTACAATTACACCTCTTGATGGCTTCTTCAACACACCTTTAACTGATGGCTTCCTTGGCACACTTCCTACAATATTTCTCACTACTTCTTTTTATGCTAAATGAGGGGGGTGGCCTCTCTATTTATAGAACTTCCAGGCTTATCCATCCTATCTCTAAGATAGGATAAGAAATCCACTCTGACGAATCATATTCCATACCTTAACTCTTATCTGTACATGTAAGTTTATCTCTTAAGATAATATAAACCTTATCATTTTACATGGGTTCCACATTTTTAGACTTTTTACAAATAAAATACACAAAATATTTATGACCTCACTCCTTGTCCTTATTACCAATATAATATTTCTAATTCCTAATCATGTAGACCCTACTTTTCTAATTACCCAAACTTTGACATTTTAACATTACCGGACCACTTACGACAAATATTTACTTTTTACAACATTCCTATTGTACTTTGACTGTTACCGTACTCCACATTATTGGCGACACCATACTGACGGCGCCGTTATCTTCTATCAGACGCTACTACTAATTATACTTAACAACATCCTATTCCTAATACATACATTAATGAAATAGAAATTATGGAGGAAAATTTTAGTGTCGACAAACCCTACTGGTATATGGGAATATGGACATGTACAATCACAACAGGGTTAAACCGGAGCACAATTTGCCTCAAATGGGGCTCAAAATAATTAAATAAAAATTTCCCGTAGGCAAACCCCAGCGACAGAATATAACAATTTTGGGTATTTGGCGAAATTGGCTTATATGGCTCCTTGGGAATATCTTGACACAATACAGAAACTTTCTGGCAATAAAAACACAAAACGACCCATTATTTTAAAAGTACAAAAAAATTTACATAGGGTATTCCCAGATTTCAGGGTGAAATCTGGGGACACCATTTATCTAACATAACACTCAAATTCTCTGCATTTTTTTATTATGTTAAAGGCATCAATAGACTTCAAAATCACCATCTCACCGTTTGAAGCTGCTAAATAATTAACGAAGGTGCGGTTCCTTCCATCCATCCACCCATCTGAAAGACTGGTGCATCTGAATTTTCGCCATTGTTTCTTGTGCTCTTCTAGCATGGTAGTGGCATCTACAATTGCACCCTCAAGCAATTTCCAACTCAAATCTTTTGGAGAGGGAGCTTTGTACCCTTTCCCTGCAACTGTCAACGTTGCCACTAAGTACTCCCAATATGGGCTCTTTGCCACATTGAACGATAGGTTGTTGTAGTACCAGAAATTTGCACAAGCTTTATCCGCTTCCTCGTGCATATCTTTGTTCCAGGTTGTACCTTCTAATGAAGGTTGTGCTCCAGGTGCGTTTCTTGCCACAAAAAAGTTCATTATGCCTTTGCTCGCTTGATGATGCACCTCTTCTGGCTCTTCCGCTTTGTATGCATAGACCACGCGTAGAGCCCACAATTGTTGCCGCATCATCCTCTAAATCCTCTGCCATTGCAGCCCCTGATCTAATAGCTTATGCTATGGCTGCCTGCACCCTTGCCTTCTCTAGTTTCTTCTCCTCTAACTCTGTCAGCTCTACTCTCATCTCTCGCTTTGCCTCTTCTGACACGTTGGGGCAAACCGTAACATCTTGGTATACAATACGTGAAAGGTGATATTTTAAACGATTGATGCCTTCATTCACTTTTCTATGACAAAAATTGCAAAAAACTTTGTAGTCACTAGCTCCACGTATACCATACTTCCATGCTTTGGAACGAGCATTCAAAGGAACGGTCCCTGCTAGTGATGCTGACGCAGATGCCAAACCTGATGTCAAGTCTAATGCCATTGTTAAGCTCTAATCTGCAACACAATGTAGATTTAAAATATTAGAAAAACATAAGCTTAATTTAATTTTTTTCAAAAAGCATGCCTGAATAACAAATTTGCATAAACAAATAAAAAAATACATACCTCTGGCTGCAAACGAGTATAAAAAAATTACAAGCATTCGATTTTACATTACACGTATTTAGAATTACAAAACAAAGAGATTACAATACACATACATAAAATTTAACTAGTTTACAATGAATTTGCATAAAATAAAATAAAAATACATACCTTTGGCTGCAAATGAGTATAAAAAAATTACAAGCATTCGATTTTACAGTACATGTAGTTAGAATTACAAAACGAATCGATTACAATACACATACATAAATTTAACTAGTTTACAATGAATTTGCGTAAAAAAAAAATACATACCTCTGACTACAAATGAGTATAAAAAAATTACAAACTTTCAATTTTACATTACATGTATTTAGAATCACAATATGAATCTATAAAACCTAAATAATATACACAAAATTTGGAAGAACTTCAAAGAATTAAAAAAAAAAACTACCTCCAAATGCAATTCTCCAAATTCTCTCTTCGAATTCGCTCCAAAATCCACTCAACACAAGCAATACAAGTTCAAATGGTTGTGTGAGTGAAAATGAGGGAGTGGAGGGCCTTAAAAAGAGCCAAAACCGTGTAAAAGCAGCGTTTTTTAGTGTGAAAACTGTGTATACGTGTAAAAGCAGTGTATAGCGAGTATTTAGCACAAACTCACCAAGTTTTGGCGAGTACTCGGCGAGTTTATTTTTTGCGAGTTTATTGGAAATTTACTCGTTTGTATGAAGATTTGGCAATTACTCAAGGACTCGGCGAGTAATCTGCAAGTTTTCCAACTATGGGATAAACCATAGCCTAAGTAGGGTAGATATAGCAGGTAGGCATTAGGACTTGGATTATCATTGCGTATTATGTTCATTTTGTATGATTGAGGAGGTTTCCCCCTCGAAGTGGCTGAGTCATATATTTTGTTCTGCTCTCAATCAAATATTATCAATTTTATTCTACTACCATAATTGTGAATTACTATTGTTATTCCACTTTTGTGTTCTGTTTGGCGATCTGTTGCAGAACCTATCATAAATAAATTCATTACACCCTTAAGACTCAAATGCATACAAATAACAGTGATTGTATACACAACTAAAATGAAACAAGAGCCACTCAGTTACTGTTGTTACTAACCTCGGCAAAAAGGAATATCCACAATATTATGTGTGCCCTCTTCATAAATTCCAATTTGTGGAATCTTTGATGTGCCACGGACTGCAAGTTTTGCCCGACATCTCCACTCCCACTAAGAAAAATATGTATATTAGTAACTAGCAAACCTGGCAGGATTCTATTAGAAGTAATAAACATGTGCAAGTATGAATTGCCTGTCAATACAGTTGGTATATCATGCCTATCAATCAAATTATATATGGAAATTCATGAAAGTCTTGGTCAACCACCAACTGTCTTTGGTCAGTGAAGCATCAAAAAGTTAACGTAGCAACAGGAAGTCATTGTGACAACAAAAAACAATGCACCAGAAAAGTAAATTCAACACGGCAGCTAAAAAACTCTGTTAAACACATATTCAACACAACTATAATCATTGAAATCTGGATGGGTAATGCCAAAAGTTAATGTTGTGTAAATGGCAATAATTGCACTTAATAATTATGTTAGAATAAGACTAATGTACTTGGCTTTGTTTCATTTTTTATAATTCGATTCACTTCCAACCATCGTACCCTCTCTCCGAAGACATGGTTACCGGTAGGATTTCCCATCAATTTCCATCATAGAACAGATATGGTAGATTATGTTATGATATCGGAAAAGACTTCTATTCTCAATATTTTGTTCTTGTTGATTTTATGTAAAATCCCATACTGCACCTTCCATACATTATTCTGTAAGGATATAATCTGTGCAAAATTACCATCCTACATATTTAGGACTGTCAAAAGTTGTCAAAAGAAGACACAGAAGGAGAAAAGGAGGACAGGGACCAAACAGACATCAAGTACACATTGAATATGACTCTTCGGAGAACACCCTATCCATTTGAAATATCCCACTTCCTAGGATAGACATGACAAAGACCCTTAGCCTATTCTGTCTTCCCGACGGCTAAGGAGAATTAAAAAGGGAGACTTAAGTTCTATTACTTTATTTAATATTATAAAGTGCTAAAAATAAAATAAACATTATAAAAAGCTCTTATAATAAATTAATGAACTTAATGATAAATTAAAATAAAGAAAAAGCAAATAAATGATAAAGCACTTAGCACAAATTGTATTTTTCAAGGAAAAGTGCGACTAGCCTTAGAGGGCAATAAAAAATGGGGAAAATGATAAAAATCTCATGGGTCAAGTTTATTCTCTCTAAAAATTGCAACTTCCTCTAGGATGGAAAAATGGAGGAGAAAATCATTTAATGTTGAAGGGAGCTGATTGGTTGTGTAAAAGGTTACTTTGGGTCATTTCTAGCTTTAAAAGGATAAGTCGACTTGTAGTGGGGGCATTCTATGATCATTATATTTTCTGAAAGTGGCTTGTAAGCTGAGCATTTGTTGCTGTAATTTTCTGAGGACAAAAACCCTCAGGAAAGGTGGAAGGAAGAATGAAAACTCTTCCTTTTTGGTGTATCTTTTTGTTGAATATTCAAAGGGAAATCTACTTATTGAAGTATCTCATTTTGACAAGCTGAAGCGACCTAGTTTTAGGCTGTTTGGGCATTGATAAAGGATCTGAAAATTCAGTTTTGGTACGTGTTGTTTGGAGCTGAGTATTTAGTCCTCTTTCCTACATAGTTGGAATTTTTTCTGGGTTTCCAAACCCTCTATTTCAGCTGTACTTGTAGACCTGGTCCCGTAGAATTTTATTAAATAAAATCAGCTGTGTTGTAGCTCATAAAATGGTACCTTATTCTACAGATTTTATAAATTCTTTCAGATCTGTTCTGCAACCTATATCTGCATGTAGTTTCAAATTTTGGTCTTGAAATTTCACTATTTCAGTTGGGAGTAAAAAGAGTTAATTAATTTGGCTGATTTATATGGGTTTCCCAATAAACCCTAGTCGCAATTCTCCTAGTTAAATCTGATCTGCCATAAATATAATTGCCATAATCTTGTATAAATTGGTTTGTGTGTTTGGATTTACCATAAATCCAACGTGGGGTCAAATTGTCCCATTTGGGGACATTACACCTTTTCATTTTGATCCAAGTCGTTTGATTGGACATGAAGACAGCAGACATAATGTAACCCTCAAGGAATGTGATTTATTATGGAACAAACCCTCCTTTTCATTTTTCTCCAAGTAGTTTCATCAATGCTTCTTTAATAGCATCTAGGGTAAAACCCTTTACATCCTTTCCCCTCCCAATTTTTCCAGCTAGAAGTCCTAAGCCTCAATACATGACTATTAAAGATTCTCCTAGGCCCACTTCATTAGCTCCTCTTCTAAACATGAATGGGTTGGTCTCGGTGTACTTTAAGAAGGGAGATTTCAAATTTTCTCTGTAAACATTAGGAATGTTGGTTGACTATGTGGTATGGTGGCGCAAGACCTTAGAGGGTAAGCAATTACATGATGAAAATTTTCTTGGAGAGCATATACAGTTGGGAAACGCATAACTTCCCTTGGGATCTCAACCTGAGAAGTAGAGTGAGATTGTTGAGATTGATTCAGACGGCAGATGTAACAAGAATTTGGTTGTGTTAAGAGTAGCTTAACCATGTAGGGGAGGTTCTAGAGTGGACAGTCAGTAGATGATAGGAGGGTCTCTCAACCATGGGGACTAGCACGAAGGATATTGCTATGAGTTGGGAGCAGCGGATGGTACTTGCTGCCACCCCTTTTTTCCAAAGGAAAAAGAAACCAAGTGACCTGGCTGACCAACACAGATCTATCCCACTCCATGCTGAAGTGGAGGAAATAATAAGTTCAAACATGGTCAGTAGGAAATTAGAGAAGGGATATAAACGATGAGAGTGAGGAAGCCATACAGAAGCACCAAGTACAAAGGAAAAGTGGCTCCAAGATTATGAGAGATCACCTATTTTTGGGTTCATGATGATAAATGTGAGCTCCAGAGTGGTAAGAATAAGGGAGGACTGGTCCATGGCCTGAGCATCCAGTCAACTATTGATTGATTTGCTTATTTTTGCATTCAATACGGCACTTCATGATGCAAAGTACAACCCTTGAGAGAAAGTACGATTCAACAATCCAATAAAGTGGGCTAGCTAAGAATTTGCACAAACAAGTAGATGGCAGAGCCTCCATTTGATAGTAGAAATGCAAGGGCTGGAGAAAAAGCTTGTCAAATTAAAGAAACAGGCATGATTAAAAGAAATGCAGTTGAAGAGTTTTTGGGAGCAGACAGGCAAAGAAAGGTAACAGTTGAAGATGCTGTTTGAAAAAGTATATAATTTGGAGCTAGAGTTGGCCCAAGTCTGAAACTGAAAAGCAGAGCTCAAGAAAAAATTAAGGCCAAGGAATTGGAGTTTGAGGCATCCAGGAAAGATTCGGATACAAATTTCAAAGAGCAATATGTTAATGTGATGGCAACAAAAAGAAACTAATAAAGAACATTTTTATAACTGAAAAAACACAGAGGCAGCAAAAAGTGGAGGTGGCCACAGAAATTAAATAAGGAATTTCGCTGGTGATGGATGCTATGGTGAAAATTCAGTTGAAGTAAGTGATCAATCCTAATTATCTGGCCATTGCGACTGATATCAAAAGTAATCAAAATATTGGTATATCAAAGCACAAGATAGGTAAACAGACTTAATTTGCTGGTTTAGATAAAAAGAAACAGAGATGTCCCTTATGTGCTTATTGTTTTCTTTGTAAACAAAGATTTCCCTCATTCTTTGTAAACAGAGCTGCTTTTAAACAATTATTGATGGAAAATTCAAATTGATAGCCACTGCTATCATCCCTTATACAATTATTGGTTGATTTTATCAGCATCCTCACAGGATTGTTGGCTTAGAGTTCCCTTTTCATTGGTGGCCATCGTCCCTTATGGCAATGTTAGTTGAAACTTGAAAGTCTTAATCATCGCGACCACCATGACTTTAAGAACCGTTGCTCAACTTGTCATAAGGGCTAGCATCCCTTATGTGACTGGTGGCTAACAGTTTGCCCCTACCCCTTTTAGGATTGTTGGTTTGATAAATAGAAAGTAGTCAGAAAGCAATGGCAGTCTTCTCAAAAGCATTCAACCCCAAAAGAACCACAAGCAACTCTTAATAATTTGCAATGAATTCAGTCATTAGAAGCTCAACAGTATAACTATACCTTAAAAATCAGCAGCAGATTTGTTAATCAAACCTTTTTGTCTACGTTGACAATATCAGTCAACTAACAGATGTCTCTGGTCAACGCAATAGAAAAATGTCAAGGCAACAATATAAAGGTCGACAAAATAGCACCAAACTAAACCATGCAGATTTCTCTCTTAAAGACTTACCTAATGGTCCCATTGAGGGGGCTTTCCAATCATTTCTGAGCAAGTACTATGGAGAAAATAGTGGAAGATTTTGCAGTAATATTAGTGAATTATATTCAAATAATTCTAATAAATGTTTTTAACAAAGACAGGCCACAAGTAAACTGCCATTTGTTTGAAAAAGACCCTAAAAACCGTAACAGTCACTGCAAACTTTTTGCCTCCCATTGCCAGCAGCAGCTGAAATTCCTCTTCCTAAAAAATAGCTGCTCCATTTTTCTAGGAAATGTTAATACTTCTGCAGTTGCAGTATTATTAACTTTCATGGGACCATCTGCTCCATAAAAAAAGGAGTGGTAGCCCCCTCCACAGGACCTCACCCTTACTCAATGTAACTAAAATCAATCTATGTTATCAGGTAATGCCCAGGAAGCCCCCATACTCAGTACGGTCCTGCTATTGGTCCGGGTCTGGATAGCTCCCAAGTTCTATTATCCTAGGAACCACATTGCAATAGTTAAAAAAAATAGTGCTGACCTGGGTACAACAGTCGTAATAAAACAATAAAAAGAAACTAAATCACTTTAAAAATACAAATAATTTGAAGTGTTGCTAATCCTACTTCATCTTGTTCTAATGAACCAATTGCTGATTTGGATGCTCTAGATGAAGAGAATTGTTGGCTAGATTTTCTGCATAACATCAAACCTAGGCAGTCATGAGATAAATCTCCCTCATTTAACCGGTGAGGCTCCCGTGTCAGATTTGTCAATATAAATGTGTTATTATCTATCAGGGGGTTTTACTTTAACCACTTAGTTCATGAACCATAACTAAGAAGTTTTGCAGCAAGTAAACAACTGTTTAAGAGAGGAAAATTATAGAAGAAGGAAGTAAAGGAATTGCAGGGAAGAAATGGGGAAGATGTGCATCCCAATTAGTAGATAACAGAGATAATTGCATGCACATAGAAGAAACTTAATAGATATGACCACACAGAATTATAAAGCAAAGGCAGCTCCAGATCCAGATCTAAAATAACACAAAGTTTATCAAGAGATCTAAGATTTAAAAGCAAGAAAACACAGTACGCCGTGACAAAAAGTTCTTCGGAAACCTGCTTCTTTGTATTCCTCTGCTACAAGTGGCTCTCAGGGGTTCAGCACAAAGTCTAGAACACAAGATTGCTGCTTACAAAGTTCTGATTGATGATTAACACGGAGGTTCTTCTCCTACTTATAGAATGTAGGAGGGAAAGTACAAATAGAAGACTCAAACTGAACTAAAGTATGAACAACAAGTAAAAATGACATTTGGCAATTATCCTCAACTAACTTCTTCTTAAGTGACACATGTATCACTTAACTAATAGAATGGTTCCACAGGACTTCAAGTAATGGTTGCAAAAACCAATAACTTAGAAGTTTTACAATTTCATCCGGGAACATAGAAAATAGAAGAAGAAAGAATAGAATAAGTCATGCCAGCTGTAATGTTTACATCTTCTTCTTGTTCTGATATCTGATATACTTGTCGAACATATAATTCAGCATCCTTCCATCTGTTTTAACCACCTGCTTCCTTCTCTGTCATGAACTGCAGCAATCCTTCATTCAACACTTTGCTGCATGTTTCCACCTCTTCCAAACTCGGCCCCAAACCTCGCAATGTCTGCCTGCAGCGCTACCAATCTATTGATAGAATTCATCGTGAAAGACTTGGTAGCTTTATCAATTCTCTTTTGCACCATCAGAAGAGAACCTTCCAGGGAATTAGGCACCTCGTTAGAAACAATCTGCACGTATGAAGTAACACCCTCCGTCCACTCTTTCCTCAGTGAAAGAAATGATACTGTCTGGTAAATCTGATGTTCTACTCTCAAGCACCTGCATCCTTTTCAGCAAAACTCTGTAGATCTCTAAACGGAAAGATACTGCAAACTCTAGCTACTTTCCCATCTCGATTGATCCATCCGGTACAATTTGTTCTGCAACCAATACATCTCCCGGCAGCTTGTTGATCTCGGCCAAAATACTCAGGTTACTCTCTGCAACTGTATTCATGCCTTCTATGCTTTCCATTAGTTGCTTTAGTTGATTTGCCGCATCGTTCATAACCTTTAGGCGGGCTAGCACTTCCCCAAGTTGCACAGAAGCTTGACGAATAATCAGATCCTTCCATTCGTCAATAGCCTTTACTTGATTGCTTGCATCTTCCATTTCCTGCATAAGATGATCATTCACCTGCTCTGAAATGGGCCTGAATGGAAGGTTTAGCAACCTTGGCTATGATCTCACATAATTGAGATATTTGCTTCTGCAGCTCTTCTTTCTCCGCCTTTTTCACTGTCAAGCCTAAGGAACAAAGCATCCATCAATGTCTGCATGTCCTGCTTCAATCCTTCAGTGGTAGCTTGACCGAGTGGTATTTTGGTCATCGTCACATCTTCTGCCGTGAGCTCCTCTTCTATCTTTCCTTCCTCCGGAATTGATATCTCAGCAAACTTCTCTCCCGAATCCTTGATGATCAACCTAGAAGTTGCTTTAGCAACTTTAGGCCTTCTGTCTCTTCTGCTCAAGATCCTGAAGTAGCTGCAAGTCATGCTCCTCTAAGTTCATCTCTACTCTTGCTTCCGGAACCAACTGCAAAGCTAACCTTTCCGAAAAGATACTTCTCGGGGAGTAAGAAGTCGCTGAGTGCACTAGCATCTCCCGCTCTGCATCCTCTCCGTCAGAAAGTGCCACAGTGTTATGGCTGCCATCTTCTGAAATATCCAAGGACAAAGCTCTTTCGAACTCCGTCATCTGCAGCTTCAACATCTCCTTCTGGAAACGGGTGATGAACGAAGTGGCTGAGGAGAGAAGACGAACGTCGCCGGATTCAATGAAGGCATGGAAGCGTCCTGCTGCGGCGGTGCAATAGTTGGTGAAATACTGGGTACTGGAGAAACCGGAGTCAAAGCTATGGTCGTAGAAGTGGTCTTCTCTTTCTCTTGAGATCTTCTGTGTACTTTCAACTTCTCGGACCTCCTGTTGCTTTCTCCTTCATGCTTTCGCTTGAGGGAATCTCCTGCGCCGAAGTTCACCCGTGATTTGATTCATCAATACTTCATCAAGGCAGTATCCCTTCATCAGCAGCCAGTTCGAAGTATTCACCAGTACAGCTCCAGATCTTTCTTCAATTGAATGGTAGCCACCATCGTTATCCTGCAGTATAGCTTTATCTCCTCCCATTTGATGGTAAGTGTCAAGTACCACGTTCCCATCATCTTTAAGATCTGCAGGTGTCCGCGCTAATCCAAAATCGAACACTTGCTTTTCTGATAGCCTGCTGAAATCTTTCTTTCTTACCTCGTACTCACTTCTGCACTTCATCCAGAAATCTTCTAACGAAGGCACATGTGCGTTCTCCTGGGAGATTGTCTTTCTGGCTACTCCAAATGGATCGAAGTTAAGCCGTGCAGGGAAGAACTCTTGCTCTATACTCGGATAACATTTGCGCTTCCATCCCTCGAGCTCTGTGAATGCTGATGCAACTGTAATATCCCACAGTGATTGGGAAGAAGCCCGTAGACTTGTGCCGTTTCAACTGAAGGTCGTATAACTCCACAAGTTGCCTGCTCAGCTCCATGGCGATCAATCTATCACTCGGATACCTGGGCATCTTTATTGGTTCTCCAGAAAAGCCCGTAACCCGGAAGTATGTGAAATCTGCAAACTGGATGAATAAACTGCCAATCTTGGACACTGCTTCCCACGCTTCCTTGCTTACCCTGTGAGTCTTCAAGTCTTTGTCTAGCCTTCAGATGAAAATCGTAGAAGAAGTCATTGTTGATCACTTTGAAGTCCTTCTCACACGCAGGTACAGTAAGCTGTGGGTAGCAATCGAAAATGGGGTCCTTGGAAAGAACACCACATCTATTCAGCTTGGAAAAGACACCCTGTGAAGCTGTAGCATACACCAAGTATGAAGTCATCTTGAAGCTGAAAGTACGCTTCATGGTCCGAAGCTGCTCACCAATGTTGCCTGCTAATAATTTCCGACCAATTGATTATAGAATCAACCTTGTTGATTTCAATGGTCCTGATGAAAGCATACATCCATGTACGGAAAGTGTAGGCATTCGCTTTGCCATTCAACCTGCCTAGCAATTTGACGACATCATCTGCCTCCTGCACCAAATTGGACCGTGGAAGAGTTCTCGGGAACTTTGAAGGGGATCTAGGCTTCTTCATGAACCGACTGTTCATTATGCTCACGCAATCAGCTCTATGTTTCTCCCATCTACTGTCAGCATCCTGAATGCTAATAGAAGTCACCACCTTTCGCACTGGAATCTTCAGACAATAATTGATGAACTCCGCATCCAAACGAATTATCGTCTTTCCCGCAACATCACGCACTGATCTGGATGAAGGATGATAAGATCTAGCACATTCCATCACGAACTTTGGCAATTGGGCTGTACATGGGAAAGCTGCAGCTCGGATAATTCCACTACTTTTGACCGCACGCATGAGTGAAGTCTTTCCCGCTCTGGATCTATCAATCAAATCAGAAAGAGGTTCTGGGCCTAGGTCTGTGTCTCCTATGTCTGCAAGTTTGGAAGCAATGCATGAATCCATCGTGCTCTCTTTTTCATCTCCTTTAGCCATGGCTTTGTCTATCTTCGTCTGAATAATTCTTTTTCTTCTAACTTGGCCGGATTTCTTCAATACTGGTGCAGATCTGGACAATTCTTCAGATTCGGAGGATATTTGCAATGTATTGGACATTGATAAAAACTCATTTTCTTTTGTAAAGCACCTGTAATGAGTTCCTGCAATTTATTCAGACAAAAAATGGCCACCGGAGCATGAATAGTGAATTTAAATTATAAAAATCTGCACTTTTTAAGCCTTGCTGCCCCCAAAAAATTGGTGTTTAATTTGCACATAAAGAGAGCATGAATCCTTTCAATCAACACCTGAGCTCCTGTAACACCTGTGAAAACAACTATGCAGACAAAGATCAACCTCCTCCAAAGCATGCGCCAAATCTGGAAGCTTTTAGCCTTGTTAGCACTTTGTCTGAACAAAATCCTTCCTCTAATGGGGGCACACTTTTCCTCCTGGCTGCAATTCTTTACCTGTGAATTAAATTATTCACCCATATGGCTGCCCATGCTTATATAACCTTCACAATTCAATAATTAATAATTGCCCTAACAATTAAAAGCCAATTAATTAATTAAAAATCATGCTTTTTCTTTTTTAAAAATAACATGTTTAAGGACAGCCATCCAATAAATTAAATTAATTCTAATTTAATCCTTCACACAACACTTTACTCAAGCTCCACAGTGTGCTTTGACCATAGCCACTGAAAATAGAAATTAATTTAATGTTTTAATGCCTTAAAAAACATTAAATAATACCCAAATGGCGCGCACTTTTTGAGAGGAAGAGGGCAGCCATTAAATAAATTAAATTTAATGCATTTTAATACCCTTTCTTTTATTTCATCTTTGACTTTTTGACCTCCTCCAAGCTTGGGCACACTTTTTGAGAGGAAAGATTAATTAAAATAATCAAATTTAATCATTTTATTCTCTCACCAAAAGGGGCGCACTTTTTTTGCACATGTAATTCTATTTTTAAAGAATTTTTTCATAATGAGATTCTTTACTCTGCCAGGCAGGCACCAAAATCCCGTGATCCACTTAAGTGATTTGACTTTGACAATGGGATTATTTACCCTGCAAGGCAGGCACTAAAATCCCATGATTTCACTTAAGTCACTTTCCTTTTATTACATCATTGAAATTTTTACCTTGCAAGGCAGGCAATAAATTCCCACCTGCCTGCAGCCTCTATTTTTTCCCACTGTAGCTTAATTGACTTTTATAACAAGGGAAAAAGTACCCTGCTAGGCAGGTATAAAATTCCCACCCCTGCCTGCGGCTTGTATTTTTCCCATCGCAGCTTAAATCCTTTGTTTTCCAAAAAATGCGCCCTACCCCCGCAGGGGCTTTTCCGTGCACGACTTCGCTTTTTCCCAGTGATACAGACCTGTGATGACGACTTCCTCCGAGCATAATGTGTGTGTATGTTTTCCAGCTGCTCCAGGCCAAAAATCGGGCTTACCCGGCGAGGGAATTGCTCCAGAGAAATTTCACAGAAAACAAAACGGGACACCACAAAAACACGAAAAATTGCCAAAAGTTACAAATAAAAGCCCAAAACTTAAAATAAGTTAAAATCCTTCTGGCACATAGGAATAATAACATATTCGCTCATAATAGAGTTAAAACAGAGCGCAAATAGCCTCATACGGGGCTCAAAATAATTAAATACAAATTTCCCCGCAGACAAATCCCGACGACAGAATAAAACAATTTTGGGCATCTGGGTATTTGGTGAAAAGGGCTAATATGGTTCTTTGGGATTATCTTGACGCAATACAAGAACTTTCAGGCAATTAAAACAACAAACGACCCGTTATTTTAAAAGTACGAATTTTTTTTGGATAGGGTAGTCGCAAGATTTCAGGGTGAAATCTGAGTGACACCAAGAATTATGATGACTTGTTCACGTAGTTCTTGAGTTTGCTATGACTATTGACTATTTTCCTTGTTTGAACACAAAATATAAACCAACGTTCCACAGGGGAGTGTCCCCCCCCAATTTCAAAGTGTCTGAGGATGGAGATGTTCCCGAGGACTTGGTGACATATAGGAAATGTCCCCATGCTATCCCACCACCGCCACCAAGAGTCGGGGATGTCCCCCTAAAGTGGAAATGTTTCCATCTCAAAGGGGACATTTTGGGAGACTTTTGGACGTCCCCGAGACTTCAAGGAAACTTGCACAAGTCCCTTGACCGTCCCAGAGACTTACGACCGTCCCTTGCTCCAAAAACACCAAAAAAAGGTGTTTTGTTAAAATTAAAAAACATACTTTTTTCGATGGTTGTACCCCAAACCTAATAGGTTATTGGGGCTCACCAACACTTACTATAAATGAACCTCACACCATCACTCCAAATCACTATCAAAGCTTGAAAACATTGAGCAAGGCTGCAAGTGCAAGAGTGAGAGGCAAGAGTGAAAGCAAGGAAGGCTGCAAGAGTTAGAGGTTGAGAGCATTAGTATGAGGAAAAGCATCAAGAGCTTGATGAGCAAGTGTCAAGTCTTCTTTGATCAACCATTCAAGTTTTGACACATTCATCAAGCTGGAAGCCCCTCAACCGTTTCAAGGCAAGCCATGGCCCATGGCCCTTCATCTTTTGGCATTTTGTTATTTTCAATTTTTTGGATTTGCATTGTTGCATTTTAATATTTTGTTTTTTTATTTTTGGTGTCCGAGAGATTTCACCCCTGAAATCTGGGCCTACCCTTTTTAAAAAAAATTCGTTCTTTTCAAAGTAGCGTGTCATTTTGTGTTTGTTTTGCCTGCAGTTGTCTCCATTGCTTTAAGGTATCCCCAGAGAGTCATAGAAGCCAAATTCAACAAATACCCACATGCCAAAACTCGTTGTACCCCTTCACCAGGTTTTGTCTGAAAGCGTTTTATTTATTTATTTATTAAATAAATAAAGTTCTTTTAAAAATTGATTGAGCTAAAATTTAGCGAATTTTAAGTTATATAAACCACCTCACCCCATCATTGTTACCACAACCAATATTACTTTCATCTCTAAGTGGAGCATTCACCCCAAGGAAGAGTTTTTACAGACTAGCTAATTAGTGAAGTATTTTCTAACAATTGTCTGCAATTTCTAGCAGGTTTTTCATTTTTTAATTTTTTCTTTTGTGTTTGGTTTCAGTTTTTCTCCATAATCTATCTGGCAATTCCCCTTTGGTCTTTTCTTTCGTTATGCTTAACCAGTCCAAACTGCCTACGGTTTTTTAGAAGTCATCCATGGCCTCAGACAAAGGAGAAATTTAAATTTAAAAGGCAGAAGTCATGGTTTTCCACGCCAATTTTGGGAATTTAATTCCAAGTGCAAGTGGGAATTTTGGGACTTGCCCGGAAGGTGGAAATTTGGAAGCTTCCTGGTAGGTTGTTTTTTCCCACAGTGAAAGTCAAATCACTTAAGTGAAAAGTGGGAATTTTGAGGCTGCCTGGAAGGGCGAATATTTTCACTTCCTTGCCCTCACGTTTTTTTCCACAAAAGCAAGTTAAATCATTTAAATGATTTCCACAAAAGCAAGTTAAATCATTTAAGTGAAAAGTGGGAATTTTGGGGCTGCCTGAAAGGGTGAATATTTCCACTTCCTTGCCCTAATGTTTTTTCCACAAAAGCAAGTTAAATCACTTAAGTGAAAAGTGGGAATTTTGGGGTTGCCTGGAAGGGTGAATATTTCCACTTCCTTGCCCTCATGTTTTTTCCACAATTTCTAGCCATAAAGTGCGACCCACTTTTGGCATAGTTGCGAGCTTTAAAATAAATTTCTTTTAATTGTTTTTTACCAAAGGTTGGCGCCAAAGATAGAGAGAAAGTCAAAGAAAATAGGCATGCTAAAAATAAGAAAAAGAAGCTTGCTAAAAATAGAGGAAAGAATTGCAAGGAAAAGCATGTTAAATTAGGCAAACTTGGGCACCCAAACAAGGAGCAAAAAGCACATCTTATTATTAGAAATTGCTAAAAATAAGAAGCAGTTGATAAAATTAGCATGCAGTTGCCTATATAAGAAGTGAACACCATAAGCAAAGGGCAATTAATTCTTTTATGTGGAGCATGCTGCCCTGGAGGGTATTGGCGCCAGAGGTTGAAGTTGTGAGCATTAAAAAATATTTTTAATTGTTGGGAAGCATACAATTTTGGCACCCAAGGTTGGAAATGCCTTCTTTTTATTATTTTGGCTATTTGCATGTTGATATGAGTGCACAGGTGAATAAAATAATATTTTTTAGCTTGTTTGGCATGCAAGCAAAGTCTACAAATAAAGGGGCAGCAGGCTTTATAATCAGATTTCGGTGAAGAAATTAGATATTCATGCCATGTACTGCACGTTTGTCTAAATTATTTGCAAGAACGTTTCACTGGTGCACATATTTGAGAAGAACCTGCAAAAACTTCAAGGATAAAAGGGGAAAGACAAGTCAGACGCAACACCCACAAGCAAATCACAGTCAGTTGCTCCCAAATCCAATTTGGTGAGAATCAAAGAAAAAGAGTCAATCGCATGTGGGAGAAAGAGATTCTCAAATTCAAGGCAGAGGTATCATTTATATCATTCATGAGGCAAAGGTGCAATACAGGTTGATTCGACATGTAGAGTATGGAAGAAGAACAAGACTGCGAGTGTTGCAACAGCTTTCTTCTTATTTCTTCTCCTCTTTCTTCTTCTTTCTCTTATTTTCTCCGACAAAGTAATTGAGTAATCAATTAAATTGTAAAACTTAGGTAATTGGCTTTAAAAGTCATTACTTTAAGTTACTAAAAGAAGTCAATTACTTGGAAATAGGTGGCAGACATGCAAAATAGAAGGTTCTATTTTTAGTTCATGCAATGAGAAAGTCTATGGGAAAATACAGTCAGTTGTTTCTGTTTTTCATGGCTTCCACATGCGGCAATTCATTGAAAGCTTCCGATTTGTAATTGCCCTCTATGCACTATAAATAGAGGAAGAGCCTACGGGTTAAAGAATCACAACTGGTTTTATCAGAACTTGTTTTAGCAAGAGATTTTATAATTAGAGCATTCTTGAGTTTTCAGACTTTGTGCTGAAACCCTTGATGTGATTGTTGCGAAGGCTTGGGATTGAATGGCAGATTTCTAGAGAACTTTGTCTCTACAGTGTTTTGTTGAGTTCTTCTTTTCAGAGGTTTTTAATAAACTTTGTGTTATCTCAGATCTAAATTAGAAGTCATTTCTTTCTCATTCTACTGAATGTTGCGATTTATCTGTTTATTTAATTTGTGTGGATGAGACCAACTCTGATAACTATTGGTTGATTCAACACATCTTCCTTTCTTCTTTCTTAAATTCTATTATTTCCCCCCTTCTGCAAATATTCTAAAACAGTTGCTTACTTGCTGCAAAATTGCCCAACTGTGGTTCACGAGCTGTGGTAATTAAAGTAAAACCCTGAAAATAGTTATTAGGATTCACCCTTACCAAATTGATAAACATCTTACACGGGAGCCTCACCATTAAATAAGGGAGATTTATCTCATGACTGCCTAGGTTTTAAGCTATGCATAAAATCTAGCCAACAATTTTAAATGTATAAATCATTAAATATAAATTGTTCATAGAATTGTATGTGCTTATAAATTTATAAAATGTTATTTTTATCGTCTTAGGGTTGTTAAACAACAATTGGAGAACCCTAAATAGCTGATTATGCACTTGTGCAAACTGAAGTAAGAAAAACAAAAAGATAATCCTTGTGCCTTGGACTCTTGAGCACTTGAATAATGTATTATTAATTCATTAAATTATTATTAATGACATGTATATATAAATTTCATATGTTGCAGTGTCATTATGAGTTCTCACAACATGAGTGACGAAGAGAGCCAACAAGAGCTTATGGGGGTTGAATCTGAGACTCCAAGAATAGATGTGGGGGGCAAGAGGGGCGGGGGGGGGGGGGGTGGAGTGAGTGATGATAGGGGGTGATGTAAATGGTTTTATTGATAGTGCAACTAGACATTTCGATTACTCTTTTAAGTTGTAGGAAGATGTTGCCAAGGGTCATTCTAACAAGAAAGACCATTTAAGACAATTTGCAACCAAACTACAACTTCAAACAAAACCTAGGACAGTGGAAGGCACTAGGTTGAATAAGCGTAATTTTCGTCAACTTAAATTTCAAGGCAGCATTACGAGAGTTAATGTGCACCTCCATCGCACCCAAGGCAAAGGTGTGAAGGTATGTGTCAAATTGTCACTCAAACAAAGGGCTGAAATAAACAAATTGTTGAATTGCGGTGAAGAAGAAATACATCTAGTTGTTACTATGCCATCGAAGGGTCCTACTAGTGCTAGAACTTCCCAAGAGGTGCCACTTCCTACCTGGCCATCTAGTTCAAGCGCAGCAGAGGTTAAGGGGAAGAATAGAATGACAAATAGTAGTGATACCGCAAACACAGTAGCAAAGTTATTCAATGTCCAATATAAGGATGAGGAATATGATGCCATTGGAAAATTCTTCTTTTCCAATGGCATTCCATTCCACGTGGCTCGCTCTCCTTATTATAAGGAAGTTATTGCAAATATAATAATAGCAAGGCCATAATATGTGTCACTACGGGAGACAACAATCTTGGATAAGAACAATTCTGAGATTAATATTCTAATGGAGAAAATAAAGGCTACCTGGGCCACCAGTGGATGCACCTTAGTCATAGATGGGTAGACGAACATTAGGCATCATTCACTCAACATCATGGTCACATGTACAGATGGCCCTTACTTCCTTAAGGCTATTGATGTTTAGGGCACTGCAAGGATGCAGATTTTCAGTTCCAAATACTTAGAGATGCTATTGAGGAGGTTAGACCAAAGAATGTGGTGCAAGTAGTGACAAATGCGGCCCACGTGTGTAAAGTTGTAGGAAAGTTGATTGAAACAGCCTACAAACATATTTGGTGGACTCATTTTTGTGTGCATGCCATGAATAATGCAGTCAAGAACATGGGAAAAATAGGTTGGATCAAAGAGGTCGTTAATGATGTTGGAGATGTGCAAATGTTTATCAGTAACCACCACACTTCACATGCACACTTCAAGGCCTTTTCCAAGAAGGAATTTTTGAAACCTGCAGAGACTCGATATTCATCGTACTTCATTCTCTTGGATAGGATGCTTGAGTTGTAAGAGGCATTGCAAGTATGATGAAGAGTGACATTTTTTGGGCAGATGCAAAATACATTGTCTCCATCATTACTCCAATGTTTAAAGTCATTAGATATGGAGAAGCTAATGCACCTACCCAAAGATAAGTGTATAAGTGCATTGACAATATGCTTGTCCAAATGAAGGCCATTGTACAAGAGAAAGACCCCACATTGTAGTTCTACAATGAACATATTCAGCCAATCATTTACCAGAGATGGGACAAACTCAACACTCCTTTGCATGTGGTTTCCTATGCATTTAACACAAAGTGGTACATATAACAGTCTCGCAGAGTCACCCCCATACAAGATGCTAAAGTGAAGGTGGGGTTCATGAAAGCTATTTAGAAGATGTACAACTCTCCAAATGCTAGCATCATTCGTATCAGGTGGTCAACATTTTCTAATCTTAGGGGATATCCAGAAGAGGCCAAGTTAAATAGGGAGACTACGGGATAGGTAGACCCAATTTTGTGGTAAACTATGCATAGGCCTACTTCTTTGACAACCACACTAGTCATCCGTCTGTTGTGCCAAGTTTCTAGTTCTTATGTTGCTAAGAGGAACTAATCAACTTATAGCTTCATCCACTCTATTAAGAGGAACTGGCTTTCCTCTAGGAGGGTGAAGAAGCTTGTAGTTTTACATAATGCCTTGCGTCTTATTGACTACAACACACTTACGTACAAGGAGAGTCCAGCATCCCGATGGGATGTAGAGCCAGAGAAGACAACACAAGTTGATAATGATGTAGCACAAATAGGATTGGTTGGTATTGGTTTAGATATCTAAGTGGCAATTTTAATCAAATTTAAAATTTCCCCTCTAAAATATTGGTTATTCTTATCTAAGGGCTTGTAGAATTGTTGGCAGGATTTTATGCATATCATAAAGCCTAGGCAGTCATGAGATATATCTCCTTCATTTAACGGTGAAGCTCCCATGTAAGATGTTTATCAATTTGGTAAGGGTGAATCCTAATAACTATTTTCAGGCGTTTTACTTTAATTCCCTCGGCTCGTGAACCACAGCCGAGCAATTTGGCAGCAAGTAAGCAACTGTGATGGAATATTTGTAGAAGTGGGAAAAACATAAAGAAGAAAGGAAGATGTGTTGATTTAACTAATAGCTATCAAAGTTGGTCTCATCCACACAAATTAAATAAACAGAGAAAACTCACAACATTCAGCAGTAAGGGAAAGAAATAGCTTCTAACCTAGATCTAAGATAACACAAAGTTTATCTAAAACCTCAAATAGAAGCGATCAGCAAAGCACAGTAGACACAAAGTTTTCCGAAAATCCACCTTTTATCCAATTCCCCAGCTTTCACAGAAATAACACCAAGGATTCCAGCACAAAGTCTAAAAACTCAAGAAGGCTCTGCTAAACAAAATATGATGAACAAATTGTGATGCCCTTTAACCCGTAGACTCTTCCTCTATTTATAATGCATAGAGAGCAAAAACAAATAGGAAACTATAAATGAACTCCTACATGTGGAAGCTATAAAGGAAACAACTCGCAATCTTTCTCCTAGAATTCCTCTTTACATGACATGCATCTAAAGATTAAATCAAAGTCCTACATGGTTGCCACCTATTCTTAATTAAAGGACCTTTTCAAACAACTTCAAGTAATGGCTTTTAACCAATTACTTTAGTTTTACAATTTTGTGTGAGAAAATAAGAAAGAGGAGAAGAAGGAAGGAATGCCAGCTACTACACTTCACACTTTCCCTTTGCTCTGAGACTGAATGTACTTGTCAAGCATATGATTCATTGTTTTCCCATATGTTTTAGCAATAACTTCTCTTTCAGTCTTGAACCTCAGTAATTCCCTGGATAGAATATAAATGTTTGCCTTCACCTTCTCTAAACTAGGTCCAAAATCATTGATATTTGCATGAAGTCTCACTAGTTTGCCAATTGAATCCAACGTGAAAGGCATGACGGCTTCATCAATCTTCTTCTGGATGACTGGAAGAAATTCTTCCAGGGAAATTGGTAACTTGTCTGGAATGTACCTTGTATAGTAATGAATACCATCAATTTCCTCCTCTGTAGTGAAAACAATTATGCTCTTTGGCACTTCCTCCATCTTGTCTTCCAACAACTGCATTCTACTCAACATAAGTTTGAGAATCTCCATGCGGAAAGACACTGTCATTTCCAACTGCTTACCCTTTTCTATCGATCTATCAGGTGTTATTTGCTCTTCAATCAATACACTCTCAAGTAGTGAATTGATTTTAGCCAAATCCTCCGAGTAACCTTTAGCAATTGCATTCTCATCCTTCAATACTTGTCATCATTTCTTTCAACTGAGCCAATGCCCTGTGCATAATTTCCAAGCTAGTTAGTACTTCTTTGAATTGCTCTGACGCTTGGTGGATGATTTGCCTCTTCCATTCATCAATAGCTTTGACCTTATTACTTGCATCCTCAACCTCCTCAATCAAATGGCAGCTTACCCGCTCCTATACTAGCACTGGTTGTGAGGAAGGTTTAGCAACCTTAGTGATAATCTCACATAATTGGGAGATCTGCTCATGAAGCTTGGCTTTCTCTGCTTTCTCCCTGTCAAGTTTGAGGAACAAAGTATCTATCAATGTCTGGGTATCCTGCTTCAGTCCCTCAGTGGTGACTTACCCCAATGGCACTCTGGTCACTGATATATATGTTGTTGTTAGTTCTCCCTTTTGCTTTCCCTCATCCGGAATAGATAGTTCTGCAAACTTCTACCCTGATTCTTCGATGACCAGCTTTGAAGTAACTTTGGTAGCTTTAGGACCTTTTTCCTTTTCCTCCCAAGCTCATGAGCAGCTGCAAGTCTTCCTCTTCCAGGTTAATCACTTCTCTCGATTCTTGGAATTGTTTGCAAAGCCAACCAGGATGAGAAGTTACTCTCCGGGGAATGAGAGGCATCAGCTTGCATTACCTTTTCTTGTTTGGGCCCTGTAGTATCTAAATTCACCACTGTATTATGACTCCCTCCTTCTGTGCCATCTAAAGAAAGTGCCATTTCGAATTCTATCATTTGTGTTCTCAATTCCTCTATAGGAAGAGGAGGAGGAGGAGGAGGTGGAGAACTAAGTGGCGGAAGAGGAGTGAATATGAATGATGTTGGCCTCAATAGTGGAATAACCATGACCTCTTGTGATGTCGGAACTACTGAAGTGTTGTGAGTTGATGCAGGAGAAGCTTCGTCCGTAAGTGGCACTGGTGTAATAGATGAAGACTTGCCTTTCTCCAATGCCTGAGACTTTTTGTGCACTTTTAGCTTCTCTCAGTCTTCTGCTGCTCTCACCATCATGCTTTCTTTTGTTGAGATTCCCCGTGCTAAAATTCCCTGTGATCTAGTTCATCAAAGCCTCATCCAAACAATATCCTTTTGTTAACAACCAATTTGAGGTATTAACCAAGACTGTTGAAGACCTCTCCTCGATTGTCTGGCCACCACCTACACTAGCTTGAAGAGCAGCTTTATCTCCTCCCATTTGATGATATGTGTCAAGTACCACATGCCCATCGTCTAAAAGATTTGCAGGTATCCTTGCCAGACCAAAGTCAGAAACCTGTTGAGTTGTTAATCTGCTGAAATCTCCTTTTTTGACTTCATATTCGTTCCTACACTTCATCCAGAAATCTTCCAATGAAGGGATGTGCATGTATTCCTGGGAGACTGTCTTCTTTGCTATTCCATAAGGATCAAAATTCATCCAAGCAAGGAAGAATTCATGTTCGTAGCAAAGAGACATTTCAGCTTGGACATTTCTGGCTCTGTGAATATTCTGACAAGTATAGTTGCCCACTGTGATTGGGAAGCTAACTTGTCGTCCTGTGCTTCTTTGTTTGCAAGTCATGCAATTCTACGAGTTGCCTGCATAGCTCCATGATAACCCACTTATCATTAGGGTACCTTGGTAGCTTGACTGGTTCACATGAGAAGCCACTAACCCTGAGATACGTGAAGTCAACAAACTAGATGAAGATACAGTCATACTGAGTGACAACTTCCCAAGCCTCTTTGCTTACTCTATTGGCCTTCAGATCACCGTTTAGCCTGTAAATGAATCCATAGAAGAAACTATCATTCACTACCTGTAATCCTTGTAGCACTCAGGTATCACCAGCTGTGGGTAGCACTCATAAATAGGATCCTTTGAAAGTATCCCTCTTTTGTCCAACTTGGAGAATACTCCCTATGAGGTTGCGGCATACACAAGGTATGAAGTCATTTTAAAATTGAATTGTCTACCTCACATTTCTGAGCTGCTCACTAATGTTGTTGCTAATGATCTCTGCCCAATTGATCATAGAATCAGGTTTGTTGATCTCAATTGTTCTGACGAAGGAATACATCCATGAGTGAAATTTCTTTGCATTACCTTCCCCATTTATCCTGCACAACAACCAGGAAATGTCATCAACTTACCGCACAAGATTTGACCTTGGAAGAGTCCTTGGAAATTTTGATGGTGCCCTGGACTTCTTCATATACTTCTTGTTCATTATGCCCACACAATCCACCTTGTCCTTCTCCCACCTATCAAAAGCCTCCTGCATGTTGATTTTAATCACTTCTGGGTTTTGTCAAAATCTTGAGGCAATAATTAATGAATTGTACATCCAGTCTAATCATTGTTTTTCCTGTTGCATCCCTGATTGTCCTGGATAGAGGATGATTGAAATTTGCACATTCTTGAACAAACTCAGAGTAATCTGGGTCGTTGCCGAGAAATGTTGCAGCTTGGATAATTCCACTGTCCCTTATAGCCCGCATAAGGGATGTCATGTCGGTTGCCCTGGATCTAACAATCAAATCACTGATAGACTCATGTCCCATGTCTATATCACTAATCCCAGCAAGCTTGGACACCATGCATGGTTCTGTCGGATTACCCCTGTCACCACCCTTCATCGTGCCTGAAACAACTTTTGTCTGAGATCTTTTTTTATTTTTACCAAAAGCTTTTGCAATTATGAGAGCTGGATCTTTTTTGTGTAGAAGCTGAAATTGCTTCCCCTGATTCTGAAGATATATTCAATGTATCAGACATTGACTTCTGTTTTCTTCTCACAAATATGTGGCACAAGTGAAATATTCCTGTAATCAATTCAAACAAATATGTAATTCATCACCCTCATATTCATTTTAATAGCATGTGCAACTTTGAATTCTGGGAATTGACTCCGGGTGCAAGTAAAGAGAAGTAGGCTCAATGTAGGCTTAACTAGGAGATGGAAATCAACACGCATGGGACTTGGAAAGGGGTTTTAGCATGCATTGAGCTTCATGGGAGTGCATTTGGAACATAGGAGGCAGGCTTTGCAAATTCCCGGCAAAACTTTGGAGTGAATTTTCACTTATTGCAAAAGTGTTGCATTGAAAATTGAAGGAAGAGGGCAGCTAACACTTTCCATGATTTTAACTAGGAGAACTTCTTGGACCAAAGGCTAGTAAGGGAAGACATCAAATTGGAAAGAGAAAGCAACTAACATTCACGACTTTAGCATGGGATTTCCTTCTCCTAATACTTTGCGTGGAAACTCCATAAGGAATGGCAGCGTAAAAATAAGACATGGAAGGCAACTTATTTGAACTTGAGTTTTGCGAAAAAGTTGGAGTGGGAAGGCAGCTAAACTTCACGACTTATATTGCAAACTTCCACTTAAGTTTTGCGTAAAAACATGAAGAGGAAGGCAACGTAGAAATTAGAAGTGGAGGGCAGCTCTAAAAATCACGACTTGCATGGGCCTTTTTCTCTAACTTTTGCGTGGAAATCCATAAGTGAAGGCAGTGTGAAAGTAAGACATGGAAGGCAGCTTCAATATTCACGATTAGTATTTGCAAACTCCTAATAATTGCATGAAAACATGAAGAGGAAGGTTGCGTAGAAACTAGAAGTGGGAGGCAGCTTACATTCACGACTTGCTAAGTGATTTTGCTTTGAGTTTGTGTATAAAGTAGAAGCGGAAGGCAGTGTAAAAGTTAGAAGCAGCAAGCAGGTTGCAAAAACTACAACTTGAACTTGCAAATTCCCTTTAATACCTGCGTGGAAAGTCAAGTGGAAGGGCAGCCAAAAACAACTACTTGCACAAGTAAATTGCTTCCCAAAAACTACGACTTGCACTAGGAATTGGCGTGGAAATTTGAAGAAGGAAACTGAGTGGATTTTGAGGCAATTGGATTCCTTCCAATTTGGCAAACAAGGCCATGAAGATCAACAAGACTTTCTCATGCAAAAATATTGCATTCTTTTCCCCATAGCTATGTTGAAAATAGCTTGAAAACCAGCGTAATTAATTAATTTTCCCCTTGTCTGATGCAAAGAATAACTTCTCAAAACCCTATGCAACTGGACCAAATCCGGCAGGAAGAAAGAAAAGACTACAAGGAATTGCTAGATAGAATACAAAGAAAAACAAAACAAAACACAAGAAATAAATAAAAACAAAATTACCTGAAAGAAGTTGCGGGCAATTGCTCAAAAAGAATTCTCCAATTAGCTAATCTGTAAAACTCTTCCCCTAGATGAATGTTCCACTTTGAGGTGAAAGTAATACTGGTGTGGTAACAATGATGGGGTGAAGTGGTTTATATAACCCGAATTCACTAATTTTAGCTCAATCTATTTTTAAAAGAACTTTATTTATTTAATATAAAATAAATAAAACGCTTTCAAACAAAGTCTCGTGAAAGAATTGAGTGAGCTTTTGCATGTGGGTATTTGACAAATTTGGCTTTATGACTCTCTAGGGATACCTTAGAGCAATTCAAGCAACTACAGGCAAAATAAAACACAAAACAAGACCCGTTACTTGAAAAGAACGAAAAAATTTAAAAGGGGTAGTCCCATATTTCAAGGTAAAATCTTGGGACACCAAGAATTCATGGCAATCCAAACATGTTTCAAAATATTGTCCCGTCGATTTAAATGTGATCCATTAAAAAAACACATTGAGATTAGATATCATTTGGATAAGTGAGTGGGAAATAGTAACATTTGTTATTACTTTTGGCAAACCTTGGGCGGGCATAATATAATCAAAAGTATTCTTGCCTAAGGAGATTTACCTCAAGGAATCCAACAATTCGAGTGATGAGGAGCTCGGTGCAGACTTTGGGAATGATTTTTTATTAGAGGCAATGGGCCATTGGCCCATTGTATTTGAAATTTGGATGTAATCATCATTTTGAATATAAATTATGATATAAATATAAATATATTGATATTGATATTTGGCATTTTTGTTGTTCAATGCAATGTGTTTAGTATTTTGAAGTTCCATTATTTATTCCTTACAGATTTTTTATAACTAATTTTTCAAGTATGTAATGTCCCCTTTTTCAAAATAATATAAATTGAAGACTTCTTGTTCATCTTCCTTTATGTGGGCAAGAAGAAGTTGAACAAGTGAAAACTTTGAGCTATATTTCAGTTTCTTTATTCATAATTATGTTTTTATTTTGCGTTTTTCCTTTCAAGGCAAGTCGATTGGGTTATAGTGCTCCCAACATGACATTAAAAGATAAAGTAAAGCTCATTAAGAGGTCGGCAAGGTTGGGAAGTTGTCAACAAAGAATTAGAAGATAAAGCAAGCTTAAGAGGTCAGTCTACCCCTTACAGCTCTTGGCGGCAACCTAACAATATAAAAGGGGAGTCTTAAGGGGCTCATTTGCATATCATCTTTGGTGCAAATACACTTACTATTTTGCTTTTTGGGCTGATTGCTCAATACCTTTCCACTTGAGGACGAAAACCCTCTTGTGTGTCATCCAAGGAGGACGAAACCCTTCCTTTGTGGCATAGCGGAGAACGAAAACTCTCCATATTGTTGAATTGAAGGCATTTATTGAAGAATCTCTTACTGATTTGGATCTAGGGCATCAAGAAGAAGACCTACAAAGACTTTTGACGTATTTTGGAGCCCCTCTCCTAGGAAGCAACTAGGGTAGAAGAGGATTCGGGTGCCTTCTAGGGCACAAAGCTTCATTATTCTTTGATATTCAAATTTATCATATTTTATAAGGCTGGAATCTACATTTTGGACATTTTTATCTATTATTTTTAGCCCTTGTTTGAGGCTGCCTTGCTGCTGTCATAAAATTAATTACAGTTGGGTATAATCTCTTGTTTTCTCCATTTCTTTGATGTAAATTTGATGGATAAATGTTGTCGTACTTGAAATAATTATTTAGAAGCATTTTCAGTTGTTGTTGCATGGTTGTATGGTGAGTTGAAATCCCTATATAGTTTGTTGCTAGGGTTTTAAGGAAAATTAGATCTGCGGTTATAAAAATCAGAATTTACTTCACTTGGGGTTTGTGTTATTTCCTTGATTCTCAGTTTCAGTCCTAGAAAGGGACATTACAAAGTATATATATATTTGCACCACCGTCCCCCTGTCATCCCCAAACCTAAGCCCTTGGTCCCCCTGTTCTAAGACACCATGGAACTATGATTAAAACCTATGTAATATATCATATGTCAGGACTCATTTAATATATTGAATTATCGAGTATCTGCATTGTTTTGTTATTTTTTGTATATGTTATGCATGTAATATTGATATTTTGGTTAATTTTGTTTATTTGTCTATAAATTTTTTTTTGTATGGATGTATGCAAGCCATGCCAAATATGAGGTCCAAAAATCAAAGGTGAATCCCCTTACACGTGCTAGAAACTTAGCTATCAATGAAATTTGGATGGTTAAAAGCCAAGTTAATGATACAACATATTAGGGAAAACATTGGATAGTGTTACATATTATGTCAACAGTCAATCCTTTCCTACGTTCTACCTTTTTGGTTTGGAATTCTTGCTATGGATTAAAAAAATAGTTAAGATAGTTGTAATCATATTTTTAATTGTTGTGGGATTTTTACCCGTGTGTGTTTAACTAACATATTGGTGATAGTCAACAAGGGTCCATGGATGACCTTTAAATATGCATTCAATGTAATGACATGTAGGTTGTTCTGGTCTAAGTCGTCCAGTTCAGAACTCTAACATTGAAAATTAGAAATTTTGACTCACTTTTCCTAGAAGAGAGAAAATGAGGAATTTGACTAAGTCTTTAGTTGGACATTACTTATTGATGTGAACAAGGCTAAGAACTGCAAAAACAAATAAAATTAGGGCATAATGATGATTATGTGAATTAATGATGAATGATGCCAAGATCAAATGCATAGCTACCAAGTCCAGAAATCCAGATCCGTTCAGGAGGGCATAAAAATCCGAAAATCTTGATTAAATGAAAATGTTCAGAAAATATATGGTCCAAAATATACATAGATTATATAAGGGCATGATTTTATAGATATGCCAAATTGAAAAATACAATGAAAAATAATCATAACGTGATATAAAATGGATATAAGGGCATGATTTTATAGATATGCCAAATTGAAAAATACAATGAAAAATAATAAAAATGTGATATAAAATGTTAATATTATTAATATTAAACAGTCTATAAGGTTGTCTGATGTCTTTTTTTTTTTAAAAACTAAAACAAAAATTAAAAACACAGGGCCAATCAGCCGGATCCTGCCTGATTTTGTGCGAATCTGGCCAGATTTGCTAGCTATGGTCAAATAGGTGATGTCATATTCCTTCTTTGTGTTTGGAACTAAAACACCTTCTCTAGTTCCTGTCCTAATACGATCTTTCATCACCTTGAAAATGTAGTTACTGACTCCGTCATGCAGCAAAGACCTATTCAAGGTCATAACATTTTCTTTTCCAAACTCAAATCACTTTATCTAATCTGGCATGCATAGAGGTTTTGTCCTAATCAAGCAATGAACTCTTCAATTCGGTGTACTTCAATGCCATAATTATATAGCCCTGCGCAACGTTATTTCAAAAAATACTAAAGAAAAGACATGTAAGGGACAGAGTTTAGCGAAAAGCATGTCCACTAAGCAATCAATTTCATATGTTTCTCAAGAGTTCCTAAAAGGCCTTTAATGAAGATTGACAATTCCATATTAAGTTGTAGCATTGATGATGCCTATAAACAAGAGGTGCCAAAATCCCAAACCTCAATATTTACGATCTCATTTAAATGTTGCGGCAATAGAGTCTTCATTTTTGAGCTCTCAAAAAATATTTAAAGACAAATGCAACAATGAATTTTAGATCTGTTTCCACTATGTTGTTGCTTAATCCTTGTTAACAGCCAATAAGATGGACTCTACTTAAAGTGCATTTGAGATTTTAGATTAGCATCAAGCTCAACATGTGCCAATATTTTGCAGTACACTTCCCCAATCAAATCTTCTTCTCATCTCTCAAAACCGTCATAGTAGCTCATTTCATTTATTTAGAGGCTGGCATCAAAGGA
Source organism: Taxus chinensis (assembly GCA_019776745.2). Lineage (NCBI taxonomy): Eukaryota > Viridiplantae > Streptophyta > Pinopsida > Cupressales > Taxaceae > Taxus > Taxus chinensis. The sequence goes on along the minus strand of CM034154.1, from coordinate 589,407,021 downwards.
AAATTTGCCTACCATTGGCTAAGAATCTCAATCTTAATTCTTTGGTAGCTGCTCTGTTGTAGAGAAGTGTCACTAAATCTTTATATTTATGGTGCCTGCTGCATAGGATATAACTTAGTTGTTACAGATTAACTATCTTATTTTTTGTACACCAATTATCAAGGCAAAATAAAAAGCACAGAATGAAGCTAGAATGGCATGTCAAAAGATAAATCACCTTGTTTTACTACCTACTTTATTACTCGTGGGATGTGCTACAAAAGAGATGTCATTATTCCAAATGATCAGCACCCTAGTAAGAAAACTCGGCGAGTAGTCACCGAGTTGGCAAGTACTTGCCAAAAAATCCGCCAAATGAGTAATCGCCGCTGAAACTCACCATTTTTGACTTGCCGAGTTTTGGCAAGTACTCACTGAGTTAACTTGGCGAGTCCGTGTTTTTAACTCGCCAGACGTTGCTCATATGCAGAAACACGGTTTTGACACTCAAAAAACGTTGAAAATACACTGTTTTTTCTCTTTTTAAGGCCCTACACTACATTTTCACTCACACAACCATTTGAGCTTGCATTGCTTGTGTTGAACGGATTTTGGAACGAATTCGAAGAGAGAATTTGGAGAATTGCATTTGGAGGTAAGTTTTTTTTTTTGTTTATTCTTTCAAGTGTTTTTCAAATTTTGTGTATATTATCTATGTTTTATAGATTCATATTGTAATTTTAAATACATGTAATGTAAAATCGAATGCTTGTAATTTTTTTATAATCATTTGCAGCCAGAGGTATGTATTTTTTTTAGGCATATTCGTTCTAAACTATTTTAATTTTATGTATGCGTATTGTAATCGATTCATATTGTAATTCTAAATATATGTAATCTAAAATCGAATGCTTGTAATTTTCTTTTAGTCATTTTAGCCAGAGGTATGTATTTTTTTTTATGCAAATTCGTTCTAAACTATTTAAATTTTATGTATGCATATTGTAATTGATTCATTGAATATGTTTTGTAATTTTAAATGTGTTCAATGTGATTGCGAATCATTTTAAATTTTTAATGCTCATTTGCAACCGTAGGTATATCATTTTTATTAAATTATGGTGAAATATGGTTATTCAAGCACATTTTTTATTTATTTATTTAATTAAACTTATGTTTTTTTAATTTTTTAAATGTGCACTGTGTTGCAGATTAGAGCTTAACAATGGCATCAGGTTCGGCATATGGGTCAACATCACTAGCAGTAACCGTTCCTGTAAATGCCCGTACCCGCGCTTGGAAGTATGGTGTACGTGTAGCAAGCTGCGGGAATAGTTATTTGCAATTTTTGTGGCAGAACAATGTTTGGAGGCATCAATCATTTTAAGCATCACCTTGCATCTATTGTTTGTCAGGATGTTGTGGTTTGCCCCAATGTTACAGAAGAGGCAAAGCAAGATATGAGAGCAAAGCTGACAGAGCTAGAGGAGAAGAAACAAGAGAGGGAAAGGGTGTAGGAAGCCATAGCACAAGCTATCAGACCTGATGCTGCAATGACAGAGGATTCAGAGGATGATGCGGCAACAATTGTTGGCTCTACTCGTGGTCCATGCATACAAACCGAACGAGACACAACTTCATCGAGTTTTAACAAAGGCATACAGAGCTTTTTTGTGGCAAGGAACACACCTAGAGCACAACTTTCATTGCAAGGTATAGGCTGGAACAAGGATATGCACGAGGAAGCGGATAAACCATGTGCAAATTTCTGGTACTACAACAACCTTCCATTCAATGTGGCAAAGAGCCCATACTGGGAGCACTTGGTGACAACATTGACAGTTGTAAGGAAAGGGTAGAAGTCACTCTCTCCAAAATATTTGAGTGGGGAATTGCTACTGGGTGCAGTTGAAGATGTCACTACAATTCTAAAAGAGCAAAAGAAACAATGGAACAAATATGGATGCACCATTCTTTCAGATGGGTGGACGGATGGAAGGAACTGCATCCTCATTAATTTTTTAGCGGCTTAAAATGGTCAGATGGTGTTTTTGAAGTCTGTTGATGCCTCTAACATAGTAAAAATGCAGAGAATTTGAGTGTTATGTTAAAGGCAGTTGTATTAAAGGTTGGTGTACATAATGTTGTGCAAGCTGTCACAGACAATGCAGCAGCATATGTGGTGGTTGGGAGACTACTGCAGGAAAGACATCCATCACTCTTTTGGACTCCTTGTGCAGCTCATTGCCTTGACCTTCTTTTGCAACACATAGGCGAAATTGATTGGGTGAGGCCAGTTGTAGAAGATGCAAGAAACATAACAAAGTACATATACAATCACCCTTGGGTTCTAATCGGAGGTGGAGCAATCAACTCCACCAACGTATTCATGCAGCGGTGTACTACCTCAACCCCAAGTATTTCTTCTCTAACGGCTTCACAAATGTGAACAGAGAAGTTATGGAGGGCCTTTCAACATGTATTGAGAGGATGATACTAGATGTTGAGACAACGGACCTCGTCATTTTAGAGCTACAAAGTTACAAACGTGCTACAGGGAGGCTCTTTTCTTCAATGTTAGCTATCCGAGGGAGAACCACACAGACACCAGGTAATAAAAATTAGAATGTTTACCAAATTACTTATTAGTTACATATTTGATTTTATTGATTACTTATAAACTTTTGATTATCTTGTTTGTAGGTTCTTGGTGGGAGGATTGGGGAGGAAATACCCCACATCTTCAAAAGTTAGCCCTCAGAATTCTATCTCAACCTTGAAGCACTTCTAGATGTGAACGCAACTAGAGTTTGTTTGCGGTCATTCACACGAAGAAGCGCAACAGGTTGAGTCAAAAACAACTCAACGACCTGGTTTTTGTGCAATACAATCTTCGGCTTCGCACAAGAAAAGTGGAGGCCACGTTAGACGAGTTCATTGATTTGGATGAGATAGATCCATAAAGCGAGTGGACTGGACGAGAAGAGGAAATCCCTACGCTCACAAAGGACGAGATTGCTTCTTTAAAAGGGAAGCTATGGAGGGAGAAGCACTAGCAGCTGGAGGAGATATTGGATTGGATGACATCTTTGGAGGTGATCTCCAACATGCAGCAGAGGAGCCACCACCATCTACTTCCAGGTTCGACCCAGAGTCGCGGCCTTCTAGGAGGAGCGAGGAGACATAGCTGAGTGTGGGGCCTAGTAGAGGCACTAGACCCTCTCCCCAATATTTCTTTAGAACATGGAAGAGGAAAGTGTAATTTATTGTCTATCGTAACTTGCATAGATATGAAATTTATGATGATATTTTTCAATGTCAATCATCATAAATTCATATTACTTATCAGTTGGCTGTTGTATTCGCATGATGATGCGATTTTGTATTGTATTTGTATTCAAATCTAATAGAAAACACTTCTCCAACATTTTATGGACTCATTTGATACATTTTGTAGTTATTTGTTGCTTAAATTTTATGTTTTTTAAAGAAATTTGCGTATTTTTTAAGTTGCCAAGTATTCGCCGAGTATTGCCGAGTCAAAAAAACTTTGTCTGTCGAGTATTTGTCGAGTCCGAGTATGCAAACTATGATCAGCACCACATGGCCCCCAGATAGTGGCGCAGAGGACAACCCAATAATCTAGCTAGTAAACAACTAAGTTATGTATTAAACATGCAACAGAAAACAAATGCAATAAACTATTACACATTCAAGAGACAGAGATAGCAGAATAATGCTCTTCTATTCAATAGAAATGCACAGGTATGGTGCAAATGCATACAAGGCCCCAAAAAGCTGGGAATGAGAATATACATGATCAAAACAGGGGAACACATCCTAGCGAGTTTATGTAAGTGGAAGTAAATGCATAATGAACATGACTGTCAACATTGGGGTCAAGTGGTTACAGTTTACAAGAAAGTAGTTACAAGAAAGAACTGTTGCAAAATGGTTCAACTCTATAATGGATGACAGTTCGCCTTCTTGTTGAAGTGTTGATTCAACTTCCAAGTGGGCGCAATGCTTTTAATTATACTGGTGGAGCATGAACTCTAGGAACATGGTCTAACATAGCACGATGTCGCACGAAGGTTCCATGTGTTGTGCAAGATTTTCATTGAGCCTAGTTTGTGCAATATGTTTCTTCGTCATGCACCAACTCAGGGTACTCCATTCAAGAAGAATGCCAACAAGGGATGAGCGCCCATGTGCTAAGTGATAGCACGGAAGTCAAGCACCATGGTTTTTGGCACTAAAGCTTATGCAACTTGGTGTCAAGCGACTTGACACACAGAGTAACACTAATTCGTATAGGATAGCCAATGCAGCTATAGCAAGAGTGTGGAATGTCACAACTTGGCCTAGATCATTCACCCTCTCATAAAAAATGATGGCCGCCCATCATGTTTTTGATCAGCTACAGAACTTGAGCCTATGAAGGTCGCACAACTTAGCCTAAGAAATGTATTGTCCTGCCTTAACCACAATAAACAGTTGATGTGTGACTTAGCGGGTGTGCATAGTTGTAATTTCAACAATATGATCTTTTGGTGCCATTTGCAAATGTTCGAAATCTCAGTCTGAAGAATGTTGAGTTGCTGTTGGCTCAAGTAAAGGTGGAAAATATGGCATGAGTTAAACATTAAATACCGTATAAAAACACAAACATGGTGGCAGATCAAGGACAAAATCATTCTCTCCAGCTGTATGTAGTATGGTGTGGGAACCATAACGTAAAGTCTTGATCTTCATATGCAATGAATTGTTCTTTTTAAAGATGCAATCGGACCTTATCACCCACCACCGTGAATTCATGAAGTGTATGATGTGTTGTGGCACTCTTTGTCCTTATGTTGTTGGTATGAGAGTATCTACTAAACCTACTAGTGTACTTGTTGGATGTGCTATAAAACTTATCTGCTTTGCCCACTCCCTTCTCTTGTGAGCACAACCGTGTAATTGATGACAATAAGCAATGTCAAGAGGCATGGTTGGCTGAAACCCAAGACATGTTTGAAATGGGCTATCTCATAAAATTATGCAAAGATTTGTTATAGGAATGTTAAATGAAGGGCAGGTTGCCATCCCAGATGCATCTATGTGCACTATTGTACATGCACCACAAATAAATCAGTGTGCAATTGACCACTTCTAAATGCCCATCTATTTGAGGATGGAATGTTGTAACCTAGTCAAGTTGAGTATCCAACATCTCCCACAAGACACATCGAAAATGACAAACAAACCTACAATCATGGTCTGACATGATGGATGAAACCAGTCCAAAGTGAACCCAAACATGATTGAAGAAGAGATGTGTTGTGTCTAGCACACTAGTACTTTTCTTGCACGCAACTATAACTGCCATCATTAGAAACCAATTTGCTACAACGAACACAAAGTCAATATGGTGCTTTACCATATGTAGTTTAGAAAAGAAATCAACATCCGAGACAGAACTAGCAACAGTTATATAGTCCAAACGTCCTATTTGTTGGTTTAGTGATGCAACAAGAAATGCAAGATTTGATGTGTCGCTTTGTCTTTGCACATATGAGGCCAAAACGAGTGTTGTTGGAGCGCAGAAAGATCTCGCTCACTCTGAAGTATCCTGCTTTCTTGGAATAGTGCACCTTCAAGATGAGCTTTTGGCAAGGTGCACTGGTAGGAACACAAAGATGCTCAAGCTTGTACAGAAGCTGGTCTGGCATATAGAAATCGACAAACAGTTCAGTATGCACGAAAGTTGTATAGGCCTGCGCAAAGTCTTGGTCTGCTAAGTGGAGAGAAATCCAGTCAAAGTTGTGGTCACAAGTGTCTAGCATAGTAATGAGTGCCTGGACAAGAAGGCAATCAGCTGCCTTGCTGTCCTTTCCCTTCTTGTGTTTAATCACCAAATGTAACTGCTGCAAATGTCATCCACTTCTTGCAACCTACATTCTCTAGCTTGCTTTGTGTATGTAGGAAATGAAGTGGCTTATGATACGAGTGAATGATGGACTCCTTACCCGTGATGTAGTGTCTCTATTGCTCAACTGCTTGTACGATGGCATGCAACTTTCTCATAGGTAGAGTACCATTGAACTGTGTCATTGCATGTCTCTGAGTGATATGCAACCATATGTTCATGTTGGGTGAGTATTCCTCCGAGGGCATAGTCAAATGCATTGCTTTCGATCTCGAAGGGATGAGTGATGTCTGACATGGCCAAAACTAGTACAGCACAAATGAGCTCCTTAAGTTATTTGAAAGTGCAATGTTGTGCAGGTGTTCACTACGAAGTAACTTTGGCATGCATGATCTAATTGAGCAGCCATGAAATGTGCAAGACAAACCTAAAGTAGAAATTTGCAAGTCCAAAATAACTTATGCGCACTATGAGATTACACGGGGTTTGCCAATCTCAGGTTACATTGATCTTTTATGGATCTATATATATTCCTATGCAATCAATGATGTAGCCATGGTATTGAATTTGCACAGCGCCAAATGTATAATTGCTTAAGTTGGCTTGAGATTTGTGTTGGCACAAGGTATTTAGGATACGTGTTATGTGCTCAACATGTTCCTCCCAAGTTGGCTTCCGATGTGTTGTCGTAAGGCATCTAGGATATGTGTTGTGTGCCCAACATGCTCCTCCCAATCTTGATGAAAATGAGAATATCATCCAGGTAGATGATGACAAGAGAGTAGATAAAGGGCTTCATTATATCATTCTAGACTGTTTCGGTACAGGTAGGGGTACAGTATGCTGAAACGGCAAATTTTTAAAAACATCAAGTACGGTACGCTGTGGGTACGTTCTTCGTACAACATATTTTTAAAAAGTAAAAAATATAAATTATATAAAAAAATAAAAGAAAACAAGAAGTTTATAGTCTCAGGAACCTATAAAATATTAAAAGCCAACAACAAGCTTATTATGAATCAGAAGCCATCTAAAGCAAGATTTCTTTGACTGAATACAAGAAGACCGCAAAACATTAAAACTATGAGTCCATCTACTAATGGGCTTACAAACATTCCACTTATTGTTAAGGCCCAGGGAAAGGTTTTGGGAGAAGGCAATCTTTTCATAGTGTTGTTCGGAGGTAGCCTCCTGGAGAGGGGGCCCTTTGAGCCACCTCATAGTATCCCAAAAAGTCATTCTCATCCTCCATAATTTGTCCAGCAGAAGGAGCTGTGAGAGCATTTCTGAGCATTGTATACATTCTGAACTGAGATTGAGGAAGCTTATAGAAAGCTTTTAAGGCCTGTCCATTCCATCCACTTCCCAAATCTGTACGAGTCATGAAATACTTTAATTCCTTTTTCAAACCAAAGGAGGGAAGAGCAGCCTCTTGTCAAGGCAAGGATCTTGTCATTATATTTCAGATTCGACGAAATTGATTTGTAGGCTTGGCACCTAGTGTCAAAGGAAGAGAAGATATGCTGCCCAACCACCAAGTGCTTCACTTGTTCCCATGCCTTCCAAATTGACTGAAAAATAAAGGAATCGTGAGGAGCAACAAGAAAGCCCCCAAATAATAAGTCAGCCAAATTAAGTCCTTTTCATCTCACTTGACCCTTCGGAGCCTATTGGCAATATTGAATCTCACACGAACTTTCTAAGGTTCAATTCCAATCAAATCCCTAAAGTTTTATTTTATTTTTTTGGCTCTTAAAAAAAAAACCGTACCGTGTGAGTACGCTGTGGGTACATACCCACAGGCCTTGGCTACGTCCCAGGTACAGATTTCCATACCCGGGACGTACTCGGGGCCTACGGATACATACCCATAGAGTACCCGAACTGTACCCATACCCAGACCCAGACCTGGTACGTATCAGGCCTGGTAGGGGGGGTTACTTTCCATTTCTGGCCAGTCTAGATATCATTCATCGAGCACATGAATGTCATCGGTGCATTTGTCAACCCAAAAGACGTAACCAAACATTCAGACAATCCCCGCTTTGTTTTGACATTATCTTTCAAACATCTTCAGGATGAGCTGGAACCTGATGATTACCAAATTTCAAGTTGACTTTGGTCAAGTATCATGCACCTTGGAGCTGATGTAGAAGGTCATAAATGTGTAGTAGTGGATATCGGTTGTTAATTGTTATCTTGTTAAGTGTGGAACAATCAATGCACAAGCGCCATGATCCAACCTTCTTTGGTGCTAGTACTATCAGGTTATTAAAAGGAGAAGAGGTCAGCTTGATTAATAAGCTCTTAAATCTGGCACCCAATCTCAACTTTCTCCCAGATGGATTGGTAGTACAAGTTGTTTGAAAGTGGAGATTAGATCTGATTTTATACGGCACAATGTGTTGGGACACGTTTGGATTCTTCAAGGACATCATACTACTGCAGTAGGTTGTCAACCTATTGGTGTTGCACCATTATCCATGGAATTTGGTGCATGGCCAATGCATGCTTTCTAGGGTGCTCATGTCTCTTGGAAAACCATTATCAACACAAACACTTGCAACAGATATGAGTTTGCAGCATTGCTTGGCCAATACCAAAGTGACTTTGAACTTCCGAAGAGACTCTAGGATGTCGAAGATGCATTTGTTGACTCTGAGAAACCAGCTCTATTGCTTAGCTCTATAGGAGTCATCATGGTCATACACATGGATTGCCAAGTAGAATGTCACATACCTCTAATGGCTCTACGGCACAGGTGACTATATCAGGCATGGGGCTTGTTTCCATACTCAACATGCATTGACAAATAGCCATCCCAAGGTATATGGATGAGGATCTATGTCGCCAGGATATGGGTACGGGTATGGGTTCGGGTACGATACGCGGATACGTCGATTTTAAAATACCCTTGGGTACAATACGTCTTGGATTCGTCCGTACATATATATTGAAAATAAATATATATATATATAATTCATATACTCATTTTACTCATTTTTTAGTCCATAAGAAATACAAACTTGAAAAATATAGTATGATCAATGTTCAAAACATTCAATACACTTAAGATTTTACATTTTCTATGATATATGAATATTATATTCCTTTATGTTTCATCCATTTCCTTTGAGATTAATTTTTGTGTTGCCATGATGGCCATAAAAGATGTATATAGGGAGCTCCTGAAGGACCTATTTAATTGGGTTGACTCTAACCTGCCAATGATAACTAAAGAGGTCAGTCCAATGGTTGGTTCTTATATTCATATTATCCAAAATCACCTTCTAATCCTCCTTAAGGATGCGGGAAGGAGTCAATGATGTGCCTTAATATTTTTGGGAAAGGATGCTCTTGGAAACTTTAAGCTACTCAGTTTGTGGTTCCAATTTTTTCTATTATTATTGAAGATCACCTGAGATTTGATCTCATAAATAACTTGTACGGAGGTTCGGATATATGTCCAAATTTCTACGAATAGCTTCTTTCCTTGGACAATTGCGATGATCCCAAATAATTAACTCAAACATTCTTGATATCCTTTGAACATTTTCTCTCCAATAAGCTAGAGGGATTTTAAACAATCTCCTGGTTTCCTTGTGGTTGCCATGCCCTCCTAGTCTAGTCTTCAATAAAATTGAAGTTTGCTTGGATCAAAAATAAATAAAATTAAAAAAAATTGGGGTCCCCCACTGCCCAACCCTATGGGTAAGTCCCGAGTACATCTGGGTATGTATCGAGTACGTCCCAGATACATCAAAACGTACTCGGGAAGTATCAGTACAATACCCAATATGTATCTGTACCGGGTATGTATCTAGGGGGTACAGTAGGGTGGGGGGCGAACCCTGGTAACATAGATGAGGATGTGATTCCATAATATGACCTAGGCACCTAATTGCATCTTACACAAATATGTTCTTTTGGCTCCCATTGTTGATGATGACGTGAAGGGGCAGACCCTTGACCCAATACTTGGTATGGCAGAGCTGCTTTTGTTCCTCAAAGCAATTGGCACTCAGACAACTAGCATTTGGATCAGTGTCTTCTACTTAGGCAATACTTGAGCACGTCATTTGGAATCACTATTGGTTTTTTGTGAGGTGTTGTCAGCCCCACTTATCCCTTTTCTTCCTCTTTTCCCTTTTTTAGTATCGATGGCATTTGAGCCTTCGACTATGCCAAAGGTTAATTCAGTTATTGTCCTTGGTGCAAAGGCATTTAAATTGGCAATGGAATGTTTGGCACAACAAGAACATGATTGCTCTTGCACATAGAGTTGGATGAAAAGTAGAAGTTCTATTTCATCTTGGCCTTGACCCCGATCTTTGCAACATTGTGGTAGGCTTTCCCCAATGTAGGAGAGGCCCGAAAAATTCCTTCTCCCTGATGATGGATCCAGCATTGAACTCAAAATGTTGGAATTGAAAAACTCTTTGCGTAGTATATCCAAAAATTTATATCATGTCTAACTGCGATATGAATCTCAAAACCATAATTTCATCTATGTCAGGTATACAAGGAGAGTACACTAATGTACTTTGGCACCCTATTTTTCTCCGTTTTGGTCTCTTATGCCCGGAAGGTAGTCATGGAATTTGTTTGTGTATTCTTGTACCGATTGGTCCTTTCTTTGGTGCAATTGTTTAAACTTCGTATACTCGTCGTCACAATGCTTGAGTGGGTGATATTCTCCATGTAAATTGTTGACAAACTTATCCCATTTGTCAATAGGTTCATGGTCATGTTCTGCTGACATCCCACAAACTCTATGTGCATAATCTGACATGGTGGAACAATCCCACATGATGCACAAGTTCAATGTTGGGCCTAGCCTCTATGATATGTTTTATAGTCGCATGCCAACTTGCATCACTCCATACAAGTAGAGAACCTAGAGGGAACGAGCACCAATGTGTTGAGTGTTGGCATGAAAGTCTAGCACCATGGATTTCAGAACTAAAGCTTATGTGCCTTGTCACCAAAGGGCTTGGTGCACAGAATAGTGCTAAATTGCATAGGATAACCAGCACAGCTAAAGTGAGAGTGAGGACCACCGCAGGTTGGCTAAGATCACCAATGGTCATTTGAAATTTAGATAAGGTAAAAAACATAGAGAATAACAATTTCAAAAACATTACCACTCTTTCAGTAGTGAAAGTGAAGTCATGAACACCATGATCGACAAAAAAATTCTTTACTTCCTCGAGCATGAAAGGTCTGTCAAGTCTCCACTCGTGAGTGCACCCTGAGCATCTGAAAACAAATTCAAAGTAAAATTGAGTGCAATGCATCTAAAGAGTATGATCATAAATGTAGACGGAAGGCAGTTTTTTAAAAGAATAAAAGCATTGAATAAATTATTCAACTAATGTTGAAAAGAAAAGAATAAAAGCATTGAATAAATTAATCAACTAATGTTGAAAAGTTATTCGTAGGTACATAGTTTTTCCATATACAACTGAAGTTTCATATGCAACCGATGAATTGTTCATGCATAAAAACTATACAAAAAAATGAGGTTCAACCATGAATACATAGAAATAATTAGATACCTCGATTGAAAATGAATTAACAAAACATGACTCTAGCATAAGACAATTATAATAATCAAATTACAAACCAAAATAAGATCTTTTAACATAAAGTAAATGAGAGGAAAAAGTTATTCATTAGACTTTAAAGTCTAATTTCAAAAAACAATTAAGTATGATTCTCCAGTAGTGATTAAGGGGTTCATTAGATCTAGTGGTTACAATACAAACTTGGACGAATCCATCACTATCAAATACTCACTAACATATATTAGTACCTAAGTTTTCAGAATTATGTACCAAATCAGAATATCCATTTTCAGAATTTTTAGAGCTGAGGAAAGACCATTTACAGCTGTGTTTAAGGCAGACCGTCTGCAAACTTTTATAAAAATAATTTCAGCATGATTTGGAGCTCAAATTCGGTAATTTCTTTATGATTTCGTCTTTATAAAAAAAATTGATTTGTTTAGGATAAAGATTCAGTGGGTTTATGACATATTTAATGCAATTTCATTCCTAGACCTAGTCACCATTTCTGGGTTAATTTCAGATCGGCATTAATAAATTTTGAATATCTCTTATAATCTGCATTTTGGGGTTGGATTTGCCTAAAATCCAATTGGGGGTAAAAAGTGTCCATTTGGGTACATTAGAGTGGTATCAGAGCAGTGATTATCCCAGCCTGTGAAGGGAAAATAACATTTGCATAGACAGAGCTGATGAGGTTTTTAGATACCATTACTCAAGAAGAACTCCAAGAAAGGGAGATATGGATGATAGAGAAAGACCTCCTGTCAATGATGAGCTGAGTTATATGAATGAGATACTCTCTAGAGGTAATAGAGAGTTGCATAACCGGTTGATAGAAGCCCACAGAGATCTAAGGGACTCCTTAATAGGGACCATTGCTGATTTGGGAAGATCCCTGTAATGTCCCCTTTTAGGATGATTGGGAATTTGCAACAAATAATTAACAATCCACTCAAGAAGGATTGGATCCTTTTGAATCAACCTAAAATAGCCCAATTTAACCAATTACAACCCAAATGGGGTTGGAAGTGGTCAAGGTGGTGAGCTAGATTGGTGGAGACAATCATATTTTTATTCTTCTTAATTCTTATTTTTATAACAGCTAAAAACAATTAATAATCACACCTCAAACTGCCACAATTTTCAAAAATTCATATGTTCCTCAAAACCACTCCGATTTGGGCAAATAAGATATGCCTGAACTCGGAAAAATACAAGGAACAAGATGATCCAACCAAATTAGAACAGCAGTTACTAAACCCCCAAAACAACCAAAAGAGCAAGTCGCCTAGGGCAAAATAAATTGTTGTTTTGCACATAAATTAGTTTTGTCACTTGCATCACTCCCAAAAACCTCAAATCTGGTCACACATACTTACAAAATTATGCTAAATCAAATCTGCAACATAAATATATTTTTGGGGCATCAAATCATGCATAAACCACCCTTTTCAAAGTTGCTAGGGCTGGTATAAAACAGCAGATATAGGTGAGATTAAACCAGCAAGAAAAACACTCCAAAAGGAAGCCAAACCAACAAGAACACACCCCAAAATGAGGCGCCAAGGTTAGAATGACATTCCAATGCAAATCGCCACAATATGGGAGTTTCAAGCATGCATAATATTCACCAACCAGCTCCCAAACCAAGCGCTAGGGTTAGGAAGAGATATAGACCAACATAAAGCACAAAAATCCTTCAATGAGTCTTCAAAATCAGATCTTCAATTCCAAATCAAATGAGAGAAAGCATAATGAAAAGCTAGGTGTTATGTCCCTTTTTTCCCTTTTAAAGACAATTATGGAATTTCCAACCATTTCTATCCTTGGACGAATTGAAGAAATTATGAAGGAAGCATCTAATATGTTTTTTATTATTTAATAAATGTTTTAAAAGCATGTTAGAGAAGAAATATGGGACGGCCAAGGAAAATAAATAATTATAAGGGTCTGCCAAGGCATATGAAGGGTCATGACGCATATGAGAGATCATGTCTTTTCATATTTTGGCACCAGGGAAAAAGTAATATAAATAGGGGTGTGGGCATTCATTTGCTCATAACTTGTCATTTGTAATTTCGAATATTGAGAGAGTTCTCTCACATTTCTTACCATTTGGGACGGAAACCCCAAGTGAGGTCTTTTGTGAGGGACGAAAACCTCTCACTCATACTTTAAACTATTTGTACTTGAAGAAAGAATATCAATTGAAGATTTTTTGCACTTATTTCCATGATTTCCTTCCGCTGTAATAAATTTTAAGTCTGCTGCAATTAATTTCCAGAATTCTGGAATTTCATTTAAATCCCTCAAAAATGGGACATTACAATGGTATCAGAGCTTTATCCTCTAAAGGCCTGATAATTTTATGGAAGTTGGCAACAAGGAATACAAAACTATCAGAGCATGGACTCTCAAAAAACCAAGGTTTCAATAGTCATAGAGGTGGAAGATCTCTTCAAAAAATACCAAGCTCTACCAATAGACATCCGTAATGCTTTGCCATTTCCAGATTTCATAAGATGGGAATTTGGTATTCTAGGTGAGCATGTGCTCATAGGTGAAGTGAATGACCTCCCTCAAAAGACAAATAACATCAGCAATAATGATGGAGAACAAGAAGCAGTAATGGTAGAAACCCACATAAGGCAGCCTGCTGGTCCATTGGTAGCAGCAGACCAAAGAGAGCCCAGAAATGAAGAATCACGTTCGAGAAAGGACCACCACGACATCCCAAGCACTTGTGGACAAGGTGTGAAGGAATAAGTGGATGAAAGCTTTGTTGAACATCCGAGGATCGAATACAATTCAGATGTGTTGCTCCCTAACTTGTCTTCAAAAAGAGTTGATCACCATCATCAGTTCAATTCAAATATGGGCAGATTACAGAACACATTCAATGATAAGGAGTCATCCACATTTCCTCTCACAAGAACCTTCCATACCAAACCCTTAGGGCAGGAAGAAGAGGAAGTAAAGGAAGGAGAACCACCAGATGAGAATAAGAAAGGATTGAAGTCATGTCCACAATCACATTCAGTTCAAGAAAACAATTTTAAGTGGGCAGTCTTGGAGCTTAGCAAAGTTCATCCCTTTAATGACTCCTTATGTCATCTTGAAGACACCATCACCTGGAACACATGTTACGAAGATGATGTACCCTCTTTTTGAAATGAAGATTCTACAAAGAAAGAGCAACAAAAGATTTTTTGGGATCCAGGCATTAGTGATTACTTGAGGACAAGCAATCTTGGGGAGGGAGGACTATCATGTCCCTTTTTTCCTTTTTAAAGACAATTATGGAATTTTTAGCCATTTCTATCCTTGGACGAATTGAAGAAATTACGAAGAAAGCATCTAATATGTTTTTTATTATTTAATAAATGTTTTAAAAGCATGTTAGAGAAGAAATATGGGACGGCCGAGAAAAATAAATAATTATAAGGGTCAGCCAAGGAATATGAAGGGTCACGAGGCATATGAGAGTTCATGTCTTTTCATATTTTTGTGCCAAGGAAGAAATAATATAAATAGGGGTGTGGGGCATTCATTTGCTCATAACTTGTCAATTGTAATTTTGAATATTGAGAGAGTTCTCTCACATTTTGTAATGTCCCCTCTTTCCGAATGAGCTTAGACGAAGACCTTTGGCCCTTTTTGTCTACCCAACGGCCAAAGGAGGTTTCTAAGGTGACTAAGTTTTTATTGTTTTATTATATTGTGCTAATGTTTTTAAAATAACATTATAAGTTGCACATATAATAAATAATAAAGCTTATTAATAAATTAAAAATGTCAATATCAAAATACAATTAAAATTAATTGTATTAAAGGAGGAAAAATTCGACTTGCTTATGGGAGTCATAAATTGGGAAATGTGACATCAAGCCCATAGGGAAAAATGCGACTAGCATAGGGAAAAGGAAAAATGCGATTGGCTGGTTTAGAGGTGGTGGTTGGGTTGTTTTGCCTTTATATGGGCAAGTCGACTTGCTTAGAGGCATTCCAAATTTTTATTATCAGATTTTTGCATTGTTAAGAGATCTTGCTTTTATCAGAGATTCCAAGGACGAAAACCCTTGTGGATTTCATCTCTTGTGGACGAAAACCCCAAGGGATTGAGAGGGGATTTCACTCAGAAATTTCCAGCGTTGTTAATCAGATTTCCGGGTTCATTTCAGCAGTGTTTGTGAAGAGTTTTGAAGGTATCTTCAGTGGTTTTTGAGCAACAATTGGGTCGATCTATTGTGGGCAGTTTTGGCAGCAATTTCAGAGGTATTTTCCTCAAAAATACTTGTCAAATATTCTCCATAATACTGTAAACCAAATCGCTGTATTTTCATCATTTTCTGAAGTATATTTTGAGGGTTTCCAGGCAGAATATTAGCAGACTTCAGATCTGATTTTCTGGGTTGTTTTGGCTGCAATAAAGTTCAGTTTCTTGCATGGTTCAGTCTCTAAATATTCGGGTAATCATTTGAGATCAAAAATATTACTTTTGGGTGTCATTTGCATTAAAATCTATCTTAAACCCTAGTCACATTTTCTCAAATAAAATCAAATTTGCATTAGGGTAATTGCCATAACATCCATAAATCTGTATTTGTTGTTTTTTGATTTAAAATTTATTGGAGTATAAGGGAGACCCATTGGGGATCTTTCACATTTCTTACCATTTGGGGCGAAAACCCCAAATGAGGACTTTTGTGAGGGACGAAAACCTCTCACTCAGACTTCAAACTATTTGTACTTGAAGAAAGAATATCAAGTGAAGATTTTTTGCACTTATTTCAATGATTTCCTTCCGCTGTAATAAATTTTAAGTCTACTGCAATTAATTTCCATAATTCTGGAATTTTATTTAAATCCCTCAAAAAAGGGACATTACACTAGGGCATACATCTCATTTCTCCAAGCATGGAGTGACATAAAATGATCAAATCAACATGAGGTGAAATGACCCCCCTCACATCCCTTAAATAAACTTCCCAAAGGGATCGACCCACTTGGAGGGAAAATACACTTTTTAAATTTACAATTCCAAGTTGGATAGCCAAGTGACCTCTTTTACATTAGTTTCCCTTCCGTTACATTAAAACAATTAATATGCTAAGACTATGTGCACTTTATTATTTTTTAATTAAATAATAAAAAGTAACTAACCTATGTGCACATTTTCAAACTAACTAGAGACTCCCACTGATAGCGCTAGGCATGCCAAGGGGTTACAATGCAAATAAAAGAGGTGAACAGATATGTTAGTAATGCCCCAAAAAAGGGGACATTACAATCTCTATAAGGGCTAACTACTAATAAGCAAAATTCCCAAGGAAACCAAGGTGAAGGAAGCTCTTTTACTCATCATACAAAAAGAGTCTCAAGCAAGACTCCTTCCAAGTTCTTTCATGTTAGTTTTCTTCAAAGGAATGAGCCACAAGAGGAGAGAGAACAACCAAAAACACATGGGTTTGCTGAAGAAATGAACCTATATGGAAAAGAGTATGCATCATTGAATCCCAACATAAGGGATTAGCTTTCATTCAGAGACTTTTGCCAGCTTAGAAGAAGCGAGGGACCAAGGAAGAAGGTGAGTCATCCTCAAGAGCCAAGGAAAGATATCCAACATCGATTGGGTAAGATTACTCTTCCTACATTTGATGGTACGGATAAATGTTTTGCAAGAGCCTGGTTGCAAAAGTTAGATACTTACTTGTCACTAAATCTTATGTATGAGGAAGAGACTCTCAAATTTGTCACCTTGCATTTAGAAGGTATGGTTCACGAATGGTGGTATCATGGTCTAGTGACACAAGGACATGGTTCTATCGACACTCTTTAAGAGTTTAACAAAAGGCTAACCAAAAGGTTTGACAAAAAAGATCCAGAACTGCATTTCAGAGAGTTGGCACAACTCGAACAAAAGGCATTTGTGGAAAGGTATGTTGTTGATTTTCAGAAACTTGTGGTCATGGTTTCAAATATTATTGAAAGAAGGTAAGTTGTTTTGTTCATGGAGGGCTTGGCCGAACCCCTTAGAGATTTGGTGAAGGCTTTTGAGCCTCCATCTCTTCAAAATGCCATCAAAAGGTCACTAAATCTGGAATTTACAGCGGGAAAGAATAAAAATCTGCAGTTTGGGCAGTAGCGAACATCCCCTTTAGGGCAGCAAAATAGCACATTTGAGCAGCCAATAACTGCTCAAATTGATAAGCAAGGGGCAACAGTTAATGGGCAGCAAAGAAAGGCACAAGAATGGGAAAGAAACGGGTCTAAAATTAAAGCAAGGAATGAGTTAGGGAGGAAGAAATTATGCTTTGATTGTAAGGACCCATGGACACCCAATCATCGTTGCAAAGGTAAGGGATCTATCCGTTACATTGAAGTTGTTTCAGATAATAATGAGGATGAAGATAATGTTGATCCAAAAGACCAAGCAAAGGAAGATGAGGTGGTTGTCACAAGTGCTACATTAGCTACATTGACAGTGCTGCCTAGTTTTTATGTTTTTCATGTGAGAGATGATCCTCATGGGCAAAAGATCACCATATTGATTGGCAGTGGAGCAACACATAACTTCATTGATGAAGATTTGGTTGCCAAATTGGGATTGCAAGAAGAAGACTTCCAAGGATTCAATGTGATTGTGGCGGATGAACATTCAATCACATGCACCAAGAAGATTCCACAACTCCAATTCACCATGGGAGGTCATGAGGTAAGTGATGAGTTTTATGTTGTTGGTATTGATGGTTTGGATTTAGTACTTGGTGTGCAATGGCTTCAATCTTTGGGTGAATTCATCCAAAACTATCAAACCATGGAGTTGAAGCTCAAAGTGCAAGACAAGGAGATTGTTTTGCAAGGTATGAGGAAGGGAGTTCCTCAAAGAGTGGTAGCCAAAAGCATGGTAGGATTATTCTAAGAAGGGCAGATTGCACAAGATGAGGATGATAAAGAAATAAGCATGTCATTGCAGCAGTTGAATTATGAAGAAATTCAGCTTCTTATGGATCATGGTGACATCACAAGGTATGGGACAAGTAAAATAATGTCATATATATTGCATATTCAGATTTGTTTTGAAAAGTGATAAACTAAAAGATGACATCTACAATCTGAATTAGGTGATACCTTAGATGCAAACCTTGTATGTATGAGCATCTTGTGAGTGATTGATGGTGGCAAGTTTTGGCCCATTTGACAGGTAATGGGGCCAGGCTTTTGGACCACTTCAGCATGTTTTGTCTAGTGTGCATGACACTTAGACAAAAAAATTGGAATTGCTTGAGGGCAAGCAATTTTTGGAACAAATGACTAAAATGTCATGCTTCCTAAGATGATTATGTCGAAGACCCTTAGCCCATTTTGTCTTCCCGATGGCTAAGGACTTAACTTAAGGGGGACTTAAGTTATGATAGTTTATTATAAAGTGCAAAAAAATAAAAGAAAATATTATAAAGCGCTTATAATAAATTATTATGAACTTAATAATAAATTTAAAAAAAGGAAAAGGCAAAAAGGCATTAGCAAGTGTTATTTATTCAAGGGAAAAATGCAACTTTCCTAGGAGAGAAGCAAGTGGGGAAAAGTATTAAATGAGGGAAAAATTCTAATTGGATGTGAGAGGTTTGGGCCTTATTCTTCTATTTAAGCAAGTCTACTTGCTTGAAGAGATATCACTTGTTTATTTTCCAATTCAAAATTTGTGTGTTGAGCAATTCGCTTGCATGTTCACTCTTGAAGATGAAAACCCTCCGAGAGATCTAGAGAAGGATGAAACCCCTTCCTATTAGCTGAGAGGATTTGTCGACACTAAAATTTTCCTCCGTAATTTCTAGGAATAGGATGTTGTTAAGTATAATTAGTAGTAGCGTCTGATAGAAGATAACGGCGCCGTCAGTAACGGTGCCGCCAATAATGTGGAGTACGGTAACAGGTCAAAATACAATAGGGAATGTTGTAAAAAGTAAATATTTGTCGTAAGTGGTCCGGGTAATGTTAAAATGTCAAAGTTTGGGTAATTAGAAAAGTAGGGTCTACATGATTAGAGAATTAGAAATATTATATTGGTAATAAGGACAAGGAGTGAGGTCATAAATATTTTGTGTATTTTATTTGTAAAAAGTCTAAAAATGTGGAACCCATGTAAAATGATAAGGTTTATATTACTCTTAAGAGATAAGTCTTACATGTACAGATAAGAGTTAAGGTATGGAATATGATTCGTCAGAGTGGATTTCTTATCCTATCTTAGAGATAGGATGGATAAGCTTGGAAGTTCTATAAATAGAGAGGCCACCCCCCTCATTTTAGCATAGAAAGAAGTAGAGAGAAATATTGTAGGAAGTGTGCCAAGGAAGCCATCAGTTAAAGGTGTGTTGAAGAAGCCATCAAGAGGTGTAATTGTAAAGTTTCTCCCATAGTCTTGGTGAAAGATTACATCCACCAAACTAAAAGTTGTGCATTAGTAAATAATCATAGCACGAGGAGTTCCCGGTGAAGAATTGTCATAGTGCCGGATTTGGTGATGACAGATTCTCCACCATGGAGATTCCATTGTGAATCATTGGATTGTAGTATATTTTCAGTATTTTCCAGCAGTAGAAGCCTATCAAGTGGCAAATTTTGTCAAGGGTTTGAAGAGGAAAAATTGCTATTATTTTCTATGCCCTTTTTCCAATGAAGCGACCACCTAAGGAGCTGATCTAGGTTGTTTAGGGGTTGTTTTGGATTTGTTTTCAACTGCAGTTTATCTTGCTGATTTTTATAAATCAGTATATCCATTTTCAAAAAAATTAGAGTTGAGGAAGGGCCATTTACAATTGTGTTTAAGGCAGCTATCTGTAGAATTTTATAAAAATAATTTCAGCATGATTTGGAGTTCAAATTTGGTATTTTCTTTATGATTCCGTCTTTATAAAAATTTCTTGATTTGTTTGGGCTAAAGATTCAGTGGGTTTATGATATATTTGATGCATTTTCATTCATAGTCATGGTCGCCATTTCTAGGTTAATTTCAGATCTGCATTAATAAATTTTGAATATCTCTTATAATCTGCATTTTGGGTTTGGATTTGCCTAAAATCCAATTGGGGGTAAAAAGTGTCCATTTGGAGACATTACATTGTTTTATCTTTTATGGACAAAAATGAGTATTATGCATTTTTAATATTTATATATATTTATATTTTTTAATAATATATTGTACGGACGTTTCCATGTCGTTTTGTAACCAAGGGTTTTTGAAAAATTGGCATTTCCACATTTCAAACTCAAACTTGACCCCCATACCTGTTTCCTAGTAACCTAGGTGAAGAGCATGTAAATTTTGCTCTTACTACTTTGTAGGTATTGAACCAAGGCATCATTTCAAGGACCAAAGTCAAACCCAAATGGAAGTTTTTTCATGAAGGTTGGTGAAAGAGGAAGGGGCATACAACAAAAGCACATGAGTGTTGTGAATAGCAAATGACCTAATAATATTCAACAATGGAAAGTAGTAGGTGTTGGGTCAACAACTCAACACAAAAAAATCTCTTAGGAGATTTGTTATGTTGTTTAGTCTTGATGTATATTCTAAACTTTTGGTTGGACACTCTAACAAACAGTTAAAGCATGTCACAGTCAAGACATGACAACACTTCATTGAAACAACAGAATCCAATGGCCTTCGTATTCAACACCATTCCCTACTCTACTTGGCGATTGTAGAGGATAATTACCCATGTTCTTCGGTAAGATGAATTGCCAACAATAGGGACATTTGGATACATTTGTTTTACTGACTGTGGGACTACATTTTGGTTAATGTCATGTATGGACTTGATCATTTCATTGCAATAATGACTAAATCAAATGTTTTAGTCGTTAAGGGAGGGTGTTAGAATAATATCAGCCAATAAACAATATATTGTATCTAGTTGGCTTATTGTTATATTGTTAGTGACTAGTTATTAAAGTTGTTAGTCACATAATTCTTACCTTTAGCTAACTTTAGCTAATGGTTATTGCTATGGTTATGGATCTCCTTGTTTGTAGCATTTGTGCAAGCTATTTATATGCCTTGTTATTGGTAATGTAATTACGGCTTGTAGCTTCTCCATTAATCTTTTAGTTTTAACCACGTAACACGTTATTCTCCAAGTTATTTGAAAGTGCAAGTCCAGCGAAGTTGTTGTAAATGCATTATCAAAAGGGTAAGCATCCGGTTCACTTAAATTTTCCTTAACGAATCCTTGACCATAGCTACAACCAAATCACAAGTGTTCCATTTTTTTTTTCCCTGAACCATGTTATTCCCCGAGTTATTTGCATGTGCAAGTTCGGCAAAGTTGTTGACATTGCACACTTAAAGGCTGAATTCTTTTGATGGGGCCAACTCGTTTGGCTACTTACATTGTGAAACTTTTCAAAGAGTTGGTTCATCTGTTCTTCCTCCTGTCTAGTCTTCTCATGTTATTCACCCTGTATTCAGACAATCAGCTGAAACCAGCAACAGGAACCACATTGTACGTGCACAAACCCAAAAGACCTGAGATGCCAATAAATTTTTGGAACATGAGTTTCAATAGCCAAGGGAGCTAAAGTTTGACAGGGGGATTCCTTTGAAAGAAATGTTCAAACATCCATTTTGGATTTGCCATGGTCGTTTGTAGTTTGAGTGTTGTTGTTCAAAGTAATCTTTGTAATGTGTACATTTATCAGAATCGCCATAGCTCCATCCTAATATGAGGATTTCCATAGTTCACTTTGTGGTTTATAAAGTCTTACTGTTTTGGAACTGCATTCCTAGTTTAGAGTTTGATTTTAAGAGGAGCATTTCTACATTGACATTCAGGAAGACCAGTTTAACATGATAATAAAGAAGATGGCATAGCATAAATATATAAATCCACAAGATCTGTGTAGAACACAGCGAGAACTGAAAATAGAAGGTGCACGTAGACAGGGAGGCTGAAGCAGACATTATATACTCCAAAATCACTGTTACACTTCCCCTGTCAGGCTGGCAGCCCTGAATTTCAACAGAAGAATTCCCTTGTTATCGATTGTTTGATCTAAATATGTCAATTGCCATTTTAAAATTTACACGCATTGTTGATTTAAACTTATGGTGGAAGTTTAATGAATTGGAAGGTATGATTACGAATCAAACGCTTTGCAGCCGAACTTCTATTTTTGGCACAGATATATTGAGCCATGACCCCTGAAAAATACTGCCAAGGGTAGGCAGAGGCACCCATCATGAAAGAAGTAAGAACATACTAAAATCGGTTTATAGATACACTTGCCCTAGTAAACTATCTTTTCTGCTGTAGTTAGGAATAGTTAGAATCACGCTAAAGTATTACATAGTTAAAAAAACTGTTTTAATGAGAGCATTTTCATAGAAGCATCTCGTTTAAGCAAGAAACATAAACCTTATTTAAGAAAAACTGCTTCATTCTCATGAAAAACAGCTTTAATCTTAGCCATGTTATTCAACTTAAAGGTTAGGAGTTTTAGAGAGGGACCGGTGGAGATGAAAGACCATGTATGAAAGATATTACATGAAATGGAATACTTATGAAAAAGTATTGTATTTGATTTTCTTGCATGCGTTTATTGTTCTTTTAAATTCCTGCATCGCTACATCTAGGTATGGACAACAGGGTAGTTATAGACTACACGCATTAAATGTCAATGGGTACAAGGTGTCACTATCCCCGAACTGAGATTATACTGGTACCTTTCCTGCCTTATGGCTTCCTTCCAGACTAATCCTTACTTAGCCTGTGATTACAGTCTTGCTCCGTAATTTTGGAATTACAAGGCTCCTTTAAACATTTTGAGTTTACATTTTCTAAGCTTTTAGTCTTTTATAGGTCAACCCTAGCAATAAACATTTCAGGAATACCTGTGTGTTACTTTGGAAAGCAAGAGTTTGGAGACTACCATGTTTCCTTTCGTAGACTACTCATAGTGTAGGCTGATTGGCAAGGCTCTGTTTATTCCTTGCTTGGTACTGAGGTTGAAACCCAAGGCGCACAAAATTTCAACAACATATATAATGTGTTGTTGAATAAGTCCTTCGTTCCCTAGAGGGTTATCATACTCTCTACGAAACGATGTTTACTCCCTACGAGGTTGACAAGTAGTATAAAATTTGAACAACATATAACAGGCTAAGTGAAAAATACCTTGTTGCCAGATAAGAGGTTTCAACAACCCTAGGACGTGGTCTTCAAAAAGGCAATCTAGTTAGGGCAACTACACTAATAATTTGGAGATTTCATTACAGAAGTTGAGTTGAATCCTTGATTTTCAAATTTTCAAACGGTTCATATTTTAGCAAAAACATACTATAATAATAACCTAGTGGCGAATATGAGAGCAAGTACGAAAAAATAGCCTAGTTCTCCACGTCCATTAAAAGCAAGGCACAAAAGATAACCGAGGATATATATACCTTTGAAAATGCTCGCATTGCAAAGCTGCCTTCAAATCCTCTCCTGTATTTTCAGGCGGCTTCGTGTCGTGAAGCTCCTCGCGTTTTTCAGCTTCAGAAAACGTACCTTTTAAATTAAGGTTTTGTGTGGAATGTTTGCGAGGTGGACTCTGTGGTTTCGAACTCTGCGAGATTTTAGGCGTAACTGTGGCTTTTTTCGCTCTTATGGAAAACTTGGATTTCAAATTTTGACGGATTTCAGATTTTTCTAAATAATTTGACGAGAAGGCAAATTGAAAGTTGCGCTTCTGTGAATTTGAACTTGTTGCAGAAATGAGAGTGTCTGAACGTGAACAGCGCATAAGCATTCCCTTCACGGTAGCCATCGCTGTTTTCGGATGACGAGAGAATAATTTAATGCGTGCAATACCACAGTAAATTATCCTGTTTTTGGCTCGCCGTTAATGAAGGATTTAGAGGGTGGTCCGACTCCCGAGGGCTAGTGCTTCTATTTGTATGGAAAATGTCGTTCCATGTACGTGAGTGCAATTTGAACGCTCAAAAAGAGGAGTCGAGTGTGCGGGGGAGAATGTATTGCGTGGAATTAGGCAAGAAGTAATATGTAGCAAACACCCAAAAATAGAATGATAATATAAAGCAAGGAATATGGAAAAGGGTAAGAAGAAATTTACTTTTCCATTTGTGCTACAAGGTTTTAAATATACAAAAGGAAGTCGGAAGAAAATGTATGTCTACAACATTATTATATTAAAAAAAATTATGTGGACAATATTTTATCGTATAGATATTGCAAACAAACATAAATATTTAAATTGAGATATAATATATAACAAGTAATTGCTAAAAAGTTAAGCTAGTCAATAATGTTCGCAAATTTCTGAGAAGGTAAGACAAACAAGGCGCAGATTTTTTTTGCAATCAACACAGTAAGACGGGTCAAAATGTTTTTCTAAATAGTGATGTAGAATGCCATGATTTAACATGTGGGGGTTGGTCGCAACAAAAAGGTGACATACAAAACAACAAGAAAGTAGAGATTCCTTAAAATATGTTTGTACGTAGGGGAGCGAAGTAAAAAAACCCTAAATGAAACCGAGTACAAATTTCCTACATTTTAATGCTAGGGGGAAGCAAAACATCCCAATTTCATAGAATTCAGAAAGACACATTTTAGTTTCAAGTTTTATTGATATGATTTTAATGACGTGGAATTAAATTGATGATTGTATTAAAACTTTGCAAGTTGTTTTTCCCTAAACATGGTTTTCTACAAGAATACATATATGTGTCTGGTTCAACCACTTATGTTTGTCATAGTATTTTTTGGAAGAAGAAAATCTTCAATATTCCCTTTCGAAAATACAAAACTGTTTTTTTTGTATCGACTATTATACATGTATTTGATTTTTTTAATAAATGTAGAATAATTCGAAGACACAAAATCGGAACAACGTTATTAAAACATTCTAATAGAATTTCAACTTTTAATGGAATTGATAGAGATAAAATGAAAATTTACAGATATCATTAAGTATTCCAACAAAACAAATCTGCATATTCATATATGTCGGAAAAGTTATTTACAAATCTGCATATTCATACATGTCCATGAAGTTTTAATTTGTGCAATGCAGCCCATTGAAAACTACTAATAGGATCAAATTGTTGCGCTAAACATTCTAAAAGTTCCATATTTTTACAACCCCCATACATATTTTGTTAAATGTAGCAGCAAAAGGAAACATGTAAACAAGTCAACTATTTTTTTGTGGATTTTTTTTGCTTTTTGGGTGCGGTTTTTTTTTTTTCCGCGGCTCTTATGTTTATTTACAGTTTTATGCTTCTCCACAGGAACACCCATATTTTTCAGCTTGTAACAACAATCGATGACAACAACTGGAGGCGATCTCTAACCATTTATGCAGTTGTTGCTTTGGGAGGTCAAAGCTACATGCAATGCAAAATGTTACTGACAAGCTTTAAACATTGAAAAAACTGAAAAAAAAAACATCAAAGTGAAGGCAAGCTATGAGCGGAAGAAGTCTTTCTTTTCAACGGTCAGCTTTAAAAATTTTGGCCTTACATAGTCGATCGCTCAACTTGGAGCGCATCCATGCGGCTTCATAAGGGAAGCATCCCCTAAGCACACATGAATTCCTGGCAAGGGCGAAGGCACACACCCCCGCATGTTGAAGAAGAAAGGGTCGTATAGGACTGTCCATTAACAACAAAAAATTTAACTAAACATGAAATATGTGCCATTCTTTTTCTCCAAACAGAACTGTATGTTGTCAAACAAGAAACAATTCCTTCAAACGAAAAACTTGTTAAAATAAGTTAAATAACGAAAAACAATTGCAACAACAAACTATGAAAAGTGAAACCTCCAGGGAAGAAAATATTTTTCTTTTAAAAACTAACATAACTATGTTCATTTTTCAGCCTCAGAAGAACTCCAAGAAAAACAATTTTCCACATAACACTATTCGAGACAAATTAACAAGGTATATTCAAGAAACAAAAAATGTTCATAGGTAAACCATAGAAAAGTAGTTTCGACAGGAAGCCTATTCTTGAATTATGTGAGTGTAAATTCAATTGTTTAAGACAACATAAGTTCTGGCACATCCTTCTTACTTGTGTGGAGTTCTCACATGGTGGCTTTGTGTTTCTGTATTTCAAAAATCAGGCAACATGGAAGGGTAATCTCCCTTCGTAGATTTAAGGAACTTAACAAGAGAATTTAATGATTACTCAGTTGATGAATAGTTCGATAGTCATAGTATTGAATTCAAGAAGGGAAAATGTTTGCTTCCAAGTTGGCAAGACCCGCGGGTAAGGAAAAGGACAAGTAGGATTTTCTACAACAAATGGTATGAGAGATGAAGAATTCTAAGAAGCACTTTGTTCTTGGAAGTTCAATAAGCAATCTAGAGGAGCTGGAACTTCATTTAGAGAACATGGAGGGGTAAACTCAGATGCTTACTGTTCTAAGTATATTAATGATAGAAATCATGCCTCCCAAGTTCATGAGACCACAAAATCGAGAAGTAAGTTGAATCATAGAAAAGATTCCTGCAGAAAAAAAATGTTATATGGTTTTGATACAAATAGAATAGGCATCTAATCCTTATAATTTGAGAAAGTATCTATTGCATCTGATGTATTTTTTTCAACATGTTGCTTACGAGGTCATTAGGCATCCTACATATCAACTTGAGAATGTATTTACAAGCTGAAATTGGGGTGGATCTAAAATTTCTCTACCTTTGCATGCATGGCTCACCAAAATGTATTCTCAACCTGTTGATCCATTTCTTTACATTTATTTTGCTCAATATTCTATTGACCAAAATTTCATCTGGATTGGTAGCTCCAAGTATCTTTTCTTAATGGAGTGGACCAAATCCCTAGCTAGATGTGCATATTCATGACTAATCATTCATCTATAATAAAAATCGTAGTCTATTAATTATTCCCATTCTATTCCACCCATATCCAACTTTATCATATTAGGTAGTATCTTATCAAGATCAAGATTGACACAAATACGAGCATAGATCAGAACTTTGAGGCCACATTTGAACTATGAGGTTGCAATGCATTCACCCATGGCATTCCCCATCTACTTGAGTGTGTGTTCTTGTCAATGCTCACATAGGAGTCAGCCTCAACAATACTGAAACTGCATTTGGGAGGTTGTATGTCGAGTTGAAATCTGACTTTGTTAGCAACAATGGACCATGAAAAGTCTAGAATTTCTTCAAACATCATAAAGATGACCACGAAGTCCACTAATCTCCATTTATCTCGGACCAAAAGTCTTAGAAACCTCCCATATATCTCCATAAATTTCTTATTCTTCTTTAATTTCATCCACTGGGGAAAAAATGTTTTTTCAGGAGTTTCCTTTTTAGTCAGCAATCATTTTCCTTCGTGGGAAAATTGGACTTTTTTATTATCCTTCTGGCATAGTATAGAATATGTTGGAGCTCTTTTTTACAAATTAAAGGCATTTCATTATAGCAGTCGATCTGAAATTTTGGGTTGGACTTTTGATCGACAAGTGAGATGACATGTGATCCAATCAGTCTAGTGTTGGATTGGGATCATGAAACCTGGTTGGTGGAGATGGTTTTTTGAGTTGTATTGAATGATAAGGAACATGGGTCTTCTGGGCCTTAAATCTAGGGGCCAAAAGAAAGTTTGGAATGCAATTTAAGATTTTGTAAGTAACATTCCAATCATATATTTTATAGATCTCATGTAGAATAAAAGTCTCACGTAAATAAAGGAGGAAATCATTTTTATCTAAAAGAATCATAAAATTTATAAGATTAAACCCAGCCCTAGATTATTGTGGAGAGTGAGTCCACCACATTTTGAACACAAAAACATTGTATCATGAAACCAAGGTTGGTGGAAAATGATTGTTTATGTAAAAGCACTAAGAATATAACCAAATGTATTTCTTGGTATACATTAAAAACAAATATAATGTTGTCGTAAACAATCTTTTTCATATTGACTACATGCCTTTATAGAATGTAATGTCAAAGACTGCAATCAATAAAATGTTGTGATACAAAAAACAAATCTTTAGATGAAATGCCTAAGCGGGAAGTGTCTAAGGACTAAAATCATTGTTATGAATTGGGATTGTTAAAGAACCCTCCACGATTTATAACATGTTACTATAGTTAGGTGTAATATATATGGGAAAAAATTGTGTGGGTTTAAATATAATGTGATAGAATAGTAGGTTTCAATGTAGAAAAAAAAAAATTATAGTTGAGAAAAAGAAAACTCTAAATCATGGGTGTACAAAGATACATCTAGTGAATTTACCTAGGACATATTTGTAGATGTCCACTTCTCCAAAGCTAATTGTGACCATTACCTTTCAGATTTACCTATAGCAAATGAGTACAAGTTAATAGCCATGCCATTCTACAAAAACAATAGAGATAAGCATACATCAATGCTTTAATATTGTGGAAAATCCAAAATGACCTTCTAAGGGCACACACAGCGAACAATTTTCTTTGCCCCATATTAAATTGAAGATTACATTTTAAGTGTAGTGGACATTTATGCCCCATATTAAAGTGGAGATAAAATTTTAAGTGATGTACACTTGTGAGTAAACATATATTTATACCATACTTTATCTAAAAGAACTTAAATTTTAAAGAGACTTATATCAACAAACCATCATCATAACCATTAAACAACCGCAAATCTTATATAAGAAAGAAATTTAAAACATATGAACCATACTATGATAATGTTTTATAAAAACAGAGTATATTGTTGCACATCCATAATCTCATATCCGTTACTCGAGATACATAAAAAGTTGAGAGTATGGAAATAGCAACCAGGGTAACGCGAGCATCTGCATCCCTATCCATGAAATGGCCCTTCTTTTAGAAGTGGTCTGAGTCTCCTACTTAAAATAATGGTTTTTTTTAAGGTAACAGGGTGTTCGAATCATGTACGCATGCTAAAAAATGGTGACAACTATTTCTTTGCACAATTGTCTGATCTAAAACGGTAAAAGTGAATTCTTTCCTAATGATCTGGCGTTAACAACTGCAAAAATGAATTTACATGCAATAAATATGCATCTGCCACTTTGCAAGTCTCCGTCGCTAGCAAACGGTAATATTCCCCTCCATTTCCTGAGATCTCGCTCAATCCCACTTTAAGGAACGCGTAAAAAACACATGATCCTTCCATGAATAAAAGGGGATTTGGGAAAGGTGGAAGCTAACCAGAAGACAATATTCTCATTACACCCACATCAGTAAAACGGAACATCAGTAAATTTACATTCCAGAGTATCTAAAGCGATACAGAAAAATTGATACAATAAGACAAAACACTGATACAGATACAAAAACTGAACATGTTAAGCAGCGGTTCATAGACTGTATGAAAGGGTGCGTATTAAAATCAGAACCAAAACAGGCATTTCAGAGAGCTTTAGGAGCGACATTGGTGTTAAGCAGGGTTGCCCTCTATCATCCACACTCTTTGGCTTGTATATAGACCCGCTGGAAGAATTGTTAAATATGGAGGGTGGTGAAGGTATCTGGTTGGGTGAGTATGTTATAAGGCTTCTTCTATATGCTGATGACCTTATATTGATTGTTACATCAGTTCAAGATTACAAAAATAGTTGCTCACTCTTGAAGCCTTTTGCAAAAAAATAGGTATGCAAGTTAATATCAGCGAAACCAAGATTATGGTCTTTAGCAATAGAAGGAAAAGAAATCAACAACCATTTTTCTTTGAGGGTAGTACTTGAGAAGAAGCAACTGACTACAAATATTTGGGGATTGACTTCAACAACAAGCTTACTTGGAGACTTGCAGAAAAAAGAGGACGACAGGAGGGTGGAAAGCTCTTTATGCTTTACAAAACAACTGCAGAGAAGCAGAGTTATGGGACTGGAAAACTATCCAAACACTTTTTGAAATATTAGTTATCCCTGTTGTTCTTTATGGGTGTGAAATATGGGCCAGCAGCATACCATTATGAAAATGGAAGCAAATTGAGAGAATCCAAAAGCATATGATTACCACCAAATTTAAGTTGAAAGTATCGGTCCCTTATGAGATTCTTTTAGCCGAAACAACTTGTGCAGTTCCAATTGAAGCCATTGCTATGATTCGACTTCTTAGATACCTCAACAAAATTGAACAGATGACAACAAATAGGTGGCCCAAACTTGTCTTCGAAGAGCCGCTAGGCAGGGAGGAAGAGGTCATGGATGAACCAAAACATCAAATGGATGAAGAAATGGAATAGTTGAATGGCATACATGGCCCCAAGGCAACAAAGAAATACAAGCATTTGTTATTGATAAGGTCCGCAAAACTTTGTGGGAAAATAGAGGCAGAAAAAAAAGAGTCTATCTTGAAGAATTTAATCCCACTTGTGACCATCAACAAAAGGCATATATCGCGGCCCTCATTCCGTGGAGAGCTAAGATTTCTCATAGCTCAACTAAGGACCAACTCCCACTGACTTAAAAGTGAAACAGGTAGATGGAAAAGGCCTAAAGAAAAATGGGAAGAAAGACTTTGTGTCTTTTGTTCAGATGGGGCAGTGGAATCAGAGAAACACTTTATTACAGAATGCAATGCCTATAATGACATTTGTGAACCAAATATGAAATCAATTTCAAGACTTTGCCATTACAAGTCTTGTTTGATGAGGAGCGGATAACTGGCATTGGAGACTTCATCATCAGGATTAAACAGAAGAAGATCTAAATTGGTGAACTGTAAAGAAAGTGGTTTTACCGTCTCATAGGCTATCTTTCATCCTCGTGGATGCTAAAAGTTTCTATTATATTCTATATGTTGGGAAACCCAAATACAAAAATAGAAATTGATACAATAAAGAAGTATAACACAAGATCTCACAACATAATACCAAAATGCCCACATAATATTGTGTTGTCATTTATGTGGCTATGGCTGTGATGAGAGAAACCCCTCACGATGACCTCGCTTCATTCCCCTCCCACCTCCTCCTCCCCATCCCCTTCCCCTTCCGTGGCCTTTGGCCACTCTCAGACTTTCCCGTACATAATAGTATTTATCCTCGGGAATTTCTGTAAAAACATGAATAACAAACCATCAAAATCGCATCCACAATCCCCTATAGTAATAACAAATACAACGGTTTCTTATGGAGTGTATTTGACATGATAGAATTGGTATTTGTAGCACTGCCATTGTAAGAAGTGATGTTGGTTATAGGAGAACCAACAAAAGAGAATGTGAAGAATGAAGGTAGCTTGGATTTGTAGAGAGAGGAGCCGATGTATATTTTACAGTTGCCAAGCGTGACGCGTGCGAGGAAGGCCCTCTGTAAATGGTGGAGGTGTCGACGAGTGGCTATCTAGGGCACCATGTTGGTGATGTCATATGACATGGGCCCTGAGTTCTTGACGGAACATGATACAAAAATGCCCTTGTTCGTGGCTGCCAGAGATCCGATGGCGACTAAGCCATTGTAATAAGGGTTGCCACTGTCGCAGCCAATGGAGAGCGAAAAGCACGTCAACACCGTCGGAAATGGCCGCCTCCATTCTTGCAAGTATATCGGAGTCGGCGCAGCCGTGCAGCCAGCACACCTTATACACCACCAATTTGGCTTTGGTGGTGTTATCATATGGATTTGCAAGCATGCAAATGACATACAACAGTATGGGAATGAAGCCCCTCCTCAATGAAGGTGAGGCTCCCTTTATTGAAAACTAAAACTGTATTTACATCTGTACATTCAAAATTGTATGTGGGGGTGTTTTAGAACATTAATGGAAAGAAAAGTGAATGAGGGAGATGGAATGGAATCGAAGGAAAGGAATGGAAAGAAATGAATGGAAGGGAACATGCAAGAGTTAGGTAAAAAGAAGAGCCTAATATTACACGAAGAAGAATGATGAATAACTAACACAAATAAAAATGGAGTTCAAGTTAGCTAAACAAGAATGAGTAAAAGGGAACACACATGAGCAAGTAAATAATCAGAGCTTGTTCATTGTGAACTAGAACAATGCATTAATATAGTTGACAATAAGATCCAAGACAATATTTGCATGCAAGATTTAAACGTTAACATCTAATGAACATAAGAACACCAAATGTTACAAGAGACAATGAATGGGACACAAAGTTCATATTTCATTAACTTCAAAACGTCTTCTCAAAAGAACACAATGTTTCTTTCCTTGAAGTAAAGCTTGCATACAAAAGTATTTTCTTCTCCTCTCTGAAAGTTACCCTTGCAAATGAGCCCCTAACTTCCTTTTATAACCCAAAAGTTGGTTACAAAGTAGTTAGGATTTACATGCACATTAAATAGGGCATCTTAAGTGACTTTAACTTTTTCAACCAACTTTATAAAAAGCAACTAAAAATAGAAATCACTTAAATCATCCAAAGTTTTCCAAAAAACAGTTTAACAATAACCCACTTAAAATATCATTTAAACATATGACAAAAACCAGTGCCTTATCCACTGGGGTGGGGTCTGTCTATCTCAAACGTATGAGAAATGGACCTCTTCCCACTCCGTTAAATACCACAAAAACTATCTCTTCATCCGATCAGAGAAATTAGAATCCTCCACCTTCACCAATTGAAAGGATCTGAATCTTCCCAATGCGTCGAACATATTCTCTTCTTCAAAGAGGTTCACTTGGTTGGAGCACATCCTCACAAAACACTTATAATTCCAAAATCCCACCTAACATAGCATTTAGATTGATCATCTTTGATTGAACATTCTCAAACAAGTTCTTTAATTTTATGCAACACTCCATTAAAGTTGAAGAGAAATTGATGGCGGGAGTGTACATATCTTTGAACAATTGTGAAAATTGCTCCTCAACATGTTCTAATGAATGCCTTTGATTTTGCTCGTTTACAAGATCACAAGGAATCTCGGTTATGAATTCCCGAATCAAGGTGAGTGAAGTGAAAGCTGTCATTGCATACGCTCTCGTAATGAATCATAGAATCTTTGAGAAGTTTCCTTTCTTGACTTGATATGTAGACACCAAAAAAAGTGTGTCCCTCGACATTCGAATTCAAGAATTCCTTTAATGGCTAAAGTTGAAGATTTTCATCCTTGTCAATCTCCTATGGAGACTAGGAAATACCTCATCCAAATTTGATATGTTAGAAAACAAAAGCTTCCTTATAAGAAAGGATTGGATCCAAATATGCATAAATATCCTCATGGAGCTTAACAGTTGCTTTGATCGTCTCTCCACCAAAAACAAGAATTTCTGAAAGCTAAGATTTAGTGACATAGCCCAATGTGTTTATTTATTTTGACAAATTGAGAGTTTCTTCATCAGGGGTAGCCACTACATCGGGTTTAAGAAAAGTGGATGATATGGGATTTATCAGATGTTGAACATAATCCTCCAATTGATTCTTTTAGGCCTTGAACTGAGAGTTCTGAGATTTATATTTCTCAAGCCTCTTTAGCATAATATCCATTGAATCTCATGCCATTGGCCACGTCACTTTCCAATGTGGACTTCCCAAGTC
Organism: Taxus chinensis; assembly: GCA_019776745.2. Lineage (NCBI taxonomy): Eukaryota > Viridiplantae > Streptophyta > Pinopsida > Cupressales > Taxaceae > Taxus > Taxus chinensis. The sequence goes on along the minus strand of CM034154.1, from coordinate 589,373,034 downwards.
CAAGTTTGGAAACTTTATAATCAGAATATGTCATGACATCACGTTCCTTGTCCAAATTATGGGATGGCAAAATCCACAAATCTATTTTTTTGTCATCATCAACCATTTATCTAGGAGAACCCTTTAGGCTTCTTGGGAATGACATCATTCGAAAGTTTTGAAAAGGGCATTGGTGTCCCCAGATTTCACCCTGAAATCTGAGACTACCCCATGTTAAAAATAATCGTTCTTTTAAAATAACGGGTCGTTTTGTGTTTTTATTGCCATAAAATGTCAGTATTACATCAAGATATTCGCAGAGAGTCATATAAGCCAATTTCGATAAATACCCAGATGCCCAAACTCGTTATATTCTGTCACTGGGGTTTTCCTACGGGAAATTTTTATTTAATTATTCTAAGCCCCGTTTGAGGCAAATTGTGCTCCGGTTTAACCTTGTTGTCGTCTTACATGTCAATATTCCCATATACTAGTAGGGTTTTAACCAGGAATGAATCATGGGCTTTATCTGTGACTTCTGGCAACGTTTTGCATTTTTGGTGTTTTCCCATTTTGTTTTCTGTTATGATCCTCATGTGTGGATTTCACTAACACCTCGAGGTTTTGGAGTAATGGTTCGTTACATTTGGTATCAGAGCGACCACACAGGTTCGAGTCCCAGCACGGGTAGCTATGTCGGCATTACAGTGTTCGCCCGGGGCTCGTATAGGGTAGGGCGGGGTCCCGCTATACGGGCGCAAATCTAACCTGGGGTCTGGGCTACGGAAGCGTGGTGGGATGTTATGATCCTCCAGTGCGGATTTCACTAACACCTCGAGGTTTTGGTGTAATGGTTTGTTACATTTTCTGTGAAATTTCTCTAGGTCAATTCCTTTTCCAGTTTAGTCTATTTTCTTGCTTGGAGTATCTAGAGATCATCTACGGATGTCATGCCAAAAGGAATTTGTCACAGGGGGTCTGGTTCTCTCTAAAAAGATTAAGTTGTGCACAAAAAAAAGCCTCTCCCAGGTAAGTCGCATTTTTTAGAACAAATGGATTTTATGGAAATAAGAAAAATATTGCCATCAATGCGTAGAGCTCGAGAAGATATGCACTTTTAGAGAAAACGACACCTAAAACGGAGCTACAGAATGAAAGTTACGGCACATGCATAGTTTTTGCTGCTACATCTTCTTAGACCCTTTCCAAAAATGGCAAATTTTATTGCATGCTTGTGTTTTCTTCACCCAAAATCCAAAAAGGAAAGAAATGATGTTTTTATGCTAGTCATGATTTTCAAGGCTGCCTTTCGCGTCCAATTTCCACACTGCCCTAAGTGACGAATTCTCACGCAATTTTAAAGGCAGAAGTCACAATGCAAGTCACACTTTTGGAAAAGAGTTATCTTTCATGCAAGTCGCACTTTTTTTGAAGGAAGACTTTTAAGCTGTTAGTGGGAATTTCGGCAGTGACAGGAAGGCGGGAATATCCTTACCTGTCTTGCAAGGTAATTTTTCCCATGAAGTCAAAGTCACTTAAGCTGCAGTGGGAATTTTAGCAGTGGCAGGAAGGCGGGGATTTTCTTACCTACCTTGCAGAGTAATTTTTCTCATGAAGTCAAAGTCACTTAAGCTGCAGTGGAAATTTCGACTAGTGGCAGGAAGGCGGGAATTTCTTACTTGCCTTGCACGGTAATTTTTCCTATGAAGTCGAAGTCACTTAAGCTACAATGGGAATATTATATGTGGCAGGCAGACAGGGAATTTCTTACCTGCCTTGTAGGGTAAAAATTCTCATGATGAAATTTAAATCACTTAAGTGGAAGAAGGGCTTTTTAGAGCTGTAGTGCATGAGTGAAAATTCCCATCAGAAGTTGACTTCTTATTATTAGAATTCACCCTTGCCAAAAAGTGTGACCCACCTTGGGTGAATAATCAATGCATTTAATAATATTTATTAATGTTTATTCACCCAATTTTGGTGCCATAAATAGAAGGAAAGTCAATGCATGAAGACAAGCCAAAGTGAACTGAATGTAGCATGCTAAAATTAAATAAATTTAATTTATTTAATGGCAGTCATGAGCGTGCACAAAATAGGCGGCCCAAATTGAAGAGAAAAGCATGCTTTTTAATTAATTAATTGCCGGAAAATAGGAAGGGCAATTATTAATTATAGAATGATGAAGGTTATATAAGCATGGGATGCTATATTAATGGAGTTATTAATTCTTTAGCAAGGAAGTGCAGCCTAAACAATTTTAGCGCCTAAAGAAGGAGGAATTTTGCTTAGAGGAAGGTGTTTTCACTGCCAGAAAGCTTCAAAGTTTGGCACCTAGGTTTGAAGGAGCTGTGATTTAAGTCTGATTAATTGTTTGCATAGTATTACAGGTGCTCAGGTGCTTTTATAAGAGAAATGGAGCTTAAATCAATGTCTAATACATTGAACATATCCTACGAATTTGAAGAAATCTCCAGATCTGCATCGGTTGTAAAGAATTCTGGTTGAATAAAAAGAAAAAAAATTGATCAGACAAATATCACTCCAGCCATGGCAAAGTAGGTAATGAACGAGAAAGATCAACAAAATCATGCATAGATCCAGATCCAGATCCATAATTGCAAAGGCTTCATCCTCTTTTTTCGAATACAGCCCGTAAAGAAGTCAGTGCACGGAGAAGTCATTCCAGGACCTTGTGCATGTTCTCCCAATCTTCTAGTTAAATCCTTCATTGAATTTGCATTCACCCGGAGTGCTTTCCATAATTTTTAATTGCGCGTATGCAATTAAAAATAAAAAATGATGAGTTATTTACGGACAAACATTGCACTGATGCATGTATTGGAGAAGAAACTGCACAAATCTTCAAGGATAAGATGGAAAACATGTCAAAGGCAATACCAACAAGAAAATCACAATCACTTGCTTCTAGATACTAGCCGCTTCCAGATCCAGTTGCTTCCAAATCTAGCTACTTCTAGATCCAATTTGGTGAGAATAAAAGGCAAAAGAATCAGCTGCATGTAAAATATGAAAAAGGACAAGACTGGAGCTTTCCTCTTTCTTCTTCTTTCTTCTTCTTTCTCTTATTTCCTCTGACAAAGTAATTGAGCGATCAATTAAATTATAAAACTTAAGTGATTGGTTTAAAATCCATTACTTGAGGAAGTCAACTACTTGGAAATAGGTGACAGACATGCAAAATAGAAGGTTCTATCTTCAGTTGCAAATCATGCATGTCATGCAAAGAGGAATTCCAGGAGGGAGATTGCCAGTTGTTTCCTTTTCGACTTCCACATGTGCCGGTTTGACTAAAAGCTTTCTATTTGTAATTTCCCCTCTACATGCTATAAGTAGAGGAAGAACCTATAGAGTTAAAGGATCAGAATTTGTAAGCAACGTTCTTGTGTTCCAGACTTTGTGCTGAAACCCCTGATAGCTATTTGAAGCAAAGGAATAGAAAGGAGCAAATTTCCAAGAGAACTTTGTGTCACGGTGCATTTTGTTTCTAACTTTTTGTCTTAGATCTACTTATAAACTTTGTGTTATTCTAGTTCTAGATCTAAAAGCTGCATTTTCTTATAATTTTGTGTGTTAATATCTATTGGTTCTGTCTATGTGCATGCAATCAACCTTGTAATCTATTGATTGGGTTGCACATCTTCCCTCTTTCTTTCTTGTGTTTATATTATTTCCTTCTTCATCAGTTTTTCCTTTCTTTAAACAGCTGCTTACTTGCACTGCAAAACTATACAACTATGGTTCATGAGCTGCATGGTTAAAGTAATACCCCCAAATAAATACTAGCATATTTAATTGACAAATCTTACATGGGAGCCTCACCGGTAAATGAGGGAGATTTATCTCATGACTGCCTAGGTTTTCAGCTACGCAGAAAATCTAGCCAACAGGCATCGAAGTCAATGTCAATTGCCTTAACAACCCTCTTTCTTTACTTGATCTCACAATTAACCCAAAAAGGAATTTCTTTTACCAATTCCGCATACATGAGCCTAGAGTCCGAAGTGACATTCACATTGTTCTCAACATCATTAGATTCTACAAGAATCCTTTCCATGACCTCAATCTCTGGAGAAATAACCTCGATATCAACCTCTTGAACTTGAGGGAGACTTTGAGAAATCTCTTCATGCATTGTAGGTTCAGAAGCGTTCGATATCTGGACTACTTACACTTGAGTGGACTCTTGTGCAAGAAACAACTAAGGAGTGTTTGTTATGAGCTTCTTTGAACTATCAGCAATGTGAGTAAATAAATCTCTACTTGAAGTGGAAAATCCCGATACACACTCTCTTCCTTAACTGGGGCTAGAACCCTTAGATATTTCCCCTTGAAACACCTTCTTTGGTGAAGTGGATTTTGGCAACCACTCCTTTCTTACTTGATGCGTATGGGTAGATGGCACATAGGTTGACTGAGAAGAAGCTTTGGTCGGCTGGAGACCTCCTTGAGTTGGAAATTTTTGTAATCCTGAGGTATGATCTTGGATTGATGGTAACTTTGCATGTTCTCTTTCATATCAGGATATGCTTCTTTCGAGGATTGTTTGATTCTTGTTATCAAGAGAAAATTCATCTCTTTTGGTCCAATCAATTCAGGCCAATGGAGTAAAGGCAATGACATCATATGAGGTATCAATAACATCTTCATCATCACCTACCAATGAATCTGGAGAGTTTCTGATGTGAAAGGCCTTAATCTAAGCAAGGGTTAGGTGGGAAAAATCTTGCCTTCTCACTTCATGTTCATCTGAATAGGTAGCCCAGAAATATTCCATGGTAGGATTGTCTTGATACTTTTCTCCAAGAATCTTTTGCATATATCCGTTGATATCAAATTGAAATCTCTTCACATATGGATGAATAGTGATGAGAGAAAACTCTTTCTCCATGAGTTGTGCACTGAAGAGATTTGGACATTGGTATTCCCCAGTTTGGATTGGGAAATGAATGCCTAAACGATGCTTGTCACTAAGGAGATAGTGAACTTGGAATAGTTGTCGCGTAAGCTCCATTAATGCCCACTTGTCACTAACGTACGTAGGAATCTTCCATGGAGTATCTGCAAAGTCGCTCACGTGAATATAGGAAAATGACGGAAATTGAATAAACCATGTTCCCCACTAGGAAATGACATCCATGACATCTTTAGAGAATATTTTCTTCGTATTCCTATTCAAGTTTCAAATCATGCGGAAGGTGAAAGCATCGTTAACTCTCTTGAAATGATGAGAGCTATTTTCAAAACTTAACTACGGATAATGATGGAAGATATTATTTGATGGACCCATGACTCCTTTTGTTTCTAGCCCCAAAAATAGCTTCCGTCTAGCCACTGCATAAGTCAGGTATGATGTCATGTAGAAACATCCAATCATCTTCACTTCAATCAATTGTTTGTGAAGAGTATTACTGATGATAGTGGGCCAACCCACAAACTCTCTCTTCGCAAGGATGATATAGATAAACTAATACATCCATGGGTGGAAAAATTTGGCAGAGGGTAGACCAAAGACTCGGCTCAAAAGAGTGATCATGTCACCGATTTCCTCCACGAACTCAATGCGGTATAGTTCCTTAGGAAGTCGGTCAACTTGAGGCCTCTTGGTCACTAACAAATTATTATTGACCATCTTGCTCCATCTGAGGGGTTCTTCATCCCAAAAATCTTGTGCTGACTTTCGAGTGATGTCAACATTCTCAGGGAAGTTAGGTATGTTGAGAAATTCCTCTATGTGCTCTGGTGTGATCAAGAGGAACGACTCGCGATTATCTTTCTAAATTCCTCACCTCTCAGGATCATAATGCTCTGCGCAGGTGATGACCAGCTCTGGGCATTGCATCGAGACATGAAATGTCGTTGCTTGGGGTAGACTGATATGGTAGAGCCTATTTGAGAATATGGTTTTTCCTTTAGCTTTCACCCGATCATAAAATTGTTGCACGTTGATGTGGCCAAGATTTGTGTTAGTGATATTGTCATATGCAGACTGGATGGAAGTGGGAGGGATGATTCCTTGGAATTCATACTTGAGCACAGGACTCGTTTGATTTCCTCACTGGCTTCCTCGATTTTCCTACAGATTTATTAGATTTTTTGGCTATTATGAATTTAATATAAAATAACTTAGGCACGTAAAATGACTTAGGCAGGTAAATAGTTTCTAGCCCTAGTTTCTGAACCACCGTCAACACAAGAGAAATAAGGCTTGTTTAATTTTAATTATTATTATTATTATTTAAAAATAATAATAATAATTGATCCCCAGTTACAAATTTTTAAAATGTCAATACAAACAAAATATTGAGACTAAGCTCGAATTCCAAATTGGGAAACAATAATAATTTTTATTATTTTTTAATTAAATTCTCTCGATTGTAATGGCTTCATGCAGGATCAATCTTAATATTTTTAATTCACTATTTCTTTGGCTCGCCTAATTCAAGTTGCTTCAACGTGAAGAATTGCTTTGATTTTCTAGCAATACTTTGAGCTTGTAATTTTTCTTTTCGTTGGCATTCAAATGCGCGAATAATTATTTTGCCTGAATGTGTGAATAATTTTTTTATATTAAATTCCCCTGTGGAATTTCTTCACCAAAAACCTTTGCGTGAGCACTGCCTAGTTTTTCTAGGAATGTAGATTTTCCTTCTATAATGTGTGCTCCTTTTTTTGCGCGGAATAAATTCTTACCAGCATGGATTCTTTGTCAAACTTCTGCGTGAAAAACTATTTTTCCTTGCATGCGTGATCCTTTCCTTGCCTGGAGAGCTCCTTCGTGAATACTTGAAACTTCTTTATTTTTGTATGAATTCACCCTTATGATGTATTCTTTCTCCAGATGTGTTGGAAATGATTTATTTTTATTACATTCTGGCAAATGCGGGTGGAGTTGTTTGGCTGAGCTCAGCATTTTATTCTTTCTCTCCTCCCAACGTTGGACTGTAATTTTATTGTTGCATTGAATTTTGTATCCTTTTGGCATGGTAAGTGCTTCTTTTGGTTACATGGGTCTTTATTTTCTGCAACGTGGGATACTGCAACGTCTACGTGGACTCTTGTTTGCCTAATAACTACTGGAATGTGGCTATTTCCTTCTATTTTGGCGTAGATATTTATCCTGCAATGCATGGCCTCTCTCTCAATCTTTTGCATTGAAAACTCTTCCTTGTTTAGCATGGAATACCTGCCGAAATGTGGAGTTTCATCTTTTCCTTAGCGTGGGAAATAGTTTTCATTCATCTTTGCCTCTGTCGAAATTTAATCCTCTGCTGGACTGTTTGGAAAAATCCTTTGTTGCCTAGCAAATGATGGAACGTTGGTTGTTATCTCCTTTTACTACCTGTGGATGCGTGAAAAAACTGTCTTCTTATGCATGTGTGGTGGATTATTAGGTTTTGGCACAGAAAAATCCTACAAATCCTTGCGTGGAACATGACTTCTCGCTTTCAAACCAGGTGTGGAGATTCTCCCCCTGTAATGCGTTGAAAACTCTTCCTAAAACTTGCGTGAGAATTCTGAACTGCAACGTGGACTCCTTGCCTTGTGCAATGCATGGAGAAATGCATTTGAAAAATATTCTCCTTCAAAACCTGTGATGAAAATGAATCTTTGGAAAAAAAATTCTCTACAAACGTTCACGAAAATAAGAAGAATTTGGAAACAACAAAAAAAGTTAGAAATAAAGAGCCTCAACTTCTTACACACGACTTCTTCCAGAGATTTTCACGGAGGATTTGTTGCGAAGATTAAAGAAGCTTCTGTAACAATTTTCTTGTTTCCATTGGAATAACCAATTTCTCTTTCTCCAGGTAGTGGGAATTAATTGCCAAAGAAAGATGGGAAAAACGTAATCATTCATCGGTGGCAATGGCAAAGTAGGCTGGCAATTCCCATTTATTTCCCCATGTGGGAAATTAGGAGATCTTTTTCCAGTTATCCATCCGGTCCAGTTGGCAGTCAGCAAGAGAAATTCCACAACCAGGGAAAAAAGAAGAATTTGCCAAGAAAGGGGAAATTCGAGTGCAGAAAGTCAATTTGGCATCCCCGACAATTGGAAGCGGAATTTTATTTTCCCCTGGCAATAAAGAAAAACTTATCAATTGATTTTTAATAAATATTATACTAATATTTATTTAATTAAAAACTCCAAAAATTAATAAAATCAATTTTATTAAATAAAAGGGTGATAAATTAATTAATAATTAACGCAGTTTTCGACCTGGTGGGAGCACTTCTCACCCAAAATGAATAAAACAAAGACCAAAATGATCACAAGAACAATACGATCACGATGCGGATGAAAAATCACGTGAAAGAACACTTTTGAATTTTTTAAAAAATTTCCTACTTAGTAATTTTATGAAGTCAAAATTAACTGATAACAGGTGGTCATGCCTCTCGTCGTCCCTTTGGCGAAGCCGAGGAGACTTGAACTCAAAACAAATGATCTCACCGTAGTAGAAGTCATATGTGTGCCATGGCCATTGGAGTCTCTCGAATATCTGTAATCCTCATTTGTAGGAATGTGGCCCATGACAGCCTCGTATCCGTTGAGGAAATATCGAGCGCCGATGAGCTTGGTGTTGCAGTGAGAAGAATTGAAGTGGTCACCCGCTTCACATTTTCCCTTCCACTTTGTAGGCACTCGATTTTTGATGTCTTTAGCACTGAAGCTTATGCTCTCGGGCCATATTTTAGAATCTAGCACACCCACGATAACATCGTTGTCATAGCGCAAGCTTGCCCATGGTCCATTTCAGGCTCCGAGCTTCAAAAATTCAAGGGTTCGGGTGATGTGGAGTTGATTCAAGGAATCAGGGAATACACCTAAGCAACCATACATTTTCTCTAATGATTTGGTTTTTATGCTCGTTAGCTTTGCCAAAAATCCATGCATTGCTCCAGGTCTCTTGATTGAAATTAAAAGAATGGATGCGACTCATGCGCGGATTCAAAAAAAACTATTAAATATGTTCTCTACATTCACACGTGAAAACTGACACATTGCCTACCAACCTCGCCACATGGACGATGCATATTCCTCCGTACAACAACGTCACCTACCCGTGAATACATGCCGTCAGATTATTTGTGTCGTGTTAGAAAGTGGAGGTTCATGTTCACTTAAAGGCACACCTTTCGGCATACATATATTGTTGACATTACAACCTAACAAAATTTGTAGAAAAATTTAATCCAGTTTCCTTCCATTACGTCAAATTCATTCGGGGTATGACATTTACACTTAGAAATTAACAAATTCACCAATAAACCAACGATTGATTGACAAATAACCTATTTTTTCTCTCCCTCACTTGCTAAAAAAATTTAGCCTTCCCTTTGCATGGGGCTGCAACCTTAGAATAGTTATGTCAAGAAAGAGAACGAACAACAGAAACAACATTATATCAACATTCTAACTTTATTTACGAGTATCTTAAGATAATAAGTTGGAATTATAGACATTACCTTTGGAGAGGAGGATTTAGTAGGGAGAGTGATATAACTAGGAGTTGTTCCTCAAGGGTGCAAGGGTACGTCGTGAATATGGAGATAGGAGTTTTTCCTCAAGGGTGTAAGGGTATGTCGTGAATATGGAGAAGTCATAGTTTGTATTGTATGTGTGTAGTGGCCGTAGAGAATACCTACAAAGTGGTATACATTGTTGTCAGGTTTTTTTAGCATATGGTATATACAATTGCCAGTGGGTGGTGTTTTTTTGGTTTGTTTAGTTTTATCGTATAGCTGATGTGCTGTAACTTTTTTAAGCGAGTTGAAAAGCATATTGTATATAAACAGTTAGTGGGTAGTGTTTTTTTTTGTTTGTTTAGTTGTATCATATGGATGGCGTACTGTAACTTTTTAAAGTGAGTTGAAAAGTGAATCGTTAGGGGATGGGTTGTGATTAAAGGATAGGGGTTTTACAAATTATGCATAGGGAATAAATGGGAGATTTAAAATAAATTAATCAGTGTAAAGCTATAGAGGAATGTACAATGGAGCAAATAAATTCACATTACTTGTAACTGATACATGTAAGTTTTTTCAGATAATATATAAAATTACAAATCAAGTATTTGACAACTGATTTTTTTTCAACTCAATTGTAATTGACATTTAAAGTTTTTTTAAAACAGGCTTGCCAAAATTACAAGGAGATAATTATAAAAGGGAGCTTTAGGGAAATTAGGTTTCTTAAAACATGTTTGTATGTGAAAGAGGTATATTACAATGTTGTTGAATGGTTTATACATTGGTGTCAAGGTTTTTTTGGGCGTATGAAATATATAATGGTATATGTCTGTTACTCAGTGGTGTTTTTTGGGTCGTTTAGCGTAAAATTGTTCATAGTGTTTGTCTTAGACAATTTATTGGGTGTCTTCAATTGTAATTGTTGCTTGTTGTACCATATGGATGGTGTATTTTTTTTTTTGGGTGAGTTGGAAAGTGAGGAGATCATCTTCATCAACAATGTCCTTGCTTTGTAAGTGGACGTCAAATGAGTTAAATATTAGTAGGTGTAGGAAGTTGGTGTCGTCTGCGAGGTGCATCATTATCTTGTAGAAAACGTCGCTTTGAGCCTGACATATAGGTTGTTTTTCCAGCTTCAAAGTATATGTACATGTAAAAAATGAATATGTGGGGGTATTTTATGTTATATAAGAATGTATTATTCAAAATGTTAAATTAGTTCATGAAATTGAGAATGATAGAATCATAGAAACAAAATTTACAAATATGTACAATAGTAAGCATTTAGTAAATAGGAGAAGAGGTAATACATGTAAAACATCTCAGTATTGTTTTTATGTATTATGTACAATAATGTTTTTATGCGAAGTCAAGCCTCTATTGGTTTCTGGTTGTCTACATATATGTTACATTTCATTTGTGTGTAACGAATGAATGAGAATGTTAGGGAGATGTACAAGTTTGATAGTGCTCGCATACAGGAAATAACAGTAAGGTGAGTCGCTAGTGGTCAATGGTTCCAATATCTATTGTGGTTTATTCTAAAATCATTCCTTATGCTTTATGAATCGCTAATGCCCATGCCATTTTTAGTGGGATTTGTAAACAATTATCTCTTATGATTGGAGAGATAGGAAGGTGGGCTGGGTTATAAGGATCCCATGTAGGGCCTGAATATTTTGCAAAGTTTATAAAAACATAAAGTGGTAAACCTAGAGGTTTTGAGGGTGGAATGTAAACAATACAAACTGCTTTCTCGATGGCTCCATTTACTAGTCCAACCTTTATCCATAAGTTAATGGTCAACATGATCTTCTCACCAACACAAAAGAGCATTTTTTGATCGAGTTGTGTAATGTGCATGGAACTTTTGTTTTCCTGGTGATTTTGTTGAAGCTTCTTCAAGGAAATTGGCATATTTAGAGTTTTGAGTATGGACTTGTTATGCAAATTTGTTAAGCTATTAGTTACATACAAATGCATGTATGTTTTGAATTTTTTATTCTTTAGCTGACATAGTAGATGATGTTCTAAGCATGAGAAGCTTCCAATATTATTTTATAACATTTGAGTTTATGATGTTTAATAACAGTTTCCTAAACATGATTTATGCTTAAGTAGAACCTCACTGCCATAAATTGGTGTCTAGTATTAGAGAAGTATCAAATTTGTTTCATAATGTGTGGTCAACTGAGTTTCCAGTATACACTGGTACATCATTAACATGGGTAGTTGAGCTAAATCACCAACTAGTATGATTTAAAAGCGTCCAAAATATTTATCTGCACACTTTGGGAGTCCAAGTATCGCGTTCAGTTGTTATAGCACCTGACATTCATGACCCTATAAAATTAGTTTCATCGATTAGAATGTAATTAATGCTTTCAGTTTTCCTTGAAAAGCATAAGAGTGTTTGCCCCTGTAGTGGATGAATGTTGTGAATTGGAATTAGGAGCGCATAATGTATAGTTGTGGTGTTTATATGGATTGTTACAATGCCTATTGGTACAAGAAGTAGGATTCGTGAGGTGCCTGCAGTAGAAAGTAAATGTAGTGCTTGAAAAATTATTTTTGATTAGGTATGATTTTCCAATACTGCTTGTTCCTTGAATAATCATTCTTAATGGCTCTTTTCTTAAAACTCGTGTAGTATGCTTTGTATTAATTTATAAAGCCCTATGTTGTTCAATAGACAACATGTGTATGAATTTGTTATACATGGATTGTTGTCACATGTTTCCAAATTATTTTTGACTAAATTATATGAAATTGATATAGTTAACAACAATTCCAATTGTAGTTGGTGTCAAGGTCTTGAAGGCCAAACATGCCTAGATCATTTATTTAAATAAGAGTTATTAGGTGTAATCGTGACAATAATTTCCCATTCTTCCATCTCTGTTATGCCCTCCTCTTATGTTTCATTGTTTGTGTTGATTTCTTCTACCACATTGTTGACTGGTTCATGTATGCATGGAATGTGCCAACCATGGTAGGTGTTTTTGAATACTTCTCAATTATTACAAATTTTTTGTCATCATAATTCCAAAGCTAGTTTTAATATTATGAAACGATTTATACAAAAGTAATTATGGAAAGAAGAATCCCACATATATTGTCAATTCAATGCATGGCACAACTGAGTATTGGGGGAACACTTCTCACTATTATTGGTGTAATCCGTTATCTCTATTACTATTTAACTCTTTGTAGAATGTACGATCATGACCTTGTTGTCTCTATAAGTGGTAGGACAGATAAGTAGTCTGGATATGTATATATGCTCGATAAATGATGGTGTTATAAATTCAAGTGCATTATTCTTTTTCACTCACCTTAAAAATTGCTAGCCAATAAAGAGTGTTATGAAGAGTGATATTTTTTATAACATGTAGCAGGTTTCTTGTGCTCCAATGTCATGGTCTACAAGTGCTTCTATTAGGAACTTACTTTATACAAGTATTACATGACTATGTTGCGTCATTCGAGATCTTGGTTAATATATCGTGATAAAATCATGAGTATGTTCTCCCTTGGATGCATACTTGGCTATGTATTGTAAGATAAAATATTGAGAGGTAATTGGTTGACAGCCGATGTGTGGGCACCAAATAAATAACATGGTGAAGTTGTGTATGTTAACCCTATCATTGTTTTGAGTTGTCGTATAGTTGAGATAACCTTTATCATTGGAAAATAGGGTTGAAACCGGTTATACGAACCAAAGAACTTTGTATATACATTGCAGACTTAGCCTTTTCTTGTGCAAGCATGTGATTTATGTACATTTTTCTATATTGCTCAACACGGTTCACAAGTTCATTATAGTCTTGGTGTGTATTAGTTGCAAGTATTGTTGGTGTGTCTAATAATCAAGGGTCATGTAAGTTGGAGTGGTGCACTCTTGGTAGGAAACTTTGAGCTTGTTTAAGGTTCCATGTTATTACATATTAACCAAAGAACTCCTTCACAACACTTACTTGGAGGGGACTTTCCCATTCCAATGTTTCCATGTTGAAGGCACTCTTTAACCATAAAAATCCATGTATATGAGCATATCCTTTATGTTACCATTCATACTTGAGTATGATAGAAATATTTACCAACATTGTAATATAAAAAGTGTATAATTTAAGAAGTTTCAAAGGGAAAAGTATAGAGATTTCACTTGTACAAAAAATATTTTCTCTAGAATGTTTTCTCTAAGACCTTTTCACGGAAGATAGTAAATTTCCTTTCCATATACGCAGAGACCAAATCTGGGTACTTAACAGTATTTTGTACCCTCCAATAATGTATAGCTTTTGTAATTATGTGAGATGTGATAAACATAATTTTGTGTAGATCTTGGCCATTTAGTATCAGTTGAACTCAATGTGAAGAACAATGTTGGGGATCCTAATTAAAGAACAATATTTGTCAATTCACCTCTATATTTAGACCAATATTATTCCAAGAAGTTTAGATCCAAATTACATTAGCTGAGTTGCAATGTGTACATTTGGTATGTCTTTTGAGTATTTTCGAAGCTCCTCGATTGTGCTTAAAAAATCATCATCAATGTTTTTCTTTGCAAATACAACTAATTTTACTTGAGTGGACTAGTGCATTATGAAATTTAATAGGGAATATCATAAATGTGGGTGTGTACCAAGCCTATTGCCATGGTATTGTATTATATGCATTTTATATTTATGTATGGCTACCTCTTGTTACGCGAGGCTATTTGAACATAGTTATTCCTCTTGGGAACAGAGAAGGAAAATCCATGAAAAATGAATCTTTCTATGTTACATTCATTCACCAAAATATAAATAATACTCATCCAACCCATTGCTAACAACACCTCTGGTGTTTCCAATTGCAAATAATCACGGATTTCCTCAACCTGTTTTCATGCATTTGGTAGAATAGGTACAAAAGATAATGATTCTACCTTAGATTCACCTACATTTGGGTTCTCTTCCTCGTTATTTTTAATAACAATGTCATTTTTAGGGGGGTAACATTACGAGGCACAGTAACCTTTTGGAGATGTTTGTGTTTGTATGCAGTTGTTGATCAAGGGCCTCTTTGTTAATCTTTACATATTTATAGTAATGATCATTGGCTATTTTATATTATAAAGTAGCTCTGGCTCGAGATCTATTTACAAAACACTCATACACTCTGTTTTCTACTCCTTTTCTTTTATGTATCAAAATTTCTACATCCTCAACATGGTGAGGTAGCTATTGCAAAATAGAATATATATATATAGAAAGTTGATAGTGTGCTCGTTGTATTTGTATTGCCCACCTCGAGCATGTGTAACTTGCACTACAGGGCATATTCTTGCAATCAACATTTCCTCAACCTGAGAAACATTTCGTAATACTTCAGGTTGTGGTCCAGGGTCCATATTGTTCCAATCAAAAAATTGACTACCATTTTTCTCATCGTTGCATCTATTGCAAATGGTATTCCATTTTATGATTTTAAATTACATTCCCAGAAATGACTTGTGGCATATGAAACAAATATACCTATATGAGAGAGAATCTATCTTTTCACAGAATATTTTTTTAGCAATAGAAATACCTTCTAAGGTGTGGGCCTCAACATGTGGGTTAGAGTGCTTGCAATGTGATATGATCCTCATGTGCGGATTTCACTAATGCCTCAAGGTTTTGGTGTAACGGTTCATTACATTTGGTATCAGAGAAGCTGCTAAGGTTCGAGTCCTGGAACGGGTGGCTACGCCCGGCATTGTAGTGTTCACCCGGGGCTTGTATAGGGCAGGGCGTGGTCTTACTATACGGGTGTAAATCTAGCCTGGGTCCTAGGTTACAGAAGCATGATGGGATGATACAATCCTCAGGTGTGGATTTCACTAACTCCTTGAGGTTTTGGTGTAATGGTTTGTTACACAATGTTCATGTCTTGAATTGGAAGTACCTGCATCTTTTTTTTTTGCACTTATATATTTCATTCCTATGTTTGTTAACGTCTTCTTTGTTTGTCTTGTAATTGTGTCATCATTCCTCATTTTTCCGATCTTTATTTTCACGGGGTTTGTTTCCTTCTCTTTACCAACCACATTTTCATTCACAAATTTCCCCATGTAATTTAAAAACAAGTAAGTAAAATAGAAAATGGATTTTATAATATTGTGGTACAAGTAAAGATATTGTATGGAAAAAGACATATAGTTGATTTAAGATAAATTAGTATGTACATGTATATATTAGAGCTCAACCTCTAAATTACAAATTATTATCACGTATCTTCCTTAATAAAATCACTAACTATAATATCATGTGTAGGGGTCATTTCCTTTTTACTAGCTTACACAATCATACATTTTGTTTGTTCCTTTTCATTATTCATCTTCTTTTTAGTCACCAAAATTAAGTCATATGTATGAAAGAGTGCATATTCCAAAATAATAGAATGTTGACCTGATGATGGATTAGTTTATACAAATTTTGTATTGATGAGACCCTTTGATTACTATTTTTAATTGTTTCATCTATTGTATTTTGTCATATTTTTTATACCCTTACACTTTGTTTATCCTAGTTATCCTATTAGACATTTCCACCTGAACTTGAACTTATGACACTTATATTAATTAATATAACTATTACTAAGTTACTCTATTCTATGGATTTTGAATGTGCATGTTACTCTCTTAGATATAATGAAATGATTAATAGTGCTATGTATGAATGGCATACTTCTTTGCAAGAAGTTGTTATATGTAGCCATTAACATGTAGATGAAGAAACTTTGTCACAAATGCAAAGGGACTTGTCCACAACAACTGACATACAACAATTGGGACTCGTCCGTAGTGAAGAAATTGTAGCCAAAGGAGAACATGCACATATGCAAGACCGTGATTTTTGGGAAGCTTGATCAACATGGATAATTCACCTGAGTTTTCACATGTCAATAACGAAGTAATTTTGACAATAAGAAACAGATCTCACACTAATACATGATTATGCTCTATAAACTAAAACTGTGGAACTAGTTGATTTAACTTGTTAATTGATTCTTAGACTGAACAGTTAGTTATGTTGTTGTAATAGAACACCTTTTCTCAGTTCTGTTACATGCATAAGAATCTACAGATTTCTTGGTAATGATCATATACTTAATCAAATTAAAACTATTAGTTTGAATCGGTCTCTTCACGTCTTTGATGAATATAAAGAGAATGTCAAGACTGTAGAAGGGATCGATCCATAGTTAGCGAATATCTATAAGTTTCATTCTGTAATCTTCATGCTAATAAATAAAATTTGAGTTCTATCATTTTGTTGTAGACAAAAGCCTTAGGAAGGATTAGTACCCAAGGCAGGGCCTGTCGACACTAAAATTTTCCTCCGTAATTTCTATTTCAGTAATGTATGTATTAGGAATAGGATGTTGTTAAGTATAATTAGTAGTAGCATTTGATAGATGATAATGGTGTTGCCGGTGTGACACCGCCAATAATGTTTAGTATTGTAACAGTCAAAGTATAATAGGAATGTTGTGGTAAAAAGTAAATATTTGTCATAAGTGGTTTGGTAATATTAAAATGTCAAAGTTAGGGTAAGTAGAGAAGTAGGGTCTACATGATTAGGAATTAGAAGTATTATATTGGTAATAAGGACAAGGAGTGAGGTCATAAATATTTTGTGTATTTTATTTGTAAAAAGTCTAAAAATGTGGAACCCATGTGAAATGATAAGGTTTATCTTATCTTAAAAGATAAGCTTACATGTAAAGATAAGACTTAAGGTATGGAATATGATTCTTCATAGTAGATTTCTTATCCTATCTTAGAGATAAGGTAGATAAGCCTGAAAGTTCTATAAATAGAGAGGTCACCCCCCCTCATTTAGCATAGAAGGAAGTAGTGAGAAATATTGTATGAGTGAGTGTGTTAAAGAAGCCATTAGGAGGTGTAATTGTGAAGTTTCTCCCATAGTTATTGTTGGAAGGCAAGTGAAGTTAGTAACACTTGAACTAACTCATGGGTGAGATTGTAACAATTTCATGTTGATATTATAATTTACACTTATATTTCATATTTGTCCTCATTCCTTCGTATCATAGTCTATGGTATTCTTGTGTTATGTTTGTTGTTGTGTTTCTAGATTACATCCACCAAACTAAAAGATGTGCATTAGTAAATAATCATAGCACGAGGAGTTCTCGGTGGAGAATTATCATAGTGCCGGATTGGTGATGACATTTTGGTTCCGTTGTCGGGACCATTCCTGGTTGGTGGATTTTCTGGAGAGATATTCCCACTTAGTTAGAAATCATTTGGAGGGTAACCTTGTTTTTACTGCGCATAGTAGTTACCATAGGTAAAGTCACTTTTTACCATGAATAGTATTTACCATATTAACTTCACTTTTTACTGTGAATAGTATTTACCACAGTAACTTTACTTTTTACCTTGAATAGTGTTTACCATAGTAAAGTCATTTTTTACCACAGTAAGTCAAGTTTTACCATAGTTTACCGTGGTCATTCCTATTTTACTGTAGAAAGGTGTAAAGTCACTTTCTAGTATAGTGATTCTAATTATTTGTACACATAATTCTTGTTGATTGTACTTGTGGGTTGGTATTTCACTGTGGTTACTTTTGCAAGTGGGGAAGATTCCTATTTTTTTAACCCAATCTAATGAAGATGCTTCGTCTTTCATTCAAGAGTTTAAACGATCTTGTATTTGTAATGGCCTCATAAGAAGGGAATAATGGACTAAATTTTCTCCTATCTATTTGGATGGTTCAACTCTTCGGTGGTTTTAAACACTATGTGATTATGTGAAAAACTCATGGGATTTATTAACTAAAAATTTTCTTGAAAAATTTGGTGAAAAATAAAAATATGCAGATCTCATGATCGATATCACAAAGCTATCCCAAGGAGAGAAGGAAAAGATAAGGGATTATCATGCTCGTGTCCTAGAGCTAAGTAGGAAGCTCGATGCCTAGATTTGGAAGGAAGGATTAGCGGATGGGTTAATGAAATGACGTGGATAATCTCCTTTGTAAGCACTTTATTCTTGGGATGAAGCCAGAGATTAGACAATGATTGAAGTATGACTACCTAACGACCCTCGAACAAGCAAAGGAGATTACAAGAAGACAAAGAAGAAAACATAGAAGAGGAGCCCAAAGAAATTGTTGCTAGTAAATCTATTGAGCCTACACCAATACCTTTGGTCCAACATCCACAACCACTCTCGGTGAGTACAAATCTTTCTCATAGTAAATCTATTGAGTGTGAAGATCTGCTCAGGAAGATGGGCCAGCTAACTATTAATCTTCTTCAAGGAAAATAATTTAATTCTCAAGGAGGAGATAGAGGACCAAAAAGAAATATTTTTGAAGTTGTATGTTATGGTTGTCATAAAAAGGGTCATTATAAGTATAATTATTTAAATAAATCTTCTACATCTAGTACAAGAGATAATGATAAAGGAAAAACACCTGTGATTTCTTTTGATGTAGTAGATAGGAGCATAAACAATGAAGTAGATGTATTTGTAACAAAAAGAAAGAAAGAAAAAGATAACCAAGATGGAAATGATCCTAAGAAAATGAAAGGAAAAACTAGTAAGAAACATAGGAGAAGAAAGTTAGGTGTGTAGGATTTTCTGATTTCATAGGGATAAGGACCATACTACATCTTAGAAGATCTGTCTAAAAGGCTTGCAAATATTACATATGGTCAACTTCTGGCTATGTCTTCTTAGAAGAGATGGGGAGCTGCGAAGTGGACTCAATTCTTTATGAAGGAAGAAGGTTAAGGTCCCTGTTTTGGAGGTAGAGGTGGATCTCTACTGCTCCACAAGCTGAGGTATGATGAAATGGTATTTCAATTGATAATGTCTTAGTAGATGGAGGTGTTCTGTAGTTAATGTAATGACCGAGTCTGTAATGAATATGTTGGGTTTAAAAATTGATCTCCCCTCAACAATTATGTTAAGTTCATTAAATAAGGGTAAAACTAAACCAGAAGGTGTTGTTTCAAATGTTGCAATATCTGTTATGGGTGTTATATGTGTGGTAAAATTTTAGGCGATGAAAAATGGTATTGTTGTGTACCTAATGTTATTGGGAAGACCATGACTAAAGAGATTTCATGCGAAGAAACTACTAGAATGAAGGCTTCATGACACTTGGACATAACAGAGAGAGGGTGAAGATGAACGTGATCCCTCGACATCATAAGGTAGATCCCGTGGATTCAAATGATGTAACTAATGATTAGGACATCCTCTGATTACTCTAGTACCAGTGAAGTGGACACATAAGATGAAAAAAGTGAGGTTGATGTTTTGTTCATGGACATCCTTCCAGTCACACCGACTCATAAACCCATAAAATTATCTGAAAAAGAAATTGATGATTGTCTCCAACAAAAAAAGATTGGTGATGTTGTAATGGAGAGTGAGAAGGAATCCTACCTCCAGCTCTATTGAAGGTACATATACCTATTCACTTTTGATTACAACGAACTCTGTTAAGTAAGTTTGGTAGACCATTCTATTGAGCTAGTCGATGGTGCTAATCCCATAAAGAAAATGCCATATAGAATGAATCCTAATTTTTCCAAGACTATAAAAGAAGAAATAGATAAGTTGCTTGATGTAGGATTCATATTTGCTGTGGAGAATTCAGAATGGGTTTCTCCCATTGTGATCTCAATAAAAAAGAATGGGAAGCTACACACTTGTGTTGATTATAGGAATCTCAACAAGGCAACAAAGAAGGATCATTACCCTCTTCCATTCTCAGATTAGATCTTGGACGAAGTAGTTGGCCACGAGTGCTATAGTTTTGTTGATGGATATAACGGATACAACCAAGTTCGTATAACAGAGAAAAATCAGCTGAGGACCACGTTCACCACTCCTTAGGAAACATTTACTTATAGAGTTATGCCTTTTGGGTTGTGTAATGCTCCGGCAACGTTCAACGTTTGATGAATAGGGTGTTTGAACTCTACATTGGGAATTTCATCAAAGTATTTCTAGTTGATTTTTACATCTATGGGAGTAAGATGGACCACTTGCACCAGATGGAGACATCATTTCAAAGGTTAGATAAAGCACAAGGCTCACTAAACCTTACAAAGTGTGTCTTTGGATGTTCTAAAGGTGTTTTGGTAGGGCATGTTGTATCCAGAGATGGTATTGGTACTGATCCTGATAAAGTTTCAAAAATCAAAGAGTTACCATTTCTTATGAATAGAAGTAAGTTGAGATCATTTTTAGGCCATGTGGGTTACTATAGAAGGTTCATCAAGAATTTCTCAAAGATTGCACAACCACTAACCCAGTTCTTGAAGAAGGATGTTACTTATGAACCAGGAAAAAAGGCACATGAAGCTTTTGAACAACTGAAGGAAGCTTTGGTGTCTTCACCCATTTAAAGAATCCAGATTGGAGCAAGCCATTCATTGTGTATATTGATGTTCAGATGCAACACTAGGAAGTACTTTGAGCCAAAAGGATGAAAATGAGAATGATCATCCAGTTTACTTTAGAAGCAAAAAAATGAGCAGTGATGAGGCAAATTATACTGTAACTGAAAAATAGGCTCTAGCTATCATTTTTGCTGTGAAGAAGTTTATAAATTACTTGCTAGGGCAGAAATTTATAGTTGTAATAGATCATCAGGCTCTAAATTATATTGTAAATAAGCCTAACCCATCAGGGAGGATAACAAGATGGATAATTTTGCTACAAGAATTTGAATTTGATATTATAGATAGGCTAGGAAAGAAACATATCAATGCAGATGCACTCTCTCGAGCCTATGATGGTTTAGGTTCGTCTTGTGATGATGATGATTTCCCAGATGCAACATTGTTATCCCTTGACACAATCCCTAGTGAATACATAGATATCTGGAATTATCTGAATGAATTTAAGTTTTCTTATGGTGCCAATGTAAAGATTAAGAGGAAGATTACTCAAGTCAGTCGTCCATATTCTATTCTACATGGAGTATTATTTCGAATAGGACTTGATGGACAGTACAAGAGGGCAGTTGGATGTGATCTAAGGGAAGGAGCTAATAGAAGAATTCCACAATGGTACATGTGGAGGACACTTCTCTGGACAACTTACAACAAGAAGGATCTTGGAGCAAGTTATCCCTGGCCCACTCTTTTTAGAGATTGTTATAATTATTATAAGACATGTGATATTTTTCAAACACATGGTAACCATAAGACTTCATCAGCTCCATTATGTCCTATTCTTCCACTTGGTCCCTTTGAAAAGTGGGGAATAGATATTGTAGGTCCACTTCCAACTACCCCATGCCAAAATAAGTATATTGTAGTTGCCACAGATTATTTAACCAAGTGTGTTAAAGCTAGGCCATTGAAAACAACTTCCATGGATGAAGTGGCAAGGTTCATATATGAATGCATGGTCACCATTTTTGGTTGTCCATTAGAAATTGTAACAGATCAAGGAAGCCACTTCATTAATGAGGTGGTAGAAGCCCTAGTCAACAAGTTTTCTATTAAGCACAGGAAGGCAACTAACATACAAGCCAAACACAAATGGACAGGTGGAATGAACAAATTTTGTGTTGTGTCAAATTCTAGCAAAAGATGTAGCCCTGCAGGTACATAAGTGGGATAAAAAGATTCATGCAACATTGTGGGCATATAGGGCAACATCAAAGTCAACAAAAAGATACTCCCCATTTCAGTTGGCTTATGTCATTGATCTAGTTCTTCCTATTGAGTTTGATGTTCCCACTTATGAGAGTTAGGAAAAATGAAAGGATGCATGAAAGCTGATTGAACAACTGAAGGAAGCCTTGGTACATCTTCACCTATTACTAAAGGAATCCATGATTGGAGCTAGCCATAAAGGATATAAGCTATAAGAAGAAAATGAAGCAGAAGGAATGCTTTGATCAAAAGATCTGTTGGTCTTCATTTCATGTGAATGAATTGGTTCTAGTATATGATTCTAGATACAAAAAAAGAAGGTAGAGAAAATTTCTTTCCAAATGGATGGGGCCCTACAAAATAGCAACTGCACATGAAAATGGTACATATCAACTGGAGGAATTGGATAGAACCCCCCATTATGAAATGGGTCAACCATGACAAGTTAAATATTTTCCAAGCACCAAAATAGTCTACTCGGAGGATTGAGCAGATGTTAGGAAGGGGGAAGATGTTGAAACTAAAATTTTCCTTTGTAATTTCTATTTCATTAATGTATGTATTAGGAATAGGATGTTGTTAAGTATAATTAGTAGTAGCTGTCGGATAAAAGATAACAGATGCTGCTGATACGACACCGCCAATAATGTATAGTATGGTAACAGTCAAAGTACAATAGGAATGTTGTGGTAAAAAGTAAATATTTGTCGTAAGTGGTTCAGTAATGTTAAAATGTCAAAGTTAGGGTAAGTAGAGAAGTAGGGTCTACATGATTAGGAATTAGAAATATTATATTGGTAATAAGGACAAGGAGTGAGGTCATAAATATTTTGTGTATTTTATTTGTAAAAAGTCTAAAAACGTGGAACCCATGTGAAATGATAAGGTTTATCTTATCTTAAAAGATAAGCTTACATGTAAAGATAAGAGTTAAGGTATGGAATATGATTCGTCAGAGTAGATTTCTTATCCTATCTTAGAGATAAGGTGGATAAGCCTAAAAGTTCTATAAATAGAGAGGCCACCCCCCTCATTTAGCATAGAAGGAAGTAGTGAGAAATATTGTATGAGTGAGTGTGTTAAAGAAGCCATTAAGAGGTGTAATTGTGAAGTTTCTCCCATAGTTATTGTTGGAAGGCAAGTGAAGTTAGTAACGCTTGAAGTACCTCATGGGTGAGATTGTAACAATTTCATGTTGATATTATAATTTACACTTATATTTCAGATTTGTCATCATTCCTTCGTATCATAGTCTATGGTATTCTTGTGTTATGTTTGTTGTTGTGTTTCCAGATTACATCTACCAAACTAAAAGTTGTCCATTAGTAAATAATCATAGCACAAGGAGTTCCTGGTGGAGAATTATCATAGTGCTAGATTTGTGATGATAGACCCACTTGTGGTTTACTAAATCCTTTTCCTTTTAGTTTGTTGTATTAGTTCCTTTCGTGAATAAATTAGACTTACAACATTTTATTCCTTTACTTGTGTTATGAGTTTTATGTGCTTTATTGACTAGTTGCAGCATATACTTTCATCTGCAACTTATTTTATTTCCAACATTGTATTTTCCAATTTTTTGACAACAATCCTTTAGTATATACCTTTTTAGAACTGTGTAAATGTGTATACAACACTATAAGTGTTGAAAGTTTACATCCCTAGGTACGAATGAATAAATGACTATGGATTAGTGAACAACATACTAGTTGTCTGTGAGTTAATTTGCTCCACCATTTTTGTTGCATCATTATCAAGGAATCTGTCAAGTTATTAGGTTTTTAATGAGGTTTTTTCATTGTCTTAGAAGCAGTCTAGGTTTTAAGAATTCATATCAAACTAGAACCCACCACTAATTACTCATTGAATGAGTTGAGTAGTTGATGCATGAACCGTCTAAGGGATGCTGATGGTAAATTTTTTTACCTAATCTAGAAGTAGCACTAATATCTTCATTTACCTCCAAATATTCTAAAGAAGAAACCACTGTAATCGGTTTTACTTTTCAAAGACAATCCCCCAAGTGATAGTTCTGTAACTGCTCCTGAGCATCTAGGGATGAAAAAATAAGTAGACTAGAATTCTCGAAATGGGGCAACCACCTTCGAGCTCTCCATCACTGAAAAAAATGTAGTTTCAGATATGAATAATATTTATCCATTAACCTTTGCCAAATTTACATGGACCTATGTAAGAGGATCGAAACACCTTTCTCTTTGAGTTTGATGTTTTGTGCAGGAGCTATGATTATAGTACTGATGCACACAAGTTGAAATTATTTCCTAAAACACTTAAGGATGTAACCTTGAGGTGGTTCATGGGATTGGGAAGGAATTTATGTTACCATAGGGGCACAAATGAAGGATAGAAGATCCTCAATAATTACCAAGAATATTATAGACCAAGCAACATGGAGGAGGTAATGAAATCTACAGAATTACAAAAAAAGTGGATGAACCATTAGAAGACTATTTGGAACGGTTCCTGTTCTATGTTCAGAATTCAAGACATGCATCACTGACATACCACTTGACTCCCTTGAAATTACTCTTTTTGAAGTGAATAAGTGAGGAGGAAATGGATTCTTTTGATCTGATAGGAGCAAGAGACATTTCAAAAGCTACTTTTGACTAAATCTATGAGGCCTGTAAGAACTATTCAAAAACTACTATGGAGAGAGTGCGAAGTGTAAGATCAAGAGGTGGAACAACTACCAAAACAATTGGGCACATATCCAAGTCATATATTGTCAACATGTTCAAATATATGAAGCATGAATATTGTCGATGATATGGCCAATTAATTAGATGCTATACACACCAAAAAGAAGAAAGCAAGATGCAGAAGTAACACTCACAAAGTACTGCAATGCATGCAAAAGAAATAAGTGAGACTGTATATGCAGAGAATTGGCCAACATTTCTCAAGAAAGGGAGACTTCACCAGATTTCAATATGTTAGAGACAAAAGATGGGAAAGTTTTCTAGGTTTCTCAAAGAAAACCATGGCCATTGAGGTAAGGAGGTATGCCATAAGACCCTATGCATTTATTTCAAAATTTGTCTAACAATTCATATATGCAGCTCGCCACCTTGGGCTAACCCTCAAGGATGGGCCCCATATCCTAACTAATATCAATAATAGTGGCAACCTCAATTCCAAGGCCAACCACAAAAAGTAATGAGGAACAACCTCCTTGATCATGGTAGTAACCTTGGAGAGGAGGACAACATTGGAATAACCCACCTGTTAATTACCAACAAGCTTACCCAAAGCCTCCTTATTAATAGTAAAACAACAATATTTGATGTCAAAACCCCCAATTAGGATCCCAACCAAAATCTACACAATTACCTACTCAACCAATGACCTAATCTTAACAATAAAGTTTCTTAGCTAGCCTATTCCACTGAACCAACTCACTACCCAACCTATTATGTTGATATAAATAATATCCATCTTCACTCAAGAAGAGCAGTTCATTCACTAGCTGGACCCACAATTACAGAATATTACTGAGGAACCAAATACAATGTAAGATGACTCGCAACAATAGTAAAAGACGTTGCAGGTAGATCCGCAACAACATGTGCAAATTTCCAACAAGCGTAAAATGCAGGGTAATGAGCCACATTTCCTGAAAGGTTACAAGAAAAGAATGACTGACCTCAAATCAAAATTCTGACTATGATTTTTCAACCAGTTAAAAGACATCTGCGTTAAAATTCCATTGATTCAAGCTATCAAGGATGTGCACATAAATAACAAACTATTGAAATATCTACGCATAAGGAAACCATGTAGAAAAAGGAAAGATATAACTACTGTGCATGTCCTTAGACAACTAGCTGATATTATGCTTGGGAACTCAATTATGCCCAAATACATAGATCTATAAATCCCTTTGGTGAATGTCACAATTAATGACACAGTTATAAAAAACACTAGATTGACTTGGGGGCATTAATAAATGTAATGACAAAATAAATTATGGAATATTTGAAGTTAGATGGACTAAGACCAACAACCACAGTATTGCAGCTTGCAAACAGATCAAGTGTTAATCTTGAAGGAGTTTTGGAGGATGTATTAGTAGTGGTGGACTCTTGGGAGTACCCTTTCTGATTTTATTGTGCTTTAGCCAAAAACAAACATGGGAGGATATCCTATCATCCTTGGAAGACCATGGTTGGTAACTTCTGACGCATTCATAGGATGCAAATCTGGTAATATGATCATCTCTAATGGAAGTGGCACCAAAAATATCATGCTTTACCCACCTGCACAATCACTCAATGAAGAAGACCAAACCATTTGGGTGGAAGAGCCAATGGAAGACCAAATTTTAGTTCAGCAGCTAATGATGCTAAAAAATTCATGCACAATCGAAGGAAAAGAAGAAGATGTTGTTTTGTCTAACGTACTATAGAATAATTATGGTAAGAATGAAGAAGTAGATGACAAATTGCGATGCATAAGTTGTCCTAAGAATCAAATTCTTCCATACAAAGTACCATGAATGTTCCAGGTAAGAATTACATCCTACATCATCTTCTTCCACATGATTATATATTGAATTCTATAAGTAGCAACATATGCTCCATGACTGATCTTTCTAAGCAAGATGGAAATTGCACTGGGCAAGCCACTCAATGTGAACAAAACATTGAGCATGTAGCAAGACCAATTGTTATTTTCTCTTCTCAAAAATCATAGGAAAACATTTGCATGGGACTATGGAGACATGCATGGAATCCATCCTAAGCTTTGTACCCATAAAATATACATCAAAGATAGTTGTAAGCCAATAAGACAACCACATAGGAGAATGAACCCAATAGTGAGGGATATAGTGAAAGAAGAATTAAAGAAATTATTGGATGTTGGATTCATATATCCAATTTCAAATAGTCAATGGGTGTCACCCCTTGTTATTGTACCTAAAAAGAATGGAAAATGGAGAATTTACTTAGACTATAGGGAGATGAATGCAGAAACAAAGAAGGATCATTTTCCACTCCCTTTTATTGATCAGGTACTCGACACTCTTGCTGCAAAAAATATTTTTATTTTCTAGATGGCTATAGTGGCTACAACCAAATTCAAATTTTACCATTGGATCAGGACAAGACCACATTCACATGCCCATGGGGAATGTTTGCATACTCTTTTCTTCCCTTTGGTCTATGTAATGCACCTCCCACATTTTAGAGAGTAGTTCTTAGCATCTTCTCAGATCTAACCAATGACTACATGGAGGTATATATGGATGATTTTATAGTCCATGGTAGTACTTTTGATGAAGCAATGAAGAACTTAGACAAGGTTCTCAAGAGATGAAAGGAGTATAACCTATCTTTGAGCAACAAAAAATGTTATATGATGATGTCTGAGGGGATAGTGTTAGGTCATTATTTGTCATCTGCTGGAATCCAGGTAGATCCAACAAAAATATCAATGATTATAAACCTACCAACACCTAAAAAGTAGAAAGATGTAAGAAGCTTCTTGGGTCATGCTGGGTATTACCAAATATTCATTCAATATTTCAATAGAATTGCAGCACCATTATTTGTTTTTGTTGGGAAAGGATGTTGCATTTGTATGGACAGAGAAATGTGAAGATGCATTCCAAACTTTGAAGCAAATGCTAACTTATGCACCTGTTTTAAGAGGACCATATTGGATTTTTCCATTTCATATACACACTGATGCCTCAGATCACACCATTGGAGCTGTTTTAGGATATAAAAGATGGGATACTCAATTATGCAATCTATTATGTCAGTAAGAACCTTTTACACACTGAGCTTAACTATACAGTCACTGAGAAAGAGTTTTTAGGAGTTGTTTACACCATCAAAAAATTTAGGCACTACATCACGGGGCTACCCAATATTTATTCACACTAATCATGCTTGCCATTAAATATCTTATCAACAAACCAATTGTAAGTAGTGGATAACTAGATGGTGTTGCTCTTACAAGAGTTTGATGTAACAATTGAGGATAAGCGTGGGAAAGACAATGTTGTAGCATATTTTCTCTCAAGGATGGAGAATGACAATGAAGAAGCAGTGGTGGATGATTCTTTCCTAGAAGAGCACTTGTTTTCCATTTCAACCAAGACACCCTTGTATGCTGATATAGCCAACTATTTTGTTTTAGGTAAGACACCTCCACACTATCTATATTCTAAAAAGAAATATATTGTTGAGAAGAGTGTGAATTTTTCTTTGATAGTTGGTTTCCTATTCCACATCGAGCAGGATAATGTTATGAGAAGATGTATAGATGATGAGGAAATTTATGATGTCCTCAAAGCCTTCCATAGTGATCCATGTGGAGGACACTTTTTGTGTAAAAAGAAAAGCGCATAAAGTATTAACAATATGGTATTACTAGCCTACACTACACAAGGATGCAACATTGTATTTGAGAAGATGTGATAAGTGCCAAAGAATGGGAAAGCCTACCAAATCAGATGCAAATGCCATTGCAACCTCAAATAGTATTGCAGCCATTTGAAAAATGGGGATTGGACTTTATTAGTCCCATAGATCCTAAGTCTCAACAAAAGAGTACATTTTGGTGTGCACAAACTACCTCACCAAATGACAGAAGTGAAAGTGTTACCAAATCAGAACAGTGAAAAAAGTTACAAAATTCATATATGACCATATCTTTACAAGGTATGGAGTGCCAAGAGAAATTGTTACAGATCAAGCTACCCACTTCACTTGTGAAGTTATTGTTGATTTAGCTACAAAATATGAAATCAGGCATATGAATTCTACACCTTATCATCCACAATCTAATGGCCAAGCTGAAGTAACAAACATAGAAATTAAAGCCATCTTGACAAAAACCATTGCGCTGCATAGAAGGGATTGGTCAAAAATACTTCTAGAGGTAATGTGGGCATTCAATACCACATGGAAGACAACAACTAGATTCACACCTTTTGAGCTACTATACGGTAAGACTGTTGTTCTCCCTATTGAGTTTGAGCACAAGACATTAAGAATTTCATTGGAATTGGGCATAGATTTATCTGAAGATCAGAGGAAAAGGATTCTTCAACTCAATGAGTTGGATGAAATGAGGAGGTGGGTCGTTTCATAATACAAAGGTGGTATTAAAAATTAAAGGATCAAGTGGCATGACAGGTTCATCAAAACAAGGCAATTTCAAGAAGGTGATTGGGCTCTTCTCTTTGACTCCAAATACAAGGACCACATGGGAAAACTTAGGACAAGGTGGCTAGGTCCATATGAGATTGAGAATATATTTCCCAATGGAGTTGTGAAACTCACCACCATTGATCCTGTGAGATTCAAACTACTAGTAAATGGTCATAGATTGAGGCTATACAAAAATCCAACTAATAGGAGCACCTTCATCGAATAGTTCAGAGGAGGCCAAAGTATGATGGAAATGAGAACATCAGAATTGAGGTCAAAAGTTGAACTTGTTGGTTCATCTTATGAAGTTTTAGAGGAATGAGATCTTCAGTGGCCTTGGTATATCCACCTTGTTGGATACCCCAAGGAGGAATAAAATTGATGTGATCAACCTTCATGGTGATCAACACCACTCACTAACATGTTTTATTTTCTTAGCATTTCTATTTTGTAGGATTTGGTGTATTTGTGGAAAGGAGTGCATAATATTTAATGAAAGGAGGTGGTGCAAAGACTAAAAAAATCCACTTGTACCAACATGGAGACAAAGCCATGTTTTTCTTTCCTATTTGATAGAACTTGAGATTGTATGAAGAATCAAGGACCCAACTGAATGGGAAAAAAGAGATGAAGATAGTTGGCACCAGAAAATTCAATCTTCCCTCTCCATGAATCAATTGAATTCATTATGGAGCTTATTCTATACAACAACACCTGCAACAACACTACTTGCAGCAATACAGTACCTCAACATGCAGCCTCATGCATGCATCCAAGGGCATAAACTCCAACAAATCACATGCCACAATCATTCAGCGTACATCAAAGTTAAGTGCACTCAATATTCCTTTAATAAAGTACCACTAGAATAATTATATGTGATTAATATATGTGTCAAGTCATCAATAAAATTTATTAACCATAATTTCTCGCCACCTTATATAATGTGGCCTATCTCCATGTCACGTGTTATCACAACACCTCACTTCACATGGGGATATCCTTCAAATCTAATTAATGCTCACTTTTTCAAGATGCGTGCAAAATTGGTTACAAATTTCAAAAGGTAAGCACTTGATGTTCTTCCACTCATTCAAATTTTGGATAATCAATTCGAAGTGAAAAATATCTTGCTTCACAGAGCTTAAGGAAATTACAGAACTCAACAATGGGGGGAGAATTGATTAGAAACGAACCTACAGACCACTCACATCTTTGCAATCAACCAAAAATTCTATATTACTTTCATGATAGTGGTTGATGGAGTACATCAATAATTCCAAGGTTTCAATGAGTTGATGGTCACACACCACCTTCAGGGATGGGAAAGTAATAGTAAAAGGTTTGAAAGTTAAATTTGATGATGAAATATTGGTTATAGTCACTGGACTACCGACAAAGGGTCGAGATGTTTCCTATAAAAGAAATCCAGACAAAGCTCACACAGAGTTTGGAGACAAAGATGAAACTTTTTGACAGATAGACGAGGTACTCTAAGAATTTATTTAAAACCCTTTTGGGTAGATGTGTCAAACTATATCATAAAAATATTTTACCTATGAGGGTCAGTACTGAAGGTTAAATATTAGAGATTTTAAACTTCTCAATCATTTAAAGAATGGTAGACATGTTAATGTTCCTAATTTCTTGCATGAGAGTTTGAAGAAGATGAGTAAGGAATCAAAAAGGGGTAGGTATTCCTTGTCTCACCATTGTCTTGTCACTTTAATTGTTAAGCATGCATTAGAAATTGAACATCCAACATTCAAATGGGAGGAGTTTTCTATGGCCAAACATTTGGATGATTTTTTAGGAAAGAGAAAGGAAAATAGATGAATCTCTACTAGCTTACTTCTACTCCTATACCTGAAAAAACACCCTCTACCTCCTATCCCTACTGAAACCTCTGTTCTTATTAAAACCTCTCTCCCTATAGAAACCTTTGTACCTTTATAAAATCCTCCATCTCCAAAACTGTACACTAGGCCTATTTCACTTGATCGAATACTCATTGCCAAAACTTTTCTTGATATTTCCACCCCTGAGTCTTCCTCATCAAAAGGAAAGAGAAAATATTCAAATAAGGCCCCTAAAACATCTAGGAGATCCCATAGGCTCCGCAATAAAAAATCAAAGACCTCAAAGTCTAAAGTAAATATTCAAATCTTCCTAGATAATGATGTGCAAGAACTAGAAAGAATTGAGGAAACCGTACAAATGGATTTTGCACAAGGTGATGAATAAATTAGAAGTGATAATGTAGCCATTGATGATACTAAAGAGGTGGAGGAGAAGAGAGAGGAAGGGATAGACTAGAAACATGTTCATAAGAGCCCCAATGAAATAGAGGCTATAAATACACAACATGAAGAGGATGTTGTGACCAAGGAAATTGAGGAAGTAACCATTACATCTGTAGATAATGAAGAACAACCTGAGTAAGTGACAACACAACCAGATACATGAAACACATACCAATGCAATGGATACTGTAGAAATTTTTCCACTAAATATTGAAGAAACAATTGAAAACATTATCCAAACCCTTGAGCCAAAACCCGTTCATGAGTCTATTGCACTAATGTGCACATAGACAATCCTCTAGTTTCCCCAAATATAGTTCATGTAATATAAGAACCTGTGTCTCCACCAATGCCACCACCCAACTAGTAGCTACAAGTTTTCATAAAATAAATGTTTAGAGAGCCTCCTAGGCCAACATGCATAAATATGGCAACCCAAACCACTTTACTAGACTATTGGGTGCAATAGTTTGAGACTTATGTTAACAAGCTACAAAGAAGGTGGAAAATAGAAAAAGAAGAATTGTCTTTTCCAACATCAACAAGATTTAGAAGAAAAGGATAGGGAAGCTTAGAGCTAAAGATAATGAGATTTATAGACTAAAGAAAAAGTAGGAGGAAACCATCAAAGTGACAAATGAGATACTTTTATGTAGGCCACCCTCTAATGTATATGTTTTCTTCCTAAAGAAACAAATGTTGCAATTGAAACTCACTTGCATTAACTCAGACTTTCAGTTTGACATTAGTGCAATAAGATTCTTTTTTAGAGTGTACTTAAAAATTTCCCATGAAATTCAATTGTTGTTATGTGAGTTATACATGTATAACTATGCTCTTGAATATGATAGGGATTGGATACCTACACTTTACATTTAGGATATACAAATCAAAGACACTCATTTCATATTTCAATAATGAACTGGTATAGGGAAAAAGAAAATTGTATATTATAGAAAATTGTGCAAATAACAACCACTGATGATCAGAGAAGAGGTAGGTAATACCAAGGCAATGATAGAGGAATATACCAAGTACATGAAATGTTAAGGAAATTAAATAAAAAGTTTATCAGATGATGGTAAGGAAAACATGATGAGGAAAGAGATCATATTGATAACAATGTTAGAGCCATAGTGCATGCATGCAGGACCAAATGGAACGAGTTGACCCTAGAGCTTAATAAGAAAGGAAGTTAATTCGTATAATAACATCATACCAACCCTTCACAGAGTAAATGTCTACATTGAAGTTGTTAATGCATGTCGCCAAGCATGGTTCCTAATTGGTTTCCAACCTCCCATGTTTCACTTTCCCATACCGCACTGGTTAGGTGATATTGCACTAAGTGAGGCAAGTACAGGACAAAGTCATGCTTAGTTACTAGAGGAATACAAGTTATTTCTTCATAGAACCAGAAGGCGTCTCATTTTCAATAGATTTCAGGTGAGTATACTGTATAATACAAGTTACTTCCAAGAAATGAAGAGGATAGAAAAGTGAATTATTGAATGGGGACATTCAAGAAAATAGGTCCAGGGTGTGATGAGACCCTTTAATTACTATTTTAATTGTCTCATCTGTTGTATTTTGTCATATTTTGTATACCCTTGCAGTTGTTTATCCAAGTTATGCTATAAGACATTTCCACCTGAACTTGAACTTATGGACACTTATATTAATTAATATAACTATTACTAAGTTACTCTATTCTATGGATTTTGAATGTGCTTGTTACTCTCTTAAATAT
This sequence comes from Taxus chinensis, assembly GCA_019776745.2. Lineage (NCBI taxonomy): Eukaryota > Viridiplantae > Streptophyta > Pinopsida > Cupressales > Taxaceae > Taxus > Taxus chinensis. The sequence continues at coordinate 589,339,633 of CM034154.1, read as the reverse complement.
AATGAAATTATTAATAGTGTTCTATCTCAATGCCGTACTTTTTTGCAAGAATATGTTATATGTAACCACTAACATGCATCCAAATAAACTTTATCACAATGTAAAGGGAATCATCTGCATAGCAACTGACATGCAACAACTGGGAATCATCTGCAATAAAGAACCCGCAGCTAAAGGAGAACATGTGCATATGCAAGACCATGATCTTAGGAAGTTTGATCAACATGGATACTTCACCTAAGTTTGCACATGTCAATAAAGAAGCAGTTATGATAACAAGAAATAGTTCTCATGCCAATACCTGATTATGCTCTACAACTAGAACTGTGGAGCTAGTTGATTTAACTTGATAAATGATTTTTTGACTAAACATTAGTTATGTTGTTGTATTAGAACACCTTTTCTTAGTTCTATTGCATGCATAAGAATCTATAGATTTCTTGTTAATGATCATATATTCAATCAAATTGTAACTGTTAGTTTGAATTGGTCTCCTCACGTCTCTGCTGAATATAAAGAGAATGCCAAGACTGTAGAAGGGATCGATCCATAGTTAGGGAATTACTGTAAGTTTCATTCTGTAATCTTCATGCTGATGAATAAAATATGAGTTATATCATTTTGTTGTAGACACAAGCCTTAGGAAGGATTAACACCCAAGGCAAGGCCCACATGTAGTTTGTTGAATCCCTTTCTTTTTTGTTTGATGTTTTAGTTCCTTGCATGAATAGATAAAAATTGCTGCAGTTTATTCTTTTAGTTGTGTTATGCTTTTACCTGCTTTATTGATTAGTTGTAGCATCTACTTTCATCTGTAACTTAGTTTATTTCCAGCATTGTATTTTCCAATTGTATTGACAACAATCCTTTAGTTTATACCTCTTAAGCACCTATAATTGTGTATAGAACAATGAAACTGTTGAAATTTTACATCCCTAGGTCAGATAAATAAATGACTGTGGATTATTGAACAACATACTAATTGTTGCAAGTTAATTTGCACCACCATGTATGGATGATCCCATTATAGCAGTGGCAACATCCTCAAAATTAGTTTCCCAAATTGTGCTCATTTTATCTTCTAATAACAAGTTTAGTACATACCTATATTCACATTGCTCTAGATTTGTGGTACATTTAGGGTAGTGCCATGTGTTGTTTGTGTTCTAGATTTTTTTTTCCGACATGTCTTTCCACCAACTACATTTATATATGTTTGGTAACAGAAATTGGTCATCTTTATATGGATTGTGGTTGTAGCCAATGAAATCCTACTTGTTATTTTTAGTTGTATAGTATGTCAAATCTCAACAATGTCCATGGCCTCAGGTTTGACATCGATCAACAAAGAAGGAACATCCAAGTAGGTTTCCTACATAAGCAACTTTCGAAGGTCATCTATTTTTGTTATTGATGGGTTGATGAAAATTTATGAGTTCAAACTAGTAGAAATAGATTTCTCATTGAATGACATGACCTTACCATGCTTCACAAAAATATTGTGTTCATAACTATTGTTGTATGGCACATTTCAACTAATACATGGCCTCATGTTTGTTGGAAACTCCCTACAAAGTAATCTCTATAACATGCATTGAGATGTCCTCAATTAAAACACTTTTTTTGTGATTGTTCTATATGTCCTATGTATATTTGATAGAACAACGATAGAAATAACAATTGCAATTACATCCATAATACTATTAATGTAACATTTTTTTATGTTTGCAATGTGCACAAATCAAAAATTGTACGTGGGTATATTATTGGTACTCTTTGCACAAAGCTTTACAATAGAGTTATTATCAAGAGTAATCTCCCATTGGTTATCAAATTTACTAAATTATTTGTTTTCATATTTTATATTGCCATTTGAAATATTATAGGCTTTTCATACTCATATATTGTCATGGAAATTAGTAGTTGCATGTCCAAAGGAGGTAACACTGATGTCATCAATATGACAATCCATTACGGTGAAGTTAAACACTTTCCCTGGGCCTTTGTTATTAATGAAAGCATGTATGTTCCCTTTCTCGGTAACTTTATCCTTGATGTTCCATTTTGGTTGATAAGGATTCAATTTCTTAATATAGGTCACCGGTTTGTAGGGAGTTACGACGAATGCCTTGTCGGTGTCAACTCACAACAAGGATTTACCTCCAACATCTATTGTTTCAAAGGCATCATTACTAGCCATAGCTTAAGTATGTATTGTTGCGTAGTATTTCTATGTGACTGTACCCTTAAATCACACATACAAATAATAATTAGTCGTAAATAAATAAAATCAAGACCACAAACAAAGGAGAACATAAGAGCACATCTACATACACATACCGAACGCAGATATGTTTACCATGAAAATGCCAATGTAATCCATGTACAACAAATTGACCAGATCTATAAATGATAAACATTTAAATAGTAAAACAACATATATTGATATATTAGTTATATCTACCCAATATAAACTATAATAAGGGTACAAATAAATATAGTTGTGTTATAAATGCACATATAGTTCGCCACATGAAATAAAATTATTCATATCATAGTAGAATTATCAGGGTTAGTCACATATCTTTCACACCATTCATAAACAAATTCAAACCACAACTGATCCTTGTGCAAAAAACAAGTCCCAAATGAGTCGTCACCAATTGCGGAATATTAAAAAAATGCAATAGGCAAAAGAACTTAAACTACTAATATTTTCAAGCTTTGTGTCTGTTGTTAGTAGAGCCATGTGCATTTTAAATACTGTTTAATTTTCTTCCATATTCTCATCATGGTGTCCCCAGATTTCACCCTGAAATCTAGGACCACCCATTTTAAAAAAAAAATCGTTCTTTTAAAATAATAGGTCTTTTTGTGTTTTTTATTGCCAGAAGATGTCTGTATTGTGTTAAGATATTCCCAGTGAATCATATGAGCCAATTTTGAAGAATACCCAAATGCCCAAACTCATTCTATCCCTCCGCCAAGTTTTGTCTACGGGAAATTTTTATTTAATTATTTATTAAATAAATAATGCCCTGTTTGAAGTAAATTGTGCTCCAATTGAATCCTGTTGATGTTTTGCATGCTAGTATTCACACATCTTAATAGGATTTTCACCGGGAATGAATTTAGGGCCTTGTCTGCAACTTTTGGCAACGTTTTTCACTTTTATTTATTTCTTTTGCGTTTTACTCTGGTTTTCTCCGCAGTTTCTCTGTGAAATTCCCCTATGTCTGTTCCTTATCCAATATAGTTTGTTTAATTGCCTGAAGCATATGGAGATCATCTACTGACGCAACACCAGAAGGAATCAACCTCAAAATGCAAACTTCCGACCAAAAAAGATGAAGTAATGCACAAAAAACCTCTCCCAAGCAAGTCACACTTTTTGGAATGAATGAGTTTTAGCTACAATGAGATTTTTGGTAGTGGCAGGCAGACATGAATTTATTACCTACATTGTAGGGTAATTTTTCCCATGAAGTCAAAGTCACTTAAGTTGAGATGGGAAAAATTAGAGGCGGTAGGCAGGCGGGAATTTCTTACCTGCCTTGCAGGGTAAAATTCCCATTATAAAATAAAGAAAAATCACTTAAAGCACTGATGGGAATTTTCTACCTACCTGGTAGGCTAAATTTTTCCACCAAAGAGATTTATTTAGCTATGCAAATCACACTTTATCAAAGGAGGCTAATTTTAATGCAAGTCACACTTTTTGGGAGATGTTTTAATTTAATAATGGGAATTTTGGCAGTGGTAGGCAGGCAGGAATTTCTTACCTGCCTTGCAGGGTAAAAATTCCCATTATAGAAGTCAAACAACCTAAGTGAAAGAAGGGATTTTTGGAGCTGCAGTGCAGGGTAGAGAATCCCATCAAAGTTGACTTCTTAGTTTTAGAAATCAGCACTGCCAAAAAGTGCGACCCATTTAGGCATTAAACAATGCTTTTAATGGTATTTATTAATAGTTTTTATACCTAATTTTGGTGCAATGGATGAATGAAAAGTCAAAGCAAGAATTCAAGCCAAATACAACTGAAGGATGCATGCTATAAATAAATAAAATAAATTTATTTAAGGGCAACCAACAACATGAATAATTAGGCACCCAATTTGGGTGAATAAACATGATTGTTTATTAATTAAATTGTCAGGAATAGGAAGGACAATTATTAAAAATAGAATGTTGAGGGTTATATAAGTATGGGCTACCATAATGAAGAAACAATTAATTATTTTACTAAGGATTGCAGCCCAGACAGTTTTAGCGCCAAGGAAAGGAGGATTTATGCATCTGAAGGTGTTTTTCATTGCTAAGAAGCTTCAAGGTTTGACACCTAGGGTTGGAATAGCTTGATTTATGCTATGATAGTTATCTACATGCTATTATAAGTGCCCAGGTGAATTTAAAAATATTTATGCTTGCTTTGCATGTAAGCAAAGCCTCAAATTTTAAGGCAGCAAGCTTCATATGCAGATTTTTGGTGACAGAAATCAAGTATTAATGCTCTGGACTTCATCTTTGTCTGAAATAATTGTAGGTATTCATTATAGGTGTTCATACAGGTGAAAAGGAAGTTCAAACCAATGTTAGGTAGATTGAATATATCTTCTGAATTCGAAGAAATTGCCAGATCTACATGAATTGATCTAGTTGCAAAGAATTCTGACAAGATTAAAAGAAAAAGAACACAGACAAAGATTGCTCAGACAAATATTGTTCCAGCCATGACGAAGCATGATGAAAGAGAAGGATAAACAAAATCATGCATAAAATCCACATTTTCTGATATAAGTGACAGACATAGGCCCTGAACCCATCTCCAAAATAATTGACAGATCAAGGGCCGAAAAGAAATTTCTCATGTAAGCAATGAAAAGCAGTGGAATTATTCAAGCATCAACATTCCTAGTCATAACTCAGTTGCCCAAATTTTTTATGGAGTGTGTAAGATCATATCATCCTCTTTCCAGAAAAATCTGGGATGCTGCGGGAAAGCCAATTATTTATTTGGACGAACAATTTATTAATTATTGTCTAAAGATTCCGACATGAACGGTAGTGATTGCAATTAACATGTTGGATGTAGGAAACAAATGGGAGAAACACAAAGCAAATTGCATGTGGGCATAATGAACAATAGATATATGAAGAAGCCCAAGTCCCCATCAAATTTTCTGATGACTCTTCCACGATCCAACTTGGTGTAGGAGGTGGATGATATTACTAAATTTCTTTGCAGGATAAGTGGAGAAGCCAATACTCACAACTTCCACTCATGGATGTATCCTTTCATGAGGACTATTGAGATCAACAAAGATGATTCAATAATCAATTGGGCATTGATCATTAGTGACAACATCAGTGAGCAAATTTGGAGTGTGAGGCATACTTACAGCTTCAAAACGACTTCATACCTAGTATATGCAACAACCTTGCAGGGTATATTTTCCAAGCTGGATAAATAGGGCATACTAGCAAAAGATCCTATCTTTGAGTGCTACCCACAGTTGATAGTTCCTAAATTCCACAAAGATTACAAAGCGGTCAACGATGGGTTCTTCTATGAATTCATTTGCAAACTAAATAGTGATCTAAAAACCAACAAGGTAAGCAAAGAAGCTTGGGAAGCTGTATCCTAGCATGGCTGCATTTTCATCCAGTTTACAGACTTCACCTATCTTAGGGTAACCAGATTTTTGGGAGAACCAGTAAAGTTGCTGAGGTATCCAAACGAAAAGTGGGTCATCATGGAGTTGTGCAAACAAATCTTGGAGATGTATGACTTACAATCAAAGCAACACAAGTCTATAGGTTTCTTTCCAGTCACAGTAGGTTATTATAGCTACCAGAGCATCCACAAAGCTAAAACATTTTTTGAGTATGAGCCTGAGTTCTTCCTAGCACAGTTGAACTTTGACCCATATGGGGTAGAAAGGAAGATAATATCCTAGGAATACTCACATGTACCTTTGTTGGAAGACTTCTGGATGAAGTGCAGAAATGAGTATAAAGTTAGAAAGAAAGACTTCAACAGGTTATCGGCTCAACAAGTGTCTGATTATGGTTTGGCACAGATAGCTATAGATTTTGCAGATGATGGTCATGTGATACTTGACTCATATCATCAAATGGGAGGAAATAGGGCTGCTCTTCATTTAAACATCGGTGGCTGCTAGACAATTGAAGAAAGATCTTTCGTAGTTCTGGATAAAACTTCGAACTGGTTGCTAACAAATGGGTATTGCTTAGATGAAGCTTTGATGAATAAGATCATAAGAAACTTTACCGTAGGAGATTCCAGCAAAAGAAAGCACGAAGGTGAAAGTAGCAAAAGACCGGAAAAGCTTAAAGTTCACAAGAAGTCTCACATACAGGAGAAGGGAAAATCTACAGCTATCGCGCTATTTCAACCTTCTCCAACATCAACTTATAACACTTCAGCAGCCCCGGAATGCCAAAGAGATCTTGTTGTTCCTCCTTTGAATCCAGAGTCATTTATATTTTCTCCTTAATCACTTAGGTCTTCATATATCCATGCAGAGAAGTTGAAAGCACAGATGGCGGAGTTTGAAAAAGTAGTCTTTAGACAATTCAAAGGGTGGTAGTCATAACATGATGGCAAATTCTGATAGAGCAGAATCAGAGCATGAGATGGTAGTGCACTTAGCAAATTCTCATTCCCCAAGAAGTAAATTTTCATCATGGTTAGCTTTGTAGACAATCCCAAAAGCTAGAGAGGAGATTAACCTGGAGGAACACGACTTTCAGTTACTCCTGAGTTTGGGCGGAAGAGATAGAAGACCTAAAGTTGCCAAAATGACTTCTAGGTTGATTATTGAGGAATCGGGGTAGAAGTTCACCGAGTTATCAGTTCCAGTAGAAGGAAAGCACAATGGAGAGCTCACAGAAGCTAATATAACAGTGCCCAAAGTGCTAATAGGTCAAACTACCACAAAATGATTAAAGTAGGATACACAAACACTAATGAATGCTTTATTCCTTAAGATTGACAAAGAGAAGGCTGAGAGATCCAAGCTTCAAAGGTAGGTGTTCTAGCTATGTGAGATCATTTCTAAGGTTTCCAAACCTTTCTCTCAGCCCATTCTAACACATGAGTAGGGAAGTAATCATCTGATGTAGGAGGTAGAAGATGTAGGGGAACATGTCAAAGCTAGTGCTCAGTGGAAAGAGCAAATCATACACCAAGCTTCAGAACATTTCAAAATAATACCATATAAATTGGAGAATATGCACATGACAGTATTCCAGCTAAAGGAACTAATGACACAGATAGAAGATGAGAAAATAGTTGTTGAAATTCATTTGGATACTTTAGCTAAGATACACTCGTTGCCAAAGGATGTGTTGATTGTAGAACATATTGTGCTTGGTGGATTGATGGAAAAGGGGAGGGTAGTTAGAAATTTTAGTTTCCAAGATGAAAATGTAAAATTAAACTTATTGGTTGAAAAACCATTACTTTAAGTTATTTGGGAAGATTCTTTAAGAAAGGTGACAAAAGTTCACAATTTTGACTTAAACTCCTGATGCATGTCACTAAGAGAGGAATTTTAGGAAGATGACTGCCAAATGTTCCCTTTACTACTTCTTCATGTTATAGTTCAGTTGAAGTTTCTGATTTGTAAGTTCCCCCCCTACACACTATAAGTAGAGGAAGAACCTACGGGTTAAAGGATCAAAATTTGTAATCAGCATTCTTGTGTTCCAAACTTTGCGCTGAAACCCCTGATAGCTTTCTGCAAGCAGAGGAATAGAGAAGAGATTTTCGGAGAACTTTGTATCAATGATGCATTTTGCTTCTTATTTCTTTCTAGATCTATTCATAGACTTTGTGTTATTCTAGATCTAGATCTGAATCTATCATTTTCTTTAAATTATGTATTTAAAAGATCTATTTGTTTTATCTATGTGCATGCAATCAACTCTGTGAACTATTGATTGGGTTGCATATCTTCTTTCCTTTCTTCCGGATTTCTATTATTTTCCTTTTCTACAGATATTTCGTTTCTCTTAACTGCTGCTTACTTGTTTCAAAACTATCTAGCTATGGTTCATGAGCTACATAGTTAAAATAATACCAACAAATATATATTAGGACATATAATTGACAAAATCTTACACGGGTGCCTCGCTAGTAAATGAGGGAGATTTATCTCATGACTGCCTAGGTTTTCAGCTATGCAGAAAATCTAGCCAACACAACAAGTTTAATAATATGTGGGTTGTCTCAAAATCCAAATGGGGAACAAAGCAAGAGATCAGTTGTTCTATTTAGGTCGTCTATTTACCTTGATTTTTTAACCTGGGATATTTGCACAGATAAATCTTGTAAGAAAATGATGAAATAAATAATCAATTCAAAAGGGAATGAAATAACATGTAAAAAAATAGATCTGACATATTATTCAAAAAGAAATTATTGACGGTATTGTTACAATTATCTCGACTCCTACCTAGATTTAAAAATCTTAGTTTATAAATAATAAATGGAGATGACCCTCCATAAAGAAGTATAGAGTCTATGCATTGAAATAGATTAGTTGTATTTTATTAATTTTAAAATTTGACATAAGGGTGCGGAAATTTATCAGTACAAAATTAATAATGATATGTAAAATAACTTTTTTATAATATATTAAAGACCATTGACAATATTAAATACAACATTCTTTATTGCAATGTTCACTATTCTTTAAAATAATAAGCATGTTTAACACATGCAAATATGTATTTACATGTCTTTAATTGGACAACAAGAACATAACTCAAAAATCTTAAATCTAATTTTCTATTCAACCATCCTATTTATAAGACAATTAACAAAGCTTTTCACATTTTTGTGATGCGGTATAAATAATGAAACTAATCGAATAATATGAATGCTAATAATAATTCTATAGCAAACTAATTGAAGGACAGTGGTCAATATAGATAGTTGTTGAGCCTTAAACAACCCGATATGGCGCATGTGTAGGAGGTAAGCAACCTGTTTCAAACGTTGTGTTTCCAGCTCTCCTGTAATTTTTTGGTTATGTTTAGATTTGATAAAGCACAAGCTGGTTTCAATTTTTTGTGGCTGCATCCGACTTAAGGATTTTCTTTTCAACATACGTTGCATGGTTGCATGTTGTGTATCATAACAGTAACTTGCATAGGCATAGAATTTCACAAATCCATGTGTTTCATACCATATTTTTTTCTAGATGATATCAAATGTAAGCAAATATTGTTTATATTTACATATAAAAGGTGGTTTTATGAACTTTATAAACAAGGCCATGAATGGCATATCCTGCCAAAGCATACAAATTATATAAAATGTTATATACGTCATTGTGATGCAGAGGAAGTGAGCATCCTACGATGAAGAGGAAGCCACATGGCACAATTTTGCGCGTTTCTCAAAGGGTTTGGTTTCACAGATGTGAAATCTATGGAATAAGACAAATTTGGATTTGGCTTTGGGTCCGCCCTCCACCGCTTTGACCTTTAGAGGCGGTTGGCATATTTGGCAAAATCACATGTGTTGTCACTAAATTTAACAGGGCTAAAAGTCGATTTATTGCTGAGCTTTAATGAGTGGGTATAATGTAACAGTTACATTGATTCAAATTTCAAATAAAACGTACTTGTGAAATCCAATGCATAATAATAACTTGCTATTTCAGTGTTATAGTGTATCCCATTGCCTGTTGCCCGCCCTTTTTTGTAGGAAAAGGAAAGAAAAGACAAAGGTGGACATGTGTCAAGATCCCAAGGTTCTCTAATGCAAATGCACTAGGACTAATGTAAGCCCACAGAATCAGTCATAATTGATTAAGGTTTTAGGTCCAACGTGAGGGTCGAATGATGTCATGTGTTGCCATTCTAGCACATCGTGGGAAAATGGGCTGCTGTAGATGCGAAGTCTGTGGAATGAGTTATGGTTTATAAACTTTTGGGTCTGGAAGGGAGCAAGGGGAATTGAAAGATAGAACATGTGGAGGACAAAAGGGAAAACATGGGGCGAAGGAAAAACACATGGGCAACACGTAGGTGTCCCCACAATGAACCAGAGGGTGCCGTGTGTCAAATGTAAACTCAAGTAGAGTGTGGCACATGTCACAAAATCACCCTATATTTCAACCGAGCTCTACAACTTCATAGGGCCATGTCTTAAGCTTTACCAGCTACTGCATTGCATTTTTTACTGCGGTAAATGCTTGAATCACCATTTTTAGTGGGTGATTTCATAAGAATCTTTTCATTCCCTAAGAGTTTTTTCACCCTATCAAATATGAAAATATGTGATCAACGAGTGTTTTGGTACTATTGTAGAAATGGTTGTCGTAATTCCAACAAAACCAACTCAAGGTGGATTTAAAAAAATCGAGTCCGCGGTGCTAAGATGCAGTCAACGTAGGGACAATCGATGGAGTTTGAAGCTGCCACAAGGCAAGGATCGAATGACAAAGGGATGCCACATGGCACCATTCTGGGGTAGCTAAATGAGATGGGCCTTTAGTGGACTGCAAGCCCCGAAATAAGCTGGTATAAATCAATTTTTGGGTCTAGGGGGAAGCACAGGGTAGTGGAAGGAAATACACTTGGGATGAATAAGTAGCCAAAAGGGGGAACATGTGTTAAAGAACATGCAGACAAAGCCCGAATCCACAATGAATCAGGAGGAGCCACGCAGAGTGAAGCAAGGTGAATCAAGGGCAGCATCATGGAAAGGAAAATTGGGGATAACGGAGATATGCCAAACAACGTCACAGGAATTGTACTGTCATAGTTAAACTACAGAACATGATGAGAACCATGGGGAACTGTCGACACTAAAATTTTCCTCCGTAATTTCTATTTCATTAATGTATGTATTAGGAATAGGATGTTGTTAAGTATAATTAGTAGTAGCGTCCAATAGAAGATAATGGCACTGCCAGTACAACACCGCCAATGATGTATAGTATGGTAATAGTCAAAGTACAATAGGAATGTTGTGGTAAAAAGTAAATATTTGTCGTAAGTAGTTCGGTAAGTAGAGAAGTAGGGTCTACATGATTAGGAATTAGAAATATTATCTTGGTAATAACGACAAGGAGTGAGGTCATAAATATTTTGTGTATTTTATTTGTAAAAATTCTAAAAATGTGGAACCCATGTGAAATGATAAGGTTTATCTTATCTTAAAAGATAAGCTTACATGTAAAGATAAGACTTAATGTATGGAATATGATTTGTCATAGTAGATTTCTTATCCTATCTTAGAGATAAGGTAGATAAACCTGAAAGTTCTATAAATAGAGAGGCCACCCCCTCATTTAGCATAGAAGGAAGTAGTGAGAAATATTGTATGAGTGAGTGTGTTAAAGAAGCCATTAAGAGGTGTAATTGTGAAGTTTCTCCCATAGTTATTGTTGGAAGGAAAGTAAAGTTAGTAACGCTTGAAGTACCTCATGGGTGAGATTGTAACAATTTCATGTTGATTTTATAATTTACACTTATATTTCAGATTTGTCATCATTCCTTCGTATCATAGTCTATGGTATTCTTGTGTTATGTTTGTTGTTGTGTTTCCAGATTACATCGACCAAACTAAAAGCTATGCATTAGTAAATAATCATAGCACGAGGAGTTCCCGGTGGAGAATTATCATAGTGCTGGATTGGTGATGACATTTTGGTTCCATTGCTGGGACCATTCCTCGTTGGTGGATTTTCTGGAGAGATATTCCCACTTAGTCAGAAATCATTTGGAGGGTAACCTTGTTTTTACTGTGCATAGTAGCTACCATAGTAAAGTCACTTTTTACCATGAATAGTATTTACAACACTAACTTTACTTTTTACCGTGAATAGTATTTACAACAGTAACTTTACTTTTTACCGTGAATAGTATTTACCACAGTAACTTCACTTTTTACCATGAATAGTGTTTACCACAGTAAAGTCAATTTTTACCGCAGTAAGTCAAGTTTTACCATAGCTTACCATGGTCATTCCTATTTTACTATAGAAAGGTGTAAAGTCACTTTCTATTATAGTGATTCCAATTATTTGTACACATAAGTCTTGTTGATTATACTTGTGGGTTGGTATTTTACTGTGGTTACTTTTGAAAATGGGGAAGATTACTATTTTTTCAGCCCAATCTAATGAAGATGTTTCCTCTTTCATTCAAGAGTTTAAACGATCTTGTATTTGTAATGGCCTTATAAAAAGGGAACAATGGACTAAATTTTTTCCTACCTTTTTGGATGGTTCAGCCCTTAGGTGGTTTGAAACACTAGGTGATAATGTGAAGAAATCATGGGATTTATTAACTGAAAGTTTTCTTGAAGAATTTGGTGAACAGAAATATGCAGATCTCATGATCGATATCAAAAAGCTATCCCAAGGAGAGAAGGAGAAGATAATGGATTATCATGCTCATGTTCTAGATCTAAGGAGGAAACTCGATGCCCAGATCCAGAAGGAAGGATTAGTGGATGGGTTGATGAATGACATGGATAATCTCCTCTGTAAGACTTCATTCTTGGGATGAAGCCAGAGATCAGACAACAAGTGAAGTATGACCGCCCAGTGACCCTCGAACAAGCAAAGGAGATTATAAGACAACAAGAAGAAAGCATGGAAGAAGAGCCCAAAGAAATTGTTGCTAAGGTAGAGCCTACACCACCACCTTTGGTCCAAAATCCACAACCACTCTTGGTGAGCACAAATCTTTCTCCTCGTACATCTACTGTGTATGAAGATTTTCTCAGGAAGATGGGCCAGTTAACTATTAATCTTCTTCAAGGATAAGAATTTAGTTCTCAGGGAGGAGATAGAGGTCCAAAAATAAATATTTCTGAAGTTGTATGTTATGGTTGTCATAAAAAGGGTCATTATAACCATAATTGTCTAGATAGAGCTTCTACATCTGGTATAAGAGATAATGATAAAGGAAAAACACCTATGAATTCATTTGATGTAGTAGATAGGAGCATAAATAATGAAGCAGATGTGTTTGTAACAAAAAGAAAGAAAGAAAAGATAACCAAGATGGAAATGATCCTAAGAAGATGAAAGGAGAAACTAGTAAGAAACATAGGAGAAGAAAGTTGGGTGTGCAAGATTTTCTAATTTCACAGGGACAAGGACCATACTCCATCTTAGAAGATCTGTCCAAAAGGCCTGTAAATATTACATATGGTCAACTTTTGGCTGTCTTTTGAGAAGAGGTGGGAGCTGTGAAGTGGTCTCAATGCTCGACGAAGGAAGGAGGTTGAGGTCCCTATTTTGGAGGCAGAGGTGGATCCCTACGCTCCAAAAGTTGAGGTATTATGTAATGGTATTTCAATTCATGATGTCTTAGTTGATGGAGGTACTGCAGTTAATGTAATGACCGAGTCTATAATGAATATGTTGGGTTTAAAAATTGATCGCCCCTCAACACTTATGTTAAGGTCATTAAATAAGGGAAAAAGTAAGTCAAAAGGTGTTGTTTTAAATGTGGCAATATTTGGTATGGGTGTTGTATGTGTGGTAGACTTTCAGGTGATGAAAAATGGTACTATTGCATACCCAATGTTGTTGGGAAGGCCGTGGCTAAGGAGAGTTCATGAGAGAAACTATTGGAATGAAGACTTCATGACACTTAGACATTACAGAGAGAGGGTGAAGATAAATGTGATCCCTCGGCATCATAAGGCAGAACCTATGGATTCAAGTGATGAAACTGATGATTGGACATCCTCTAATTACTCTAGTACCAGTGAAGTGGACACAAAAGATGAAGAAAGTGAGGTTGATGTTTTGGTAATGGATATCCTTCTAATCACACTGAATTATGAACCCATAAAATTATCTGAAGAAGAAATTGATGACCGTCTTTAACAAATAAAGATTGGTGATGTTATGATGGAGAGTGAGAAGGAATCCTACCTCCAGCTCTTTCGAAGGTACATACACTTATTCACTTTTGATTACAAAGAACTTTGTCAAGTAATTTGGGTAGAACATTCTATTGAGCTAGTAGATGGTGTTAAGCCCATAACGCAAATGCCATATAGAATGAATCCTAATTTTTCCAAGATTGTAAAAGAAGAAATAGATAAGTTGCTTGATGCAGGATTCATATTTTTTGTGGAGAATTCAAAATGGGTTTCTCCTATTTTGATCTCAATAAAAAATAATGGGAAGCTACGCATTTGTGTTGATTATAGGAAGCTCAAAAAGGAAACAAAGAAGGATCATTACCCTCTTCCATTCTTAGATCAGATCTTGGATGAAGTAGCTAGCCAGGAGTGTTATAATTTTATTGATGGATATAGCGGATACAACCAAGTTCATATAGCGGAGAAAGATCAGCTGAAGACCACGTTCACCACTCCTTGGGGAACGTTTACTTATAGAGTTATGCGTTTTGGGTTGTGTAATGCTCTAGCAATGATCCAACGTTTGATGAATAGGGTGTTTGAACCCTACATTAGGAACTTGATTAGAGTATTTCTAGATGATTTTTACATCTATGGGAGCAAGATGGACCACCTGCACCAGATGGAGACAACATTTCAAAGGTTAGATGAAGCACAAGCCTCACTAAACCCTACAAAGTGTGTCTTTGGATGTTCTAAAAGCATTTTGTTAGGGCATGTTGTATCGAGAGATGGTATTGGTACTGATCCTGATAAAGTTTCAAAAATTAAAGAGTTACCATTTCCTATGAATAGAAGTAAGTTGAGATCAATTTTAGGTCATGTGGGTTAATATAGAAGGTTCATCAAGAATTTCTCAAAGATTGCATAACGACTAACCCTATTCTCGAAGAAGGATGTTAGTTATGAACCAGGAAAGAAGGTGTATGAAGCTTTTAAACAACTGAAGGAAGCTTTGGTGTCTTCACCCATTTTAAAGAATCCAGATTAAAGCAAGCCATTTATTGTGTATACTGATGCTTCAGATGCAACACTAGGAAGTACTCTGAGCCAAAAGGATGAAAATGGGAATGATCATCCAATTTACTTTGGGAGGAGACAAATGAGCAATGCTAAGGTAAATTATACTATAACTGAAAAAGAGGCTCTAGCTATCATTTTTGCTGTAAAGAAGTTTAGAAATTACTTGCTATGGTAGAAATTTATATTTGTAACATATCATCAGGCTCTAAAATATATTGTAAATAAGCCTAACCCATCAAGGAGGATAGCAAGATGGATAATTTTGCTACAAGAATTTGAATTTGATATTATAGATAAGCCAGGAAAGAAGCATATACATGCAGATGCACTCTCTCAAGCCTATGATGGTTTAGGTTCATCTTGTGATAATGATGATTTCCCAGATGCAACATTGTTATCCCTTAACAATATCCCTAGTGAATACATAGATATTTTGAATTATCTGAATGAATTCAAGTTTCTGATGGTGCCAATGCAAAGACTAAGAGGAATATAGACTAAGTATATTGTAGTTGCCATAGATTATTTAACCAAGTGGGTTAAAGCTAGGCCATTGAAAACATCTTCCGTGGATGAAGTGGCAAGGTTCATATATGAACGCATTGTCACCAGATTTGGTTGTCCATTAGAAATTGTAACAAATCAATGAAGTCACTTCATTAATGAGGTGGTAGAATTCCTAGACAACAAGTTTTCTAATAAGCACAGGAAGGAAACAACATACAAGCCAAGCACAAATAGACAGGTGTGTTATCCTACAAAATTGACAAGGGAAATTTGCAGGTAACTATACCAAAAATTCTGTTTTGACCCCTAAGGAAGTTCGACAACGTTTGAAATAGCCCAAAACTCCCTTTCAAAAAATTAGGTTGTTTCGGGACTTAGCTATTTTTAGCTTATCCTTCGGCGCAGAAAGTTGTGTGTCGACACTCCCAAAAATGTGCCTTTTTAAACAAGGCACCTTTTCATTCATGTCGACATCCCAAAAATTGCACCCACTTTAAAACCCTTCGGCGCAGAAATTCGCTTGTCAACATCACCAAAGCAGCGCCCTAAAACATTTGGCACAATTTTTCACATGTCAACATCAGGAATTTAGCGCCCCGTTAAATCTTTTTCCGCTGAAGTTTTTATGTTAACATCCAGCAACCAGTGCTATGCATTTTCCTTGCCGCAACTTTTTGCATGTCGACACTCCTAAAATCGCGCCAAAAGAAATTGGTGAGGTCAAAAATGTAATTTTTTCTATAAAAAGAAACCTGCCACATGTCATTTTCATGAATTGAAAATTGTGAAAGGTATTTTCTCTGCGCGTGTCAGCCATCCCTATCAGCCCTCGCGTGTCATTTTCGAGCTCGTGGACCCCACGTCTTTTCTCCGTCTTTTATAAATCCAGGTGAGTGGCTCCTCTCCCATTTGTAGTTTTCGTTTTGTTGTGTTGAATATTAGGGCTCAGATTAAATAATTAAAATTTAAAGAACACATTCAAAATCCATAACTTCCTGGCTGAAACCCTCTTTTCCTCTCCTTCCAGATCTACAAATCTGGAAGGCCCTCTGTCGCTGAATTAAACCATAAATCATTTATCCCTACTTGCTATTTTTCCAGAAAACCTCTCTTCCTAGCCATCCGACAAATCCAACAAAAAGAGAGAAGTGGTGGAAATCAAGAAAATAAACCAAACTGTTAACTGTTAAAACCCTGACGCCATTTCTAGTGATGTTACATGCTCAGAAAGCGCGTCAAACTAATATGGCACACTGGTCTTCCTTGCAACCTCTACCAAATTTGAGCCCTAGTGCACTTTACTCTCATGCAACATAAAAATTTTCCGTGCCCAGCCAAAAGAACACTTAGCAGATTTTTGTGAGGCACAGGCACAACTTCCACAACATCGACATGAAATGTTGTATGTTGTAAATCCATGGCCCGCGCTTCTCCCTTTGGCACTAAAATTTGTCATGTAACACCTCTAAAAATTGCACCCCTTCTATCTTGGCACAAGAATTTGCATGTTGACAAGCCATAAAGTGCGCCTAGCAATAAAAATCCCCTGCAACCTGCTGTAAGTTTGCGCCTTGCGCCCTAAGGCTTAACATTGCTCATTCTTCCTTCTGCAAGCTGAACCTAACTGTTTTCTCACACATTCTAAGGTGTTCTGTTGTTTTTTAAACTTCAATTATGGATAACATGACGGTTGACATAGCTCTTTTGTGTTGGACCTTATTGATTATTCTTGCAGAACAACAACATCCATCCTCAAGCTCACATATGTCTTTATCAAGCAAGAAACCAGCTAAAGCTAAAGCTAAATAGTCAAAGCAAGAAATGAAGTACAAGTACCAGAGAGTCAGAATGCCTGACTCATAGGCAGAGTGTGATCTTGACATCATAGACTCTGAGCTGGGTCATATTGACATGGATGATTTCTGGGTAAGGAACACCAAGGCAAGCAGTGGTCCATGGATGAACAAATTAGTAGGCAACGGATTGCACTTTGCAGCTGGGCTTTCAGTGAGTGCCATAAATAATGAGTTCATCATGTTGGTTGCTCGATGTTATAATAAGGACACTAGATGTGTTGAAAATAAAGAACAATAGACAATCATAAACCTCACAGCTTGTCACTTTGAGATGATCCTGGGCATTCCTCATCATAGGAAATATGTGGAAATAAGTATTGAAGACTGCAGGAAAGCATGGGATGATAATGAAGATCAGTGCATGCAGATGATGAATGAACTCTATCTGAAGAACAAGAAGTCGGTGTTCAGATGGCCACAAACCATCCACCAAAATGATTTTAATGAAGAATTGAGTGATACAATCACATTCTTGAGTAGAGTATTTGGACTCCCTGATGCTCATCATTTCCATAAATGGATGCTAAGATACCTGGAGAACATGAGCAATAATGCACCTGATCAACACTTTGGCTAGGGTGAAATCATAAGTGACACCATCTCCCAGCAGCTTCAACAAGTTCTAGCAACTGGGAAGTTCTACATGAATTCCTACGTTCTATATGTTGCTGCGTCAGAAAGAGATTTCACAGGGTTAACTCGAAATGGGGTATGGCCCCAAGTCAAGATATATGATTTCTACCCAGAGCTAAGGCTCGAAGCCAGCATCTCCCAGTTCTCCAAAATAAATGACGCCTTCTTCTATGAGGTATTCTGTTTGTTGAGACCAAACATGAAACACAGTCGAACCAGCCTGAGTGTGATTACTGCTACAAAGAAATGGGGAGCGTTGTTCACATAATTCCCCACATTCACATACCTCAAAGTTGTGAATTTCGAGGTAGAACTGATGAAGTTGCTAAGGTTTGCAAATTTGAAGCTGGTCCTCCTGGAATTGTCAAGGCATTTGATCACTTATCATGAAAAGTGTATGTAGAGAAAGAAAGGAGGAACTCCATTCCCCCTTATAGTTGGCCGATACACCTGCCCTACAATTGCCAAAGCATGGGAGATGTATGCTGAGTTTGAGCTGCTGAATTTAAAGCACAACTTCCTAGTAAGGCCAACCTTTGACTGCCGGAGCTGTCTTCCAAAGGAAAAAATTGATCCCATCCATTTTCCTGAGATCGAGGACATTTGGAGAGACCTAACTCATGAAATAGACACTAGGCGGAAGGATCACTCCCGGCTGGCTCTAGAAGAGATCATCCACTATGCTGTTGCCATTGTCCCAAAAAATTCAAAGAGACTGATAAAGAAGTTGATCAGGTTTACATTGACACAGATGGGGAAAACTAGCCATTCGCGGAGATCGACAGAGATAAAGTGCCAAAGACCATTCAAGAAAGGGTCAAACCCATATTGCAGCGCACCGAACATTGGTGCAATCAGAATGGCCTTACATATCTTGGAGTTTACTTCACAACTTCTCCTTCAGGCAGTGCACCTCCAAGGCCGACCCATGTGCTGAAAGGAAAAGGAAAGGACAAGGTGGGAGAACCAAGCAGACAAGAGGTACCTAGCATTCCCTCTTCCACTACTCCTGAAGATCTTCCTCCTACTTCTGAGAAGCAAGTAGTCGACCTGGTATCTCCAGATGATGAAGGAACAACAGATGTTTCAATGGATACATCCACTCGGGATGTTATCACAACTGTAACTACTGAGGTACCCAACGTTACTTCTTCCATTTCTTCTCCTCCTCCTGTCATTCAAGCATCTATCCCTATGGATGTGTCTTCTCCTCTCCCTTCCTCCTTTCCATCTCCAGCCTCTTCCATCTTCTCCTCTCTTGCGGATCTGTCATCTAATGTTTCCTCAATCCTAATGATGATCCCTTCCATTTCCACATCCTTCTCCTCCCCGTTAGTAACTCCATGCCCCGTAAGAAGTGGTGCGTTGGACTCCTTATCAATTCCACCACCGAGTGTTTTAACACACTTCCCTGAGGCCTCTACAATTGTTCCCCCTCTCACTCCTGTTTCTTCTTCTTTCTCCACTCCCACTCCCATAAGTCCTGGTTGGATTTCTGACCATCCCAGCCAGCATAAGAGGAAAGTTCCCATTGCGGACATGAATTTCTTCGTTATTCCGAAGAAGGGAATGAAGAATCAGAAAGTGATTACTTGCTTTTATAAAGGCACTTCGGGGGAGAGAGTCATGGAGATAACTTACTCAGATCCCACCAAGAGAAAAGAAGATCTATCTCTCACAAACTTCACGGTGAATCAAGTCACAATGGGGACCTCGTCTGAAATCTTGCAAGGGGAAGCCTTGTCTGCTATGGATGCTCTCTGCACAAAGCTCCAAGAGGCAAAAGAAGAGAAAAGGATACTTAAAGAATAAAACAGACATCTCCTACAAGCATTGCAAAAAGTGGGCAACACTCCTCTTGTGACTGCCACTGAACCCATTCAAGTTCCCAGTCAAGAGAAAATAAATGAATATATTAAGATTGGTGAACAAGGCACATCAATATCATCCTGGATCAAGCGGATCCTCAGAGATTGTGAAGAAATTCTTGGGAAATTCACATTGCTCTACCAGGATATACCCCAAGAAAATAAGGAGCTATAAGCAGTAGCAAGTGCCCTATCTGAAGAGTTGGATAACACCAAGTTGTAACATGAAACATTTAAAGCAATGGTTAACTGCTCAGCTGATGACCTATTGAAGGTTGGCATTATCAATCACCCACGTGCACATAATAAAGCTCTCATTGCATTAGATTACCGGGATGACCAGATGGAATATATCCTGGAGAGAATCAATAAAATCTAAGATGAATCCTTGGATGCACGATACAACATGGAGCAAACGGTTACAAAAATGTCTCTAGGGATGCTCAGTGAATCGTATAACTTAAGGGAAGCAGATGACACATTCCAGTGTTTCAAGGCTATTGTACTCAAGGTTTAGCACCAGAGGTCACTTTCAACCGAGAGTCAATCAATAACTTCTTAGCCTGCCGTGATTTCATTGGATTTTTAGTTGATGCATGCGAAAATTTCACCGAGTTACCTGGCAAGCTCAAGAATGAGAAAGAAAATTGCAAAGTCATTCACGACCATTTTAATGGTCCTAACCATGATCAACTTCAAGCAATGATCAACAAGTTTGTAGAATATCGAGCGTAGTTTCACATCAACTCTCCTGATAAAAAACAAGACACCAAGTTTGAACAGAGGGATAATGAGGAGTAGTTTCTCCTTTCGTGTATGCGTTGATCATTTTTGTAAAATATTTAAAAAGCATGTTGGCATACATGATGACCTCATCCATGTTGCACCATGGGATGTTGTCATCCAAAAATTGCCCAAGTCAATTGTTGACTTTTTAGATATTTTCTAGATCTTTTATAAATATCTTGTAAGATATTTTGTAAGTAGTGGGTTTGCTTTTTTCTTCTTTCCTTCTCTCCTTCTCTCCTTCTATAAATACTAGAATACTTGTTGTATTCGGGGTGAACATTTTTTTGTATGAAAAGAGAAGTGAGGAGAAAAAGACTTTGTGTTTTCTTGCAACAGAAGAAATATTAATATACATATTCAAACTTTGTGCTTAATGTGTGTGTTATATACATCAGATCTTTCTTAAGTTAGATCTATATTTTTATTCTGTTAGATTCATTCATACTATTGTCATATTTTCATCAGTATTGCTTTAATTGTTTATGCAAGTAAGTTTGGCTCTGTTTACTATAAGCCTAAAGCATAAACCTTCTGACCTTTCCGTCTTGGAATTCATTTCTTTTCTTCATTCAGATCTACCCTCCTCCATTCTTTCCCTCCTACCTTTCTGTTCATTGTTGGAACTACCTCTACTGGGATGAGATGCCAAACCCCCTAAAGGTAGAATAGTGTAGATTTGCATAGATTCCTGCTTGATAAATTAGCAATAAACCAATTTCGCTTTGTTGTCTCAAAGAGGGGCTATGCCCTGCACACTGTTGGTTTGTTTCCCCACGACCTGCCTAACTGATAATTTTTCAGACTAACAGGTTTTGACGACTTTGCTGGGGATTAAACTAAGGAAATAAATAAAAAACTATTTAAAATCACTACTAGATTGCAAATTTTAACCCTTTGTTGAAAATCAATTTTTTTGCATAAGTGATCAAAACTGAAAATTTCCTTATAAAAATCCATAGATCTGGACCGGATAGAAACTTTTAGTTTGCTGAGTTTTTACAAAAACTTGTATATTTCAGTAGATGTGAGATTCTAACATTTCATGATATTTTCAAAACCTTGCAAAATTCAGGTCAAAGATTTGAAAATCAGCCTACTAAATTGACTCACTTTTATCCTTATTAATCTTTGTCAGAAAACTGCAATCGGTTGTTATTAAAAAAGGGTAATTTAAATATTAAAAAAGTACATGCTGGTGATTTTTACCAGAAATGTATAAACAAAATTTTTGTTGTGAATCTGCTCTTAATTGTTGTAGATTTGAACGGATACACTAGCGGGTGAACCATTTACTCGCAACAGAAGAGCTCGTGGAGAAGTTGATCTAATTTTTGATCTACTTGGAAGGCACAATTTCAGTATCACTCCAACACAATTTGCATCATTGAGCTTAGTGGATCAATCAACAAGAAGTGTCTTGCCTCCATAAAAGAGCCGGATTTCACAGGGTGCTTCGACATCAACTTGCAGTGCTCTATTGTTAAGCGGAACCACACTCCCTACTCGTGTTCTTTTTCCTACTTTTCAAATGGCAGCAAATCTGCCTATACCATGGGTAAATGCCATGGGTCCTCTAGCACTGCCACATCCAATTAACCCCCTCCCTCATGGAAATCACAAAAATTTCCTGAAATTTGATGGGAGCGGAATCAAAGCACAGATGCACATATAGCTACGTTTATTATGTCATGTAGCATCTTGGACGTGACTCATGAGGATGTATCGGTATGTCTGTTTCTGGAGACCTTGCAAGGGCCTACAACAAAGTGGTTCTAGCATTTACCAGCTGGATCCATCACTAGTTGGGCCACATTGCGGACTGCATTTGAAGACAGATACAAACCTTCAAAAGACGCATTTATGTTATTGTCGCAAATCTCTCACATAAAGGAGGCCAATGAAATCATGCATGATTTTATCACCCGATTCAATTCACTGATCAACCGTGTGCCGCTTGCCATGATGGTGACATTAGAGAATCAAAAGTGTTTCTTCTTGAATGCAATGAGTTTGAAAGAAAGTTTCTTAATTTTACAGGAACATATACCCACCTTGTCTCTTGCTCAAGCTATGAAAATTTGGATAGAAGACAACCTTCTTATATCTGGTGAGTTAAGACGAGAACCGTCTAAATCAAATGCTTCAACTTCTTCTCATGCTACCTCATCAGATCCAGCATTCTAGAAGATGGCGAATGACTTGCTCTCATTAAAGAAGCAATTGGCTCAAAAATTGTCTACTACTCAGAACCGGGATATCCCACGGAGGAACTTCACTCCCAATAATGCCCCGTAAAGGCCGCGTTTGCTTGCTGCTTCTCCAAGGTTAGCAATTAAAGCCCCTCTAGTTAATACTTTGGTTTAAATTGAAGAAGATGATCCAAATTACGAAGAACCTTCGTCGCAAGGCGAAGATGATCAAGATGTCAGTGAACCGACTAGCGACTCTACTATTGGGTATATGGAATTTGAAGACGAGGAATCTGATGAAGAAGAGGGTACCTAAGGGTATGCGAGTAGAAAATCATACACAGTTTTCACTTGCTCGAAAGGAAAAGAAGCAAAGGTTGCCGCTAAATAACAAAAGGAAAAGGGTGTGGTAAATCCTCCTCCAATGATCGCTAAAAGAGGTAATCCTCTTCCTACTCAATCTCTTGTTAAACCTTTTGTAAAGAAATCTTTTCCTCATGTTTCTCCTCCAATTCAGCCTTCCTTTAGTCCCATAAAGACTAGTAATCCTCCTCTACAAACGTAAAACGAAGGAATCATTCCTTCACTAGTGCAACCCTTGGTCGCATTCGATATAATTTATCACACTAAAAAGACCAAGATCAAGATGTCTAAAGCTGAGTACCTTCAGTCCAACCCAGAGTAGCTTATAAGATTTATTAAGTATATCCAAAGCCAGGTTATCGTCCCTCTTATTTCCCCAAAAGGAATTCTTCCCATTCCTCATGCGTCTTGCATAAATGTTGCCTCGACTTCCGCATCAAGGAAAATTGAACCTTTAAACCTATCTCTTCTGATCAATGGTCATAAATTAAGTGACTGTATAATTGATTATGGGGCTTCTGACAATGTTATGCCAGCAAAGGTCACCCATGCTTTGGGCCTCACACTTACTAAACCTTTTGGTAGATGCTACTCCATGGAAACCAAATAGGTACCATTGATTGGTCAGATCAAGGATGCACAGTTTGCATTCGTGGCATTTCTTGAGAAAAGGGTAAAAATGACTATTATCGTAGCTGATATCCCAGTAGCATATGAGATATTGCTAGGGAGGAGCTTTTGTAAAGAAGTTGGTGGGGAAATTCACATGGATTGGTCCAAAGCCAAGATTCATGTCAAAGGAGTGATGCAGACATTAGAACCAGAATCAAAAAAGAAATATCTAGTCACCAACTCTGATGACCGTAAGGCTCAGATTCTTTTCGAATCGTCAGGGATGGGAAACTATTTCTTGTCCACCAACTTAGATAGAATGGATGTTTTCATCCAAAAGGAGGATATCAACAAAGTATGAACATTGCAGTTTGATGGCAGTTATGCGACAAGTGGATGCAGCGCTGGGGCTGTTCTAATATCTCCTGAAGAGTAGATTTTCCCTTTTTTCTTTCAAGTTACAGTTCTTTAATACAAATAATACTGCCGAGTATGAATCCTTGTTACTTGGCATGCAAGCTGCAAAAGAGAAGGGAATCAAAAATATGAGAGTGCAAGGTGATGCTGAGCTAATTGTCAATCAGGTAAAAGGGATATAACAAGTAAAGAATGACCGACTCAAACACTACTGCAATGCAATATGGGATAACATCGAAGATTTTGACGCTTTCTCAATCAAAGTAGTTATGTGAGCTCAAAATGACATGGCTGATTCATTGACCATCTCAGCCTCTCTCATGCTCCCTCACCCAAGGTTAAAAACAGATACATATACCATTGAAGTGGTTTTTCACCCAAGTGTGCCAGATAATTCACAACAGTGGCAAGTGTTCAATGATGACAACTAACTTATCACCTTTTTGGAGAAAGCTGACAATTTCAAAGAACTTCATTTCGACGGATCAACTTATATGTGTTGCGAGTCTCTCACCGGTCAAGCACATGAATCTAAAAATGATACAGTAATACAACTCAAAGGAAATAAGATTCCGAAAGGTTTGGTTTCCTTAAAATGATTATTTGATAATCATGACCGTTTTGTCAAGAAAAAGTGACAGGATGATCCTTGATCTTCTCCAGAAACTGAATCCGTCAATCTGGGTACTGTGGAATATCCTCGTTCCATGAATATTGGGAAGTGTTGTACACCCGAGGAAAAGTGAAAATTCGTTAAGTTGCTGAAAAAGTACATGGATGTGTTAGCATGGTCTTATGCTGATCTAAAGTCTTTCAAGCCAAAGGACATTCGGCATGACATCCCGCTCAAGGATGATGTCAAGCTTTTCCGTCAAAAGCAAAGGCACTACAACCCCAAAATCTCAGGTACCATCTAGGCTGAAATTCAGAAGATACTGGATGCAAGAATTATTTTTCCAATTCATCACAATACCTGGGTTGCAAATATTGTGCCTGAGTGGAAGAAGAATGGCAATATACGCATATGCGTGGACTTTCCAGTCATCCTTAAAAGATAACTATCCACTGCCGATAATGGATCAAGTACTACAGGCAGTAACTAGTTTAGAAATGATGTCTATGCTTGACAGTTTTTTAGGTTACAATCAAATTCAAGTCACGCCTGAAGATCAGTTCAAAACAACATTCACCACTCCTTGGGGTACCTTCGCCTACAACAGAATGCCGTTCGGTTTGATCAATTCCGGTGCTACCTTCCAACGAGTAATGGACTTTGCATTCAAAGGTATGATGGGAAAAGTCATCGTAGTTTACCTAGATGACCTGACCATGTTCTCCAAAAGATGAAGTGATCACTGCGATCATTTGGAACAAGTCTTGATTAGATGCCGAGAGCACAAAATTTTGCTAAATCCCAAGAAGTCAGTTTTTTGGGTCACTGAAGGAAAGCTGCTAGGACATGTCATCAGCAGAGAAGGAACTAAGATAGATGTTGAAAGGGTCAAGGCTATTCAAAGCCTTACTTTTCCTATAAGCAAGACTGGTGTTCACTCTTTCTTTAGAAACGTAAATTTTCTTAGATGTTTTATTCCTGATTTTGTTGAGAAGACTCATCATATATCTAATGTAATGAGAGGCTCCCAAACATTCTGATGGAGTGAGGAAGGCAGGACATCATTCGAAGACATAAAAACCTTTGTCGCTCATGCTCCTGTTCTGGTGTGTCCTGACTTCAACAAAGACTTCATCATGTACAATTATGCATCCACGCATACTGTATCAGCTATCTTAATGCAAAAGAACTCCGAGGATATTGAATCTCCGATTGCTTTCATGATCTCTCCTCTTAAGCCTCATGAACTGAAGATGTTGCAATTGGAAAAGTATGCCTTTGTCATTGTAAAAGCAGTTGAGAACTTCTATTACTATATTTTGAATTCTCATACAGTAGTGCTGGTTTCTGACACGGCTATTAAGTTTATCCTGACTCAACAGGAGTTAGGGAGCTTACAAGGGAATTAGATCGCAAAGGTCTAAGAATATGGTCTAGACATCAAACCAACCAAGTTGGTAAGAGGTAGAGGCCTATGTCAGTTAATGGCTAAAAATAAAGACTCAGAGGTACCTAAAGATAAAGTTGATCGCGTTGGTGGAGAACAAAATGAACTAGAGAAAGTAGATTATTTGCCCATGGTTTCATTTGTCGCAACCAATGATGAATGGTATTCTAACATTGTGTTCTTTCTCACCTATGGTGAGTGCCCAACTCACCTAACCACAAAGGAAAAGCAGATGGTGAAGCTCATAGCCGCAAGGTATGTCATATGGGATGTATTGTACAAACACTGAATTGACGACATTTTTCTATGATGTGTTGATAAGCCGCAACAAGTAAAATTGTTGGAGAGTTTTCACAACTCAGCCTGCGGTGGTCACTTCTTCTCATCTGTGACAGCACATAAAATCATTCGGGCCAGGTACTACTAGCCAACGCTATTTCAAGATGTAGGCACCTGGATAGTAAAATGTGAAATTTGCCAATAGTTTGTGGGAAAACCAAAGCTAGCTGCGTTTCCCCTCAGACCCATCATCATTGACGAACCATTTAGACAATGGGGAATTGATTTCATTGGAGCACTCAATCCTCAATTGAGTGTTGGAAATAGTTACGTCCTAACAACAACTGATTACTTCACAAAATGGGTGGAGGTCATACCTGTCAAGCATGCCACTTCTGAAGTTGTTTGCAACTTCATCAAAGAGAATATCATTGTGAGATTTGGCATTCCACACAAAATCATTGCTGATAACGCTTCCAACTTCTCTTCATGGAAAGTAATTGGTTTTTGTTATGGATACAAAATAACCTTGGCTCATGCCTCTGATTATTATCCTCAGGGAAATGGTCAGGCAAAATCCAGCAATAAGAACTTGGTGACTATCATACGGAAGCTAGTTGATGAAAACCAGTGGTCCTGACACAAATCACTGTATGATGCTTTGTGGGTGGATCGTATCACTCCAAAGAGGTCTCTCGGCATGTCACCTTTCCAGGTGTTGTATGGGATCGTTGCTGAAATCCCTATCTTCGCAGAACTTCCTACTTTGCGCTTGGCTCGAGCAATTGAAGATGAAACTTTTTCAGAATTCTCTTGAAAATAGGATTATGTACCTAACAAAACTTGAAGAAAAGTGAGTGAAAGCGGTCAACAAGATCACTGAACATCAGAGTCAAGTTAAGAGGTTGTTTGACAAGAAAGCTAAGTAGAGAGATTTTCAAGTGGGAGATCTTGTTCTTCTATGGGACAAATGAAGAGAACCCAAAGGTATGCATGGGAAGTTTGAATCTCTTTGGAGAGGGCCATACAAAATCAAGCATCTCAATGGAGAGGATAGTTTCTATCTCTCATAACTAGACGGAACTAAGCTGTTGTTTCCCTATAGTGGGTAGCACCTGAAGATCTTTAGGAATTAGAGCTTGCTCTCTTCTTTGTACAGTTTTCTTGTTTGTTTTCTTTTTCTTTCGTTGTGTGTTTGCTTTCGTTTGTTATGTGTTCCCTTCCTCTCTTTTTTTCATCGCCCTTGTTTTTGACTCTCTATAACCCAATGGATAGGCACATGAAAATCTAGGATTCTCGACCTTAAGTTTCACTTAAATATAGTCCCCGGAAAGAGCTAGTTGTTATCCTGCAAAATTGACAAGGGCAATTTGTAGGTAACTATACCAAAAATTCTGTTTTGACCCCTAAGGAAGTTTGACAATGTTCGAAATAGCCCAAAACTCCCTTTCAAAAAATCAGGTTATTTCGGGACTTAGCCATTTTTAGCTTATCCTTCGGTGCAGAAAGTTGTGTGTCGACACTCCCAAAAATGTGCCTTTTTAAACTAGGTGTCTTTTCATTCATGTTGACATCCCAAAAATCGCGCCCACTTTAAAATCCTTCGGTGCATAAATTCGCTTGTCAACATCACCAAAGCAACGCCCTAAAATATTGGGCATAATTTTTCGCATGTCGACATCAGGAATTAGCACCCCATCAAATCCTTTTGCACTAAAGTTTTTATGTTAACATCCAACAACCAACGCTATGCATTTTCCTTGCCGTGACTTTTTACATGTTGACACTCCTAAAATTGCGCCAAAAGAAGTTGGTGAGGTCATAAATGTGAATTTTTCTATAAAAAGAAACCTGCCACATGTCATTTTCATGAATTGAAAATTTTGAAAGGTATTTTATTTGTGCGTGTCAGCCATCCCTGTCAGCCCTCGCGTGCCGTTTTCGAGCTCGTGGGCCCCGTGTCTTTTCTTCATTTTTTATAAATCCAGGTGTGTGGCTCCTCTCCCATTTTTGGTTTTCATTTTGTTGTGTTGAATGTTAGGGCTCGTATTAAATAATTAAAATTTAAAGAAGACATTCAAAATCTACAACTTCTCGTTTGAAACCCTCTTTTCCTCTCCTTTTAGATCTCAAAATCTGGAAGGGCCCCTACCGCTGAAGTAAACCATAAACCATTTATCCCTACTTGTTTTTTTTCCAGAAAACCTCTCTTCCTGGCCATCCGACAAATCCAACAAAAAGAGAGTAGTGGAAATCAAGAAAATAAACCAAACTGTTAATTGTTAAAACCCTGGCGCCATTTCTAGTGATGCTACATGCTCAGAAAGCGTGCCGAACTAATATGGCACAATGTTCTTCCTTGTAACCTCTCCCAAAGTTGCGCCTTGGTGTAATTTACTCTCATGCAACATAAAATTTTTCCATGCCCAGCCAAAAGAACACTTAGCAGATTTTTGTGAGGCGCAGGCACAACTTCCACAACATCGACATGAAATGTTGTATGCTGCAAATACGCACCCTGCGCTTCTCCCTTTGGCACTGAAATTTGTCATGTAACACCTCAAAAAATTTTGCCCCCTTCTAACTTGGCATAATAATTTGCATGTTGACACCCCAGAAAGTGCGCCTAGCAATAAAAAGCCCCTGCAGCTTACTGTAAGGTTGCGCCTTGCGCCCTAAGGCTTAAAATTACTCATTCTTCCTTCTACAAGCTGAACCTAACTATTTTCTCACACATTTTAAGGTGTTCTGTTATTCTTCAAACTTCCATTATGGATAACATGATGGTTGACATAGCTCTTTTGTGTTGGACCTTCTTGATTCTTTTTGCAGAAGAACATCCATCCTCAAGCTCACATATGTCATCATCAAGCAAGAAACCAGCTAAAACTAAAGCTAAACAGTCAAAGCAAGAAATGAAGTACAAGTACTAGAGAGTCAGAATGCCTGAATCATATGCAGAGTATGACCTTGACATCAAAGACTCTGAGCTGGGTCATATTGACATGGATGATTTCTTGGTAAGAACCACCAATGAAGGCAGTGTCCCATGGATGAACAAATCAGTAGGCAACGGATTGCACTTTGCAGCTGGGCTTTAAGTGAGTGCCATAAATAATGAGTTCATCATGTTGGTTGCTTGATGTTATAACAAGGACACTAGATGTGTTGAAAATAAAGAATAGTAGAAAATCATAAACCTCACAGCTCGTCACTTTGAGATGATCCTGGGTATTCCTCATCATAGGCAATATGTGGAAATAAGTATTGAAGACTGCAGGAAAGCATGGGATGATAATGAAGATCAGTGCATGCAGATGATGAATGAACTCTATCTGAAGAACAAGAAGTCGGTGTTCAGATGGCCACAAACCATCCACCAAAATGATTTTAATGAAGAATTGAGTGATACAATCACATTCTTGAGTAGAGTATTTGGACTCCCTGATGCTCATCATTTCCATAAATGGATGCTAAGATACCTGGAGAACATGAGCAATAATGCACCTGATCAACACTTTGGCTAGGGTGAAATCATAAGTGACACCATCTCCCAGCAGCTTCAACAAGTTCTAGCAACTGGGAAGTTCTACATGAATTCCTACGTTCTATATGTTGCTGCGTCAGAAAGAGATTTCGCAGAGTTAGCTCGAAATGGGGTATGGCCCTAAGTCAAGATATATGAGTTCTACCCAGAGCTAAGGCTCGAAGCCAGCATCTCCCAGTTCTCCAAAATAAATGACGCCTTCTTCTATGAGGTATTTTGTTTGTTGAGACCAAACATGAAACACAGTCGAACCAGCTTGAGTGTGATTGCTGCTACAAAGAAATGGGGAGCGTTGTTCACATAATTCCCCATATTCACATACCTCAAAGTTGTGAATTTCGAGATAGAACTGACAAAGTTGCCAAGGTTTTCACGTTTGAAGCTGGTCCTCCTGGAATTTTCAAGGCATTTGATCACTTATCATGAAAAGTGTATGAAGAGAAAGAAAGGAGGAACTCCATTCCCCCTTACAGTTGGCCGATACACCTGCCCTACAATTTCCAAAGCATGGGAGATGTATGTTGAGTTTGAGCTACTGAATTTAAAGCACAACTTCCTAGCAAGGCCAACCTTTGACTGTCGGAGCTGTCTTCCAAAGGAAAAAATTGATCCCATCCATGTTCTTGAGATCGAGGACATTTGGATAGACCTAACTCATGAAATAGACATTAGGCGGAAGGATCACTCCCGGATGGCTCTAGAAGAGATCATTCGTTATGCCGTTGCCATTGTCCCAAAAAATTCAAAGAGACTGATAAAGAAGTTGATCAGGTTTACATTGACACAGATGGGGAAAACTAGCCATTCGCGGAGATCGACAGAGATAAAGTGCCAAAGACCATTCAAGAAAGGGTCAAACCCATATTGCAGCGCACCAAACATTGGTGCAATCAGAATGGCCTTACATATCTTGGAGTTTACTTCACAACTTCTCCTTCAGGAAGTGCACCTCCAAGGACGACCCATGTGCCGAAAGGAAAAGGAAAGGACAAGGTAGGAGAACCAAACAGACAATAGGTACACATCATTCCCTCTTCCAATACTCCTGAAGATCTTCCTCCTACTTTTGAGAAGCAAGTAATCAACCTGGCATCTCCAGATGATGAAGGAACAACAAATGTTTCAATGGATACATCCACCCGAGATGTTATCACAACTGCAACTACTGAGGTACCAACGTTCCTTCTTCCATTTCTTCTCCTCCTCCTGTCATTCAAGCATCTATCCCTATGGATGTGTCTTCTCCTCTCACTTCTGCCCTTCCATTTGCCACCTCTTCCATCTTCTACTCTCTTACGGATCTGTCACCCAATGTTTCCTCAATCCTAATGACGATCCCTTCCATTTTCACGTCCTTCTCCTCCCTATTAGTAACTCCAGGCCCCGTATGCAGTGGTGCATTGGACTCCATGTTAGTGCCACCACCAAGTGTTTCAACACACTTCCCTGAGGCCTCTACGGTTGTTCCCCCTCTCACTCCTGTTTCTTCTTCTTTCTCCACTCCCACTCCCATAAGTCCTGGTTGGATTTCTGACCATCCAAGCCAACATAAGAGGAAAGTTCCCATTGCGGCCATGGATTTCTTCATTATTCTGAAGAAGGGAATGAAGAAGCAGAAAGTGATAACTTGCTTTTCTAAAGGCACTTCGGGGGAGAGAGTCATGGAGATAGCTTACCCAGATCCCACCAAGAGAAAAGAAGATCTATCTCCCACAAACTTCATGGTGACTCAAGTTGCAATGGGGACCTCGTCTGAAATCCTGCAAGGGGAAGCCTTATCTGCTCTGGATGCTCTCTGCAAAAAGCTCCAAGAGGCAAAAGGAGAGAAAAGGATACTTAAATAATAAAACATACATCTCCTACAAGCATTGCAAAAAATGGGCAACGCTCCTCCTGTGACTGCCGCCAAACCCATTCAAGTTCCCAGTCAAGAGAAAATAAATGAATATATTAAGATTGGTGAACAAGGCACATCAGTATCATCCTAGATTGAGCGGATCCTTAGAGATGGTGAAGAAATTCTTGGGAAATTCACATTGCTCTATCAGGATATAACCCAAGCAAATAAGGAGCTAGAAGCAGTAGCAAGTGCCCTATCCAAAGAGTTGGATAACACCAGGTTGTAGCATGAAACATTCAAAGCAATGGTTAACTGCTCAACTGATGACCTATTGAAGGTCGGCATTATCAATCACCCACGTGCACATAATAAATCTCTCATTGCATTAGATTACCGAGTTGACCAGATGGAATATATCCTGGAGAGAATCGATAAAATCTAAGATGAATCCCTGGACGCACGATACAACATGGAGCAAACGGTTACAAAAATGTCTCTAGGGATGCTCAGTGAATCATATAACTTGAGGGAAGCAAATGACACATTCCAGCATTTCAAGGCTATTGTCACTCAAGGTTTGGCACCAGAGGTCACTTTCAATCGAGAGTCAATCAATAATTTCTTGGCCTGCTGCGATTTCATTGGCTTTTTAATCAATGCATGTGAAAATTTTACCGAGTTACCTGACAAGCTCAATAACGAGAAAGAAACCTGTGAAGTCATTCGCGACCATTTTAATGGTCCCAACCATGATCAACTTCAAGCAATGATCAACAAGTTTGTATAATATCGAGTGCAATGTTACATAGACTCTCCTGATCAAAAGCAAGACACCAAGTTTGAACAAAGGGATGATGAGGAGTAGTTTCTCCTTTCGTGTATGCGTTGATCATTTTTGTAAAATATTTAAAAATCATGTTGGCATACATGATGACCTCATCCATGTTGCACCATGGGATGTTGTCATCCAAAACTTGCCCAAGTCAACTGTTGACTTTTTAGATATTTTTTAGATCTTTTGTAAATATCTTGTAAGATATTTTGTAAGTAGTGGGTTTGCTTTTGTCTTCTTTCCTTCTCTCTTTCTATAAATACTAGAATATTTGTTGTATTCGGGGTGAACATTTTTTTGTATGAAAAGAGAAGTGAGGAGAGAAAGACTTTGTGTTTTCTTGCAACAGAAGAAATATTAATATACATATTCAGACTTTGTGCTTAATGTGTGTGTGTTATTTGCATCAGATCTTTCTTAAGTTAGATCTATGTTTTTATTCTGTTAGATTCATTCATACTATTGTCATCTGTTCATCAGTATTTCTTTAATTGTTTATGCAAGTAAGTTTATCTCTGTTTACTACTAGCCCAAATCATAAACCTTCTGACCTTTCCTTTTTGGAATTCATTTCTTTTATTCCTTCAGATCTACCCTCCTCCGTTATTTCCCTCCTACCTTTATGTTCGTTGTTGGAACTAACTCTACTGGGATTAAATCCCAAACCCCCTGAAGTTAGAATAGTGTATATTTGCACAGATTCCTACTTGATATATTAGTAATAAACCAGTTTCAATTTGTTGTCTCAAAGAGGGGCTATGCCCTACACACTGTTGGCCTGTTTCCCCATGACCTGCCTAACCGAATTTTTTTCGGACCAACAAGGTGGAATGAACAAATTTTGTGTTGTGTCAAATTCTAACAAAATATGCAGCCTTGCAGGTACATAAGTGGGATAAAATGATTCATGTAACATTGTGGGCATATAGGGCAACATCAAAGTCAGCAACAGGATACTCCCCATTTCAGTTGGCTTATGGAATTGATCCAGTTCTTCCTATTGAGTTTGATATTTCCACTGTGAGAGTTATGAAAAATGAAATGATGAATGAAAGTGATTTAGTAAAAGAAAGGTTGATACATCTTCATTTGCTAGAGGAAATGAGGGAAATAGTGAAGGATACAAGCTATAAGAAAAAAATGAAGCAGAAAGAATACTTTGATCAAAAGATCCATTGGTCTCCATTTCATGTGAATGACTTGGTTCTAGTATATGATTCCAGATACAAAAAAAAAAGGTAGAGATAAATTTTTTCAAAATGGATTGGGCCCTTCAAAATAGCAGTTGTGCATAAAAATGGTACATATCGACTGGAGGAATTGGATGGCACTTCCATTACGAAATGGGTCAACCATGACAAGTTAAAGATTTTCCAAGCACTAGAGTACTCTACTCGGAGGACGGAGTAGAAGTTTAGGAAGGGGGAAAATGTCGACACTAAAATTTTCCTCTGTAATTTCTATTTCATTAATGTATGTATTAGGAATAAGATGTTGTTAAGTATAATTAGTAGTAGCGTCTGATAGAATATAACGGTGCTGTCGGTACGACACCGCGAATAATGTATAGTATGGTAATAGTCAAAGTACAATAGGAATGTTGTGGTAAAAAGTAAATATTTGTTGTTAGTGGTTCGGTAATGTTAAAATGTCAATGTTAGGGTAAGTAGAGAAGTAGTGTCTACATGATTAGGAATTAGAAATATTATATTGGTAATAAGGATAAGGAGTGAGGTCATAAATATTTTTTGTATTTTATTTGTAAAAAGTCTAAAAATGTGGAACCCATGTGAAATGATAAGATTTATCTTATCTTAAAAGATAAACTTACATGTAAAGATAAGAGTTAAGGTATGTAATATGATTCGTCAGAGTAGATTTCTTATCCTATCTTAGAGATAATGTGGATAAGCTTGAAAGTTCTATAAATAGAGAGGCCACCCCCCTCATTTAGCATAGAAGGAAGTAGTGAGAAATATTGTATGAGTGAGTGTGTTAAAGAAGCCATTAAGAGGTGTAATTGTGAAGTTTCTCCCATAGTTATTGTTTGAAGGCAAGTGAAGTTAGTAACGCTTGATGTACCTCATGGGTGAGATTGTAACAATTTCATGTTGATATTATAATTTACACTTATATTTTAGATTTGTCATCATTCCTTCGTATCATAGTCTATGGTATTCTTGTGTTAGGTTTGTTGTTTGTGTTTCTAGATTACATCCACCAAACTAAAAGTTGTGCATAAGTGAGAAATATTGTATGAGGATTGTGTTAAAGAAGCCATTAAGAGGTGTAATTTTGAAGTTTCTCCCATAGTTATTGTTGGAAGGAAAGTGAAGTTAGTAATGCTTGAAGTACCTCATGGGTGAGATTGTAACAATTTCATGTTGATATTATAATTTACACTTATATTTTAGATTTGTCATCATTCCTTCATATCATAGTCTATGGTATTCTTGTGTTAGGTTTGTTGTTGTGTTTCTAGATTACATCTACCAAACTAAAAGTTGTGCATTAGTAAATAATCATAGCACATAGGAGTTCCCGGTGGAGAATTATCATAGTGCCGAATTGGTGATGACAGAATGAAACTCTCTGTAATAGTTGAGAACAATCCTAAAATCAATACCTTTATAGGTTTAATCTGGCATGAACATGGAGATAGATCTTTAACCCTGAATTAACATGTTTAACCACCGCATATCACTCAAAGCACTGAAGTAAATCCATGATGAATTGATTATTGATTTATCTAGATCTGTATCTATATGTGAAGTGGGTTCAATTACTGCAACATTTACTGTTGATTTAATGTTGTACTTGTAGTTATTTACTGTATTGCATCAATAATTCATAGTCATAATGTTTAAACTATAGATACGAAAAATTTGAAAATACATGTTTTTTAATTAATAAAAAAATCTTGTATTTTTGCATCTTCAAAACTATAGTATTCACTAAAATAATGGAATATTCTCCAATAACATGAGAGGAATATTTAAAAAATTTCCTTATAAGAACATTAAAAAACATTAAAGATAAAACTTAGATTTTAGATGGAATATAGTGTGATTTGTTGGAAGAAAAAAACATAATAACAAACTGAAACATATATCTATGTGCCTTGGGAGGATAACAAACTTTGTTAAAAGCCTAATAGCGATTTACTGACCTTTTTGTATTTCATTACGTGGAAGATTTTAAGGTTTAAACGTGATATATGATTATTGGCATTGGAGTCATGTCTCAACATACTGATGTGGGGGATGAGTCCGATTACACCATTTTCTGCCAAGGAAATGCCAGTTCTGAAAAATCCAGTAGCAGCAAGCGATTTGCATGCAATGTTACCAAAATATGGGATGTAGACATGGCTTTAGTCTACCCTCATCCTATAAAATCTTATTTATTTGTTTTAGATCTATGCGTATGAGTTTTGTTTAGCTGCCATTAAATGTCTGTAGACACCTAAAATATGCTCACACTTAGCATTTCATCCAATTCAAGCAATTGACGACACTTCATTAATCAACCCTTCTTCACTCCATTCTCGGATGCCCATTCATGACACCTTCTTAGTCGTATTCCTCCTATAATCAACTTATTTGACTAATATCTCTCTTATTAGCTAAACATTCCTCCTTTTGACCATTCAGAACCTCCCTAGTTCTCTCTAGACCACTTCTATTGGCTTTGTAGGCTATCTATCAGTCACAATTGGTTATCCAGACCCCTCCCAACTCTCAATGAGTCTCTAATCACTTGCTAATCAAGTTTAACTAGCCTAAACCCTAGTTAAATAGCCTAAACCAAGCTTAACTAAGCCTAAAGCATGTTTATCCTAATCTAATCTAAAAGTGATTTTTGAGCTTTAGTCCCACATGCACCCAAAGTTCAAACTCTTCCATTTGGAAAACTATAAATAGAAGGGTCACCCCTCCCTCTCAACCTTACACCTTGTTTACATAACAAAATCTCTCTCACATTTGGAGATATTGGCATTAGAAACCATTTGTGATAGCTTTAAGCTATAGAACATTTGGATCTTGGCCATACTCCATTGTTGAGAGCTCCTTCATCTTGCATTCATCCATTCCAAATATAGTTAGTAGGGGAAGATCTAAAGTTTGGCCATGTAGCCAACTTGGAGAGATCTCTTCACTATTTTTGGGAGTAAACAACACACAATTTGATTGCTTAGAATCTAACTAGGTTCACTTTCATTAAGCATTCATGGAGTAGAGAGTAGTATATATGCTAGGGTTTGAATATTTGTTTCAAATTTATATATGCATAGATAGTTTCTTGTTTAGCTCTTATCTCATGGTGCATGGATGAGTAAAGCAAAGCTTTGAGGTTCTTTAGCCTCATTCCATAGCTTGTGCAACTTTCCATTGCATACATTTGGCACGCCCGGTGGGACACTTATGTCCATCCTCCATTAATGGAGGTCTTTTAGGTTTTTCAAAGCTCATTTTCAAGTTTTTTTCAAATCACTTGTTATTTCTCATTTTTATTTCTAACACTAGATAAATGACCTTCATTTGCATATACATTTTGTGGGTTTGATATAGAAATAGACTTTGACTAACAACTAACTTGTTTGCTTTGAAAATTTGAAAATCCATGTTTTTTGTAGGTTTTTCACAGGGTGCACATAGGTGTCTAACAGGCACGTACATGTTGGAACCCTAGCATACCTCTGTCAGATCAGGTGTGTACTTGTCATTTCCCCATCATTGATCTATGTATATTTTGTAAATGCTCTGACTGTTTGTTTTTTTGTTTCACATATTGGGCACGTAAAATCCCTGTCAATAGGCACATTCTTTGTCATGTAACCTATAACCTGTTTAGCTTTTATTAAATTTTCAAATTCCGTATGATTTTTGTAGGGTCATATTTTATTGGGGGTGCACGTAGGTGTCATTCTGGGTGCGTCTGCATTGAAACAGGGGCACACATGTCAGTAAAGGGGCACGTATGCGTCAAACTGCATTCACCACCAATCTTCCAGAGGCCATAACTTTTGCTCCCGAGCTCGAAACGACTCCATTTTTGTTGCGTTGGAAAGGTATTGAAGAGAACTACACAATGGAATCATAAAATTAGGATTTTGACTTACATAAAAATTATGGTTTACATTATTAGGTAAATAGTCATTTTTTAACATGTCTTAAAGTCTAAAAACTTGTTTTCTTGGCCATTCTAACACTTTGAAAGGTTTTGTGACACTAATAGTGATTTGTAGGTTATTTTCCATCATATTTTTGTGCTAACTTAGTTGAGTGTTCACGTTTTATTTGTAGGGGTCCTTTGAAACGTATGCTCTTCCCTCACACCTTTTAGGTGATCTTGGGAATCAAAAACACTTTCAAAAACCTTCTATTTTGCTTTAAAACACTTCAATTTAAGCTTTAAAATGGATTAAAATTCAAAGTTGGCTAAAAAGAGTTTCCTTCTGCAAAACACTTAAGGTATTTTCCATATAACTTGTTTTAGTTGAGTTTTCACGTTGCGTATGCTCTTCCTTCGCACCTTTTTTGGTGATCTTAGGAATCAAAAGCAACACAAAACTCTCTTTTGATATCATGATATTTTGTGGAAAACTACTAATCTTGGTATGTAGGACCAAAATCGCTTGTCAAAGAAAGGGCGTCAAAACAAAAAACACAAAACTTCTAATACATGTTTTCTTGCAGGTTGCCAAATGGTGTGCTACTTAAAACCACATTAAGTTAAGCAAGATAAAAAAACACACCATATTCAAAACATTGTATTGCAGGTTTCAGAAAAGGGTACGTCCCTATCCACTCAACTGGAACATAACCCCTTTGGCATAACACCTTAAGCTACAACAATGGGGGTGGTTCCAGGAACCCTAAAGTAATCCACCACTGTGTAACCTCGTGGATGAAACAGGAAGCACTCCACTTACCCACTTGACTAGTACGCCTTGTGAGTTAGAGTTACAAGTTGTCCGTATCGCGACCCTAGGAAGAGTACACATGGATGCATTTAGTGCCCACTGTACTTGAAGGGGGAAAAGCTGAGATACTCCCAAATTAGTCAGTGTGACTTTTTGGGTAAATCACACCCGCTTTAGATGAACTTTGTAACACCTAGTTGAGAGATCTTATTAAGGAGGCCATTTTGTCTTGGAGCCCACTTTACTAGTCCTTTATCATGTCTTGGCCATCACAAAGTGATAACTTGTTTGGATTCAGAACCTTGTTTTTTGAACAAGGAAAAGAATCCACTTAAGTTGGATCTAAGTGCCTTTCATCATGGAAATTAGATGACATTTCACTTAGCTTAGCTTCTTTCTCACCTTCAGATGAGGTGAAGCTCTGCCCAAGTGGCACTTAGTTTATTTTTGCATATTTTGATCTACACCTTTGCATTCTTGTTTCCCATTTGGGGCAAGAGAAGGCATCTTTCGGGAGTGTTTTCATAGATAGTGTTCACCACTTTTTTGTCCATTTATGCTCATCCATGTTTGTGGCTGAGTTGTTAAACGTCTAAAGTGCGTGGATGCATCCTTATATCTTTGATGGCCACTTGATCTTGATTTCAAGATCATCATCATAGTTCAGATTGATTCATCATTTGATCTCCCTTTGACATGTTACCTTGTTTGCATTGTCTCGACACAATTAAGATACTTATGTCATGTTTTTCGTAAACGTGATCTAAGTATCCACATTGTGGCATTACGTTGCGCACATTTTAACACATCCTCAGTATACCTTGACTTGGTTTTACTTCAAACATTGTCCAAAATCTTGAAAGGTGTCACTTACTTTGTTTGCATCATTTCAATACCACTTTGGCACTAATATCTCACTTCTCCGTGAAGCTGGATAGACGTGTCCAATTGGTGTGGTTACGTGGCTTACATTTGTAAACCTCACCCTTTAACATTTTGGCCTTGTTGGTTGTTGAACATGTCATTGTATCCTTTGATTGGGAGTCACATCTACCCTTTGTTAATATTTACGCCTTGTTCATTTCAAGCTTGACGTAAATATTGACATTGTGTTGATCATCTTTGCATCGAACTCACTTTGCACACGCATTTGCATAGGGTGTATTTCCTTGTTGATTGGCTTTGTGTTTCACACTTGCATGATTGTTCCTTGTGATTATTCATCTGGAAAAATTATTTTCTAGGACAATCATTTTTTATCTCATCGAGATTGTGTCATCACAATGTCTATTTTCCTTAGACCTTCTTCAGAAAATCACGCACGCATCTCCATACTTACCAAATGTCTAGTTGGATGTCATTATGCTACTCGAATCGACATGTCACTTCCTTCCCTTTGAAGGAGTTCCATCACACTATCTAGGTCTAGACATTTGTGTTTAAACAACACCAACAATGACTGACTATCACGTGGTTTCTCACATTTACAACAATACGGAACCTAGGTTTAGCAATTCAAATCAAAAGATTCCCATTACAACTAAACCTCATTTGGTTCTTCATGTTAGAGAGCCCATTCAGGTACCCTGTTCCCCACCTTCAGCTCATAGTTGGTGGTATGGTTTGGATGCTTCTGATCCAAATTATTATTCAGGTTCCCCCCACTCTTCTTCTTCTGATTCAGATCCAAACTACCATTCAGACTCCCACTCTTCTTCTGAAGATTCAGATCCCAACTATTGTTCGGATACCCCTAGATCAAATCTTGAATCACGGTCCTCCCTTCCTTCACAGGACCTTTATTCCAAATCACCTCAATGATGTCTTCCTCCTTTGAAGACTCATGTGACTCCAAGTTCCATCAATCAAACATCTAATTTGGTTCTTGAGTCACAGTCCTCCCTTTCTTCGCAGGACCTCCTTCATCAGTCATCTCAATGACCTCTTCCTCCGTCGAAGAGTTCCACGACTTGGATTCCCTCTAGTCAATCATCTAATTCGACTCCTACGTCGCAACTTAACAAATGGCTATGTGATCCTACTTTCCAACCTACATTACATCATCTTCTAGAAAAATGACATAGGTCCAAATCCAAATCATCCATTCATGAGACGCTTGCCTCCAATCCTACTTCCTCTCTTGAGTCATATTCTTCTGTCAATCAATCTTCCCTCCTTATCAGACCTGTTTCTTCTATTCAACCTTCTATGACTAAAGAAAAACAACCTCTACTAATTGATTTCTCTTAGAATGAAGAAACAATTAGAGTACATGATGATATCCCTTTAGAGGATTGCAAACAAGGATTCTTTCTTGAACTTGATACGCTCACATATTGGGGAAAATAAGTTGATTCCTTTTATCATAATATAGAGGAAGATCCTAAGGTCATGGAACTTGATTCTTCTTCTATTCCATCTTCACCTTCTTCTAAGCATGATGAGATGTCAGGGTCTAGCATTGATCCATGGCCTATCTTCTCATTACCAAATCATTCATTATCTATCATCATTCCTCAATCAAAATCTTGTCCTTGGGTCACCACTGAGTAACCCATCATCTTCTTCTATCTTGGGCCACCCCTAGGTAGCCCTCCATTTTCTATTTGTGGGTCACCTCCTCCATTACCTTCTATTCTTGGGCCATGGGTCACCTCTATGGTAGCCTCTGAGTAGTCATTACCTTCTATCTATGGGCCACCTCCTTGTAGCCCAACTTCTTCCATACTTGGGCCATATTCTAGCAGCCCTTCATTATTCTATCAGTGGCTCACCTCCTCGTAGCCCATCCTCTTCTATTCTTGGGCCATGTCCTTTTCATTCTTGGGCCATGTCCTAGCATTTTATTCCATCTTAGGGCTATCTATGCATCCCTTGTCATCTTCTATCAGTGGCTCACCTCCTCGTAGCCCATCCTCTTCAATTCTTGGACCGTATCCTTTTCATCCATCACATATTTCTTCTATCAATGGTTGTGGCAAGCCCACGAATTTCTCACATCATTTCTAAACGTCCACATTCACTTTCTTCTCCTTCTCGGGATCAGACAAGTCACACATCAGCTTATAAGAAACCCAAACAGTTTCATTATCAAGCTCAGTTAAAACTTCCAAAGAGCTCCAAAGCTCCTAACAAATCAACGATCTTAAAATTAAAAATAAATCAAGTGATTCAAGAACACACATCAACACAACCATCAAGTATGGCGCAAAGTGCATAAACCTCTGGATAGGGAACTCAAGCTACCGCATACAAAATCCATGTTTCAAGATAAATCATAGTCATTTGTTGAGTACGAGCTCACCACGATCATTGAGATCGGGATAACATAACTCTTGATAAACAAACATGCTAGTCTCCCTTATCAAGGAAGTCACAAACATCGTTGTTGGATCTTATCACATGCAGAGTGACTTTGTTGGTCCCACCTTTCCAAAAACTATCAAAAATCTAAAAATCAAAAACAATTCAAAAATACAAAAAACATTGAGAAAACACAAGAAAAATCAAAGGTACAAAGATCAAACATTGCAATCAGGTATTGCGTACACATGGATGTTTCTTTCTTCCCTTTTTATCATTCTTCTAAGTCTTCCTACCATTTTCATCCCTTCGGTGATATTTGGTTAGCCTTTTCACACACATTTTGTGACATTTATCTCTATGGTATCTGTTTGACCCTGGTCTTTTATCACCTTGGTAAATTAAAGAATGACTGACCTCTTAGAGATCCTATCACATTCAACATCTAATAAACTTGTTGCGAAGAACTTTTGGACATATTTGTTGACACTAGCCAATGTCATCATCACAATCACTTCCACCTCCTTCCATCAAGCCATCAGTGGTTCTTAACCCCTTGTCAAACAAGAGAGCTGAAATAAGTTTTCAGAAAGCAAAAGAATCAAAATCAATCAAAAATCAAAAGCTAAAAGCTAAAAGAAAAAGAAAATTGATATATAACTCTCTCTTGGGGTATTTCCAATAATCTCTATTGGGGCTATGGATGCCTAACTGGAAGTAGAGCAATGTTGTGATTAGAATCAAATGCATCTCCGTCGGGGCTATGGACACCTGGCTGGCAGCGGAGCAATGTATGGCTATCCTTCCACCCTTCATTCACAAATCACCTATCATCTATCAAAATAAATCATTCCTACACATTGGCTAGGGTGTCTTCACTTGTTGTCTATTAAATCTTCCCTTCAAGAGGTAATTAAATTCCACGTGCACACACTGGATCTCTATGAGTAAGCAGGATTAGTATGTTACCAAGTGTCTTTTTTTGGACCTTGTTCAGACTCTTACTTTAGTCCTTATCTTGTCTCACAATTTGTGCCTTTGGCTAATCACTTCTTCATCGCGAGGCTTCTAAGCTACATTCATATCATTCACATCATTCTTCTACTTCATTCAGAACATCCATGTGTATAAGATTACTTTTTTTCCATGTTTTCGGACACCTTTGTTCCTTTCACAAAAAACAATCTTCTCCTTCCTTTCTATCATGTGCTTTTAGGCCAACTTACGTTGGGGGCATCCTTGCTTCTTCCCAGCACTTCATTGGTTTACGTTCATCATCATGTTGAACCTATCCATAATGGCCTTGGGTCCCACTTCTACCTGTGAAGAGTTTGCCTTTGAATACTCCCACCTAATCACTGGGGCATTTTTGCATCTTCACCTTTCTCATACGCACATGGCCTTATTCCCTTGTACATCCCATCTATCTCTAGGGGCATCCACACTTCCTTATCTTCCTGTACATAGTTTCAGAAAACTTTCAAAATCAAAACATTCAAAAACATTCAAATATGTTAGAAAAATAAAAAAATTCAAATATCATTCAAATATGTTTCAGAAAACTTCTAAACAATATAAATCATCCTACAAAATGTCACTCTTTAGTTCTCACCTGTTCATGTGCGTGACTCGCGGATCATCTTGATCTACCTCCATCAACAAAAGCTAGGCTGCTTACTTCATCTGTACTCTGGGGCACAACGAGTTACCTGGTACTATTTCATAGTGCACATTGCTTTTTCATAGGACCCAAGTGTCCTCCATTATTCCCCTCGCATGTATCCTTGCTTGGGGCACCATCATTAACCCTTGTCGTTAATTCACATAGGTCAGAACTGAAGCTTGATAACAAAAACATTACATCTTATTTCTCTGTTAGTTTAGCTTGTTTACTTTCTCGTATTGCATTGCATTATGTATGTTGCATGGAGTTAGGCATCTTTTACTTTCTCGTATTGCATTGCATTTTGTATGTTGCATGGAGTTGGTGTTTTTAGCAATGGACATTTGTTCGTATATGGCTTTTCATGTCATACTACACTTTTGTTCATTCTTTTTAATAAGGACCAATGATGAAGATCACTAGCAATATGATGAAAAATAAAGTTGTTTAAAAGGCACTGGATGGATGTTAGCTCATTCCCTCTTCCTCATACTCCTTTTTCTTCTATATCCCTTTTCTTC
The DNA here is from genome assembly GCA_019776745.2 of Taxus chinensis. Classification (NCBI taxonomy): domain Eukaryota; kingdom Viridiplantae; phylum Streptophyta; class Pinopsida; order Cupressales; family Taxaceae; genus Taxus; species Taxus chinensis. Next base: position 589,295,478 of record CM034154.1, on the reverse strand, counting down.
TTCTTCACACTATTCTTTCTTCTGTTCTCTTTCTGTCATCTTTTCATCATCAATCGAGTTCTTCTATCACCCCATCGACAATCGAGGGGGCATCCTCCATTCTACTCATTTTTCTTCTATCCCTTCAAAATTTTCTACTTGTTTATGCTTGTCTACTTTCTTTGAAGTGACATCGCTTACGTCACCTCAAAGAGGGGCAAATGTAGACACCTAAAATATGCTTACACTTAGCATTTCATCCAATTCAACTGATTAATGACACTTCATTAATCAACCCTTTCTTCGCTCCATTCTCGGATGCCCATTTACAACACCTTCTCGGTCGTATTCCTCCTATAATCAACTTATTTGGCTAATATCTCTCTTATTAGCTAAACATTCCTCCTTTTGACCATTCAGAACCTCCCTAGTTCTCTCTAGACCACTTCTATTGGCTTCGTAGGCTATCTATCAGTCACAATTGGTTATCCAGACCCCTCCCAACTCTCAATGAGTCTCTAATCACTTGCTAATCAAGTTAGTTAACTAGCCTAAACCAAGCTAACTAAGCCTAAAGCATGTTTATCCTAATCTAATCTAAAAGTGATTTTTGAGCTTTAGTCCCACATGCACCCAAAGTTCAAACTCTTCCATTTGGAAAACTATAAATAGAAGGGTCACCCCTCCCTCTCAACCTTACACCTTGTTTACATAACAAAATCTCTCTCACATTTGGAGATATTGGCATTAGAAATCATTTGTGATAGCTTTAAGCTATAGAACATTTGGATCTTGGCCATACTCCATTGTTGAGAGCTCCTTCATCTTGCATTCATCCATTCCAAATATAGTTAGTAGGGGAAGATCTAAAGTTTGGCCATGTAGCCAACTTGGAGAGATCTCTTCACTATTTTTGGGAGTAAACAACACACAATTTGATTGCTTAGAATCTAACTAGGTTCACTTTCATTAAGCATTCATGGAGTAGAGAGTAGTATATATGCTAGGGTTTGAATATTTGTTTCAAATTTATATATGCATAGATAGTTTCTTGTTTAGCTCTTATCTCATGGTGCATGGATGAGTAAAGCAAAGCTTTGAGGTTCTTTAGCCTCATTCCATAGCTTGTGAAACTTTCCATTACATAAAAAAGATAATGGAAGTCTTGATGCGGTGGTGAGGGAAGAGCCCAAGTGTCATAGGAGAGTGGAAGTAGAAAATGTAACTCGCAACCTCCTTTTTACGAGCCACCCACCTAACTTTTGCACTGTATTGGTTTTTATGAAATTATTTTACAAACCAGTTAACTATATTGTCGAGTGCTAACTTGTGTGAGAGATAGGTTGGTTAGGTTGGGAGAGCCAATTAGATGGTGGGATAACAATCGATGAAACAGAGGCATTCAAGATTCATAATATGAATAGGACATTTCAAAGAAGAGAATGGAAAATGTAAGCGGTAGGTGTAAACCCACAGACTCCACAATCTTTGACAATAGCTGAAAATACTAAACAAGCAACATTAAACAGGAAAAATGCAAGATAAGCACAAAGTTCCTTTCATGGAGGCGGCTTGGGAGGAGGTGCCAATAAGATCAGGAAAGCCTCATCAAAGCTCCCACTACCCAATAACAGGCACAACTTAGAGGCAATTCCAAATAACTACACAAGCAAACAAAAACATCATTCTTGAGAAAACAACCACACAATCAAACAAAAACATCATTCTAGAAAAGGTTGGTCAAGCTCGACAATCAACCGGAAAGAATCTGAGATATGAAACACCTACAACGTAATTTTTCCGATTTCATGGATGTATAATGCCAAATTTGTAAGGATACAATAAAGCAATAAATTTGGAATAAAGCAGTAGAGAATGGCAAAAGACATGGTGGTACAATGGTGTTATTAAAGAAATTATTGGGTGGAAATATCATAAAAATACATAAAATTGGATAAGAATTGTAGAAAATGGAATTATTATTAACATAATTGAATGTTATTTTGCACTTAAGAATTCCAAATTTTATCAAAAAAATCATGATTTGGAATGTGAATACCTACAATCCTCTCTAAAGAGAGAGATTGCATTCTATAATAAGATAGAAAAGCATTTTGTTAATATGAGACTTTAATGCAACAACAACAATTAAGCAAGCAAAAATTCTAGGAAATAATGAGGATCTAGATATAAATCCGTTTTGGATGACAGAGGAAAAATAACAATGGTTTAGGGTTTCATACAATGAACATGGGGGTATCATGCACTTTCAAGGAGAAGAACAATTAGGCTTGTGCAACATTCACAACTTGATAATATGTAACGTTGTACGAGAAAATGGGAAAGTTCATGAAAGTTTACATGTAAAAATTATTGTGGGCAAAGTGTAAATGACTATGTTATACGCTCTCAAAATTGTGTGACAAGGATAGAAGGAGTAGAACTACAAATTATCTGCTAGAACTTAAATCATACCACAACCCAAATTTGTATGAAACTCAAATGTTAAGAAGATAAACAACATGATGATCACATTGTGGTCAACCAATGTAAGCCTCTTTCAAAGGAAACATCCTCTTTACAAAGAAAAACAACAAGCATTCAAAACACACTAGAGAGTAAACTGCAAGAAAAGTAAAGTAAAGGAACACTTGTCATTGGTAAATAATACGCTAACAACAAAGGAGGATAATGCTGCACCATTCAAGAAGACTTGAGTTCACATAAATAAGAGAGCTAAACAAAAAAATAAGGAAAGAAACAACTTTTCCAACAAACCCATGTGATTTCATGAAGAGTGTAAGGTAGCATGAAGGTCACTAGAGGAGTTTTTTGGTAAAATAAAGGCAAATAGAAAAATGTATGAGTAATTGGTGAAAAATAAAAGAATACTAGAACTAGAAATAAAGAGTTGATTTACTTAGATGAAACATAAACCAAAGAGATTTTAGAGGGAGCTTCAAAGGGAGGAAAAACAAATGGAGAATAACGTAACAACAAGCCAACAGATGGAACATTAAAAGTGGTTGTATCCAGCATAAAAATGAACAAGATACTCATCCCATTATCTTTGTTAATGAATAATGATTTTCACATTTGAGGAAATCATACGAGGGATTAAAAAGCTAGTAATAGATAAATCCATTGACAAATACAACCTTCAAGTAAAGCATTTAAAATGGGGAGTAGATATCAATGCACCTCAAATCAAAGTAATTTTAAATGAGCTCATCCAAAATGGCTTCTTGATTTTTTTCCATGGAAAACTAGCTTAACCATACCTCTATTTAAAAGTGGAGATGTAAATAAGTACCCTAATTACTAAACTCTCATGGTCAATCCTCATTTCCTTGTAAAACTGGTTTGTTTAGGAGCATGATGCCAGTGTATGATTAGAAATTGATCAAAGGAAAGAGGAAAAAGAGTAAACTGGGCAAGTAATTTTTAGATCGAAACACTCAACCATCGATCACTACCTCGCGCTTAGACACTTGGATGAAAATATATGATGTGTATTCTTTCTTTACAAACTTCAAAATGGTATTCGACATAAGGAGAAAATTATAGATCAATATGGAAGAACTATGGATTACATTTCGCAATACAAGGCAACAATTAATAGATTATATGAGCAATTCAATGTTAAAATCAAAAGGTGGGAAGGGTTATTTGAATGGTATAGGAGTCAAAAAAGGTTTGTCCCCCTTTCCTCAACTTTATTTTGGTTATACATTGACAAACTAGAGGAGTGGATAAACAAATTTGAAAGGAAAGGGGTACCACTTGGCCAAATATGTCATGAAACTCCTACTGTATGTAAATGACTTGGTTCTAATGGTAGAGACAATCCAATATTTAAGAAATCACCTTCATTCTTTATAGCACTTCTGTAAACAAGTAGATGATGTAGGTAAATAATGGAAAAACCAAAATTATGATTTTCTTAGTGAAAAGGAAGAAGCAACATATCGACTTTCAATTTGCGTTATGAGAATTTCTTAAAGTGGTGTCTGGATACAAATATCTTCACCTTAATTTTCATATCAAGCTCAATTGGGATACTTGTATGATGAAAATACTATAAAGATGGTGGAGATCTCTTTATGCACTCCGAAACAAGTTGCGTAAAAATGATGATCTGTAGGATTAGAAGACCATCGAGGTTTTTTTGGGTTACTTGTTGCGTTAAAGGTATTGTGTTGTTGTGAGGTATGGGCTAGTGGAAAGACAAGTTTGACATAGAGACAATTAAAATGAATCTAGAAGCGGCTAATAATAAACAATTTCATCATTAAGACTATAGTTCCCTATGTAATCATCCTAGCCCAAATAGGTACCTTCCCTCTAGAGGAAAGTATTTAAGCTTATATGTTACTTAGAAAACCATAGAAAACGTGCTCAGATTGGAAAGTCACCTAGGGCTACAAGAGGTGAAGAGTTACATAGATGAAATAGCGCATGAATTAAGAAAAAACAAAAATGAATGATACAAATGGGATATCAGAACTAAGGAATGCCCAAATCTTAACATATGCATAAAAAATATGTGGAGGAAGAAAACAAGTACAAAGTGTCAACACTATGTTACAGAGCTCAACCCGATATATGAACATTGTGAAAAGGTATATATAGGGGATGAAAATAAATGGAGGGAAAATATTATCATCATTTAGCTAAGGACTAGATCCCACAAGATTAGATCTGAGATAGGAATATGGACAACATGTAAGGAAATGTGGGAAGAGAGGGCTTGTGTTTTATGTAATACAAGGGTAATCAAAAGATATGAGAATTTCGTCATTGAATGTCCAAGGTGTTTACACCCTAAGTAAAAAAATAAGTGTTTGGTATTATATTAGTTTCTTATTTATTTAAAGGCATAATGTTTGTACATGTTGTATATTTTGAAGTAATGAATCAACATTATAGTGCGAAACAGAATATTGCCTTTAAAGCAATGTGTGATATAAATACAATTTCTTAAAACAGAGGGAAGGGAACAATACTTAGCTAAGTACAAAGGTACATAAATGATTCAGGTGTAAAAACTTGATGTGTAATTTTCTGAAGATCTTGATGTGATTTGTCTCTTAAACTATGACTGGAAACTCAATAGGTATGGAATTGTATAGAATTTTCTTGGGGTGCAGTGTAGTCTAGTCTTGAGCAATATGGTTTTGGACCAAGATATGGTGGTGCTTTACAAATTTTGGTGGTCATCAATGACCTAAAAATATGTGTTTTTATCTAGTGTTATGGTTTACGAATGCGAATTGCCTCCTATAGAGACCTACAATGGATGAAAACCTAGATACTTACACTAACACTTCATGAACATGATTAAATAACACAAGGAGAAATTTGTGTGTGGTGGAGTTGGATTGATATTGGCAGTCAACCCTACTGAACTGACCTAGGAATTCCGATAAATCACCTCAATGGCAAGAGAAAACTCCATATAGCTCTCCTAGTGTATGTGTAAGTGTGTATGCAAGTCTAAGTAACCTCCTATAGTTCCCTCATGTCTCTTCACAAAAATAATAACTAGTGTAACTATAGATAGAATAGAGAACACCTTACATGATGTGATATACTGTGATGTGCTTCAGATGTTATATTGAATCCCTTGACCCTTAAAAACTTTGGTGATGTTTTTTGTTGACTTTCTCTTGTCATTTTCTCATCTCTATGGCCTTTAATGCCTTATAGATGGGGAAGTTATACCCTTGAACTTGGCTTGAGTGATTCAAACCTGAGTAGTGGCTGCTCTTAATGATGTGTTGCTTCGTAGGGAATATTTATGATATCCTCAAGTTCTTTAATGTATTTTTTATAGGGTCTCTTGAGAATGACAATTTTCTCAAACAAGTGGATTATACTTATATAGGATTTCGTAGATATAATGTCACATTAAGGCTAACCTATAGGATACGAATAGACCAAATAAAATATATCAAATTGGAAAGATATTTGTTGGGTGTAAGAGATTGACTCCTATGACCTGAGACCAAACCATCAGTATGGTTTGGTCTAACCCACAAGGTTTTGAATAGGAACTTCATGTAAACTATGCAAGATTCTGGGTGAGATGCTTTAAAGTGATATACTACTTTGGAGAAATGAAACCAAGTATATGAATGACTAAGCATCATGTAGAGTAAAGTAATTCATGCGGGATAGAGAAAGATAATTCAATTGGGATTAGGATATGTGCATAAGACACAATATAAAGACAAAGCCAAACTTTTCATTGCTAACATATAAGTTGCAAAATTTTGGTGTTTACATTTTCCCTCCCATCGAGCATGAAATGAAAATTACATACTTAAAGAAAAGTATACCTAAGCCTGTACACGCACTTTATCTTTACTTCAAATGGTCGATTTCACTTCGATTTTGGCATGCTCCATGATGAAAAATACAACACAAATTGTAGTCAATGTCCATAGTAAGGAATTGAATTGCAACTCAGATTTAGAAATACATATTTGTAACTTTAAAAATAAAATTTGTATCATAGAAAAGTAAATAGGAAAAATCATGGAAGGAATACACCTATTCACTTTGTCAAGAGATAATCTCTTGAACTTATCACACTTTAGAAATTTGGATTTATACTGATCTGTTAAAGGATTGGGGGTGATTAGTCCCCAATTTTGTTGAAGGAGAAGCTACAATCAGAGAGGAATTGAGTGTGCTTAACTCAACACCGAGAGGAGAGGTGTCATAGAACATTTGTCCCAAATAACCCCAACAGAGAGAAAACTACTACAAAGTATCTACCCATATGGTATCTTCTAAAAAAGAGTCAGACGAAGGATTCCACAAGGTTTTTATCCACCTTGATAACTTCAAATCTCATGTACCACAACACAATAGATAGATCTAGGCATAAGTGTAAAATAGTACAAAGTTGAAATGGACTAGCTGATCCATGCCACCACTATGTGATGTAATTGTAGAGTATGATAAACAATGTTGAATATAGAAAGGATAAGAATGCCCATGCCTATATACCCTATACATAAATTATGGCATAGTCATGTAGTGCTGAAAATTAATGAAGTAATCAAACCCCCCATATTTTATATTGAAATGCAATAGACCTTGTCATGAACTAATTAATATGAATATGAACTTGTATAAGATACTTGTACTTACCTATCAAAATAAGATAAATCTATAATTTTCTAGAAATATTCCCCCAAGTTGAAAATATCCATCTTGGACTATAGGGCACCATGGTTGGATGGTTATGTACCCATGTCAAATTTAATTTTTTTTATGTATGAATATATATTCAGAGAATTTGTACACTATGTAATTTTATACTTGAGTTCTGAATTCTACCTATTGTGCCTACTGTGCATAGATATCCATGTAATGATCCCCATTGAATGTCCCTTATATTGAGGTGAGTGAGATGTGCAATGAGAACACTTAACTAAAAATATAATATGTGTTTCCATGTCAGATGTGTTTGATAATTGGTATTGAATCACTTGGAGAGTTGTTTGGTGGCCACTGTTGATAGCATGTTCTTGCAAGGGTGTGCATGGTAGAAACCATGACACACAAAGATAGAAAACAAGTAAGCAGTGTATGGAAAACATGTTATATAACCAACTAAGTGTAGAGTCAAACAAGTATACAAGCTATATAGAAAACAAATAAACATCCAATGTCATATAAGTTAGTCACATCATTGACATAGTTACCACAAACAAAGGACACATAAGTGTCACAATCACAATAATCATAACCTATATGCTATAAAATCCACAAATAAAGGACAAAAATTTGTCGCCAATACAAACACGGTAAAGGCCATAGGCCTCGTACATAGAACAACCATTTAAGTAATCAAGTTAGTGGATATAATACTAAATAATAGCCCAAAGGTGCATAAAGAAATATAAGTTAGCATTGCACGATACACATGTGATATCCATATTAGTCCTCAAAATAACATATAATAAATATAATCTATTGATAAAATTGAAGAAATGAAAGTATTTGTAGTGAAACAAAAACACCTGAGTAATGTGGGAGATGCCCCTAGAAGATCAAGGTTGATTGGGAACAATTGACAATGATCACCTGTCATCATGTATAATCTCATGTGTGTTTGTGCATCAGCTTGAACATACCTCATGAATGCATGTGTGTAAAAATTATGTAGAAAAATATGTATATTTATCAAACTGTGTGACAAACAAGATGCGTAAAGTAATGAGCTAGCAAATCAAGTCATATATAGGTCCTGATTTTGTATTTTGTAAATAATTAAATGTTTTTGTATTTATTTGATTATTTAAATGTTTTTTTTCTTTTTGAAAAATAATTGTGTACAGAGAAAGGGTGACATAAGAGCTACCCTATGGCAATGCTAATAAGGCAATATGATAACCCTATTTATAAGAGGTTTGGGTCGTAAATGTGTGTATGCAATATAGGAATAAAACATTTTGATGTGAACTTGAGATCTAGGAATAATGTATGTATAGCTTAACACAAGAGAAAGATGGAAACTAGAGGTGTAGCCACATATGGAATAGGCACACATGTATTAGCAATAGGATCATATAAATCATTGGGAACATAAATGGAAAAATCACGAGCATCATTGTTAAAAATAGTAGTGTGAGAAATTGAAATAAGTGTAAGAGTAATAATAATAACAATAACGTATGAATCCATGGGTATAAGAGATGTGAAAAAATACTTAGTGCCATTGTGCCTACTTATATCAACCTCATAAAGAGGGAGAGACACAAGAGTAACTACTAGAAAAAGTTTTGATATAAAAGAATTGGAAGTATTATATATACATATGTAGGATTTTTTATGTGTTGTATTATATGCATGCATAGTAACAACAATAGGAATAAAAATTATAGCCAGATGAAGAGAGCTATGGGTTTCCTGTAAAGGTATAGGCATGGTAGATGTATCAATAGCAGATGTAGCCATGGGAGAGGAGAGATACTAAATGGAAACACTATAGGTGGGAAAGGATATAACATATTGAACTAGGGGTCTAGTACCATATGTAGGATTGAAATATACATCATCAAGAGTGTCATGCAAATATTTTGTAATGAAAATATAATAATCAAGTGCATCAATTATAGTACAAGAAAGATAATAAGAAGTAGTTGTAACATTTTCCATAGCATTATATGCATACTTAAGCTTATTAAAAACACTAGATGCAAAATCCATAGACATTGTAACATTTTAAAGGGGAATATGGGTTGCCCCCAAAGATATAGGCATTGTAGACGTAGCAATATTGGGTATGGTCATAAAAGGTGCATCACTAGAGATAGGTGAGGGTATATGATTAACTAAAAATGTGGTAAAATGGTAGTTAATCTAATTAGGAACAACAGCAAATAACAATAAATGAAAGTAGTAACTAAATATAAGAAAGTGACCCAAGACAACTAAGTAAGCATAAATGTAAAACCCTAGAGTGCAAAAAGTGGAGTTAGAAAGAATGCTTAGTTGATTCGACGGGCTTGTTGGATTGTGTCATAGAGATGGCTAGAGAAACACAAGGAGGAAACGAACTGTGCTCGAGGTCCATAAAAGTGCATATCTGGGCAATCTAAGTGGATTGGGGTGCCTAAATAGGTACAAGGGCGCCTGTGGGTGGCCTAGTCTAAGATATGGGCGCCCTGGTCTGTGAAAAATACTCTATAAACCTTCCTCTTAAGTGTCGCTAAGTGATCGGTTCCTGCCTGTTCACTTCCTGCCACACTAACTTCGCTGGACTGTACAAGTATGTTGTTGGAAATCATAAATTAAAGATGAGACCTACAAAACCCCAAGACAAGCATCAAACCCCTTAAAAAGAAAGATGCATATGAATTGGTCGGACTGTCCTTAGCAGCCACAATGGTGGACTTACTAACTGAGTGTTACACTACATCTCAGACCCGATGTAGTTCTATGTGCTTGTGTGTCCAATCATTCCCTAGGATGTTCTTGTTATGTTCTTGTGTCAATTGCACTTTGTGAAAGTAGCGAGCAATAACTATGTGTAGAAAATGTAATAGAATGGTGGATAGAATATAATAAACTTCGCTCCTATGCAGTGTGATGCAGATGAACCATCCTTGTTCCTTTGTGATGGAGCTAGATGGATGCAAGTGGAGCCTTTGATGGATGCAACCTTAGGTGATGATAGCAGTGACTTAGTGCTTGGTCCCTCATTATGGTCACATAACTTTATATTTATATGGTTCTCTTGTTCTAATTTCATAATTAACCCCAAAAAGGCCAACCACAAGAAATATGAAATGTCCAAACATGGCTAGAAAGTGCCCAAAAAGTGGCGGGAAAGTGGAAAGAGGATCAGGGCGCCCTGACTGGGACCATGGCACCTGTCGGCACCCCAGTTCTAGCCTAGGTGCCCCAATACTAGCCTGGACGCCCCATTCAAATGAAAAATAGCATGGAACAACAAAAACAGACTGGACAAGTATGTGTCAGAGATCGGTAGTAATAACAGAAAGCAAAGTAAAATGACCAAAAGACAGGTGTTAATTAGTAATTTCTTCACTCAAAAAACATATGAATAGTAGTATGAAACTGAGACTAAAGAATGTTTAAAGTGCATGATTATGTGACTACATTTTCCCCCACTTTATGTTTGTGAACAGAAAGCTCGGTAACATAAAGTAGATAGAGATGTGTACCCGATAATCTATGTAGAGTGATGTAAAAATGCGTTGAAGGAGTAGACAAAGTGTGGAGTGACAAAAAGATGATAGAGCGTGGAAACTAAAGATGCAAAAGCACAAAAAAGTGAGGAGAGTGAACCTAGGGTGGAAACGCGTGTGTAGTTACTGATGTGCATGGTGTACCTACATGGTTAGTATCATGTGTATTTTCGCAAAAATGTCGTTGTTGTTTCCTACATTGTTGTAGTAGTTGTTGTTGACTACTTGTTTCTCATACAGACGGACCTATAAGGAAAAAACGATCAAGTAGTCAAATACGCATGTATATATGTAAAAACGCATATAAAAGATGCATGTATATGTATGTAAAAGTATGTAAATGTAAAATATGCAAATGAAAAATGGAACATGTGTACCTGATCCATGTTGAGATAAAAAGTGTAGAAAGAGGATATCCTATCCTGGGTTTTTTGGGTGATCTGACGCCATAAGACGAAGAATTGTAGGGAGGAAGTTGCATTATTCTCCAAATTGTAACTACTTCCCTGAAGTTGTATAAAGAGATCTTTGTACTGCCTAGTTTTTTGGGTGATCTAACGCCACTGGCTAAAGTAGTGTAGAGAGCAAGTATGTTTTATCCTCTAACTTGGCACTACTCCCCAGAATGTTAAGGACAATCATGTCTTGTAAAAGTCATGTTATGTACAGGGTTCGTAGACTGGTCTGAACCCACTCGATGTATAACCCACAATGCCAAGGGCAGAAACTGAACTGAACTGAATTGATGTAGAAGCGTTATATAGTATGTAAACCCCAAATGATGCCCCCCTCTTTGGGGGCACATGCAACATCACTGATAGGAGAATGCGGCCCCAAAATAGGACCAACCGCATGAACTCTGTAACTCTACCTTGTATGGGGAAATTTAAGCGCTTGGTAAAAACCAAGGCACGCACAAACAAGAGGCTAGCCAAAGACAACTATTAGTACGAACAAACATGCAATGTAAGCTACACAAATAGTGTATAAGCTACCAATCAATATAGTAATATAAACATGCAAGAAGACGAAGTAAGCCTCACAATGCGGGCTACAAACATGGGACAACACTCACGATGTCACAAGACACGTAAAGTCATCATGGCTGCATACAACAAACAAGTGTGGACACCAAACAAATGGCAAGGCCGCATACAATAGCAACCAGTAGACCCAAACAAGTATAAATAATAGATAATCATGGAAGAAAGCAATCTTGCAAACAAATGTTGCACATGAAGCACTCGTTATCATGTTAGTGTAGTCCTATTTTCCCACTCAACAACCCTAGACACGTTGAAACATCACTTAGACAGATCTAAGTGCTCACCCAAAACGCGCAAAGATACCAGGTCCCTCTTTTCTACTGAACCTACCACAGTGTTAGCATACATGCTCATAATAACCAAATTCCAAAGTGCATATCCCATTCTAACAAACAGATTCTTGAGCTCAAATTGGAAACACACATAATAAACATACAAATCACATAACAATTAGGCTCAGATTCACCATATAGTCACTGGTAACAGATACATCAATAACCAATATCCAGCCATAACGATCCATTATATTATTCCATCAAAACACATTAGCTGAATACACCATAGGAAATATCACAAAGTCATTTGCGCGCATTACACCAACAACATAACTTTGTTACAGCTCCAAAGCACATTATGTCTCTCTCTCTAAACCGTGCAAATCAATACATATATTCATATATGGTGTGGAGACTTGCCCTTCACCGCACATGCACTCTCAAAATAGGTTGAATGCTAAGAATAGCCATGCGTCGCTACAAAAGCAACTAAAGAAGCATGCAAGCTTCGCCTAATAATAGATCATCTATAATTGACTCTAGTTCTAATATTATTATTAGCTTCATGCGCATGTTCAAACTACAAGTTCTTTCCTTAAAAATAAACTCTTCTTGACTGCCCAATCCTCCTTACGTGTCGTATACTCCAAGTCTATACTTAGCCCCATATACCAAAAATTCACTAAGTCTTCTACCTTCCTGTCGTGATCCTTGTGCACATCTCCTTCTCTGTTCCACACGCAAACCCTTTCCTCCAACACATTCATCTCCTGCGTGTTTCTTCTGTAGCTTATCCGCACACTCAAGTATCACGGCATACTTCAATGACTTGGACATTTTCCGGTGCCAATAGTTAGAAAGAGAACCAATATGTCAGAAAGATGGTATACACCAACCAATATACTGTTGCTAAGTACAAAATGAAACAATAACACATGTGAGAGACAAATGTGGATGCCCCCAGTGACCAATGTAGGATGGGTAGAAGGCGAGTGTCTATACTACTATGTACCTTGGGATATGATAATATAATATATATGGATTGATGGAGATGCTGACATGTGGCACACATCCCTTTAGTTAGTTATATGGGCTCACATAGGAATTAATTATAGTTAAGGAAGGAGTAACTCCACAATCTCCCAAGATGGGAATCCACTTCAAGGGGGACACCTCCAATATACCTCTACCAAGTAGAAGACTCAACTCATACATACATTAATTACCCCTCATAATGATACTCACATCCTTTAAATAGGATGGGTAACACCTAATCCCAATGTAGATCGACCCATTACCCAATATAACTAATTCCTATGTGAGCCCATATAACTAATTAAGGGGATGTGTGCCACATGTCGGCATCTCCATCAACCCATATACATTATAATATCATATCCCATGTGAACCCATACATATAACTAAGGGGATGTGTGACATGTTGGCATCTCCATCAATCCATATATATTATATTATCATATCCCAAGGTACATAGCATATATTGTGTGAAAAGGACTTGTATCTATGATCACCACTAAGAAAAGGTGTGAACGTGCATGTGTGTATTGTATAGATAAGTGACATACAAGAGATCTAACTAGTATGTGTAATAAAGCGACCATATACAAGCAAATGCAAGCAAGAGTAAAAGTAACTAATATATGCAATATGTTGTGGATGGATGGAATGGAATGCAATATGGATGGTAGGAGCCACCTGCCCCCCAAGCAGATGGAAATTTACGCAGTGAGGTTCATTTGGTTTGCTCCCTCAGTAGTCAAGAAGGAACCATAAACGAGAGTGTGTCATCGGGAAATGATCGAAATGTGTGTTGTGTCTAACGCTTGGTGATGGATGTGCATGTGTGAGGATATGCAACCTAAAAATGATGTGACGTCAACCCTATAGTTGAAGTGTATATGACGACAAGATGATCGAAAGATTGATGATGTAAAGCGTGTATCACTACTAGATGAATAGAGGGAGTGGTGATGTAGCCTAAAGCGTAAACCACTACAAGATGAAGGGATAGGTGACCATTTAGCCTATAGCGTATGTCACTAACCTAGTAATGTCGCATGATATAATTTCAAGTGATGATTGTGTGTGTATGACAAGGTCCATTTGATTTGTAAACCCTCAGTACTCTAGTATGGACCGTGGGACTAGAGTGCGTCATAGGGTAGTGAGTGCAGCGCGTAGAGGACGATGTGTAGTATGTGTGATGATAAACGACCATGTGATGTGTAAGATGTGTAAAAATGCAATGTATAGTGTGTAATGTAAAATAGACTAGTAATGTGAGTGCGCGCGCAATATAGTATGTAAGATGAGGAGTATATAATGTAGACTCGAAAAGTGTGATACATGTGTAATGAGGACTAATATAATGTGTGATGATGTATATATGTGCAAATGATGTAGAGTGTATGATGTAAGGTGTAAGACATATGACGCGAGATGTGTGAAGAGACGCAATATGTAATGCCTATTATGCAGTGTGTGTGGTTCATGTGTAGTAAGTATCCCTCACAGTCAAGTGTGAACCAAAGCACAAGAGTGTGTCATCAGGTAATGATCAAAATGTGTGTATATGAATGTTCCTATGCTATGAGAGTGATGTGTGATAATGCAAGGATGAGAAATGCACTAATGTTAATGTGATGGGGGTGCGACATGTGTATGTTATAAGTATGTCATGTTGTGATGGACGATGCTACTAGGTTGGGGGGGAGAATGTGTTTAGATGTTATGCCCCCCAAGTGTGGAAGATGAAGGATGGATCATGTAATCGCTCATCTAAGGAGATCATCATTTTATGGTCAAAGTCTATGTGGATAAGCATTAGAGACCCGATAAGCAATGGTTCATGTGTAGTACAACCATGAGCATGCCAATAGTCATAGTGTGAACCGTAAGCACAAGAGTGTGTCATTGGGAATAGATATATTTCCAAAATGTGTGTATATGAAGTGTGCCTATGCTAATGAGTTAGTGATGTGTGATACCAGCAAAGATGAGACATGCCAGGACTATGTTAATGTATGAGTGGAGAATGCAACATGTGTAGCACCGTTAACAAAGTATGTTATGTTGTGATGGACGACGCTAGCCATAAGGGTTGGGGGGTGCAGAGAACCATGTTTAGATGTTATGCCCCCCAAGTGTGGAAGAGGTGGTAAGGATGGATCATGTAATTTCATTCTAAGAGATCGTCAGTTTCAGGGTCAAAGTCATGTATGATAACCATTAAGAGACCTGATAAGCAATAGTGTATGTGTTGATCATGTAATGAACCTATTGATGCGCAAATAAGGTACATACCCATGGAGGTAACATAGTTCCTCATTAGTGAATGGAGGAAGATGAAAGAACCATGCGCATACACTGTTTATAGACTCCTGGTATAGTACCATAACATTAATAGATGAAAGGTTCTTGAATTTATATTCCCCAAGGCCATTCTGAGTATAAAGTAAGGAACACAAAGGTTTGGAAAAGATTTAAAATAGGGTCTAGAGTCTCCATGCGATAGTAATCAAGCCATTGAGTTGGCCTAATGTGAGTGTCAGTAAGAGCGAGGAATGCATAATAGATCAACGTGTGAAATCTCAAGATCATTTGCAAGCCATAAGCAGCAATAATAGTTGTATAGAAACCATTTAGTATATTGATAGGAGACAGTAGTGAGTGAAAAGAGAAGATAGAGGTCCTCAACAAGCAAAGTACTGAGTCAAAGCTAGGACCATGTATGTGAGCAATGATAGTAGTCATCATAAGTAGGAATCGAATGGAATATGTTCCCAATGGGTAGAATCATTCAGTGAAGCAGTAGACTGACCAATGTAATATGTGTCGAGACTTGTTAATGAAGGATACATTGTGAAGGTGGGATAGGTGATAGAGTGACAGGGTCCATGGACTGGATATTTGCCCCTGATTTCTGGAATCATAGCAGTGAGTAGTATGTTCAGGTAGCCATCATGCAAGAAATTTAACATTTGGTCACACAAGATGGCACTGCTTGCAAGTACATGGTAATCCAAGGTTGTTCGTAACATAAGATTGAATTGAAAAAAGGTATCTATCTGTAGTATCAATACGTGGAATAGGAAGATTAGTATCAGGAGCATGGTTCCTAAACATGTACTGGAATGGGTCGCGGTCACGAAGAACTCAGATGATACTCAATGCCTTCATAAAAATGAGGGTATCACTAACACAATGGTGTTTTACACTAGAAGCAACAGACCTACATAAGCATGATAGCCATGGTCTACCAAGAAAACAATTGTAAGAAACTGGTGCTAATCAATGACAGTGATGAGAACATTGTGTTGACAGTTATGGGCCCTGTAGTAAATGGTGTAAATGTTCATCAGTGACCAGACATTGCATGTGATGAACAGAACCATCATAGTGCACTGAAGTGAGAGGCGTGATGGACTAACATGCACGAGTGGAAAGACCTATCATTTTCTATATGGATATGACATAGGACATAGATTCTAGCTTAGATCCATTATCAATCTAAAGTGCGCTTGATACCCATATTTCATGAATGTGAAATCATAATATGCATATTTTTAGGTGGGTCATTAATCAAATAGTGTTTACAAGTCGGCGGAGAAGATGCCTAAGTAATGGGTGGACGGATGGGAAGCGGGTGTTGAGAAAATGCATCTACAAACGAGTTTTATATACATGAGTCAGATAGATGCATACCCTAGGCAACGAATGTGGGTAGTATGCTAGAAGGTGTTACACTTTATACCATGACATCAGGGTACGTAGAGCACTATAATCAGTAACCTTAGTAGATAAGTCATGATAAGACTAGATTCTAGTCATGACAGAGAGTGTGAAGATCATGATCATGTGAAAGAATGTGGAGTACATTGGGTTCACCAAAATGATTAACTAAAATTTGTGGTAAAATGGTAGTTAATCTAACTAGGAACAGCAACAAATAACAGTAAAATGAAAGCAATAAGTAAATATAAGAAAGTGACCCAAGTACAACTAAGAAAGTAAATAATTAAAACTCCTAATAGTGCAAAGAAGAGTTAGAAAGAACTTCAACTAATATCGATGAGCTTGTTGGATTGTGTCGCAGAGATGGCTGGAGAAGTATGAGAAAACAACTATTGTCGAGGTCTAGAAAAGTGCAAATCTGGGCAATCTAAGTGGACTGGGGTGCATCTAAATAGGTACAGAGGCACCTGTGGGCACCCTAGTCTAGAGATATAGAGCGCCTTGGTCTGTGAAAAAACTCTGTAAACCTTCCTCTGAAGTGTCATCACTTGATGGTTGTATGCCTTTGATTCCTATCACACTAGCTTTGCTAGACTGCAGTATGTCGCTGGAAATCTAAAATGAAGATGAGACCTACAAAACCCCAAGACAGAAGCATTAAACCCTAAAAAATAAAAATGCAAATGAAGGGGTCAGACTATCCTCAGCTGTGACAATGGTGGACTTACTAACTGAGCATTGCACTACATCTCAGATCCGATTGTAGTTCTATGTGCTTGTGTGTGCAATCATGCCTTAGGATTCTCTTGTGTCAGTTGCACTTTGTGAAAGTAGCGAGAAATAACTATGTGTAGAAGAATGTAATAGAATAAACTTCCCTCCTATGCAGTGTGATGCATATGAACCAACCTTGTGCCTTTGTGATGGAGCTAGATGGATACAAGTGTAGCCTTTGATGGATGCAACCTTTGGTGATGGTAGTAGTACTTAGTGCTTGGTCCCTCATTATCATCGTATAACTTTATATTTATATGGTTCGCTTGTTCTAATTTCATAATTAACCCCGAAAATGCTGACCACAAGAAATATGAAATGTTCCAACAACTAAAAAGTGCTCAAAAATTGGCAGGAAAGTGGGAAAAGGATCAGGGTGCTATCGACACCCCCGGTAAAATGCAAAATAACTTGGAATGACAAAAAAAGATTGGGCAAGTATGTGTGAGAGGTCAAAAGTAATGACAGAAAACAAAGTAAAATGGCCAAAAAATGAGGGGTAATTAGTACTTTCTTCACTCAAAAACCATATGAATAGTAGTAAGAGACCGAAACTAAATAATGTCTAAAGTGCGTGATTTTGTGACTACAGTATAATATCATGAACTAGGGTCTAACACCATATGTAAAATCTAGAGGCACGTCATCAATAGTAGCAGGAAAAATATTCATGAAATTACTAGGAGAAGCAAGTGTGTCATTTCAAATATTGGGAATATGTTTTAGTACAATAAGATAAACATATTTAATTTAATTTGTGTCAATTGTGAGCATAATAAACTTGCAAAGCTAATTGAAATAGACTAATACCTAGTATTCTAAAAGCTAAGCCAAATCTACTATAGAACCATAAGATAAGAGCTTAAGGGAAAACAACTTCTACAATGCATGAACATGATAAATCCATTAAATTTCAAGCCATTCCCACTCTTTGAGATTGCTACCTAATGAATGAACCTAATTAGATCACCTAACAATCAAATTGGTGTTGTTTCCTCAAGAATTAAAGATGATATCTCACCAAGAAATGGCTACAATGCCATTTTTGGATCTTTCCATGCTCTTCAATTTGAGAGAATGGATGCAAGATGAAGAAGCTATTTCCAACAATGGAGAATGGCTCAAATCAAAATGCCTATACTTTTCACTAATGAAAATGAGGTGTAAGAAGAAAGGTAAGGAGGAGGGTTCCTTATATAGCTTGCCAGTTTAGGTAAGGCTAGCAATTCGGTGGATGTGGGATAAATCCCAAAGAAGAAATGCAAAGGATACACATGTTTAATAAAGGATGTGCACTTTGTGGGAGTTGAAAGGGGTTAAATTAATAAAAGGTGATTAATTAATAGGTAGGAGTAAGCTTATAGAAGCTAATTAGAGGAAAATTAGTATGATTTGGGGGATGTAAGAGGGGAATTTGATCCAATAAACAATGATTTATTGATTTAGAGTAGCGAGCGTAATTTAATTAACCCAAGTAGAAGTGGACATTAATTAACGAAAGTTGTTAATCAACATCCTAAGTGATAGGAAGACTAATAAATTAGTGAAATGTAATTAATTAACATGAATAAAGGGAAAATGGTGGTTTATTGCTGAAGTTTCGTCAATTGACCAAAAGGGAGTGAAGATCGTGGTTAATTAGCGAAGTTTCATTAATTGACCCAATGAGAGGAGAAGATGTGTTTACTTGACGAAGTGTCGTCAATTGTCCAAATGACGGGAAAGAAGATAGTTAGTGCAATTTAAGTATTAAAACTGGCGTAAGTAGGATTTTAGGTGTCTACATTTTCCCCTCTTTAGGTGTGGCGTAAGTGACACCACTTCAAAGATAGTAGATAGGTACAAACAAGTAAATTTTGAAGGGGATAGAAGAAAATTTAGTAGAAAGAAGGATGGCCCCTCGAGTGTCGATCGGGTGATGGAAGAGGTCAATTGACGATAAAAAAAGATGAAGGAAACAGATAAAAGAAATGTGAAAGGGGAGGGGATGATAAAATTTGATCCCTATTACCCCATAGTGATTTGGAAGAATAATGTTGATAGAAGAAAATGATAGTGAAGAACTTGATAATGAAGAAGAATTAATATGAAGAGAAATGGAAAAACTTCTCATCTAGATGATGTAAAAACAACTTTATTTCATCATGTTGCTCATATGATCTACATCATCGGCCCTTATTAAAATTGACAAGCATATAACAAAAGTGTATAATAACATGAAAAGCTATAATACTAGCATTTGTTCATTTCTAAAATACTAACTCAATGCAACATACATAACGCAATGCAATACGATAAAGTACACAAGATAACCTAACAAGGAAACAAGTATAAACACACATACTCAAACAAACAATGTTCAAGAAGGTTGCACAAATGTTTATGTTATCAAACCTCAATTTTGACATGTGCGAATTAACGAAAAGGGTTAAGAATGACACCCCTAAGAAAGGATACATATGAGGCAAATAAGTGAAGGACGTAGAATTCCAATGAAAAATAAATCGTGCACTATGAAAATTACCTAAGCAATGCATTTGTGTAAGGGAAGACAAATATAACAAGCAAACCAAATTTTTTTGATGGAGGGTATATCCAAATGATCTACGAATCATGCACAAGAATACGTGAGAATAAAAGAAAGATGTTTTATAGGATAATTTTTGATGTTTGAGTACAATGCGTTGGACACAGGCTTCAGTTGTGTGCATGCTTGTTGCCAATTTTTCAAAAAGTTTGAATATTACAACTTTTTTTTGGATTTTTGAATGCTTTACCAATTTTTAGGATTTTTGATTTTTTTTTACAAATTTTTAAGATTTTTGATTTTTTACAATATTTTATAGGATTTTTTATTTTTAGGAAGAAAATTAGTTAGATGAATGACAATGTATGTGGTTGTTGCCAAAAAATGTTGGGGAACAAAAAATATGCCCTATGTAGCAGAAAGGGTTGCCGGGAAGCAAAAACATGCCCCGACGTAGCAAAAATGGGTGAAAATGACTATTTATCAAAAATAATTATCACGAGTGAGTGCTAGAAGAATGTAGAAGAATCACGGTAGTTATCTAACCCCTGGGGGGTGAGAAAAATGAAAAATTAGGGCAAAACGGATATATATATCAGGGTCGGGAGGGTGAAAAACCATCGCGACGAGTTATTGTTACCCTAACCCTTTACAATTTTTCTTTTGATTTTTCTCTGACATGCGAGAGAAGTGGCTCGAGTTTAGGGCCGTATGAAAAGTGCTGACATAGTTTGAGAGTACACGAGGCTTCCTACCGATGAACCCCGAGTATGTAACAGAAAAAAAATAGTTTTGAGCTCATTTAATTGCATTAATTTATTGTAGAAGAATGTGTGACAACATTAGCGCGGCCCTTGGGGCACGTAAGCGGGGGTGCATGAGTGTGAAGGTGGCACATACGTGGGTGCGTATGTGTGAAGGTAACACATATGTGGGCATGTGAGGTGGAGGTAGAGCATACACGAGTGCGTATACGTGGATGTAGGGCATACGCATACGTATACGTCAAAAGAGAGGCGTTAGAGTGTAATTAGAAAAAATTAGTGAGGGTGTGCAAGTGTGAAAACCCAAATGCGTTGGTGTGAAAATGGGGGTGTTAGCATTAGGGCTAGCTAATGCTAAAATGGGCACGCTAGCGTTAAAAGGCAAGCGCTAGCATGAATGGTCAGTTTTGGATAACCCTAGAAGAATTTAGAAATTTATAGAAGAACCTAGTGATGAGTAGCAGGAAATTAGATGATTTGTTCTAGAAGAAATGATGTTAATAAGTGGTTTTCCTGATCTTGTAGATTGACTTACCTAGATTGGTGATGCAGGAGCAACATGCGTGAATTCGAGCCTTCGTGAGACCTTCTCATAGCGTGAGACGATTTATCTTGAGATCACTTTATACATTACCATGGGTTATCGTACATGGCTCACATGCCATAGATTTCTCTTTATCACAGCCTTCTCATGGCCTTATTGGAGAGATGGCACGGTGAGAGCCATAAATTTAATATTTATGACCATAAAGATGAGTGTCACATTGGAGGATGTGTAACACATACTGAGAGTGCCTATCCAGGGCCAATAGATTACATATGATGATGATCATGACCGCATTCTACAGTGCATTAGGGAGATGTTTTCTCTACCTGACATACCGCGCTAGGGTATGTCAGTTCATCTATACAAGTGCTTTAATGATCATGGTCTTTCTCATGTACCATTTTACCTGATGGCTCTTGTAAGTGGTATTTTGCTGCCTGACAAGACAGGTGCACACTTCCGCTTAGGTCTCGTTAGATTTATACATTGTCTCATTAGTGGAGAGGTATATTGTTGGTGTCAGTGCATTCTCACACATTTTTACTGGGATATATATTGCACATTTTCACCCCTTAAACCCACTAGTTGTACGAGCTAGGGCTCACGATGAGCCTTCTATGATGGGTTGGGTGCTAGTTAGAGATGACATACGATCTCATATTGAGACACAACATATTATAGGAAAATATTCAATGAGATCTAGCTACGCATGGTGACATGACACCCCTACAGATTATACCAGTGGCCCAAGGATTTTGTAGAGCTCAACACAATAGAGGTTAAACACTTTATTATTGGTAGTTAGGACTATATCACTGAGTGGTACAAAGTAGATCAGGTGTAGAGACAATTTGGCCATGTACAAGGAATCCCAGGTGATGAGATGTGGCATGGTCGTAGGTCCAGAGAGACCTTTGATATAGGACCATGGATTAGACCACTGATGAGCTTGAGAAAATTTTTGACAAGTGGTTATATAGTCTTGGATTGCATTGCCCCAGGTAGTTGATCCAACGATGACATATGCCTACGTAGCATGGTATGTTATAGTGCTTCTACAGAGATTGACTATCCCACAAGCTGCCATATAGGCAGGGGTCATAGCAGTAGCAAAGGGTTTATAGGGAAGGGCTCTTAGAGCCAGAGCACAGTAACAAGTACAACAAGTTTCCCAATCAGATCTGCAGGTGCAGGGCCAAGGTCCACATGTTCAGATGCCTATACAGCCCCAGATTCCAACATAGGAGGATATCCCACAAGTTTCATTACAACAGGTTGTCCCCCAGGTACAGTTTCCACAGGGACATATCCAGATTCCATAGGTGCCCTTGTTACCGCCATATATCATGATTCCACCACATAGTCTGCCTAGGGATGGATGGGATGGAGAATATGGGGTAGATGGAGGAGATGAAAAAGATGGTTGGGATGGATGGGGGTCCCCACCTCACATTATATTAGGTGGAGGATGGAAAGTATAATACATGTTACCGCAACAATCTCCTCTGAAACAGGTTATTCAGCTTCTAGGTGATCTAGCTTCCTTGACGCAACAATTATAACATGTAATCGCAGAGAGGGATTAGTTGTAGGCTGAGTTGGTGAGGATGAGAGTGGAGCGCAATGTGCTCCAGCAGGAAGGGACAGAAACATGAGTCCCAGATCTAGTGTTTGAGTGTGCTTCCATCACTGGTGAGGCCAGTTATTATAAGATACCATATAATGGATCCATTCCAGTGGGTCAAAGGGCCTTGGATTACAATCAACTAGCTAACATCCACTCAAGATCAATGTCATATAGGCCATCTCAGTCGATGAGATCAATACAATAATTGTTAGCTTACCAAGGAGTTTCCACACGATAGATGCCACCTCCCGGACTTGGGCCAGGAAGTCCCAACATGGGTGAGAGTCATGGGTGACTCTTTTTATGATGACATATTTAGATATGTACCTTTTTTTAATGTACACCTCAATATGAAGGCATATTTTTGAGATGATGTATATGTATTGTTTTTAGTTATACCTCGATATGAAGGCACATTTTTTATCCATGTCCATGATGACATACGTTGTATCTGATGATTATGTACTGAGACACATTTTATATGGACATTGATATATTGGTTATAGTTACATGATGATGATGGACTTTATTATGATTTATGATTGTATCACATGTGTTTGATTTATGAGATAACATTTGATTATATCACATTTTTTTGATGAGATATTTATGATTGTTCATGCTTTTAATTTTGGATATTGGTGAGGGGCGATAAAAGGTGATCCCTATTTCCCCATTGATGATATGGTAAGATGATAGTGGCTTAGCATACATGTTGGATGTTTATTTTCATTATGATGTAGCTTAGCCATTAATGATGATATATGATATATGTGATGATAGATGTGATGATAGATGTGATTATATAGATGATAATGTGATAACAAATAACGTACAAGTAACAAACAAGCACAATAAAAGTTAACAAATTTACACAATAAAGAACTTGAAAACATAACTATGTACATATATATACAAGCATGCAAAAAACACTAAATATAAACAAGTAAGAATGAAACTAATCAAGGAAAGAATAGACCAATCTAAGAAGTATGTTAAGCAACACACTATACAGAATGTATAAGCAAGTAAGTAAAGCTATACAAGAATGTAAAAAAAAGGAAGCAAAACAAGAAACAAACAAACAAACAACTAAGAAAAGCACTACTATGTTTTTGTGGGATAGATTCAAGACATTTTGCGCTATTTTTGGGAGTTTTTGGAAACAATGTTCTATTGTTTTTGCATTTTCTATGAAACTGTTTTCTAATGTTTTGAGATTTTCTAACCATATTTAGATTTTTTTGTGATTTTCCTAAAAGCTTTCAAAGCTATGTTCAAGAAAACAGAGAAACATGGATGCCCCCGGAATTAGATGGGAATGTACATGGGCAGATGTTGATTAACTAAAATGTAGAATTTTGTACTATTCTAAGTTAATCTAAACAAGTAACAATAATGGAATAACTGGTATAAATTGAAATGTAAAAGCTAAATGATTTTAATTGATATTTAAATGAAATGAAATAATGAAAATAAGAGAGATAAGATACTAACCAAAAGATGACTTACCTCGTTGTGATTACTGGACTCAATAAGATGATATGCAGATGGAGTAGAGTGTGAAGTGTTACCCAGATAATTGTAGCAACTGAAGATCCGACTAGACTGGGGCGTCTGAGAGAGGACCAATACACCTGTGGGTGCCCTGGTCTATAGTCTTGGCACTCTAGCCTGCAGAAATGTTCGGGATTTGAATTTGACAGTGTCATTAGATCTTCGCAATATCTTAGTCTTTTTCTCATAGTTTTCACAGTGGTTCCACTTATGTCACTGTAAACTAGTGATGAAGATCTACCTGCAAAACCCCATACAAAGCATCAAACCCCTGGAAAAAAAAGAAAAAAATGAAGGTGTCAGGATGACCTTAGCTACCACAATGGAAGACTTACAACTAAGAGTTGCACTACATTCTAGCCCCAATGTAGTTTTATGTGCTTGTGAGTGTAATTGTGTGTCTAGGGTGCCCTAACGTCAATGACGCAAAAGTAGGGGGAAATAACTAGACGTAAAATGAAAATGGTGGATGGAATAAAATGAATACAACCATTTCCCCCTATGCTTGTGTGATGCAGATGTAAATGATGCCCAAATGCAGTCCTTTTCCTTAGTAAATAGTTAGCTCTTGATAGTAGATAGTCTGCCCATAAGATAGTAGGTATGTTATATTTATATAGGGATATCTTGCTCAAATTTCGACACTAATGACCCGACATGCCGACTAGTACCTAGGGGAATGAGAAAACAAGACATAAAGACAAACCTCGAAACTTTAAATTAGACACAAGTGTTTTTAGGACCAGGGCGGCTAAAAAAAGGACCAGGGCATCATCGGGCGCCCCAGTACCTTTCTAGGCGCCCTAGTAAGAGACTAGAGATGACAAATGACCAAATACCGACAACTAAGACTCCCTGAGAGAAGACCAAAACTATGCAAACAATTTACGATTGTGCAAGAAAAATGATGACGATGACCAACTAACTAATGACAGGACTAGCAGATGAACCATTAGTGAATACTTTTCTTACTTGAGATCCATATAAAAAATAACATACTTGACGGTATAAATGTAATAGTAAGTGCGTGATTGTGTGACTACAGTTTCCCCCACTTTATGTTAGTGAGTAGTGTTAATGCAAAATCACAACACCTCCAAATGAGTTCTAAAAATTGCTTTTCTAAGGAAGACTCATTTGGTGTGATTGCATAACATTGAACTTTCACCAAGGTGTGGGACCTTGCAAAAATGGAAAAGCTCTCCAGATTAAAGGTTGGTTCCTTATTCCTTTGTTTAGGTGCATACGTAGAAACTTGCAGAGGGTCTGTTCTTAATCATAATCTAAACTTTACCAAGGATACATGCATAAAAGGATTACAAAAATTAAAACAAATCTAAACTATGAGGTGATGCACCAAAGGAATGATGAAAACTTGTTTTGCTAATAGACACAAACCAATAAAATGCATACAATAAATAAGCATAGATAGCTAGATATGTAATGGGAGACCAGATGAAAGCAAAAGAGACAAGAGAGGATCTAAAATCGATCACAGACATGTTTTATTGCTCTGTAGATTGATACAGTCCATTACAAAGTAGCCAAGATGTAGAAACGTATTACAATTTTAGTGGAAGGCTTGTAACCCCACAGATCCCTTTGCTAGAAGGAGGAGAGAGCCTACAAAACAAAGAATGTCTAACCCTTTATAACTAATCCTGCCCCCGTATTTTAGATTCAACCTAAAAGAAGAAAAGAGAGAAAAGCGGGAAAAGCAGGTTGAAGTTCAACCACCGTTGTTAATGCCTCTGGTGAAATATCTCCCCCAAATTTGTCATTGCTGCATAAATCCTTGGTTCAATGCCTTGAAGGAAGAGGAAGCGATGGAAATAGATCAAATTTGATCTGGTTGTTTAGACAGATGGATCCTGCATTGAAATCCCGAAGACGTTTCCTCCATTTTTCTTCACCTAACCTCTTCAAAATTAAAATTCCAGGCCTCCATGACATGGGTGAGGCTGAGGTCTTTCAAATGGCATCAAATTTGCAATATTTCGATCCCTGAGTCGAAAGATACACCCCTCAAAGTTTGTATCAGGCCTGTATAGGAGGGCGGGAAAAATAGCTCAAAAAATGGGTCCCCTTTCTTTCGATTCCTACTTGGCTTTGACTCGGGCCTAGATGCTGACTTTTTCCTTGGGCGGAGTTACGGGCCATTTTGTAACTTTTACTCCTTTTGAGATAACAAGGGGCAAAGAACCAACTTTTTCCCAGATGGTCCACTTTTGATTTTGTTTCCTCTTATGCGGGATCATGGTTGATCTAATATTTAGCACAGGGGCGAAATATGGATAGCAAGTAGAAAGCTTGGTAACATAAAGTAGTTAGAGATGTGTACCTAAGAGAAATCTGGAGAAGCCCATGTTATATTAGAACACGTAGAAGTGGTAGTAAAAAGCATGCCGAAAGAACCATATAGGGTGTCGAGTCATGGATCAGCGGGTTGATCCATGCAACGTAGTGAAAATCATAATGTCACAATGAAGTATACTAAATGAGAGTGATGATTAGAAATGTTAGAGGATTTTGAATGTTGTATGATGATGATGAGATGGGGTAGGGAGTGATTAGTTCCTCACCCAATGCATGTATATGAATAATCGACTGGAGGATTTGGGTGTCCAGTTGGCAGAGGAAGAGTGTAGGGAGAAAAGTGTGTTATATTCCAATATCTAACTACATCCTCAAGATCTAGTCATTGCAGATGGACTCAGATCAAAGATGTTCTGGTTTCTGGATCCAGAAAATTTTGATCACACAGTTGACCCATACAAGAGTGGTATAGGAAAGGAACTCTTGCTTCCACTCCACGGGTGTTATCGCCTGATGGCTTCCTAGTTGAATGTGATGATGGCTTCCAAGTTAGGTCATCTGGAAGCAAATCACGAAAGATGTATGATGGCTTCCAAGTTAGGTCATCTAGAAAAAAACACAAAATGTAGAATAGCTTCCCAAGTTAGGTCATCTGGGAAAGTAATGAATGTAATCTCCTAAGTTAGGTCATCTAGGAGGCTATACGTAACTCCCAATTTAGGTCATCTGGGAGGCCAATTGTGTTATATTGTATTGATGATATGATTTTGATTGTTAGACATTTGAACTCGTTGATTGATTGATTGATTATTTTGATTTGTTACTCGTGGAGAGGTTTTACATTAGCTATTTACCCCTAGATTTGGTGATTAAGGGGAATGATAGATAGAATCGGTGAATTTCATATGGAAAATATTAGGGGGAAGTAGTGAAATGTCACATAGAAAAATTTGTATATTTGTTGCCCCTAGATTAGGTCATTAGGGGGAATTAATGGTGAAATGTCACGCAGTGAATTAGTAAATGTTTTGGAATTATTGCATTGGTAGTATGTTATAAATGCATGGTGATATAAGGGGAATTTATAGGATGACCCCAATGATATGCCCCCCTTTTGGCGAAAGGGGAAGTGATGAAAAGAACGAACACTAAGCCGAAAGTAAGTACGAAATAGATAAAAAGTGATAGAAATTACCAAAAATGTGTATGAATTGGATGGAAGAAAATGTCAATGAGATATATTGTATGTGTAATGGTGTATTGTATGATGGTAGGTAGAATTCTAGAAAGAACGTGCAAAAGGGGTACAAATCAGAGTAGAAACGCTCAAGATATGACAAAAACAATGTAGTGTGTATTAGTTGTGAGAATAGGCACAGAATAATGACTATAGTAAAGTAAGTGAAACAAGGAACTATAAATAGTAAAGTGAAAAAGTAATTAGTCACTTCATTTGTTGTTTGCGTGATTGTGGAAGTGAGCAGGGAGGTGACTGAAAATGCTGCAAGTGAGAGCAGCACGTCCTACCCAGTTTGAGAGGGTGGTGACCACCGTAGCATCACGCACGACTGCAGAGTTGGTAAGTGACTTGATTTTTCGAAAAATGTATGGTGTATTAGTCATTTG
Organism: Taxus chinensis; assembly: GCA_019776745.2. NCBI lineage: Eukaryota > Viridiplantae > Streptophyta > Pinopsida > Cupressales > Taxaceae > Taxus > Taxus chinensis. The sequence continues at coordinate 589,266,955 of CM034154.1, read as the reverse complement.
TATTGAATTTTGTCAAATTTGAGAATTTTGATTTTCTCGACATTTTGGACCTGGACAAAAGTGGTGAGGGCGCTAGTGACCCCTAGGACAGGAGTGCCTAGAACTGGGCGTTAGTGTCCTGCTTCTGGATGCCCCAGTCCTGCATTTGGGTGCCCTGGTCCAAAATGTGTGTATTTGGTGTATAATGATGAAAAAATAAGATTTCTAATGTAAATGAATGTGATAAGCGTGTGTATTTGTACTTATAAGGTGTTCTAATGATGTGTTTGTTGTTGGTTTGTGTTATGTAGAGGGATATTCACTCGAGGGAGTTCCATGGAGGTCGTCACTTGAGTACTTTGCTTGGATTGGGCCTGTCAGATGAGGATTGGGATGTCATGGATTGTGTCAGCCTTGTAGGCACATAACACAGATGGGGGATGTGCCCCATAATATGTTGATGTTGATTGCACTATGCGAGAGGTGGTGTGTAGATACATGTACATTTTGGTTTCCTATAGGGGAGATGACTGTGAATTTGGAGGATGTGTATCATATACTGTGGTTTCTTGTTGTCAGTGAGAGAGTACAGGTGATGCCATTAGAGGATATGGAGAGGTAGATGTGAGCTGTGAGATGATACTTTGTGGGGACTCAAGTACCTATTGAGGCCCATATATTCTAGATGTTATTATGAGGTCTGGTGTTCCACACTTGCTGGAAGTTCATAGGAGTTGTTATTGCTTCATCTATAGTAGTGGAGGGAGGTGGTGTAGGCATCTTGTATAAGATGCACGATATATGCTAGTGTATAGAGGAGGAGAGTACGAGATATTCATGGGTGCAGTGTGTGTTGGCCCACCTATATAGAGATATATACTCAATTTACTCATGATGAGCATGGAGGGGGGATAAGAGCTACTCCGTTATTGCATTTGTGGGCGTATGAGCACATAGCAAGTGTTGAGGCCAGTTGGAGGCCCACGAGCAGAGTGGGTTAGACCCAAGATATATGCTAGGAGGTGGGTCAATATTCATGGGTGTAGGATGGATACAGATACCTACAGGGCACTAATAGATAAGATAGGGCCCAAGGGAGTTACATGGAGGCCATACGTGATTATGGAGGATGACCCGAGGATGTTGTAGAGTTGCGGTGTATTCAGAGGACTATGTGGTTAGAGGATCAATTCCCAGGTGTGGTCAAGTTGTTCCAGGTGGAGAGGGTATCACGTCAGTTTGGTATGGCTCAGGATGTGCCCCAGAGCCATATATATGGTTGAGAGCTATTAGGGCACCGAGGAGGGTTGGGGCTAGACCAGGGCCCACATTAGAGTAGCTTGCACCTCTCGGTCCAGATGAGGTAGATGCGGCGATAGAGGTGATAGATGTCAAACGATGCTAGTATCATATAGGAGTACCGTGCATTGTGGACGACACATCGATGGGTATTTTTATTCCCATTATTTGTAGGTCCAACGGGGTTACCACATGTAGGAGGAGAAGAGAGGGGGAAGCACATGCCCTAATGATGTGGCAATAATGATAACAGATCATAAGTATCTATATATGTGGTTGTGTTATGCATGTTGTTGTTGGTTTATGTTTTAGTAATGGTTTTCTAATGTGTTGTGTTATTTGTTTTGTAGGTGATGCATATTGGTCCCTGATAGTCGACACATCCATCTTTCACCTTGACATAGAATGTGCTGACAATATACTTGGTGGAGGCATATTGAATGAGTGGATGAGATTGCGGGTAAGCATGCCCATTTATTTGAGCCAGTGGCCATAGCAGCAACAACATGTACTATATTTCTATCCGAGAGGGACGAGGTATGTGAGGAGACTCAATGAGCTAGAGAGGCATTGGGTGGTGGTCCCCTAGCACAGGATGTATTTTCTCGATATGTGGATTTACAGTGTCAGTTCTCAGAGTAGTCTACAAGAGAACACCTTGTTCTGTAGGAAAGTGGAGAGGTATCGAGGTTGTGAACAATGAACCGAGTTAGTGGTGAGGCATCTAGTTCTAGGGATCTCACAGTACCCGAGAGCGATAGTGATGATGAGTTGTGATTATCCCAATTGTATATGATGTAGGGGAGTTTTCCCCCAATGATGATTTTTTTGCTACATATGTATGGACACATGTGATTTATATGTGATGGTCTTATTTTGTGTTGTATCGATGTTGTATGAGTTGGTGATTATTGTTGGAATGTATGTGATGTTTTTTTATATTGTTAGTGTTTATTGATGTAATTTCACAAATGATGACATGTAATGTTAGTGATGATGAATGTTTATTAAATGGAATTTGTAATGTGTGGTTAGTATGATGATGATAGGAAAGTAAATGTAAAAAGAGATGATGTATGATTATTGAACTAATGTGTTGTGATGAATGTGTGTCGTAATAATGTAATGTAATCATAATGTGTTAATGGGAATGGGGGGAAAGTAATGATGCCCCCTAATGTATGGATGATTAGGTTCATTTAATTAAGATCCCTCAATAGTCAAGAATGAACCATGAAAAGTAAGAGTGCATCATCAAGAAATGATTGGGTGTGATAGATGAACGACGGAGCGCATGATGAAAGGTTCTTAAAGAAAAATCCCTCAATAGTCATGTAAGAACCGTAAGAACACAAGTGTGTCATTGGGGGGTAAGGTGATAGTAATCACCTACCAAATACCAAGGTGGTGCAAGCAGTGGAAGCATGTGGAATGGAAACAACATGAGTGTATGAACCAAACTGAATGTCATATGGAGTTGTGGTGGGATGTGTGAGAGTGGAGTGTTATGGAAACCAATGTGAAGTAGCATCATGATGCAGTGGATAATGTGAATGCGATGTGATGGATGAAGTGAATGTAATGGATGTGATGATGTAGCAGTGTATGGACACAGTGGAGAACACGTATGAATAACAAACTATGGTGGACGTATCATAACCTGAGTACCATATGTAGGAGATGACTCAATTGTAGTAGAAACTCTATGATAAGGGAGAGGAGAGATGGATCACTCATGTGAGTGAGAGCTAAAGGAGATGATGCCCTTATCCTCTAGTTGTTGTAATCTATCATGAAGGGAAAGAAAATCATTGTCCCTATGGCCATTTATATGATGATAATTACAATAAGGTTGGTCACGTTGACACTGTAATCAATGTTGTAAATGATGTTTGTTGGAAGGTAGGAAAATTAATCACTCAGTAAGTAAGACACACAGCACATCATGTGGTTGAGCGTGATGAGAGAAGTAAAAAGGCTCACGTGACCTAGGTGGAGTGGTAGGAGGAGTAGCTGTCATGGAGCCGGAGAAGGAGTATGCTTTTGTGGTGGAGTGGGTTGAGCTTGTTTTCTTTTCTTGTGAGGAAAAGATGGAGACTGTGTAGGATGCTCAACTGAAGGAAATGGTGGAGAACTAGATGAGGCAATAGTCAGTAGAGATGTGTGGAGGATCTATGATGTGTGTTGAGAGAAGATCTTGTTCTAAGTCGATAACTTTATAGCATAGAAGAATGAATTACTCACATGTATCATATTGTAATCATTGTCTTGAGTGATGGAATTAGACCATGACAGAAAATGAATTGCTTCTCAAGATCTATAGGTTAGAATACTAACTGATGCATACAAGCATTGAATCATAAAATATAACCTTTGATAGGTTCAGATGAGCCTTGATGTAGAGTAGGTAAGTGGTCATAAGTAATTTAGGGCCATTGTTGATTATAAACCGATGGAGGAAAGCATCCTCCATGTCATAGAAAGTACTAATGGACCCAAAGGGGAGATGAGTGTACCATTGTAATGCCTCATCAATAAGACTATAGTGAAAGGCCTTAAGTAATAATCTATCATTAGAATAAGAGGCCATAGCCATACGGTAATGTAGAAGATGAGCATGAGGGTCACCAATACCATCAAAACATGTGAAAGTAGGCATGGTGAAGTAATGAGGGAATGCAAAATTATGAATCTTCTTAGGGACAAGGTTACCATGTGAATGAATTATTGTCAATGGAATCATAGTAAGCCCTACTTTCTAAAGTGAGGGAGTGAAACTTGAGATTATAACTGACCTACACATGCATGATAGAGATGATATCTTGTGAAGGAATGGTGGAAGATGGAAATAATGTATTAATGGTTGTAATTTGCCATTATGCGTGTTGTCATAGGGATATTCATATTAAAAAGATGCTTTATAATCCGATGCTACGGGATTTATATGAGCAAGTATATGCTATAGTAGGAAGCCATAAACATATTAGAATGATAATAATGAAGAATATATAAACTTTACACAGGAAAATGCATAATACTATCATATATAGAAATATACTAATTAGAGAGAAATGGGTAGGCGAATAAGCATTAATCAATGGTTACTTCACATCAAATTATGAGTGAAGACGAACTTTTTTTTAAAGTATATAATTCTATGTAAAATGAGAGGCACAAGATAATATCATGGTAATGTGAGAAGAGAGCATGAAGAATAAATAGATCAAAACATGTGAGAGGTAGGGAGATTAATATAATTGAAGCAAAATTATTTCTGAATTTTTTAATGATGGTGAATCCATCTATATGTGATATTTCTAAATGGTTAAACCATTGATGTGATGAGTTAATGTGTATTCATGTTTAATAAAATAAGATTTATTTTACTGAGATATCACATTCTGTGAGAATTGTTAGCTCTAGATGGGTAAAATGAACTAATTAAACCTCACACTATTTTTTTCCATTATGGTTCAATGATCATGGGAATATCAAGTGGTGATAAGGGAGCTTCTGATGCTAAGGAAACACTATGAGTAGGTGTCCAGGAAGCTATAATAAGTGATATACATGGAATATATAAGCAATGGTAGGACTAGCATTAGAAACATCTGTAATGATGAAGTGACTGCATGGAGACACATCTATAGGAGAAGATGTACTGAGGAGACGTAGATGTAACAAGAGGAGATGAAACAATAGGAGAAGAAGAAGTGATAGATGGTGGTGACTCATGCACAGTGCTAGATGAAATCTCAGGAGAAGGTAAATGAATGGAGTAGGCGAGTCACACTCATCAGTATGGAAAGAAGGAGAACCATGACTATCAACCACCTCATCATTATTAATAGAGACTCAAAAATGAGAATGTCACTAAGAATGCTATCAATAGGATCATCAACATAATATGAAGGAGCATGCAAACTAGTATGAGATGTATCATGAGAAGCAATGTCAAAGTGGTAGAATCATGAGAAGGAACTATATCATTGGTTGGAGTAGAAGAAGAATCAGGATGCACATGTGAGCGATTGTCAATACCAAATTCCAGTAATCAATAAGAGAATCATCTAAAGTTTCCTTTGAAAGGTCAGAAGGAGGATCACAAGTATCTCATATAGCATGGTGTACAATGAGTAAAGGAAAAAGATTGGATCCTCAAAAATACTAATGCCTATAGGAGAATCCTAAAAATGAGTAGGCACATATTGTTGTCCATCTAGAAGCTGTTGTTTACCATATGATCAGGTGTAGTGAAATATGAGTACTATATAGAGGTTTTAGCTTAGCGATGGAAATCCTCATCATAGATATGGTTAATGCTAAAATGAGACATGATGGGTGAAGAAGATGAACTATCCTTAGGCATTAGGGTTTATTGGATCCTAGGGAAATATATTTGAAAATACAGGATCACCAAAATGATTAACTAAAATGTATAATTTGATGTTATTCTAAGTTAATCTAAACTAGTAACAATAATGGAATAACTGGTATAATCTGAAATGTAAATGCTAAATGATTTTAATTGATATTTAAATGAAATGGAATAATGAAAATAAGAGGGATAAGATACTAACCTGAAAGATGACTTACCTTGTTGTGATTAATGTGACTGAACAGGATTATATGCGGACATTAAAGAGTGTGAAGGAGCAACCCAAGAAATTGCAGACAATTAAGATCTGATTAGACTGGGGTGTAGAGAGAGGACTAGGGAGACTTGTGGGTGCCTGGTCTGTAGTCTAGGTGCTCTAGTCTAGAAAATGCTCAGGATCTGAATCTGACAGTGTCACTAGATCTTTGTAATATCTTAGTCTTTGTCACTTAGTTGTCTCAATGGCTTCGCTTATGTCATTATAAACTAGTGATGAAGATCTACCTGCAAAACCCCATACAAAGCATCAAATCCCTAAAAAATAAAGATGCAAATGAAGGGGTCAGACTAACATTAGCTGCCACAATGGTGGACTTACAACTAAGCACTTCACTACATTCCAGACCCAATGTAGTTCGGTGTGCTTGTGTGTGCAATTTTGTACCTAGGGTGCCCTAACATCAATGATGCAAAAGTAGGGGGAATAACTAGATGTAAAATGCAAATGGTGGATGGAATAGAATGAATACAACCCTTTCCCCCTATGCTTGTGTGATCTATATGTAAATTATGCCCAAATTTAGCCCTTTTCCTTAGTAGATAGATAGCGCTTGATAGTAGATATTTCTCCCATAAGATAGTAGGTATGTTGTGTTGATATAGGGATCTCTTATTTGAAATTCAACACTAATGACCCGACATGCCGACTAAGTACCTAAGGTAATGAGACAACAAGCCATAAAGACCAACCTCAAAACTTTAAATTATATGAAAGTGTTGTCAAGATCAGGGCACCTTGAAAAGAGAACCGGGGCACCGACGGGTGCCCCAGTACCTTTCTAGGTGCCCTAGTCAGAGACTAGAGATGACCAATGACCAAATAACGATACCAAAGACTTCCAGAGAGATGACTGAAACTGTGAAAACAACTGACAACTATGAAGAAATAATGATGATGATGACCAACTAACTAACGACATAACTAGGGGATGAGACATTATTGAATAATTTTCTTACGTGAGATCCATATATAAAATAACATACTTGGTGGTATAAACGTAATAGTAAGTGCATGATTTTGTGACTACATATGTCATTCATATGTGCTTGCGTGGTTTTCATGCTTGGATGAACTAATTTGTCTTTATTTTTTTGTTGATTTTTTTTTTTTGATATTTTTTCCTTTTTGTTTTGTTTTTTTTATAATTTTTGACATTTTCCCAATGCTTAAGTGTAGAACCATTTGAGATGCATGGTGTTCATAGGTTCACACAACTCATCTCCAGTAGGATGGGAAAGTTTTTAAGCTCTTGATCCATATTTTGGTACCATGACATAGGGTCCTAACTAGTTTGGTTCGAACTTACCCTTCTTTTCTCTTTCTTTGACTGTATTGAACTAGTTTTATTTAAGAACAAGATCCCCTACCTCAAATTGGTGAGGTACGATACACTTTTTGTATCCCCAAGACACTCAATTCTTGTACACTTTCAATTGGTTGAGTGCACCAATGCATCTTTCATCTAACATCTCTAGCTCTGCCAGTCTGACCACATTGTAGTCTTCATCTTTGCCTAGATAATATCTAAGAGATATTATCAATGAGGGAAGCTCAATTTCCAATGGGATGATGTCCTCAGTGCAAAAGACTAGGGAATAAGGTGTAGCACCAGTAAAGGTGTGGATGGAGGTCCTGTAAGCCCAGAGGGTGGGATGGATTTGCAGATGCTAGTTATGACCAGTTTTTCTTACAATTTTCTCCATGACATGAACAAGGGTTTTATTAAAGGGCTTTGCTTATCCATTACCTTGGGGGTAATAGGGAGTAGAAAAATTTAGGTGTATCTGAAAGTGTTGACACAATGCTTTCATGGTCTTGATCTTAAAGGACTTACCATTGTCAGATATAATGACAAAAGGGATGCCATAACAAAAGATGACATGCTTCACGATGAACTTAGAGATTTGGGCACTGGAAGCTTATGTAAGAGGCATAACCTCTACCCATTTTGTAAAGTACTTGGTTGTTGTAATGATATGGGTGTGACCATCTGAGGAAGTTGTATTCAGCTTTCATATGAGATCTAATCCCCACTTGGAAAATGACCATGGTGTTGTGATCGACTGTAAGGATTGCACTTGTGCATGGATGACATTTCCATATTTTTGACACAATGAACATTTCTTAACATATTTGCAGCAGTTTGATTCCATCGTAGGTCAATAATAACCTACTCTTAATAATTTATTTTCCAGCACCATTCCACTTGTATGAGCTCCACAGCTACCTTCGTGCACCTCTTTGATTTCTTGAAATGACTCCACTGAATTGAGACAACATAACAAGTTCCTGCCATAACCATGATGATAGAGGGTGCCTCCAAGGAGGGTGTAATAAGCTGTCCTTTGGATTAGGTTCCTTTTATCATAATGGGAAATACTAGGAGGGAAGGTAACGTCTTTGAGGTAATTGAAAATGGGTTCATACTATGGGGAAAAGGACCAACAACTTCACAAACTAGACACGATTCCAACATATCATATGCAAGCATCCGTAGATTTTCAATGAAGAACGACATATCATTGTTCCCTGGCGGAATACGAAGCAAGGATCCTACTATAGCCATAGCATCTGTAGACCTATTTTGTGCTCTTGGGATCTGTTCAGAAGTAATGTGCATAAAGTATTCTTTGAGAGTTTCCACAATTTTCTTATACGGGATGAGCTTTTCATCCTTGACCTTGTATTCATCATTGAATTTCTTTATGATTAATTGTGAATCCCCAATGAATTTGAGTTGTCTAATATTCCTTTTGATAGTGAGTTTCATCCCTGCAATGAGTGCCTCATACTCTGTCATGTTTTTTTACATGAAAACCCCAAACATAAAGCTTGAGGAATGAAGTCCCCTTAAGGGGTGACGAGAAAAACACTGGATCATGAACCATGAAATGTGAATGATCCATCAAAATTTAAGTGAAATATTCTTCAATATACATCATGGAGGTGTTTGGCAGATCCAGACTCAATGGTTCTATTCCAGGTAGAGGGGCTTCAGCTAGCTGGTCTGCAAGCACCAATCCTTTTATTGATTTTTAATTAACATATTCAATATTGAACTCACTTAATAGGATGATCTAATTATCCATCCTTTTGGTAAGTAATGGTTTAGACAAGAGGTACTTAAGCGGGTAAACTTTGGATATAAGCTTGGTCTTGTTTTTTAGCAGGTAATGACGAAGCTTTTGGACGGCAAAAACAACAACTAGACAAGATTTTTTGATTTCGGGATAATTGCGCTCATAAGTGATCAAGGTGCAACTATGATAATATCTTGATTTCTCTTTCTCATTGATATCATACTAAGCTAGGAGTGTGCCAATAACAAATTGGGTTGCTGATCTATGGAGCAACAATAGCTCACCTGGGTTTTGTAGCATAAGGATAGGTGGATTAACCAGATATTTCTTGAGTAGGTCAAAGGCTTGCTAGCATTTTGGACCCTAGTGAAAGTCAACATCTTTTTTAAGAAACTGGGTAAATGGATGGCACTTATCCATAAGATGGGAAATGTAATGAAAAATTACTTGAATTTTTCCCTGCAAGTTGTGCAACTGCTTGAGGTTCTTTGGTGGAGGATTTTCAATGATAGTTGTAACTTTGATTGGATCTACCTCAATCCCTCTTCATTATAAAATGAAACCTAACAAATGTCCAGACAATACACCAAAGACACATTTCTTTGGATTTAGCCTAACTTTGTAATCTCAGAGGTGTTGAAATATATGTGTCAATATCTCTGGGTGATCTTCTCTTGTTCTAGAATTACCTAGGATGTCGTCAACATAGTCCTCCATAATTTCATTCAACATATGTGGAATATCACGGTCATAGCCCTTTGATAAGTTGTTTTGGTGTTTTTGATATCGAAGGGCGTAACTCGGTAATAGAATTTCCCCCAAGGGGTTGTAAAGGAAGTCTTGTGTTGATCCTCTTTTGAAATTTGTATTTAGTTGTAGCTAGAAAATCCATCCATGAGAGATAACATTTTGTAGCCTACAGTTGAATCAATAATCATGTTGATATTAGCAAGAGGAAAATCATCCTTTGGGCATGCCTTATTTATGTCTCTGAAATCTGTACATATTCTAATACCGATTGTATTTTTCTACACATGTATTATGTTGGAGATCCATGCCGAGTAATCAATGTATGATAAAACCTACTTCCAATAATTTTTATAGCTCTTCCTTAGCCATGATGGAAACAAGTGGGTGCATCTTTCAAAGATTTTATTTGATGGGATTTTCATCTACATGCACAACAAGTTTTTGCACTACCAATGATGGATCTAGGCCTGACATATTTACGTAGGACCAAGAAAATATGTTTGAAAATTCTCATATAAGCATGAAAAATGTATTTTGTTCCTTTGTTGAGAGTGAAGCTCCCAACTTGACCATTTTAGGGTTTTTCTTATGTTTCGATATTGACATTAATGGTCTCCTCCACCAACATCTTAGATGTATCCTCCATACGTGTAGGATTAGGGGGGAGATTGAGATCTTCTTCCAAGGGCATATCAATGATATTTTCACCCTGGATGTGGTCACTTTGTATGTCCTTTTATTTTTTTACTTGTTTATCTGCTAGCGCCTAAAAGAGGTTTTCACTATGCCTCTTGGAATTTCATTTTTATCGAGGATTTTTAGAATAAATTTTTCCCTCGATTTCTTTTAAATTTTTTTAACCACACATCTCAGCTTCCTCCTCGAAATAAGCACATGTGTCTAATTCAATGAAGAAACCTTTCTTATGATTCACCGATTGGAATGCTATCATAGATACCCATAAATTCAATGATTTCTTCATCATTTTCAAAGAGATCGATCGGCATGTGAAGTTTTTGGTCCTAGTCAACAATATTGGGAAGCCTTCATGTCTTAAAGGACCCATATTGTATGAGGATCCAATAATTTCTCTTCTGCTAGGAAGCCACCAGGAAGAAATGTTCCAATAGTAAAATTTTCCTGTGACCATTTATATTGGTAATTTCACCTACCATTTGTTTTGGGTGATAGGGAAAGGTTCGAAACATTGAGGCCCTGTTGAATATTGTACTCTCTGCATATTCTATCGATGAACTTCATCTCCCATGAAGAAAAGGGAGAAATGGATGTGGAAGAATCTTTATCATAGAAACTTAGTGTGTTTGGATCAACACGAGAACTGAGAGCTTTACACTAAAGTGGTACAACAATATCAACAAAAGGACAATCATAAGATGTGTGAGAGAAGCTATGAAAGGCTCTACAATGTGCAAATGGTTATGAATCTCCTTGAATAGTAATTATTTTTGCTTTATGGTATAACTTTATACATTGATGGAAGGTTGATGGCATGACCTGCATGACATGGATCTATGGGCGGCCCAGGAGCATGTTATAGGGAAGTTCCAATTCTACGACATGGAACTAGGTATCATGATATGTAGGCCCCACTTCCATAGGCAATATTATAGTACCAACTGACTCATGTTCTACATTGTCATAGGCAATTATGGTAATGATATGAGACACTAGGTATTCCTATGTGCATCTCATCTACTTAACTAGCTTTAAAGTACATATATTCAAACCATATCGGTTGTTGACAAGCACCCTTTTTTATCTTTTTGTGAGTTACAAATAATTCAATTTATAGGGGTAATTTGTGTTTGTAATCATCATGCAGAACTTCATTTTAGATAAAAGTAAGGTGTTTACTAGGAGAAAAATGTATGACCACTGCTTGGAGGTGCGAGGGATCAATATGTGTTGACACTCCTGACCCCTAAAGTTTTTTATAGAGGATTCCATTATGAACATTTGATATCTTAAGAATATCTAAGATCGAAATATTAGCAGTTGTCTTCTCAAGTGGTTCTAAGAGAACATATCAACCATCCTGAGGGGTAGACAGAGGAGGTTCTGGAATCACAAGCCAAGTGCTTTGTGTTTCCATAACACAATCACGGTTCTTTATTCTTATAGTGTTTACATGCTTATTATAGGAAAGAACACAACCAATAAGTGAATCAAATGGATTACTAGTTTTGGTGTAAATTTATTTGGAAGCTTTGTAGTTCTTGGAAGATTGACCCTGATCCGGATTCTTCTCTCCTTATTTTTCATGTTTAGGAAATGGTTCTTTATAAATTCCTAACTTTTGATTAGGTGTTTGGTCAGATTCAGGAGAATCAACCTCAATTTGTCCATTATCAATAAGATCCTAGATAAAGTGTTTCATCTTTAGTCACTTGTCTATTTTGTGACCTTTAACGGGATGATACTCATAATATTCATGTTCTTTGTACCATGATAGTTTAGGTGCATCATTTCCATAGGGTATTGTGTTAGGATACTAACCATGTTCACTACATCCAATTTTTTTAGGATTTTGTACAAAGATTCTATGAGAGGAATGAACACCCAGCATTTGAATTTGGGTTGAATAGGTCCCCTATTAAGTTTGAAAGGAGGAAAATTTTGAACTGTTTGTATATGTTTAGAATCAGTGATACCATCTCCTGCAACGTTTTTTTTTAATAACTTTGGTTTGTTCGTAGGTTTATATACATGGTGGCCTTTTGAAAAGGGTTTCGATGTCCCTTTATCTATCAAATACTTTTTGATCTGGCTACCTTTTTCTATGACTTCTTAAAAGTTGTTTACAAAATGCATTTGTAAATGGAAAGCAATGTCTGGAATCATATTGGGTATGAAAATGCTAACCAATTGTTTTCAAGAACTGAACAAGGGAAGTGGCTAGCCAACCCTCTCCATCATTGTAAGAAACTAGAAAAGGTCTCATTAGGTCTTTTTTAGCACTTCACAAGTCCAACATGGTAACGTCACTTTATACCTTGAATGAGAAATGGTGTTCAAATATTTATGCCAATTCAAGCCATGTAAAGACAAACCCCTTAGGTATGTGAAGAAACCATTCCAAAGCTTGACCCCCTAGACTATGTGGTAATATGTGTATAAGGTATTTGTCACTATAGGCTACTTCCTACATGCCATGTAGAATTATTTGATGTGAGCGTGTGGGTTACCTTTACCTTTTTACTTATCAAATTTTGGGCAGTCAAAATTTTTAGGGATTAGTGTGCATAGCATATCTCTAACAAAGGGGTAAGGACATAGATCTTCATATTGGTATTTTTTACTATGCCCAATATTTCTTTCCTGAAGTCTTGTGAGTATATTGTTTATGCACTGCAACTCTTGTGTGAAGATTTGATCTTTGGTATGGGAAGATGGTATGTATACTAGGCTATACTTTGATGTTTCACCCTCTTAGTTTTCAGTATGAATTTCACTATGTTTGGCCTTAGGTTTTTCTTAATTTTTTTCTTTTTTTGTGTCCCCATGCACATGGGAAGTCAAGCTAGTTAATTATCAACTAAGGACTTGCAGTTCTTGTTTTATAGTAACTTCACCATTTTGGGGTTCTTTTTGGTTTTCATGCAAAGGAGGTTGTTCTTTGTGGTCACATTCCACCCTAAATTTGCAAGGAATTTAAAGAGGTGGTAATTGATAACCACTCATGTGTTTAGGTACCTCATTTTCATTGATTATTTTTTTGGGGACCCGAAGGTAGAATCATGTTCTTTGTTTATGATGTCAACCATATTAATGCGAGGAGGATGTTGTACTTATTTTTCCTCATGGTTGTTATTGGTAGGTGAATGATAAATTCTTTTTCTTGTGACATCTTGGACACCCAATTCTCTATAGCTCATGTGAGCAATCTATCCCTATTAAGGTAAATTAAATCATCTCAAGTGAGTGGGATAAAACTAGAAATCATCCTGAGGTGAGCCTACTTCATCTCCGACTATGATCAACTAGGTCTTATGTACTTCTTTTGTCTGTGGAGAAAAGGGGTCATAAATTATGACTAATGAAAGGATTAGACCCTAATCTCTTGGATTTCATTCTTGTGATAGGGGGAATAGTAAGATATTTTCTACAAATATTGTTTTGTTAAAATATGATCAAGGAAACAATAAACCTAGGTAAAATCCCACAGCGTGACATGACCGTAAAGGTCACAAAAGAATGTTTAAAAATGGTCAGAGAATGTTGATTGTACCAAAGAATGAGTAGGACCAAAAGGAATGTCCTAGAGAAAACATTTCTACAAGATGAAATGATCACAAGTATCAATCACAGCAAGTTAGGAAAACCAATTCCAATCTATAAGAAACTACTCCCTATGTAAAATTTATCACAATGGTATTTTAACGCAAGATGATCAACAAAATGTCAACACTTAAGTCAAGTTTGAAGATAAACAAGGCGTAAGTATTAACAAAGGGTTGAAGTAAATTCCAATGAAAATTATACTGATAGCCAATATAGATACAAACAAGGACTAAATCCCCAAAAGTGGAAGTTACAAATGTGAGTAACGTCAATAATACCACTTAGATACATTAATCAAGACTTTACAGAAAAGACAAGATATTATTATCAATATAATATTGATACAATCACGAACATACATGTAACAATAACAATTTTCAAGGTTCATTCAAATGTTTGGTAGGAGATAAGGTCAAAGTATACTCAAGGATTTGTTAAGGTATGAGCATCCTAACGTGATATAATCTAGACACTTAAATCAAATTTACGAGAAAAAATATGTAAGTATCAAAATTATATCGAGGTGATGTGATCGAGTATAATACCTCAAAGGAATATCAATGATGAGGTAAGCCTAACTACGATGAAACATCTTGACGTCAGAATGTAAGGACAAGGATACTCAATAATTGAGGACATACCAACACACTTTCAATGCTTACTATCGCAATCATAATGAGGAAGGATGTAATCCGATGTAAAAGTGGTGGACAAAATCTTGAGTAACATTTCGTATGTATGCTTTGTTTTTTACCGAAAGAGCAAACAAGAAAACAAAGGAGTAGACCAAGTGGTGACTAAAGATACTTTAGTGCAAAACTTTGGAACAGAGTTTTGCCTTGTCTTAAAACAAGTGAAAAAATAAGACGAAGTAACACTTCACAAATTTCGTGATGAATAACACTAGGCTCAAACTTCAATGGAATCTCTCCTTGTTTGAATAACAAGGTTTTGACTCCAAAAAATGTTCTTTCTTCATGAGAGCTCTTGGAAACATGACTGGTTATGGTAAAGTTGGATCTCTATGCAAAATGGTTTCCTAGGCTTTTGTGTGCAAAACTCTCCAGGTATTACAAACTATCTCTGTGAGAGCGGTGTGCACATCTAGAATCACACTGATCTAATCAGAGGTGGATCTCAAATTTACTTTACCCCACATTCATAAAATGAGTAATGAATTACATTCAGTTGTACCTCACTATGGTCACATGAAGATAATTTTGAATCTTATCTCATAAGGGTTTTCCTCTAATCAAGTAGGTAAGAGGAGCCGCTTCCCATTTCATCGACCGGTTCCCTCAAGGTGTGGACTACTTTTGGGTTCCTGGGGTAATCCTCATAATGATTTTTATGGTTTATGCCAATGATACTTCTCCCAGTTTTAAGTGGACGAGTTGTATCTCTTAACCGAACCTGCTAAATATAGTTTTTTGAATGGTGGTGTGTTTTTTATCTTTTTTCTTAGTTTGATTTTACACACCGTTGGTAACCTACAACTAACTGTATTAATATTGGTTGAAGATCCTAATTCTTTGAAAAGCTGAGTATTTGGTCCTACATGCCAAGGTTAATAGTTTTTCCATAAGATCAAAACATCATGAAAGAGGATTAAATGATGTTTTTTATTCTCAAAATCCTCCTTAGATGCAAGATAAGATCATACATGCAACAAGTAACCCATACTATATTAAAAATGGAAAAATATTGCAACTCAAATGACTCAGGAAACTCTGTTTTAACCAATTGTTGTTCATTCCCTTAACCATGAATTTAATGAAGTGTTTATAAATTCAAGAAGGCTTATAGTTGTTTCTAATTTTCGAAATCACCTAAAAGGTGCGAGGGAAGAACATACACAATCCCATCCTAAGATATGAAAACACAACATTGATTAAATAACATCAAACAAGTTAGAAAAAAATGATTCAAAACACCCTACAAACAAAAGTTAGCATTAAAAACCTACAAGATGTTAGATATATCCAAGATCAAATGTAATAACCTCAAAAATAGAGCCCAATTTTTAACATAACACACTAGCGCGGGCCTTGAGACAGTAGTGTGGCCTTAACAACAGTAGTGCAACCTTGGTAACATATAAATGGTGCAAAACACAATAGTGCGGGTCTGATATAAAAAATAGATTGGCAACAGACAGACACACACCAACATGGCTAGAGAGATGTATACGTGGCCCTAGTGACACAAATGCAACCAAAAATACATTATTACGGGTCTAATAGAAATTACAAACTGACAACATACAAACCAACATATAATCATGCAGAGAAACATATAAGTAGGGGGTGTCACACCAGTGTCGTGGTGAGACAAAGGAAATTGAAGGGCAAAAACACAAAAGTAATGTGTCCAAGGTGACAGTAGTGTGTCCCTAATAACACATACATGGAACTTTAAATAGTTACGTGGCCCTCACAAAACTTACGCGGGGAAGCATAACACCAACACAGGGACCTGGAATGATGTCATGAATACGTAAATCTAACATATACAAACTCAAAAAGGTCAATTTTTTTTCATCTTAGCCCAAAATTAACAACAATCCATGTCCTTTAAACCTACAAGAGAGACTCAACACATGTAAAGTTAGCAAAATACATCAAGGAATTCAAGTTATTTAACATGTGCATAATAAGGGTTATCCAAAATTGAGACAAAACTAACAAATCTTGAAATCAAATGCTAAGGACAATGGAGTAACTCCCACCGGGCCAGCCATATGTGAGCATAATAAACTTATAAAGCTAATTGAAATAGACTAACACCTAGTAGTCTAAAAGCTAAGCCAAATGTATTATAGAACCATAAGATAAGAGCTTAAGAGAAAATAACTTCTATAATGCATGAAAATGACATATCCATTAAATGTCAAGCCATTCCTACTCTTTGAGATTGCTACCTAATGAATTAACCTAATTATATCACCTAACAATAAAATTGGTGTTGTTTCCTCGAGAATTGAAGATGATATATCACCAAGAAATAACTACAATGCCATTTTTGGATCTTCCGATGCTCTTCAATTTGAGAGAAAGGATGCAATATGGAGAAGCTATTTCCAACAATGGAAAATGGCTCAAATAAAAATGCCTATAGTTTTCACTAATTCAAATGACATGTAAGAAGAAAGGTAGGGATGAGGGTTCCTTATATAGCTTGCTAGTTTGGGCAAGGCTAGCAATTTGGTAGATGTGAGATAAAGCCCAAAGAAGAACTGCAAATGATATGCATGTTTAATAAAGGATGTGCACTTTGTGGGAGTTGAAAGGGGTTTAATTAATCAAAGGTGATTAATTAATAGGTAGGGGTAAGCTTATAGAAGCTAATTAGAGGAAAATCAATATGATTTGGGGGATGTAAGAGGGGAATTTGATCCAATAAAAATTGATTTATTGATTTACAGTAGCAAGTATAATTAATTAATAATAATTAATTAGCCCAAGTAGAAGTGGACATTAATCAACATCTTGAGTGATAAGAAGGCTAATTAATTAGCGAGATGTAATTAATTGGGATGTGCACTTTGTGGGAGTTAAAAGGGGTTTAATTAATCAAATTTGATTAATTAATAGGTAGGGGTAAGCTTATAAAAGCTAATTAGAGGAAAATTAGTATGATTTGGAGCATGTAAGAGGGGAATTTGATTTAATAAACGATGATTTATTGATTTAGAGTAGCAAGTGTAATTAATTAATAATAATTAATTAACCCAAGTAGAAGCGGACATTAATTAATGAAATTTTGTTAATCAACATCTTGAGTGATAAGAAGGCTAATTAATTAGCGAGGTGTAATTAATTAATGGGAATAGAGGGTAAATGGTGGTTTATTTACGAAGTGTCATCAGTTGACCAAAAGGGAGTGAAGATCGTGGTTAATTAGTGAAGTGTTGTTAATTGGCCTGATGAGAGGAGAAGAGGTGTTTACTTGATGAAGTGTCGTCAATTGTCCAAATGATGGGAAAGAAGATAGTTAGTGCAATTTAAGTATTAAAACTATGTAAGCGGATTTTAGGTGTCTACATCCATATTATCATGTATAAGATAAATATAACAAGTAAATACATCACGTTTAATTACACATAGTGTATTTGAGCTAATCATTTGAGATTGCATTAATTGTATCACTTGCAATTTCATAAGAAGATAAAGAACTATTAACAGTATACATCACATGATCAAGTATAATAGGAAAACATGTATTAGAATAACGCTTTTATAATTGTAATTAATACATTAAATAAAATATAAACTTGAAAAAATATTGAAATTAGTTCACTTAGCTGATTAATGATGATTCCAGAAGGATTTGAGAAGATGCACCGCAAGAAGAGGAGATTTGGATTGGAATAATCTTCATCCTGGAGACTATCACTGAAAATGGACTATGGAAGGTTTGTACCAACCTATCAGGGAGGTATCATACAATTCTACATATACTATATGGTTTTGGACTTGTTAGGATATGATCTCTATAATTTTTTTATATTTTTAGTTATCTCAAACTCTTTGTTGTCATAATTTTCAATCATCATGCAAAGCTCTTTGAATACTATGATCATTATCTCAAACCCTATGCAAGGATGCTAAGTATTGAAAAAATAACATTAGTTGGGTTGTGGGTACCGCCATGCACTACTGACATTGACACTACTTTAAGGAGGCCTCAAACTACACGTCGTTCTCCACCTAACATGTGATATCTAAATGAATGCAACTAAATTTGACAACCATCTTTGACCATTCTTGAATTCAGTTTTCTTTTGATAAGGTACTTGGGAAAGGGATCTCTGAGTGCTTGTGGATGAGAGAGAATGTTATCTTGACCTGGTTAGGAGAGTTATACCTATAGATATTGTTGTCTTAGTGACTGTAGATGTGTTATTGTGATATTTAGGCAATCTTGGGTGCCTTTTGCAAGTGTCGGAAATGAGTTTATCAATGTAGTGCCATAGGATTTCTAGGTTAGAAAATGAGGTGGTATTTAATTTCTAATATAGGAATCCATAGATGATTTTTTGAGGAAAGGCCAAACCAGAGACATTAGAAGACCTGAAAAAATAGATGAATTTGAAATTAAAGTTGGAGAACATGTCGATCCAAGAAGGTACAAGTTGGTCAAGACTGGATATACTATCTTGACCAAATTGTACGACCTTGATTAGGGAAGGAAAATATGTAACTTGAAGTTTTGAATTTATTTCCCAATGTTTTTCTATGGATTTTTTGTATTGTGTTCTCATAATTTTATGACATGTTAGTGTGCAAGTATAAACAAGTTAAAAAAAATCCTCATAATGTACTAAGCAAGAATGGGAAAGTTGTACTTATGTTAGCAAGAAACTAGTAGTGTCAAAGAGTGAATTGCCAAATTTGAGTGTTTATATATACATTAGTACATAAATATATAATATAAACAAAAAAAACTAATACTATAAAATTAATTAACCCTATTCCCATAATTATTAATCAATAAACACACAAATACACTAATATTATAAACTAATACCATATAATTTAATCACGACAAGTCCTATGATAAATATTAATTCAATATAAACTGATAGATAGGGTTATCTCTGATCCACCCCAATCACATCTATATGTGGTTGTTGGCCTGACCCATATATCTCTATTCTAGGGGGATAGAGGGTGCGGAAGGTACAATGACCTCAACATCACATAAATGGTTAACGTGACATATAGAGGGTTAGGGATACTCAGAAACGAGTGATAAGACCGGCTCACCCATCACTTGCACTTGATTGACTATAGAGTCTCGATCGAGAGATTATATCACTACCCAACATCGGCATATAGATCAGAAACTATGGTTGAAAGATTTTCTACCCTACCTGCCTCCTCCCCTAGATATAGTTCTCTATAGGGCCCCTATATTTTATGGAGGGTACACAAAAAAACACAAATATTATAGCAATTATCTAGTCTCATACCAATACTAAATATATATGGACTAAATGGAATATTTCCCCGTATTTATTTTTATAAATACGTTTTTAAACAATAAATACATTTTTTTAGCATTTGTAATTGTAAATATCCACTCAATACAATTTAACATTTTTTATTTTCAAATAAAATATCTTCGACATATTTATTTTATAAATATGCTTGCAAATAATTAGTACAATTTCTTTTTGAACATTTTCAACTATAAAGATCCACTCAATACAATTCAACTCATGTGATGTAAACTACAATATCATCAACAATAATAAGCCAGTATGTGATACTTGTTTTTAAATAATTGTGTGGGTGAATGTAAAAGCTATGACTCCCAACAATATTTCATTATACTAAAAGTCATACATAAAGAGTAAAACCAAATGGAGGGAGAAATGTAACATACATTATGGATGATACCCAAGGAAGAGTGGGGACATGGGGATGTGTGCTACTCTACTACAATGACAATAATAACATAGTAACATTCATATACAAATTATCAAAATATTAAAGAGTTAGCTCCATGATGAAGCTATTTAAAGAGGCTAGAATTATTGGTGAAATATTTTTCGGGGACAAAATATGGGCTTCATCAATACTTGCAGGACTTGGTCCCTCTAGCACTAAATGGGACATCTCCCACTTATTGAATACTAGAAATTATATACACTAATTATAACCTCAGGGGTGGTCAAAGACCAATGAATGTGCCTGAACACCCTTCTTGTAACTGTAATGATAGATTAGAGAGGGAATAGTTTGCAAATAGAAGAGGAAAGAAGTATAGCAAAAGAAGGGGAAAAGTAAGATGGGAGTTACGCCAATGAGAGAAATATATAATTTATTGACCAACAACTCATAATAGTTTTCCATATCAATTAGAAGAAGCAAACAAACATATATGTAATCACCTAAATATCACAAAAACAATAACACACATTAACATAAAGTCCAACCAGTTATTCTCATTTCATTTTAGTAGGTGCAAAGGCCTTGCTTCCTTACAAAAATCACAATGTGCTTGGCTAAGATTCAAGAGAGAGAATGGAGGAAAATATTATGAGGAAATATAATAATACAATTTTTTAGAGAGAGCAATAACCGATCCTTTGGAATGATGAAATCATTCCAATTTGTAGCCCTCTTACATGCCTTTTAGATTCCCATGTGATTTTTCATATTTTAGATTAAATTAAGACCTTTTTCATTATTTTAAGAAAATTTATTTTACAATAGAGGGATATGAAATCTCTTAAGTGAATGAGAAAAGATGGGAAAAATTGCACCCAAATGAAGAAATAAAAATCACGAAGCGAGTAAAGACACTTTTTACAAAATTTTGATTTCTTCATGAAGAAATATAAGGTGGAGAGAAGCAAGAGGGGAACGGAAGAAGTTATCATGTGGATAGATATTTAGAAGATAATGACCCTTGAATGCACTGCACTAGATAAATTTCTTTAGATATTGTGTTATGAATTTCTCTCCTGCATGGAATTGTGGTGCTCATCAAAATGTTCAACCAATGATTAGTTGCATCATGTATTGATTTGTAATGGTATATCCATTTTGGAATCCTATAAACTACATTAGAAATGGTGCTTTGGATATGTCATGAGTTAAATATTGTAGTTCTATGGATTTGATAACTCTCCTTTGATAATACTTCAAAAGTGTTCATAGATTTCTTCCAATGTTGTCTGACTAGAATGAAATTATGGACACCTCATGTTGTTCAAGTCAACATTGATTTCTCCTTTGATTTGTTGGCCTATGCTGATATGAGTTTGAAAATATTCCAAGGCCTCACAAATTGCTCGCATCCTCCGATCAATTTTTTGGAGCCATGTCTAAGAATAGTTATATTTCAGACTCACAAATACCTTTTTTCTTAGTAACAGATTGGAATTAATAAGACTCGTTTCCTGAATGACTAGTAGGAACTCCTTCCAAAGATCAATTTCATCTTTGACCATGTTGAATACATCTTGCACCTTCTTGATTTATATGGTGGTAACCTCATTTATCTTTATCATTTTTGGTGGAAGATCACATTCCTTCTATACAATAGAATCAACCCATATTTGTGTTACCCTTCTTAATTTACCAAAAAATTGGGCCTCTTGTACCCTATGTGGATCAATCCTTCTAAGGGGTGTGTCTAACTTATAAGGAGTGACAAGAGGAGCCTCAGGGTCCAAGAAGGTATGTACATATGATGTCAAAGCATACACATATTCCTCTAATTTATCCTGGGTTTCTTTTCCTTTCTTAGCTCGACCAACTAAACTAAAAATAATTTCTTGAAAATTATGAACGTCCCCCTCATGACTTGATTCTACAAGAGGAAACTTAGTCATCTCATAATTATATATATGCATTTTAGTTTCATATTTTTCAACCCTTGAATGAGCAATCTAAATGAATCGAGATTTGGAAGCATTTTAAATCGAGAAGTGACCTTAGTCTTAAGAGGAGTAGGTGCGAGTTTATAAATCTCAAGACATATTTTGGATCACTAGACTCTTAGCATTGGAAATATTCCAAAACCTATAAATGGCCAAAATGACCAAAATGAGGCAGTAGAAAGTTTTTGACTATCGGGAAGGTTGAGATGACTAGGATCAAAACCAATGCTTGGATTATGTAGGGGAATCCATGAATCTTTTTTTGACTACTAGTAGAGATTTTGAATCCATCTAGAGCTCCCACAATCTTCTGCACTCGATCAATCTTCTTTCAGGACCAAAACACTATGTGCCATAACAAACGCCAGAAAGGTTTTTGTTCCTAGAGCATATTCAATGCTACCATAATCTGACTCTAAGTATACCATTTTGAAGTAGACTCTGATAAATTTATCATGACTAAAAATAGGACACTTAAAATCACACAAAATGTACCCAAGACTATTCACAATTCGACACTCATAGAGGGGAAAATTTTGCAATATGGACTAAATTTATCAAAGGGGAGAAGTTCTTTTTGGTTATCTAGAAAAATTACTATTGAAATTCACCAACAAGAATAAAAGGGATGGGGATGTTGATAACAAAAATCAATAATAAAAGGAATAACCTTATTAAATAAACAAATCAACCATTAGGAAAAAATTAAGAGTTCACTTCATGATGAAGCTTATTTAAATAAGTTAGTAATAATAACTTAGTTCCATGGTAAAACTATTTAAGAATGCTACAATAAAAGTGTTAAAGGGAATTGATAACATAAATCACTACGATAAGGAACAATATTCTTTAAAAAAACAACCCAACCTTCAAAACTTTAAGTGATTTGAGGTGACAAAATCAATTTGTGGTCCAATAGACTATAAGGTCCTAAATTAATTCAAATCATATCATTTCATTCATATATTTTTTCATTATCGTCACTAGTTCCTCATATTTACATGGAAATGTTTTATCAATTTGCACAAATTAATCTTATGGATGAATGCATGAAGAGTTTAACATCTATGATAAATTAAATCTAGAAATATATATTTCCAAAAGGTAGAGGCATAATCAAATTTGGATATTTTAAAATGAGATTTTATATTTATATACCAAGTTGGATATGCCTTTTTGGTACATATTAGAATTACTTCATCGATTTTAAAAGCTTCTTACACTCAAAATTTTCCCACATTAGGTGGTATGTTTAGTCTGTGGTGACATATAAACCCCAATATACCATGATCTTGTATTAGTGATGGATAATTTAATAATGGAAGTGATCCTCCTACTAGCATAATAGTTGATTAGCTGGATCGACATGTTATCTTTCTTAACCTTCTCTTTCCTCCTATATAACTTCATTGTAGGATTTCCTAGATTCTTTGTTATTATGTCGTAAAGGGAGAGCTTGGAATGATATTTTATATTATTATGTCGTTAAAGTTTTTACTATGTGAACTTAGAAAGTAAAGTTTAATTACATCAGAGGTATTCTCTATAGAGAAGCCTTGGCTCATATTTTGTTTACTTTTTCCATTTGTTGTTCCCAACCAAGTTCTTTATCTACAAAAAGTAGAACTTAATTAATCGATAAGATATTTAACGTGGCAGCTAACGTTAGATTTGTTAGTCTTGCAAAAATGTATGACACTACCTGGGTCGACATTGTTACACAAATCAATGATGGGTATTGTAAGCCTTTGATGCCGAAAAATTAGGTTATTGATTGTTCAAAATATATGTTATGTTTCCAAAAATTTATATTGTTATGTAGTGCAATAAATGTAAACCTCCTATATTACATTCATGAAGTTATTAAGGGCTTTTACAATTTGATCCATGTTGATGTCATATGTCCCCTTATCAAACACGGGACAAGTTTTTTCCTATGAGGATCTCATGTTTGCAATAGGGATGATAAAATTCAAAATGTGTGTCAACCCTATATGTTCCTTCTTAAGCTTGTATTGGGAATACTAAAAGATTGACACCTCATCTCGAGATTTAATTTTAATGAGAATGTTAGCAAGTGATTTTTTCAAGTAGCTCAGTGTGAGCTCTCCTTATATCTCAGTGATGTCCAAGAAGGAATTGTGCATACTTAGATAACAATTTGGGAATATGTGTTTATACCTATATTCCTGCGAAAAAGTGGTGGAAATATCTCTTGGATGACTGTACCATTTTTATTCCATGTTGTAATCACCATAGTAGCCTTTGCAGGGCATGGATTTGGAATGGGGTTGATATGTTATAAAATTATGGTAGCTAAACAAGTTCCTTTCCTCTTATCAATTGAAATGTAACTATTTTTTTTGTAGCTTTTCATCACATTTGAATGAATATATACCATTCCATTTTATATTGAAATTGGCCCTTCAAATTTGAACATTCATTCTGTTTAGAGTAGATTACCAAAAGGATAAACAAATATAAGCATAAGATTTATTTTTTTGATTGATAAACGCTTTTAACTGAAGCTATGAACTAGAGGGTTAGTGGGGAACCACCCTATAACAATGTCCTTCAGACAAGATATTACATGAAACCAAAACAAATTGCGACCATGAAGCTTGCACCAATGATGCAATATTTATCTACCACTATTGTTTTTTTAGAGACACTAGCCACTGCCAATGCCAATGATTCGAATATTGCCACCATCAATAACCACCATCCGAAGCAATGAGCCGCAGCCATCGGTAATGCAACTCCCACCACCATCTATAACCACCACAACCTACCGGTGATGCAATCCCTGCCACAACCGGTAAACAACCCTGAAGGGGATCATGCCTAGAAATATTTAAACTTGGGTGGATCCAAACACAATTGTCTGACTTAACCGATCCACCCAAACCCCATTGGAAATATAAGCATAAGATTATTATTTACTATTATGTAAATTTAAATACAATAACAAACAACATCATATGTCCCACACACATAAAAGCATGGTAAAAAAATATGGGCATAAGAAAGCGTCATTAATGGCTTTTCTATTTCTCCTTATTGTGATGTTCTCAAAGATCTCATTTTATGTTCTCCAACAAGCCCTCATTTTCTACCGCATGCTCATGTTATTCCCATTTTTTCTTGTGCCCTCATCCGAGATTATCTTTCAACCAACCCTTATGTTGGAATTGTAGAGGATATCCTTGGAGGAGGGGACTGGGCCTAGAATAGGTTGCAAAAGGAAGAGACGTGATATGCCTCACAGAAACTCATGAACATGATGGTTGTAAGACTCCTTTTGATGGCTATATGAAGTTCATGGTTTGGAACAATACAGTGGATAAGGAAAAAGGTTATGGTGGCATACCGGTGTTAATAAAAGTAGTATAGGGAATGAAAATCCAATTGGAAAAAGAAGACACAAATAAACAATATATATGGCTCAAAATATCAGAAAATGGGAGACACTTAAGAATTGCAGCTTGTTATTTTGCACCGCAAGGCTCAAAAATCTACAAAAAAAATGGGTTAAATGGAAAGGATCCAAATGTATCTCTAAAAAATGATATAGTTGTGTACTCTTAACTCGAATAAGTTCTTCTTTAGGGTGATTTCAATGCTAGGATAGTGAATGAACAATCTAACATTTTATGCAACAAGGAGGATAACAATCCCCTATGGCTCACTGAAGAAGAAACTCATCCATGGAGCAGATGTTTAGAAGACTACAAGGACACCAATCATTTTGGTGAAGATTTAATTAATGTTTGTGGTATGTTTGATTTGATTATTTACAATGGTGTGAATAGATGGAAAAAATCTAGAAAATTTACATGCAAAACTTACAATGGGGCAAGTGTTGTTGACTATGTCATTTGTTCCCAAAGCATGATTGATAAAATAATCAATGTTTGGGTTGAGGAACCCATGCATGATCTGAAATTAGACCACAATTAAGTTGGCACAATGATATATTGGGGATCACAAAATCAATATATAGATAAAAGGCATTCTAGTCACCAATCTCCAACAAAGGGAAGAATTCTCATCATACATGAAAATCGGGTCACCTTCAAGGAAAATTTAGAATGGATAATGCAAACAAAAAGATTTAATGAGTAGAACATCAAAATTTATGAGCTAACAAACATTATTCAAGAAGCTCTTGGGAGCTGCAAGAGGTCCAAAAACAAGAGGAAAAAATCAAATGATTTCCCAACAAATAAGTGGTTTGATGAGGAATGCAAAGCTGCAAGGAAAACTCTTAAAATTTCAACGAAGAGAAAATAGACATAAAGGCATACAAGAAGATTATTAAGAAAAAGAAGGATGAGTTCATGGAAAATAGGAGAGAAGAACTCATATATTTAGGGAAAAATACGCCGAAGTTATTTTTGAGAGAACTCCAGAAAAGAAACAAGCAAACAATAAATAACATTACAATGACTCAATGGCTAGAATATGCAAAAAAAATTGTACGAGAAAGAGAAAGAGGTTAAGGTTCCACCTCTAGTGTACACCACAATAAGTCTTTTCACGTTACAGGAAGTCAAATCAGGCATCCAAAAGTTATGTGTAGGTAAGGCCAAGGATTTAGATGAGCTACAAGAAGAATACCTAAAATGGGGATAAGATATTCTTGCTCCTCACATTTTGAATATATTCAACAACATCATTTAGTGTGGTTTCCCAAATGATTGGACCACTAGTATGGCAATACCTCTTTTTAAGAGCGGAGATGTTGACAACCCAACCAATTACAAGACCATCATGATCAATCCTCTATTTGCAAATTTAGTTGGTAGCATGGTTGAACACAAAATCAGTAAGTGGGTAGAAGACAATGATAAGAGAGAAAAGGGGCAAGTTGGTTTTAGACCTAAGTACTCCACCATAAATCATGGTGTTACAATAAGACATATCATTGAAAAATCATGGGAGGAAAACACATAAATTTTTTTGTTGTTTTGTTGACTTCAAGAAAGCTTTTGACACAGTCCTTAGGGATAAGTTATGGTTCAGAATGCAAGAGCTTGTTATACCATTGCAGTTTTGAGAAGTGGTTCATAGAATTTATGAAAGGGTGTGTATTAAAATCAGAATCAAAACAGGCATTTCAGAGAGCTTTAGGAGCGACATTGGTGTTAAGTAGGGTTTTCCTCTATCACCCACAATCTTTGGCTTATATATAGACCAGATTGAAGAATTGTTAAATATGGAGGGTGGTGAAGGTATCCAGTTGGGTGAGTATGTTATAAGGCTTCTTTTATATGTTGATGACCTTATATTGATTGCTACATCGGCTCAAGGTTTACAAAAATATTTTCTCACTCTTGAAGCCTTTTGCAAAAAATTAGGTATGCAAGTTAATATCAGCAAGACCAAGATTATGGTCTTTAGCAATAGAAGGAAAAGAGATCAACAACCATTTTTCTTTGAGCGTAGTATTCTAGAAGAAGTAATTGACTACAAATATTTGGGGATTGACTTCAACAATAAGCTTATTTGGGAGACTAGTAGAAAAAAGAGAATGAAGGGAGGGTGGAAAGCCCTTTATGCTTTACAAAACAAATGCAGAGAAGTAGAGTTATGGGATTGGAAAACTACCCAATTACTTTTTGAAATATTAGTTATTCATGTCGTTCTTTATGGGTGTGAAATATGGGTTAACAACATACCATTATCAAAATGGAAGCAAATTGAGAGAATTCAAAAGCATATGATTACCACCAAATTTAAGTTGAAAGTCTTGGTACCTTATGAGATTGTTTTAGCTGAACTGGGTGTAGTTCCAATTGAAGCCATTGCTATGAATCAACTTCTCAGATAACTCAAAAAAATTGAACAGATGACAACAAATAGGTGGTCCAAACATGTCTTCAAAGAGCCGCTTGACAGGAGGAAGAATTCATGGATGAACCAAAACAAAATTGGATGAAGAAGTGGAATATTGAATGGCATACATGGCCCTAAGGCAATAAATAAATACACACATTTGTTATTGATAAGGTCCACAAAACTTTGTGGGACAATAGAGGCAGAAAAAAGAGATTCTATCTCGAAGAATTTAATCCCACTTGCAACCATCAACAAAAGGCATACATCAGGGCCCTCATTCCATGGAGAACTAATATTCTCATAGCTCAACTAAGGACCAACTCCAACTGGCTTAGATGTGAAACAGGTAGATGGAAAAGGCCTAAATAAAAATGGGAAGAAAGACTTTGTGTATTTTGTTCAAATGGGCTGTGGAATCAGAAAAACACTTTATTACAGAATGCAGTGCCTATAATGACATTCATTCCAGATATGCAATCAATTTCAAGACTTTGCGATTACAAGTCTAGTTTGATGAGAAACGGATAACTGGAATGGGAGACTTCATCATCAGGATTAATAAAAGAAGATCTGAATTGGTGAACTGTAAAGAAAGTGGTTTTACCGTCTCATAGGCTACTTTTAGCCTTGTGGATGCTAAAAGTTTGTATTTGTATTTGTATTTCTATTATTTGTCTTCTTCTTCTCCCCCTTTTCTCCTCCTTCCTTGTCACTAAACTATATAATTTCACTACCCATAAATATTTGTATTACATGTATACATGTAAAATTAACTTAAATCAAAGTAGTTTGATATTTATAAAAAAAATAGAGATGAAAGAAAATTTGTTTGAGGAATGGAATTTTTCCTTAATCCCCCTTTGTGGGGTTTCTTTTCCCCTTTTCCATGGTTTCTAGGTTCCTCCATGCGGACTTGAGAAATGGGGGTAGTGTGGTGAACATCACTTACGTGGTCAGTGGGATGTAGTTTATTTGTCTCCTTTTATTTATTATTCCATAACCGACTAAACAACATATGATCCTAATAATCCAATTCATTTGAGTCCACCATTATATCCCAAACATGGAGCTTCACAAATAAAGAATTCAATTAAAAACATGATTTAGAAATTACAAATGAAATAATTTGATTAAAATGAGAGGATGTGAATGTGAATATATAGTAATTGAAGACATGCTTTCAACACTTATTTATGACGTGAATGAAACACTCAAAAGCATACTTTAACCATGTAAGCTTCAATGTTTATTTTATTTGTCTATGGCCATGCCATTTGGTAGATGAGGGAAATAAAGACTCCAATCCCACGAGAGACCGTTTGGACATTTTTCTTGAAATGGTTTATTATGTATGAATTTTTGACCTTCTTTTCGAGATGGCTATCTTGAGGAATATCTGAAATTTATCATCAAATGTTGATTAAACACTAAGACTTGAGATAATGGGCAAAGAATCGGGTATGGAAGAGGTTCTTTAGATGTTATTCAAATTATTGATTTTATTTGTTTCTATTTCAATACATCAAGTTTTTCCCCCTTCATACCAATTCCTTTGTAAGTTATATTTAGTATTTTGATAGATCCTTTTTTCTAGGATGTTGCCACAACAAAAACACCCCGTCTTAAACCTAGACATGGTTGGGACTGCGAGTCCTAATCCATCACTCTCAAAACTATTGCTTTTCTCTGTAACTTCTCAGTAGAGACAAATAAATGATACAACCTCCTCATTCAAAGGTGGAAGTGGCCCTCTCACTAACATAATGATTGATTTGTTATGGTAAAATTATGTTTACTACCGTACTACCCATGTTGGATATGCATCTTCAGTGCATCTTGGAATTGCTTCTATGAATCTAAAAATTTGCAGTCAATCAACATGTTAATCTTGCATTGTTTACTCTATGTGGTCCATGGTAACATATAAACCCCAATATATCATTGTCCTTATTTCACTAGGAGTGATTTTGGAATGGTAGTGGCCCTCTCATTAACATAATGGTTGATCAGTTTTAGGATATGTATGTTTGATTCCTTGTTACCCAAGTTAGATATACCTCTTCAATGATTTGACATATATCTTCTACTACTCTATAAAATTGTATTTAGTCAAAAAATAAATCTTGCATTGTCTAGTTGGCTTGGGTTACGGTAACATATAAACCCAAATATATTATGGTCCTTATGTGAATATGGTTGATGCCCTAATGGAAATGGACCTTAAACCAACATAATGGTTGATTGGTTGTTAGATCAGTATGTTTTCTTGCTCAACCTTCCATTCTCATCTCCAATGATTTACAAAATAAAAATAAAAATCTACAATTTCCTCTTAATATATGCCTTCTTACCTAGGTTGGATATGCCTCTTCAGTAAATCTTGGAATTGGTTTGATGACTCTAAAAATTCTCATAATGTTGTTATCAATGTAACCATTCCACCTTCTTTTGGTGCAAGTGCCAAATATATAGAATTACACCATTTTTTTGAGTTCTCAATTATTTGTGCTATAACTATTTTTAGTAATGGTTATCCACTTAACATCTCCCTTAAAATACTATAAAATATGATAGTTAAAGAAAGAAAGATTGAAAACAAAATATTATTATTTATTTTAGGCATGTGGAATTTTCATCTCCATGGATCAAACCAAAATAGACGTGGTTTGTTGATAAATTCCTCTCATCACACGATAGGGAGTAATAATAAATATTTCAAACAATTTTTTGTTTTAGCATTTGGATAGTTTTGTAGAGGTTTTAAAGATTGTGTGGAGGATGATATGTAGTTCATCAAGCAAAAACTAACATTTCCAATGCTAATGTCATCCATGTCCAATGTCAGTCTCAATATGAAAACTTTATCTAGATGTCAGTTAAAGATGCATTATACATTCTTCTTACTACACAATCCCATTGTAGACTCTTGTATGTATTTTTTTACTTTTGCAGGCCTGCATTTCTAAAAATCCCTTTCACAATGTAAGTGAATTCACTTCGACATCACTCAGATGGGATTTCATTTTGCCACACAAAAATGTATTGCAAAACACACTTACATGCATGTATAATTTTTTTGTATGTTTAGTATGTATTCACCAAAGCATTTAAATAAATGTTTGAAGAAGATCCCTTCTCATGGAATATTATAATTATAACCTATAAAAGACATGGGTAGCCTTAAGAGGCATTGACATTATTTGAAAAATGTAAGAAACATGCATTAAATCAGATAGGTTCATCTTTTCCCGCATGCTCCCATTTTTTTCTAAGATAAGACCTTTGGAATAAGGTATGAATATCACCAAATAATATTGATGAATAGGTGAGGTTTTGGTATATGATATAGTTGTAAATGCCTTGGTAAAATGTATTTCAATATGTGGGAGCATACACAAAGTTGACAAATTGTTTTAAAAAAATCCTCATAAAAATGTGTTCGCATGGACTACCATGATGGTGAGGTAGTTAAAATAATGGGTTTGTTGATCCATAGGGATCCAAAATGACTCTACTTCATCAAATTAGTTAGCAAGAAAAAGAAAAAATGATACCAGAGGTTTTGTATTTTTAGTAACAAGACCACCGCTCTTTGAAAAGCAACAGCTACATAACCACCGCCCAACAAGAGAGGCGGTCCTAGGACCACCGGTATGCTTTGGGAGGCATTCCTGGCTCTTTCCAATAGAAAACAAAATATGAAATGAACAACCCAGAATTTGGAAGGTTGTCCTTGTCTCTTCTCCTCCATGAACTTTCCCATTCTCCAGTGCACAGGAGGACATGAGAAAGGCTATAAATACATGTTTGTAGAATAGAATAGGATCATCGAAGCATGAAAGCAAGAAGTTCTTAGTGTTGGAATTGTGTTTTTTAGAATAAAGGAGTGTTGAGACAGAGCAAGCAAGTATTTGGGAGGAAGTGTGAGATATTATCTACTTCTCTTTCATACTTATTGTAAAATTTGTACTTGTTATTTAGAGTTGGCCAATAAAAGTGGGAAGAAAGAGCAATTTCCCTTCTCGACTGGTTTTTCCTCCTCTGGAGGTTTTCTAGGATAAAACTTGTTTGTGTTTATGAGCTTAAATACTTTCCTTTCATGCAATTATGGATTCTAAGAATAAGCATAACTCATTCACTAGTTATCTCTGTCATTTTCTAATAGAAAGTAGAACAACATCGTTTATTTTGTGATTCTATGGATAATTCCAAATTGAAGAGTTTAAAGATCATTTTGGTATCAGAGCTAACAACTATCTAGGACCATGGTATTCATTCTTGGATTTGTATGATAGTGACAAGATCTAAAGGTGAAGAGGCTTTACCTTGCTATCCATAAATTTCTACAAAGAAGTGGAAACAAAGAATTCAGGGAAAAATAGAGGAAGAGAACTTGGTCCGTAGAATTGAGATGTTGGAGACCATGATGGATAAGATGTTTACAAGGCAAGAAGAGCTTACCAATTTTTAGAATACAACTTCTGTCAAGAAAGAATCCATGGACTTAGTGGTTCAAGGATTAGCTAAAAATTTTAGCATAGGAAGGAGCCACCATGAAGAAAGTTATGGGTGAAGAGCATGAAGAAGAGACTTAAAGTGCAAGAGAAAAGGTAAAATCTGATCATAATCCTTTTAAAGTTGAGACAAAAGTTGATATTAAAAGATTTGAAGGACAAGTAGATGCAAAGTTTCTTGATAAATGGTTAAAATAGTTAGAAGTCTACTTTAGCATCCATAATGTCAATGAGGCATAGAGGATAACATTTGCACGTCTCATAATGGAGGGACACACTCTGGTTTGGTAGGAAACCCATCTAACCACTTGTGAAAAGAAGAAGCATCCTATTATGAAATCTTGGCAAGAATTTAAAAAATTAGTTAGAGCTAACTTCTATCCTAGTGGCCACAAGATTGACTAAATGATTAATGGTAAGTATTTTAGACAAAGAAATGGTCAAAGTGTGCAAGTGGACTATACTACAGAGTTTTGGAGGCAGGCCATGTTGCTAAACATGGATTTGGAGGATGAAGATATTCTAACTAAGTACTTGGGAGGACTTCACACTCACCTTTGAAGAAAAGTCATCTCCACCAAGCCCAAACTATCTCAATGAGGTGTGTGTGCAAGCATACTACATAGATGATGAAAAGAAGCAAGGGGAAGCAGATCCAAGGGCAAAGCATTCAAAAAATCAGCAGAAAAAAGAGTATGGGAAAACAAGTAATAAGGGTAAGTGGAAAGGGAAAGGTAAACAAACTGCCACTACTTTGAATACTTGTAAAGATCCCAAGAATTGTGATATCAATGGTCATACTGGCACTACATGTTGTAAGTTTCATCCGGAGTTACATCCGAAGAACCAAACCAAGGACTCAAAGAAGTCCATGACAGTTGTAAAAATAGAAGGGGAGGTGGAAATTGAAGATGACTCTGATGTAGACAAAAGGCTTGGATGCACGGCCACCAACATGGACAACCAAGAAGAGGAGATGAGTAGACTATTCTAGATCAAAATCCAGATCAAGAGAACTAAGGTAAATGCATTTTTTTGATATCAATTCTCAATCTAACTTGATTTTTGAAGCAGTTGTAAAGAATCTTGGTCTTTATATTTATGAGAACCCATACCCTTATCCTTTGGGTTGGGTGAAGAAGGGTGTTGAAATTCAGGTAACAAGATGTAAGGTCAAGTTTGGGATAGAATTCCTAGTATATTGATGTTCTGGAAGCTGACATTATTCCACTTGATGCTTTAAATGTTGTATTCAGGAGTCCTTACTTGTATATTAGGGATGCTATATTTATGAGAAGGGAAAACTGGTACAGATGGGTCAAGGATGGGATCAACTACAACATCTGGGCACACCAACATAAGACACGGGTTACTATGGTGAGTGCTAACCAAGCAAAATGACTTATTCAGGCAAATCATAATCAGTTTTGTTTACTTTTGTTAAAGGATAAACAAGGTGGCGTAGAAGTTTTAGAGATTTCTAACCAGGGAAAGCATGATTTGGATAGTATTATTTAGTCTTTTTAGGAAGTATTTTTGGCTCCTAGTGGGTTACCACCAAAACAGGAAGTAGAGCATGAGATTCAACTATTGCCAAAGTCCCCTCTACAGAACATTGGTTTGTATAGGCAATCCTTGCTTGAGAAACCTGAAGTAAAGATACAACTTCAGGAACTACTAGACCAAGGGGTGATAAGTCTGAGCACCTCACCATGTGGTTTTCCTCTTATGATGGTGTCCAAAGAAGGATGGTTCTTGGAGAATGTGCATCAACTACCATGCTTTAAACAAGATCACCATAAAGAACAACTTTCCACCTCCCCGCATAGATGATCTCTTGGACCAGCTTCAACATGCCAAATTCTTCATGAAGTTGGATCTCAAGTCCGGTTATCACCAAGTCAGAATGAAGGAGGAGGATATATGGAAGACTGCCTTCAAAACAAACCAAGGTTTGTATGAATGGTTAGTACTTCCTTTGGGGTTATGCAATGCACCTGCTACATTTATGAGACTGATGAATGATGTATTACATGGATTTCATAGATTCATGTGTCATTGTATATCTAGACAATATCTTGACTTTTAGTGTCCACATGGGAAGAACATCTAACTCATTTACAACAAGTCTTGCAAGTTCTCATGGAGAAACAACTACTTTGTAATATGAAGAAATGTTAATTTTCCAAACAGTCACTTGTCTATCTTGGGCACGTGGTTAGAGGAGGAGAGCTACGAGTGGATCCAAAGAATGTGGAAGCCATCACTAATTGGCCAACACCAATAGGAGCCACAGAGACTAGGAGTTTTGTGGGAGCAGCACAGTACATGTGGAAGTTCATTCCAGGCTTCTCCACGATTCTAGCACCTCTACACAAAGTGGCCACAAAGAGTAAGGGTTTTGACTGGGGTAAGGAACAAGAAAAATCCTTTGAGTTATTGAAATACAAGATTAGTCATGCTCCAGTACTTGCTCTTCCTAATTTGTAGCAAACCTTTGAAGTAGAGACAGATGCCAGTGATTACGCCATGGGTGCAATGTTGCTTCAAGGAGGTAAACATGTATGTTATCATTCTAAAAATTTTCACTTCAGCAGTTAAAGGATATTCAGTATATGATAAGGAAATGTATGCACTAGTTCAGGTAATTAAAAAATGCAAGCATTATTTGTTGGGTAAAGAACCTATTGTGCACGTTGACCACAAACCTCTCCAGTATTTGCAAGCACAGTCTAAATTGCAGCAGGAAAGGTACTACAAATGAATGGGGTTCCTTCAGTAGTTCCATTTGGTGATCAAATACAAGAAGGGTAGTAAGAACTTGGTGGTAGACATGTTTTCTAGGCCACCCACACAGGAGAATTTTTCTTGCTATTTGGCGACTATCTCTCAGACCAAGCCCTTCACGAAGGAAGCTTATGGAGAGGCATATGCACAGGACAGAGACTTTGGGGTGACATTTCAGTAGTTGTAGTCCCAAGGGATTGAAAGGATAGGGATTGAAGATTCTTATCTCAAGGATGGGTTCCTCTACAGATGGGGGAAGCTTTGTGTGCCTAAATAAGAAAGAATTCTATTGATGAGGGAAGCACATACCTCAAAAGTAGCGGGACATTTCGGTGTTGGTAAGACCCTAGCCCACTTGCAAAGGTACGTGTATTGGCCCAATATGCAAGAAGAAGTATCAAAATTTATACGTGGATGTAAACTTTGTTGTACCAGAAGCCTAAGACTAGGAAGGAGGGTTTTTATATGCCTTTTCCAGTACCTACTCATACTGTGGGAGGACATTTCTATGGATTTTGTAGGAGGATTACCTATGTCTAAACATGGCCATGACTATCTCTATGTTGTTGTTGATAGATTCAGTAAGATGTGTATTCTTATGGCATGTAAAAAGATGGTAAAAGCACATGAGGCAGCAAATCTTTTCTTTGCTAATGTATGGGTGCATTTTGGTTTGCCAAAGTCTATTGTTTCTCACAGGGATTCCAGATTCTTGGGGAAGTTTTGGACTACTTTGTGGGACAAGATGGATACCAGGTTACAGAGGATCACAAACTTTCCATCCACAAATAGATGGACAGACAGAGGTGGTGAACAAGACTTTGGTACAGTTGATCAGAGGGTAGAACAAAAAATACCTAAGGACTTAGGATGAGTACTGAGCCTACATTAAACATTCCTATAACCTGGAAAATACACACATCCATTATGAAGTCAACATTTTAAGTATGCTTGGGATATCTACCTACAAATACACTGGACACAACAGTTGGGTAGCAGGATGATGAGGAGACATGAGACACAGAGGTGACTAGTGCAAACAAAATCATTGAGAGGATCCAGAAAATCCATCTCAAAGTCAAAGAATAGTTAGAGAAATATAGAGCCAAGTACAAGGTTAGGCACAATCAACACAGGAGGGAACATAAGCTTCATGTTGGAGATCGATTTTGGATTTACTTGAACAAGGAGAGACTATAAGGTCAATCACAGAAGCTCAAGACACTACGATATGGACCCTTCACCATATTGGAGTAGGTTGGATAAAATTCCTTTCGACTTGATTTGTTGTCATTTATGAGGATGTACTCTCATAACATTGAGTTATTCCCCATAGTGTGGGAATTTGTAGATGGGAAAAAACTCTCCAGATTAAAGCTTGGTTCCTATTCCTCTATTTAGGTGCATGCATGAAAACTTGCAGAGGGTCTATTCCTAAAACCTGATCTAAGTTTTACCAAGGAGGCAAATATAAAAGGAATGTAGGAAATCAAACTAAGCTATAAGATGATGCACCAAAGGAATGATGAACATTTTTTTTGTTGATGGAAAAAAACAACCAAAATGCATACAATAACAAAACATAGATAACTAGATGTGTAATGAAAGACCAGATGAAAGCAAAAGAGACAAGAAAGGATCTAAAATTGATCACGAATGTGTTTTATTGCTTTGCAGATTGATATAATGCATTACAAATGACCAAAAGGCAGGAACATATTTTACGATTTAAATGGAAGGTCTGAAACTCCATGAGTTCCCTTCCCAGAAGAAAAGGGAAGCCTAAAAAATAGAAGGATGTCTAACCCTTTACAATGAGTCTCGACCCGACATTTATAGATTCAATTAGAGAGAATAAGGAAAGAGAGAGAAGCGGGAAAAGTAGGTCAAAGCTCAACCATTGCTATTAATGTCTCCTACAAAATATGCCCCCAAATCTACCTTGACTACATCAATCTCTGGTTTGGTGCCTTGAAGGAGGAAACGGTGGAGCAAATCGAATCTGATATGGTTTTTGGGGCAGATGGATCCTACATTAATGATCCTAAAGATTTTTTCTCCATTTTCCTTTACTTAACCTCTCCAAACTTAAAGTTTCAGATCTCCATGGCATGGGCAAAGCTGAGATCTTTCCAACGGTGTCATATTTGCAATATTTTGAGCCCTAAGTCGAAATATATGCCCCTTCAAAGTTTGTATTGGGTCAGTACAAAAGGGCAGGAAAACCAATTTGAAAAAATGGGCCCCCTTTTGACCTCTAGGACACGTGGAGGGCTATCACTTGTCTGAAGGTGGCCTCTATATTTTTCTCTTGGAATGGTGCAGGGTCAACACTTGGCACTCTCCGTTAGCCTGCCACTATGCATTGACTATTCAACTCGACTTTGTTCCCTTCAAAGAGACTCGACACGTGGAAGCTCTGCGCTCACTGAAACTCCCAATCAAGATTTTTCCCTTGAAGGAGCATCAAGTTGACACTTGGATGCCTCCGCAGGATTTATAATTTTCAATGACCTTTACCTTAGCTTTCCGAACCTTGGGCTATGTGGCGAACTGGCGCTTGTTTGAGCCTCCACATTTGGATTCAACTTTGGAGATGCACTGTTGAAACACGTGGATCTCTATGCTAGTACTTCTATACTTAACTCCTTTTGAGGCCTTCCCTATCTACATTTTGACCTCTATTGACCATTTTCTACGTGGAGGGCTAGTGCGAGTTTGAGAACCCACCCTTTGGCTTCCATCTTGGATTTGCACTGAGCCGGCACCTGGAACCTTCCTGACTAGCCAAAGACTTTTCAATTGCCGTACAACTTTTGGGGTTCTAGATGCGTGGAGGCGTGACGCTCATTTGATATTCCTTTCTTGGACTCACCCTTGGAGAAGTGTCATTTCGACACGTGGCTCTTTCCGCAACATCCTCCATACTTAGCTGATTTTTTGGACTCATTCCAAATTGTTTTGAGCCCGAGGACTCCAGATCTTTGTCGTTTCTACCTTTAATTGCTCCTGGATTCTTTGACATTGTTCCTCCACCTTTGACCCTTTTGTTCTATCTTCGAGCCTACCTAAAACATGTAGAATGGATTTAAGGCCCGGATCTACTCGAAAGAGCCGTCTTTCTGGATTTCACCCACACAAGGTTGTTTGACCTTCGCAGGCCCCGCCACTTCCATTATAGAGTCCCTCTACAATTTGTTTGTAGGATCTGAATGTGATTTCTCAAGTTCTTTCAGT
The DNA here is from genome assembly GCA_019776745.2 of Taxus chinensis. Lineage (NCBI taxonomy): Eukaryota > Viridiplantae > Streptophyta > Pinopsida > Cupressales > Taxaceae > Taxus > Taxus chinensis. Next base: position 589,228,113 of record CM034154.1, on the reverse strand, counting down.
GCAGGGTCATTCTGATCAATATTTTTCCCAGGGGGAAAAATATGGCCTTTGGTTCATTTGGGACATGTAGGACGTGAAAGAGCGACTCAGCTGATGCAGGCGACGTGGGAAAAGGATGCACAAATGTTTTCAGAACATGAGGGATGAAATGCGTGAAGTGCGCAATGCAACCAAAGCGGGCGAAAGGAGAACATTAAGCATGAGAGAACTTGTGTTATTTGGAGCAAAAAGTTCCGATGGGCCCACGAGAAAACAAAATTTTGGGTAAAGTGGCTGATCGGCGAACAGGGAGCCCGAATGAACTTGGGACATCTGGGACAAAAATGTCCGACAGACCCGAAATTTGCACAAAATGAGTCAAAAGACGCAGTTTCTTTCCAACTTCTCGACTTTTCCCTTTACCAGAACAACAAAAAAGTCATTAACTCAAAAAATTTCAATTTTGCACTTCTCAAAAGACAGAGAATTTGGAGAGGACAATAGTTGGCTCCTTTTGGGGATGACTTGGCTAAAGTCTAAAGAAATGAGACAAGGCAAGAACTCTCAGAAAATCTAGGGGAAGTAGATTAACACCTTATCCATTGGGCCATGGAGTCAAAAGTAAACCAATACAAAAGACAACACACCAAAACAAGGAACACAACAAAAACAAGAAGAAGGGGAAACACACGCACATGCTATATAGAATATACAAATGACTTCCTAATCACCTATGACTTAAAAAAATTCAGGTACTGCCCACTATAAGGAAGTGGGAGGGAAGAACCATTCATATAATGAAGTTAAAAAGAATTATCACCAGCAAAGTGCCTGATCTTGAAAGGTCCGAGCCAAAGAGAATCAAACTTGCCATGGCTGCCACGAGGTTCATGCCTTTTATCCCACAACAAAACAATGTCTCCAACTTTGAAATCCCTGGATCTGGATTTTTTATCAAACAAGGCCTTTACTTTCTGTTGGTGAGTAGATATTCTATCAGCGACCTTCAACCTGTCCTCATTCAATTTGTGAAGGTACATGATCCTTTTATCCAAATAATCATTGAAACTAGTGTCTTCAATGGCCTTCATTAAATGTAAGGCTGGTAGTTCCACTGTTACGGGCAATTGAGCTTCCACTCCATATGCTACCTGAAAAGGAGACATCCCAATGGCTCTTTTAGGTGTGACCCTATCTTCCCAAAGAGCATCATACAGTTTCTTGTGCCAATCCCTCTGAGATTCATTAACTAATTTCCTTATTATAGCCACCAGATTTTTATTTGTCGATTTTGCTTGTCCATTCCCCTGAGGATAATAAGCTGAGGAGTGAGCCCGGGAGATGTCATATCCATTAACAAAAATCCATCATTTTAGTTGAAGAGAAATTTGAAGCATTATCCGTCACGATCTTGTTTGGCACACCAAACCTCACCAAGATGTTTTCTTTGATAAAACTGCATACTACTTTTGAAGTGGTACTCTTCATTGGAATGGCTTCTACCCATTTAGTAAAATAATCTGTAGCAGTCAATACGTGGGTGTGACCCGCACTAGAAGAGGTATTAAGTGTTCCAATGAAATCTAAACCCCATTGTTGAAAAGGATCTTCGATCACAACTAGTTTAAGGGGCAAAGAATCCAATTTGGGTCTACCCACGAAGGTTTGACAAGCTTTGCATTTATCAATCCACTTTGATGCATCTTTGAACAAGGTAGGCCAGTAATATCCTGCACGAAGAATCTTATGAGTAGTGACAGTTGATGAGTAGTACCCTCCACATGCTTGATTATGAAAAGCCAAAAGTAGCTTCCTCTTTTGTTCCTTGTCCACACATTTTAAAAATCTTCCATCCAACCCACACTTAAACAAGGCATTTTTTCACAACACATATTGGGCTGATCTTAGCTTAACAACCCTCCTCTCTTTGGCAGTCAAATGAGAGGGACATTATCCATATGTGAGAAAGTGTGTGATATCAGCATACCATTCATCAATTGAGCCAAGAAACAGAATGGTAGGGAGACCAACTTTATCCTCTAGTAACTCATGTCTATCCCTCGGTGATGAGTTCACACAAGCCTTTTCCACGGACGAGCTTGGTTGGTCTAATGTCGATGTCATATTCTTGAACCTTGGCCACCCAGTTTCCTCTCTTAGATCCAAATTCATGTTGTGTGAGAATGGACTTGATGGTTGTATCGGGTACAAATACTATGGAGTGAGAGTTAAGAATGTAAAAACAAAACTTCTTGACAACTTTAACCACTGTGAAAGCATGTTTCTCCATTATGGTGTATTTTAACTCATGATTTTTTAGAATGTAGCTCATAAATGCAATTGGGAGTTCATGATTATTAGAATCTTCTTGAGTCAAAATAGCAGCCAGGGTATTATCTGTGGTATAGCAATAGATAATAAAATCTTTACTGAAATCGGGACATGCTAAGATGGGAGTTTTAACAATAGTCCTTTTAATACCTGCAAAGGCTTTCTTACCTTCAAGATACTAGCCAAATGTCTATTTTCCCTTCATCATTTGAGAGATATTTAAGGTTAGCTCTGTGAAATCAAGGATGAATCTTCTCAGGAAGTTAATCTTACCAAAGAAAGAATGCACTCCCTTCTTGCTGGTTGGAAGGGGAATCTGTTGAATAGCTTGAACTCGCTCAGGATCAATTTTTATACTATCTTTAGAGACAACATGCCCCAACAATTTTCCCTCTGTGACACAAAATAAAGATTTCTTAGGATTTAAAGAGATCCCATGTTTTCTAAATTTCGAAAGAACCGTTTCCAGGTGCTAAAAATGATCTACCCTTTGAAAAATACAGTCAAGTCATCAAGGTACACAACAATACACTTCCCTTTTAAAATTCCAAAGGCCAAGTCCATATCTCTCTAGAAAGTGGCACCAGAATTAATGAGCCCAAAAGGAATCCTTTTGTAGGAAAAGGTACCCCAAGGGGTAGTGAAGGTCATCTTGTGTTGATCTGTGGTATTAAATTCTACCTGATTATATCCTAAGAAGCCATCAAGCATATACAACATTTCAGATCCCGTTATAGCTTGTAAGACTTGATCCATCATGGGCAAAGGATAGTTGTCCTTTAAACAAGCTTGATTCATATTTCTGAAGTGAACACAGATACGAATCTCACCATTTTTCTTTCTAACAGGCACAATGTTGGCAATCCATGTGGAATGGTGGATAGGAAAAATGATTTTGGCTTTTAATAACTTCTGTATTTCCTGAAAGATGGTGTCAACTATCTTAGGATTGTATTGCCTTTGTTTCTGTCTGAAAGGATTAATCCCCGGTTTGAGAGGGATGAAATGTTACATCTCCTTGGGTTGAAAAGCTTTTAGATCCTCATAAGAATAAGCAATAACATCTTTATACTCCCTTACAAGATTAATTACTTTCTTCTTTTCTTCCAGCGTGTAACATTTTCCAATGTTCACAAGTTTAGGGTCAATAGAACTCCCAATATTAGTTTTATCATACTCAGCTGATTGTTTTGATCTAGTAGAAGCTTTAGACTTCACATACCTTTCATGCTTGTCGAAAAATTCTTATAAAATCACCAGTCCCTTTGGAATCTTGTTCCCTTTGAGTTTGATACACCCATCTTGATCCATCTCTTCTTCATTGACATATTCTTTATTGGAAGGCACACTTTCACGAGGTAAATTGTCACTTCCTTCAAAGTACAATTGTTCAAAGTTATCCCTGAGTTCTAAGAAAGAAATCAAATTATGATCATCATTGAAAACTTTCCAGTTACTTGCATTATCAGGTACACTGGGCCTATGGATCATTAAATGGTAAACCTATCTTGAGAGAAGTCAGGATGAGGTATCAGCAATGACCCTGAGACTGCTAGTGAATCAGCCCTGGTGTTCTTCTCCCTAGGCACTGCTTCGATGGAGAAGGTGTCAAGAAATTCGATGGAGTCCCACACCTGATTCCTGTAATGTTTCAACCTTCTATTCTTTACCTGGAAAAGGTTTCTAACTTGCTTAACAATCAACTCCGTGTCTCCACAAGCTAGAAGATTATTCACACCCTTTTCTTTTGCCACATGAAGCCCAAGAATGAGAGATTCATACTCTACTGTATTATTAGTATTTTCAAATTGTAACTTAAATGAGAAAGGACAAACCTTTCCCTCAGGAGACACTAATACTACACCGGCTCCAGAACTAGCTGAGGAACAACTTCCATCAAACTCCAATATCCAAACACCATTAGGATCCTTAAGTGGTATTTTGGGAAGTTGGATATCCTCAAGAGACATAATCATATAGTTGTCATGCCCCATATCCTCATAAAATATTTGTACTTTAGGATCATATATTTTTTGTATGATATACTCAGAATGATTCTCAAGCAACAAATTCTTCATTTTCCCATTGACAGGTATGAGGGCATGTGACCAGTCCATTTGAATTTCTCCTCCCACATCTTTACAGAAGTTCCTACTTAGCAGCATTCCATATGAAGGAGGAATGTCTGCTACTAGGATAGTGGCCAAAACCTTCTTCTCAGGAAAAGCAACAAAAGCTACTTGTGCATCCTTAATTCTTCCTACTAGGGGTACTTCCTTACTTTCAATAGAATAACAAGACCCATAAATGTGTGTGAGAGTTAGGCCTAAGGCATGGGCTACTTTGGTAGGCATCACATTTTCTGATGCTCCTGAGTTTATGACACAGTTGCTAACTCTATGGCCAATTATAAGGAGGGTTACATATAATGGTTTAATCTTGTCATTAGGTGAGGTGACAGAGGCTACCAGATTGGGTTGTGGTGCAGAAGATGGAGAGGGTAAGAGGCCTTTAGAGGTAATTTTGGGATGGGAATTAACAAAGTGAACCATTTTGGAAAAATCCTTGGGGTGGGTTTGATAGTACTCAACCTCTGAGATTTGAACCTTGGTCTTTTTTAGGTGATAAATGATATCAAAAGACCCAGAGGTGGATGAGCTATCCTCACTTGGATTCCTAGGCTTATCGGTCTTAGGAGTTGAAAAAGAAGTAACTTTAGTACAAGAATTGACAAGACTTACCTTAGGTGTGGACGTCATGGGGATAGGAAATCCTCTTTTTGCAATTATAGGGATAGTCGTCGGATGTTCCTTGGATCTTTTGGCCGATTGCATCACTTTCTCCTTGTTGTTTTTCTCCTCTCGATTCATGATAGTGTATGATTCGCTATTTATGTTCGCCACTACCTCATCATAATCATCTTCTTCATCAACACCTTTAGTAGTGAAGAAATTAACTCAAGATCCCTCAAGTTCCTCTTCTTATTCATTGACTTCTTCGACAAATTATTCACAATCTTCGCTAACCTCTTCAACCTCCGGCTCTTCAACTTCATAGGTTGCATTAACATGGACTTTAATAGGTGTTCCTTCAACTGCTATCCTTGTCTAAGAAGTAGGAAAATTATTTTTGGGCTGAAAATTCCTCCTTGGAACGTCTGCATAGGGGGCATGCTGAGCTAATTGTTTCTTAATGGCGATGAGATCATTTGCAAGTTTTTGTACTAGTGGATTAGTATTAGGCCCAGGAGTAGAAGAGGAGGAAGGGAAAGACCTACATTTAGAAGGGTCTCTTCTCAACTTCCCAGACATGATTAAATCATCTTCAACACTAACAACAAGAGTTTGATCCTCGGCCAATGTCACAAGATTAGCTCTCCTCAATGCATAACTAACTTCAGGCAATTGGGCATTCAAGAAGAAGCATTTTTGAATTTGATCTATAGGTTGAGTATCAGGTGGGATTTTGTTAATCAATTTGTTAAATTGAGCCAAAAATTATCTGATGGGATCTTGTGATTCCTTCTTTATTTGAGAAATTTGGGCCAGAAAAGCATGCACGTCTTCTACCGGTTTGAAACGATTCTCAAACCTTGTTCTCATTGTGGTCTAGCTAGTGATAGCTCCGGCCGGAAGGTGATAGAACCAATCAGCTGCATTATCTTCTAAAGTCTCAACAAAAATCCTTACTGAGACATCTTCATGTTCAACACCCAAAAACTCCACATGTAACTATGAAGGCCGCGATATGCTCATTAGGATATACCTTACCATCACCTCTAAATTTGGGGAAGTTCTTTCGGTTACCTCTGGGTAACTCATGAAAAGGCTGAGGAAGGGCGAGAGGCCCAACACGATGGCCCCAAGGTAATGGTACTACCATTATTGGAAAAATTTCTTGAAGGGGAACTAAAACACCAACAAGAATCAGAGCGCGGAGATTAGGAATGAGTTGCTCTGAAGAAAAACCACCCACGGGGGTTCTACTTTGGACAGGAGGAATGATTGTTGAATGAGCTCTTCTATTTCTTCCTGTTGAAGGGAAGGGAAAACTCTGTTGTTCCAAAAGCTGAAACTGAGAATTTTCAATACCATGGGCCCTTCTCCCGCGAGTAAAACGTGGAGTTGTAAGATAAAAGGATGATCGATAAATGATTATGGAACTAGAATACGTCAAGAAATGATTTCCCCAGTGGAGTCACCAAAAAATGATTGGTCGTCAAAAAGGACTTCAAGAAGAACAACAGTTAGGGGACAAGAAGTCCCTCCTCTTTAGTGGGAGAGGTTCCCTTATTCAAGAGAAAAAATTATTTACATATGTACAGAGCATAGTTTTACTACAAAACTTGGATATCATGAAAGTGTTTTTTAATAGATCATCAATCACAAAAGTATAGAGGAATGAAGATGTGGGAATGAGTAGAAAAGCATTCTGCAGAATTATAGATGACAAAATAATTCCTTATGCATGCCAGAATATAACGAATTGGAATAAGATCATTTGTACTTGAATTAATAAGATGAAATTTGAAAAGACACACAGTTCCATAAATAACATCTACAAGAATACAAAGTTTCTCAGCATAATGCAGAAAAATGATCTAACAACATTCAACAAATAGTTTGCGAATAAAAGAATCAGATGGACAAAGAAAGAAGATCCTTTTGTATTGATTGATTTAGTATTTCTTACACTTTCAAAAATATGCCAAGTTCTCCCCCCCTTCCGAAATGGCGAAGAGAGACCACTATATAGTTTTACAAATTAGTTACTCTTGGTAACTACCTTTTTAAATAATGCTTAGTTAAAGGGCTGCTTAACACAAAAACCCCAACTAATTACAATAAATCCGAGATGAGGAGAGAAATAAGGGAGAAACTTCGGGAGAAGAAGACAAGTGTTCATGATTGAGAGGGGCCCACTAATTTGAGGATCCGCTACCTAAGCCTTTTTAATGCCTCTGCTATGTCTCTGCACGTGGGACCGATGTGTTGGCAGTGGACTGGGTCCAAAATTTGAGGCACTTATCCATCTCTTTGTTGAATTCGACGTGTGTATGATAATATTTATTTGCTTCTTCAATAGCAGACTAGAGAGAGCAGATCTCCTTCATCTTTTCCTTAGAGAGAGAATCCTATTTGAACAAATTGAGCTTTGATTTCTTGCAAGGAGAGGGGCACACCAGAGGTCTCATCATGGAGGTGGCAAGGTATATCCTTGAAAGCAGATACCACTAAAGTCTTGAAGGCCTCACCCTTCTGCTAGCTATTTCTCACTTCTCCCAAAGTTTCCTCTAGCACCTTGATTTTCCATTCCACATTGTATACCCATGATTTTGACAAGTTATCTTTTGCATCATTGAAGACCTTGTTTGCCATTAAAATATTTTCATCATCTTGTCCCATAAGGTGAAGGTCTACTAGACAGCTTCTCCAGAGTTTGAGCTCTTTATCTATATTTCCAATGGTGGAGGATAGTTTTTGTTGTAGATTAGTTACCTTCTCATTGAGTTTGAAGGCTTCACTAATGAAATTCAACCCTGCAATGAGCATATCATCCACCATGGCCTCCATATCCCTTCTATAGATGGAATACTTGTTTATATCTTTGATACTCTAGACTTCATCTTGGCTGAGGATCACAGGTGGTGGAAGAGTAGTCAGTGGGGTAGGGTCCAAAACTTTATCTTTGGATAGCAGTGACTTGATGAAACCTACAAGAACCTGAGCCTACTCTTCCAGCTGATCTATAGTTTGTTGCCCTTTTTCAACCCTACCAATGACCCTGGTGACTGTTTCTTGAAGATTTTGAATCTCACATTTAGGGGTGGAATCTCCCATGGGGATCCTCGAGAGCTCTAGATCAGATGCCTACAAATCATGTTCTAGCTTGTCAACCTTGGGCTTGGCTATCTCCAAGAATTTCTGGCCCTGAGCATCAGATACTATTCGTGAGGTGGTCCTAGCCTTCTTGGCAGGAGCAGGAGGGGTAGTACCCAATAAGGCTGCCACAGCATCAAAGTTGGGTCCCGAGATTCGAGAGGAAGACTTTCTCTTCCTACTATCAACGAATGACTGTACCCATGCAAAAGAGGAGGAGGAAGAACATGGGGTAAGAGGACCAAGAGAAAGAGAAATCATGGCACTCAGAGTGTGCACTTCTGTTGCCTCCAGTTGAGATATGAGTGGGGCACTTGGGGCTTTTGGTACAGAGGAGTCAATGGTTCTCGAAAGCTCAGTGCTTTGAACTTCCTTTTCTTTATCCGTTGGGGCTTATGGAGTGCTTATAGAGACTGGAACTTCACTCTCCTTGCTTTCACTGAGAACAATGATGTTCTCTGGTCCTGAGGGAAATTCTGGATGCTTCATCAGGGGATCTTTTTCAAGAGGCTCCTTCTTGACTTCTTTGATTTTATTCTGATATACTTGGGTGGATGAGGAAGGAGTGGAGGATGTAGGACCTTTAGTTGACGAGGCAGGAGGGGTCTGTACAGGTTCTTCCAAACTAGGTGTCAATGCCTCCTTTCTTGGTGTTGAAGTATCCTTGGAGGAGGATTCTCCTAAATGCCTTCTAAGCTCACGAACTCTCCTGTCAAACCAGATTTTGGTTCTTACTAGGATAGGGGCTAAGATTTCATCTAGATCATCCTTCTCCTTTTTGAACCAATCCAAATCCTCCAAGGGAGTGTGTTTGACTAAGTTGTCATATTCATATGAAAATAGGTCAGAAATTTCATCTTAAATCCCTTTAGGAACTTGATACAAGTTAAGCTCTTGAATCGGTTGGAGAGAAAACTAGCCATAATGCCTTGTCCTTGCCTCAAAATCATCAACATAGTCAGCCCAATAGTCTTCTGTATATGCCCTATGATTGTAATTGATTCTGAGGTTCTGCTCAATAAATTTCTTCAAGTCAAAATAAGTTCTTGGCCTGAAGAAATGGATAGTGATGGGAGCCAGGGCTCTCTCTATGTTCTGTGCATCTAGAGCCGTCTTGTAGGTATAGTTTCCCAAAGATATAGGTAAGTGTAGGCCAGTGATTTTCTTATCCCTATAAGTTCTGTGTAACTTGTCTAATTGCCTACATATCTCGATCAAGGACATTTTATCATTGTAGAACATAGAAATCTTGAGAGGGGTGCTCTCATAGCCTGCAAGCCTGATATAGGAGAATTTTCTGAACTCGATGAAGTAGGCACCATACTTCGATATTAGGTTCATGGCTTCATTAGAGAACCTCCTCGCCGTGTCACTTTCCAGAAGTCTTACAATGTACATGGTGAAAGCATCATTCACCCTCCTAAAGTTGCAATTGCTAGTGTCCAGGGTGAATTGAGGACAGTAAGCATATATAGGGTCACCTTTATGAGCATCAATGTATGTGAATCCAAACCATTGCCTTAATGCTGCTAGGGTATACATCAGATATGAAGTCATGTAAAACTTCTTTGTTTGTTGTACATTGGACAGCTGCTCTGCTAGGTTCATGCTAATGATTTCTACCCAGTTGATATTCTGAGTTCCTTCGCACACCATGTTGATAAGTGGGAATATCCAGAAATGGAACTCATTAGTAGAGGGTAAGCCCATGACCCGAGCTAGTAGTATTATAAAATCTGACAGATCCTCATTAAAATCAGCACGAAACAAAGCTTTGGACAGACAGGATGCCCCCTTTTTAGGGTTTTTAAGCCAAGACTTTGCCACCCTCGCCTTGTATTTTTCACTGTCCTAGTCAAAGAGGGCCTGTGCCTGGTTTTGAGAGATTACTATAGAATTTTCCATTTAAGGAATCCTTAGGGCAGTGCCAATGGCGGTAGCATTGAGCTTGGTAATGAGCTCCCCATGCACATTAATTAGTTCGCATGAGTCAGGATTGAAATGAGTACCACAGGTGAGTACTGTATCTACACATTGCACTAAGATTGGGAAACTAGCAGCGAATGCCAAGCCACTATTTTGAATCATTTGTGCCATAAGAGAGGGGTTTGAGTCTGTCATCGTAGTCTATAAATCTCCAAAGTCAAGGTGGCGAACTTCACTGTCCCCGATATCGGGAACGGCAGACTCGAGCAATGAAACTTGCTCCTGACCTTGGAATTTAATCTTCATGTTGATAGCGATTTGAAAAAAAAAGTAAGAGTTTGAACTCTTGATGAAATTACAAAGGAATCGGGTATACGCATAGAAATTTTGATTACGAGGGTATGAGCAATTGATAGCAAGAAAGCAATGTGCAAAAATGCGTAGGAGGGCAGCTTATTAAATAGCCGTTTAGGAGAGAGAAAGATAATAAATGTGCATTAAATACACATCTACCAACTTAAAAAGCAAAATATTTAGAAAGAGCAGGAAAAATTAGCCCGGATGGCCTTTGGTTCATTTGGGACACGTGGGACGTGAAAGAGCGACTCGGCCGATGCGGGTGACGCGGGAAAAGGATGCACAAATGTTTTCGGGACATGAGGGATGAAAGTGTGCAAAGTGCGCGATGCGGCCAAAGCGGGTGAAAGGAGGACATTAAGCCTGAGAGAACTTGTGTTATTTGGAGAAAAAAGTTCTGACGGGCCCGCGAGAAAACAAAATTTCGGGTAAAGCGGCCGATCGGAGAACAGGGAGCCCGAATGAACTTGGGACATCTGGGACAAAAATGTCTGACAGACCCGCAATTTGCACAAAATGACTCAAAAGACGCAATTTCTTTCTGACTTCTCAACTTTTCCCTTTACGAGCACAACAGAAAAGGCATTAACTCAAAAAATTTCAATTTTGCACTTCTCAAAAGATGGAGAATTTTGAGAGGAAAACACCTTATCGTATTCGTTGGGCATGGAGTCGAGAACTATGGTTTGATATTGATTCTACCTTCCGATTCACGAGCCCGAATGTTTACACTCTCAATCTTCATAAGAAATCTTGAAACGATGGTTTCTGAGAGTAGAAAATTGTTTTGACCCAGGGCTTCATCTGTTTCAGAATGAGCTGTGCAGGAGCAACAAAACAACACCACAACTATATAAAAAAATTTAAAATCCTACATGTTCTAAGTAGAACATGTAGATTGTGCAAAGCACTTAGGAGAAAAACAACCTAAACTACAACGATACAATGTGCACAAGCACTTAGAGGAATGAGAAACTAAACTAATATATACAAGGTGAGAACATCCCTTCTAGTGGTAGTGTTTAAGATAGATTCCATTCACTGGAATCTGCAACTCTTCACCATCCAAGGTAGACAATTGGAAACCATTGCTACTTTTACATCCTGTGACCATATAAGGGCCACTCCAAATGGCATAAAATCTGGAATGCCTGCCTAGTTTTGCCCGATCTGCATCCCATTTCAAAACTAGGTCTCCCTCATGGAAGGTCCTTGTTCTTTCTTTCATGTCAAAGCACCTCTTGATCAAAGCCTAATCCTTCTCTATTGTTTGAAGTGCATGTTCTTTGGTCTCTTCCAATTCCATCAGCTCTGCATACCTTGCCTCCATTGGTTCAAACTTGGACACCTCCAGTTGCTTCATGAGTTCCAATGCTGGAAATTCAAGTGATATAGGCAACACTGCCTCTTTGCCATAGACAAGTTTGAATGGAGAGTTTCCTGTAGACCTCTTGGGTGTTGTCCTATCAGCCCATAAGGCTGATTTGAGTTTCATGTGCCAGGTTCTATGATTTTCATCCAAAGTTCTTCTAATAATCTTTAATAAGTTCTTGTTTGTAGACTCTTCCTGGCCATACCCTGAGGGTAATAATTTGATGAAGTGCTTAGGTAAATCCCATTCCTCATAGCCCATCCTGTGATTTTGGAACCTATGAATGCCAATGCATTGTCTAATATAATAGTGGCTGGCACTCCGAATATGGTCACTATCCCTTCATAGAAATCTAATATGTTGGACTCATTCGCCTCTTTGAGTGCCATTGCCTCGGTCCACTTGGTGAAATAGTTTGTCGCCGTCAGGATCCATTTGTTGCCTTGGCTCAAATTTGGATTGATGACCTTGATGAAGTCAAATCCCCATTACATGAATGGTCGATCCACCGAAATTGGATGCAATGGTAGTGGTGCTAGCTTTTCCTTGCTTCTAAAGAATGCATAGTTCTTGCACCTTTTAATCCACGCATAACAATCACTAAACACTTTGGACCAATAATAACCCACCTTCATGAGCTTAAGCACTATCACTCGTGGAGAAAAATGGCCTCTAACTTCTTCATCGTGGAATTCTTGTAACACTCTCTCAACCTGATTTTTCCCAATGCATCTTAACAGAATGCCATTGATGTCCCTTTTGAACAAGACGCCGTCAATGAGCACATTTGGGATGGCTCTGTAGTCTAAAATGTCTCCTCTTTGTTTTATTCATTTCTAGGAGGACACATGCTTGTTTGAAGGAAGTGCACCATGTTCTGAGTCCAACAAGAGAGTGGGCACATCCTCATTTTCTTCCTCCTGACTATCTTGTAGGACCAATACAGTTTCTTTTCCATCCAGTTGCTTCTTCTTGTTGACTCGAGGCCAACTGTTCACACAATCCCTTCCCACGGACTAGCTTAGTGACCTTGATCTCAATGCCATACTCCATGACACAATTGATCCAACCTTGCACGCTATTCATTCAGATCCCTACTAAAAAGGAAGTCTTTAAACCCTGCATGGGAGACCAACAGTTGGATTTTGTTGTTTAAAACCAAATGCTTAAACTTCTTCAATCCTCTGATAACTGTCAGGACCTGCTTCTCGATGAAGGAGTGTCTAACCTCATAATCTTCGACCATGACTGAAGAAAGTAATTGGCTTCTCCATGTCTTCTTTGTTCTATTGTACTTTAGACCATGACTGAAGAAATTAATTGGCTTCTCCGTGTCTTCTTTGTTCTATTGTACTAGGATTGCAGAAATTGTGTCACTGCCACTAAAGGCATATAATGCGAAGTCCTTAGAAAAATTTGGATTCACTTGAGTTGGGGCTTGTGATATGGCTTCTTTGATAGCCTCAAAACTTGTTTTTCCTTCAGTTGTCCACCTAAACGCCAAACTCAATTGCAGAAATTGTGTCACTGCCACTAAAGGCATATAATGCGAAGTCCTTAGAAAAATTTGGATTCACTTGAGTTGGGGCTTGTGATATGGCTTCTTTGATAGCTTCAATAACTTGTTTTTCCTTCATTTGTCCACCTAAACGCCAAACTCTTCTTTAACATCAACGTTCTTGGCTTGACAAGGGCAAAAAAATTTGGTACGAACCTGCAGAACAAAATTGATTTTTCCTAAGAAGCTTTGAAGATCCTTCTTGTGGATTGGCAATGACTATGCTCTTATTAGCTTCAACTCTTTCTGGGTCAATTGCCAAACCTTTCTTTGACATAATGTGGCCTAGAAGCTTGCCCTCATGGGCCAAGAATATGCATTTTTTAGGGTTCAATAATACCCTAAGTCTCCTACACCTTTGAAACACCTGTCTTAGGTGAAAAAGGTGGTCTGCTGCATTTCTGGAGAACACAGTAATGTCATCCAGGTAAATCAGTACTATTTTGTTCATCAAACCCTTTGAATGCCATATCCATTGCCCTTTGGAAAGTGGCTCCGGCATTAGACAATTCGAATGGCATTTTTCTATAGGCATAGGTGCCCCATTTGGTGGTGAAAGTAGTCTTGAACTGATCATCTTCTTTCACCATGATCTGGTTGTACCCTGAGTAGCCATCTAGGAGAGAGAATCTCTCTGATCCATACACCACCTACAAGATTTTCTCCATTGAGGGGAGTGGGTAGTGGTCTTTGAGGGAAGCTCTATTCAAGTCATGAAAGTCAACACACAACCTAATCTCTCCATTCTTCTTCCTGACTGGGACCAAGTTTGTGACCCAGCTTGAGTGTTTGATTGGAAAAATGATACTTGCCTCTATCAGCTTGTTCAACTCTTTCTTCATCAGAGGCTCAATATGTGGATTGACTGGTCTCTGCTTTTGCCTGATGGGCTTAGCAGCTGGATCTAGCTCAATTGTGTGTTGGGATAACTTTGGATTGAACCCTCTTAGGTCTTCATAGCTCCAAGAAAATATATCTAGAAACTCTTGGCAAAGTTGTATGAATTCATACCTTTCTTGCTCGGTGGCCACCTTGCCAACTTGTAGTGTTTTGCCTTCTCTAACTAGAATTGGCTCTGAATCTTCCCCTTTGATCTGTATGTTGGCCTTTTCTTTTCGAAACTAATCATTGGGATTGAAGATAGAATCCAATGTCACTAAGACCTTTGGGAAGCTTGTTTGAAGGAAGCTACACTACGTGATCTCCATATTGCCGCTCCAATCTGCTTTGATTTCTAGATGAGAATTCAGCTTCCTCTTGTAAAAAATGATGATCTTTTGATCATTCTCAAACACCTTCCAGCATGTGTTATTATCTGGCACTACTGGCCTCACAACTACATGGATATGTGGCTATCCTTTGTCTCTTTTTATGTTGTCAACCACATCAAATGTGCCTCCAACTGCTGCAAGCCTGTCAGCAGCTTTGTTCTCCTTTCTGGGTATGGACACAATGTTGAAGGCTTTGAAATCCTCAGTGAGATCCCATACCCGACTCTTGTAGCTTTTGAGCAGGTCGTTCTTGACAACATTTTGTCCTTTAACTTGATTGGCAACCAGTTCACTGTCACCAAACACCTGTAGGTTCTTGATTCCTTATCTTCTGGCCCAATGCAATCCATGAACCAAAGCCTCATATTCTGCAGTGTTATTTGAGCAGGAAAATTGAAATCTGAAGGTTGAATAGTACTTCATACCTTGGGGGGACACAATCATAGCTCCTCCTCTTGCTCCTTGTCTGCTCCTCAAGCCATCAAAGAATAATTTCCATACTTCATTGTCATCTTTGTGTTCTATCTTGATGATGTCAGGAAGAGGATGATTCTCCTCATGCAGGTAGTAGACTCCTAGTTCAGATTCTTCCATCTCCTTATAGGGATCAAAAGCATGCCTTTTGGCCGCCCATTCGTCAAGAGTCAGGTCCAAGGGATACACCCTACTTTGGTATCTGCCTTAGAAGTGTTTAAGAGGTCCTCTTGATCAAAAGCCAAACAATTTTCGTTGATTGGACTAGGCACATAGGACTTAATGTGATAATCCGCTATTTGGCTTGGATCTGATTGTGGCCTTTGTTCCATACCTTGTTCTAAAGAGCATATGCGACCAGTCAATAGACAAATATCCTCCAATTTTGGCAGTGAAGTCCCTGGACAAACACAATGCAAAATGTGGTGGCAAGTCTATGACTGATACATTCTGCAATACAGTCACGTTAGGGCAAGCATGCAGAGTGAGGCTCAGATCCTTGATGACTCCAACAGTGGTCACTATTGTCCCATCCAATTGTACTACTCCTCTAGAGATGACTTCATACTGGAGGCCCAGCTGATCAACTATTTGCTTGGGCATTACAGAACTACTTGCCCCTGAATCAATTATGCAATTATGCACCAATTTTTCTCCAATGATTAATGAAACATAAAATGGAGGAGGCTTCAGATTCTTACCTTGTTTTTCTCCATGGTTTCTCTCAGGTTGGGCTATATTAGTAAGCACTTTCTCTTGTTGGCTAAGGGGTTGATTTCAGTTTGACCAATTTTGCATGACAATCTACAATAGATCTCTCTGCCTTGGAATGGCTAGTGACTCCCATAGTGAAATATTCACACTTGTCCTCTTCATTTGCTCAATAATATTAAATGAATTGTCTTTCTACTGCCCCTTCCGTGGCACATTTTTCTCTTGCACATGGGCTGTTACAACGGGTGCCTGAGTAGGTCTGGAAGGTGGCTTGGATTGACTCTGCAAATTAGGGAGTTGTATTTTGAATGCCAATACCTTGTGGAGTAACAGAGGGTTGAGGATCGCACTAAGCTTGGTGAATTTCCTTCTTCTAATATTTCTCTTTTTGGACTCATTTGTATTGGGAGCTATACTTTGAGAAGGGGTCTAATTCATTCCAAAAAAATCCTTAGCCTACCAATTGAACAAGCATAGTTTCGCTTGGGGGTCCCTCTTGCTGAGCTCCTTGCTACCGATTTTCTTCCTGGCTAGGTTCTTGTGACACACCAATGGTTTGCACCATCAGAGGTTGATTTAGTGCACCATTGAAACACATTGACTGATTATGTGGCTGATTGCATGGGAAACACCAATCATATTCTTGTGTCATGTTATTATGTTCTGGAAGCAATGCTCTTGATGTTGAAGCTGTGTTTTGGATCATATGACCTGAAAGGTCTAGTGGCTTGAGGTTGCCCTTAGTGTTTACTTTGATTTACAGCTTGGGTTGGTGGTCTATTTTACTGATACAAGGACTCTAGCCTGATACTGAGCCTGGGGCTGATATGGCCTAGAACTCTGAGTATGTTATCTTTTGATGGTTACTAGCTCATTTCCCAGGTTTTGTAGTTTTTTCATAACTTCCTGAAGCTCCTTTGAGGTGTTAGATGATGAAGTGGAGGCTTCAGCTGAACTTTGACTGTTGGGGGTGGGTATAGGAGCCAATGTGGGTGTTTGGCTAGTACATGGGTTTCCTAACTCAGGGTAAAGAGGCATGGATGGCCTAGGAGCAAGTTTTCCAGCCTGAATCAAATGGTTCTCAGCTCCTATGGAAAGGCTATAGGCTGTAGGCAAGGTTGTGCCCCCCATTGACTGAATCATCAAAGAAATATCAGAATTTAAAGCTCTAAGGAAGTATAAGAAGGCACCTTCATTAGTGGATTTTACTACTGTTGGAATCCTATCCCAGGTTCATTGAAATTTGAGGTTGAAATCTGTTAGTTGCTCATTTCAGAGCTCTCTTGATCATTTGTCAGCTACTCCAGCAAGGATGGGTTATCCCCCTTTTCTCCAAACTGGTTGTGAAGAGTTGTGCACAACTGGTCCCAATTTTGAATAAATCCTACTTCAAAGCTCTTGAACCATTGTGAAGCTTTACCTTTGAGTGAAGAGGCTAACAACTTGACTGCAATATCCATCTCATTGATCTCATGGATTGTACAAACATTTGCAATGTCTTAGACGTGGTCATCGGGGCAAGTCTGGTTTTCTCCAGTGAAATATGGGATGCTCTTCAATGCTGCCACCGAGACTGGGTTTTGTGCATTCAGATCAAGTGGGCTACTACCAATGAAGTTGACGTAAGGATTTAGTTGTTGATGTGCTATCCTGATCGGCCTGAGAACCCTTCTTGATTGAAAGAATGACCTACTAGGAGGAGGTGTTGATAAGGCTCTGTTTGGTGGAGATATAGACTTATGGGCTCTTCTTCTTCTCCTTCTATCTGGAGACAAGTGTATGTGTTCAAAATGTCCTTCTTCTCTTGTTCTAGACCTTGTTTGTATCCTTCTCATGAACTTGGGAAACTTGGACTGCTTGGAACCAGTGGATTCTTGTCCCTTTTGGAGTCATTAGAGGTGTGGTTTTTAAGAGCTTCTTAAAAGCTAGAATCGCAACAAGTGCACATCAACCTTACTGTAATAAAGATGGAGACTTCTTAGTCCCACCGGGCATGCCAAAACTGTTAGTGTAAAATCACAGCACCCCCAAATGAGTCGTCGGATCTACTTTTCTAAGGCAGATTCATTTGGTGTGATTCGCACAACATTGAGTTGTTCCCCAAAGTGTGGGACTTTGTAGATGGGAAAAAACTCTCCAGATTAAAGACTGGTTCCAATTCCTCTGTTTAGGTGCATGTGTGAAAACTTACAGAGGGTCTATTCCTAAAACCTGATCTAAGTTTTACCAAGGAGACAGGGATAAAAGGGATGCAGAGAAATCACTCTAAGTTATAAGGTGATGCACTAAAGGAATGATGAACATTTGTTTTACTGATAGACACAAACTAATAAAATGCATACAATAACCAAGCACAAATAACCAGATGCGTAATGAAAGACTAGATGAATTAAAAGAGACAAGAAAGGATCTAAAATTGATCACGAATGTGTTTTATTGCTATGCAGATTGTATACAATGCATTACAAATGGCCAGAAGGTAGGAACATATTTTACAATTTAAATGGAAGGTATGAAACTCCAAGAGTTCCCTTGCCAAAAGAAAAGGGGAGCCTGCAAAATAGAAGAATGTCCAACCCTTTACAATGAGTCTTGACCTGACATTTATAGATTCAATCAAAGAGAAGAAGTAAAGAGAGAGAAGCAGGAAAAGAAGGTCGAAGCTCAACCACTGCTATTAATGTCTCCTACAAAATCTACCCCTAAATCTTCCTTAACTACATCAATCTTTGGTTTGGCACCTCGAAGAAGGAGGAAACGGTGGAGCAGATCGAATCTGATCTGGTTGTTGGGGCAGATGGATCCTGCATTAATGATCTTGAAGACGTTTTCTCCATTTTCCTTTACCTAACCTCTCCAAACTTAAAGTTTCAGATCTCAATGGTGTGGGTGAAGCTAAGATCTTTCCAACGGTGTCAGATTTGCAATATTTCGAGCCTTGAGTCAAAAGATATGCCCCTTCGAAGTTTGTATTCAGGTCCGTACAAAAGGGCAGAAAAACCAGTTTGAAAAAATGGGCCCCCTTTTGACCTCTGGGACACATGGAGGGCTAGCACTTGTCTGAAGGTGGCCTCTATATTTTGCTCTTGGAATGGCGTGGGGTCGACACGTGGCTTCCTCCGTTGGCCCACTCAATTTATTTGTTCTCTAGCTAAGTTCTTTTCTCAGTGGGGTCACATTCCTTGACCAGGGAACATGCGGCGATCTGGCGCTTGTTTGAGAACCCTTTCTCTGATTCACCCTTGAGTTAGCACCGTTTGGAAATTTGGCACTCTCTGTCGGCTTGCCACTATGCATTGACTATTCAACATGACTTTGTTCCCTTCGAAGAGAATAGATGCGTGGAGGCTCTGTGCTCGCTGAAACTCCCGATCAAGATTTTTCCCTTGAAGGAGCATCAATTTGACACTTGGAAGCCTCCACAAGATTTTAGAATTTTCAATGACCTTTACCTTACCTTTCCAGACCTTGGGCTATGTGGTGAACTGGCGCTTGTTTGAGCCTCCACATTTGGATTCAAATTTGGAGATGCACCGCTGAAAAACATGGATCTCTCCACTAGTAATTCTCTACTTAAGTCCTTTTGAGGCCTGTCATATCTTCCTTTTGACCTATGTTGACCATTTGCTATGTGGAGGGCTAGTGCAAGTTTGAGAACCCACCCTTTGGCTCCCATCTTGGATTTAGCCAAGCCGACACCTGGCACCTTCTTGACTAGCTGAAGACTTTTTAATGGCCACACAAATTTTGGGATTCTAGATGCGTGGAGGCATGACACTCGTTTGAGATTCCTTTCTTGGACTCACCCTTGGAGAAGCACCGTTCTGACACGTGGCTGTTTCCGCAACATCCTTCATACTTAGCCTATTTTTGGGGCTCATTTGGAACTGTTTTAAGTCTGAGGACTCCGAATCTTTTCCATTTCTACCTTTAATTGCTTCTGGCTTCTTTGACACTGTTCCTCCACCTCTATCCCTGTTAGTCTGTCTTTGAGACTACCTGAAAACTGTAGAATGGATTTAAGCCCCGGGTCCGCTCGACAGAGTTTTCTTTCTAGATTTCTCCCACACAGGGTTGTTTGACCTTCGTAAGCCCCACCACTTCCATTATAGAGTCCCTCTGTAATCTGTTTGCAAGATCTGAACGTGATTTCTAAGGTTCTTTCAGTGCGGGGTTGTTCTGATCAATATTTTTCCCAGGGGGAAAAATATGGATAACAGTAAACTGTGAGAACTTGTACCTATATGAGCCATCCATGCTAGATGAAGATGAAGGACTACAGTTGTTACCTTCCATTGAGGACTGCATCTTGGGCTCACGAGGTGAATTGGAGGAGGATGTAGTGCTGGAACAGAAGGTCAGAGAGACTAGGAGAGGTCCCCAGGAGTCTTGGCAAATTGGACTGAAAGGAAAGACACCAAGGTAGTCCCGGTGGTACTCCAAGGAGAAAGTGAGGGAATTATTTCCTCATCTACTCCCCTATTAAGCTTTTGTGGGAGAAAAATCATCCTAAGTAGGGGAGGTGTGATCCATAGGGATCCAAAATGACTCTACTTCATCAAATAAGTCAACATGAAGAAGGAAAAATGATACATGGAGGTTCTGTCTTTTTATTAATAGCACTTCCGCTCTGTGGAGAGTGGCGGTTACAAAACCGCCGCTGAACCAAGGCAGCGATCCTGGGACCACCGGTCTGCTTTGGGTGGCGGTCCTGGCTCTTTCAGACAGAAAACAAAAATATGAAACGAACAACCCAGAATTTGGAAGGTTGTCTGTGTCTCTTCTCCTCCATGACCTTTCCCATTCTCCAGTGCATCAGAGGACATGAGAAAGGCTATAAATACATGTTTGTAGAAGATAATAGGATCATCAAAGCATGAAGCAAGTGAGCAAGAAGTTCTTAGTGCCGGAATTGTGTTTTGTAGAAGAAAGGAGTGTTGAGACAAAGCAAGCAAGTATTTGGGAGGAAGTGTAAGATATTATCTACTTCTCTTTCATACTTATTGTAAATTATGTACTTGTTATTCTAAGTTGACCAATAAAAGTGGGAAGAAAGAGAAATTTCCCTTCTCAGCTGGTTTTTCCTCATTTGGAGGTTTTCCAGGATAAAATTTGTTGGTGTTTATGAGTTTAAATTCTTTCCTTTCCTGCAATTGTGGATTCTAAGCATAAGCATAATTCATTCACTAGCTATCTATGTCATTTTCTAATAGAAAGTAGAACAAAAAACGCTTATTTTGTGATTCTGTGGATAATTCCAAAGTTGAAAAGTTTATAGAACATTTGTTAAACAAGCCTCGGAAAATTTTAAACAAACACAATTCATAGATGTCAAACTAAATTACACAACCTTTTCTAACATCTTCCTAGTGTGTGCTAAAATGGGAGTTTTAGAATAGGATATGTATATCCATCAAAGCATAATAGAAAGTGTATTTTTATCTTATGTAGTATTAGAAAATGATTTGATAGATATATATGAAAAATGTGGATGGATGCAAGAGGAAAGAGAAATGTTTGAAAAAATATCTCAAAAAATGTGGTTTCATGGACTGCAATGATTACAAGATATGTACAATATTGTTTTGTTGAGAAGGTTACAAAATTTTGAGAAAATACAATTTGTAGGTGTAAATATAGACTCCACATCCATTTTTAAAATTATCCCATCTCATGCAAAAATGGGATCTCTAGAACAAGGTATTAACATCCATCACTTGACATAAGTTATGCGCATGGAAATTAGGGACCAAAAAATTACCAAAAATGTGTTTAAGAGGCATTTTGAGTATAATACAATTGTCATATGGCTTGATTGCATTATAATGTGAGAACATTATAAATGGATCATGCTATTATGCAATCACATTATGGATTTTTAATTCTAATCTATAACATGAGTGTGTTATGTATGTGTAAAAAAGAAATTAAAAGCTTGAACAAGACTGAGCATATTTAGAATTTTTATTCAAATGACTAGGAGCAAAGAAAAATAAAATCAAGAAACAATGTGAACACTTTTTGACTTACATATCCTTCCATGCACCCAATTGGGAATGGAAAAAATTACAAGAGGGAAGGTAAAATTAGTTTTAGGGTAATTTTAGTGATCTTAAACTTTGTTTTTCTTACATTATTTACAATTCATTCATTTTTTTCTATTTCAGTTGATCTAAACCCTTCTTCACGTAAACATATACTTAAAGACAATGTTCTAGAAGAACATGAAGAATAGAATGCCCCTCAAACTCCTACATTTCCCATACATCCTCTTGAAATCTAAGAAAATATTTTAGGATAAGTTGTAAAAATAAAAATCAGACTCAAGGTTTGATAGAAACCCCATAAAGTCCTAAAGCCACAAGCACCCACCACCAAGAACTTGTGAGATCATCGAAATGATTTATATCCCATATTGAATATGTGGTTGGAAAAATAAACACATGGGTGGATTATATAAACAATGTTGTTGATTTTATGCAAATGAATTGTCCTATAGTATGGCAAAGAAAAACATATTACCAAAAATAAGTTATGTGCATTGTTTATTGACCCAAAAACCAATCCACCTTTACAATTGAACCACAAAATATTTTTGATCCATTGGTGCAGCCACAAGAAAATTAATTTTTTTTTTGGGATAGATGATATATGGTGTTTAACAAACCCCTTGTAATCACTTTAAGGTGCCTCATTTTTTTAAGGAAATTCTGTTGTGAGTTCATCCTCAATGAGACACGAAACTATTTTGGAATTTGAGATTTTTTAGGATAAAGGAAAAGACTCTATGTGGGATAGATTAGGGTCACAACATCTAAAAAATTTATCATTGAAAACCATTGTTATCCCATCCATTCAGCATTTTATAGTCCCTTGAGTTATGAAGTAGAGAGTGGAGGTTCAAATACTCCAATCCATTAGTTATTTAACACAATCCTTAGTTCAACATCACGCCTCTTGAGTATGATTCCAATATGGGCACCTAGTTATTTATTGTTAGAATAAGTATTTTATGTTTTCAAAGTTTAGGATTTTTTTAGTTAAGTGTAAAATTAAATTTTTACTATTTAATTTTTAAATTGGAAATGTCAGTTAGAGTGCAGTTCACTAGATATGCACTTAACTGAGTTCATATAACTATCCATTCGTAGTTAAGAGTTAGGGTGTCATTTATATGTATATGTGACTAATTTTAGTCTTATATAAGTATGTTGTTATTATTAGGAGAGGTTGGGATGCAAGCTGACCATGATGCATGATAGGTGTGCATGTATTACTTAAACTAATAGTGGCTTCTTATATGTTGACCATATATTATTAAAGGATGATACTTTATATTGAGAGTCTTTTTATTCATCTTTATTTTGATTTAGTTCATTTAGGAGTTTTAATTCCTATTATTATTCTTTTTCTTGTCACGTGATTTAAGACAAATCTTGTTCTAATGGCTATATAGCCTTGTTTTTTTTAATTAATTAAGTAATAATGGGGAGGAAAATTCCAAGTGGATATGTTTTTTGTATTGGGTTTATCTCTCATTTTATTGCAGGTATTCGTAAAGGAATACCAACAAGCTTTAGAATCTTATCTAAATATTATTTAGTGTATATTTTGTCATCAATCACACATAGAAGTACACTAGTTTAATAACTAGGTATTTTGGGCAAGGATGGATAATCACTAACTTTTAAGAGGGTATTTAATATCTAATTTTCAGTCCATCAACATAATAAAAACCTTCATTTGGTTGAATATCCTTGTTCAACAAAGGTTTATAAGCTTTTAATTCATTATCAGGAGAATCATAGGTTGGGTGAATTCTATTTTGATGAATATCCCCATCTTCAAAGAAGACAATTGTGAGTATTGGAGAGATTATTTGAAGAGGGTTATTTTTTGGGGAGTTTAGGATAGTTTCACTCATGGGTTCACTTCACCTATAGATTGGAATACCTTGCCTCGATATCATAAGAGGGTTAAAAGGGAAAAATAAAAAGCATACGAACAAGATTTTTTATCTACAAAGTGCCACAAATCCTAGCATCTATCAGAGAATTATAGAAAGTAAGAATTTCCATGAGGCATGAGATACTTTGGAGACTTAAAATCAAGGCTATGTTAAGGTAATAGATGAAAAAATCCAAACCCTTGATAATGAATTTTGAGAATTTGAGAATGTCACTAAAAGAGAGAATTGAAGATTATAGCATAAAGATAAATGATTTAGCTCATAAAATTGGGGTTTATAGAGAAACCATAGAAGATAAGTTTATAGTAAGGAAATTTTTAAGATATTTGATGAAAACATGGCTACATATTATGATCACTCTTGACTAGTGTAAGGGCATGAACACTATAAGTTTTGATGAATTACTAGGGTCTCTCTTGTCTAATGAGGATAACATGAGATTGTATGCATGAGATCCAAAAGCGGCGTTTGTAACCAAGGGAAGTAATTAAAAACCCAAAGAGAAAAATAAAAATTAGAATTAAGGGATTTCAAAAAACTTAAATTCAAATTGGAAATATCAATCTAGCTTCACGAGTAAAGTCGGGAAATACCTTACTTGTCATTATTGTGAAAAATATGTCATTTTATCAAATATTGGAGGATATTGGAAATTAATAATCAAGCTAATCACAAATGTGAAAAGAAACCATTTCAACCTAAACAAAGTGTGGATCAAAATGAATCAAATTACTATCTCACATGCAATGTGGGATTAAAGGATACAAATAAATTATGGTTTCTTGATTCAGGTTACTCAAATAACATGACAAGTCACAAAGAGGGTTTCAACAAGTTAGATGATTTTTGTAAAATCCAAGTACAACTGAGAAATGGAGATTCCATCCAATTTGAAGGAAATGGTGACATGAAACTCACTACAAGTAAAATTAATGGAGAGAAAAGATGTTTACTTTTCTCCAAATATGAATAAAATATTTTATGTTGGACAACTAGTTAACAAGGTTTTAAAATACTTTTTTAAGATGGCGTTTGTTCAATTTTTTATAAGCAATCAAGAAATAAATCGATTCTAAAATATTATATGTAAAATAATAGGATGTTTACAATAAGGTTCGATGTGATGAAGCAAGGTTTTTTTTCTATCCATCATTGGGGATGCTAACTTATTGTTGCATTCAACATATGGTCTTATCATTTTTACGAGCTTACATATTCTTGACACAAAATGTATGGTGAGAGGTATTTCCAAGCTAGCATCAAAGAAGGATGAAGCATGTAAGTATTGTATTATTGGGAAACATTGTACCGAGTCTTTCCCTATTAACAAATAGAGAGCAAACACATTTTTGAGTTGTTCATTCAGATTTATGTGGACAAATTTCTTGCAACAGTATCCGTAAGAATTTTTATTCCATTTCATTTGTAGATGATGCAACTAGTTTTATGTGGGTATTTTATTAAAAAAAGAAGTATATTTTTGTCATGTTTTAGAAATTTCAAAGTTTTGATTAAAAAATAACATATTCATTCCATCAAGTCTTTAAGAACATATAAAGGAGGAGAATTTTGTTTTAATGAGTTTCATGAGTTTTTTGCTTCACTATGTTGGATTACAAGCACATGGAAATATTTTTTTGGGTAGAATCAATAAAAATAATAATCTACACCATTAACATGAGTCCTATAATTGCATTCAAAGACAAGACACCTTATAAAGCATGGTTTGGCAAAAAACCAAATGTAAATCATATAAAAGTATTACATTGTTTATATTTTGTTTAAGATCCTGATCATTTGATAAATAAATCAAATCCTATGATTGTGGCACACATACACATAGGATATAGTGGTGAAATAAGGGCATACAAATCTTATAATCATGTTAGTAAAATGACAATTATTTTTAGGGATTGCAATTTTTTTCTCAAATTGAGATGTATGTTAATCATGATCATGTTTATAAAAAGGGTTATGATTGAAGGGGGGAAGCCACTTGAATAATTTTTTTAGGGATTAAAAATTCATACCTAAGTTTCTAGCTCAACAAGAAACAATATTGTCTCTTCCCAAGAAACTAGTCATTCATCTACATCAACACCAAGTAAGCACAAGAATTTTTTAAATCCACATCCATCAAAACCAATGTTGGATTAAAATTATGATTGGAGGATCACAAGAATTAAATCTCAATAATTAAATTTATTTGATGATGCTTATAATGAAAATACTATGTTTTCATTGTCACATATAGCTAGTGAACCTAAAAGTTATGTAGAAGCTATTCAAAGGGAAGAGTGAGTGTGCTATAAAAATTGAGATGGAATTGATTGAGAAGATGGATACATGGATTATTATTCAACGCCAAACTGATAAAGGTGTCATTATAACAAAGTGATCCTGTAGGAACAAAGTGAAAAATGATGGTACAATTGACAAGTTAAAAGCTAGAATTGTTGTAAAAGGGCTTACACAAACATATGGGGTTGACTAGGAGGAATTTTATGCACCAATGGATCATCAAGATACTGTAAGAATAATATTTTTTGTTTATAATCATATAGAATTCAAAATACATTAAATGGATGTCAAGAGTGCTTTCCTAAATGGAGTGATAAAAAATAAAGTATATGTGAGGCAACCATAAGTTCATGAGGTAAAGGGTGAGAAATCTTTGGTATATAAGTTGAGGAAGGCTCTTTATGGGATATATCAAGTTCTAATAGATTGGTAATATAATTGGATATTACATCAAAGCTTTGTAAGATGTAAAATGAACCAATTCTTTACATACAAGCATTGGGTTCTAATGTGTTATATATTTGTCCCTATGTAGATGACTTGATATTTATAGACAGTTGTATGGAGATGTTGCAAAGCTTCAAAGAAGCTATGAAATCATAATTTATTGATCTTTGTCTCGTGAATTAATTTCTTAACATGGAATTCCATTAAAAGAAAGAGAAACTATTCATTTTTCAAGCTAAGTATGTTCAGTACATGTTAAAGAAGTACAATCTTTAAGATTGTAAACCCGTGGACACTCTAACTGAAAGTGAAGAAAACATTATGAGAGAGGATGGATGTCATATAGTTGATGAATTTAATGTTATAAGCATGGTGAGAGGTTTGATGTATATCACTATGAAAAGACCCGATATTAGTTATGGGGTTCCAATAGTTTCTATATTTATGGAAAATCCATCACTGAAGTATTTACAAGTAGTGAACATAGTTTTTAGATGTGTAAGAGGTAATTATACTTATGATATTCATTTAATACCATCAAGCCCATTATGTCTAATTGGATACACAAATTCATATTGGGGAGGTTCTCTTGATGGTAGGAAATCTACTTCAGATTATTGTTTTACATTGGGAAGTGGGATGATTTTATGGTTATCAAAGAATTAAGTTACAATTTTTTTATCCTTTATCAAAGATGCATATGCAAATCTCACATCTCTTACACACAAGGTATGTGCTTGAAAATACTCTTTAGTTGATTTCATAGGAGCTTAACTTGAGCATACACAATTTTTTTTTTATAATGACGGGGTAATACAATTGTCCAAGAATCTAGTTTCCCATGCTAGAACCAAACATATAGAACTCAAAAATTATTTTATCAAAGACTTGATCAATGGTTATCTGTTTATCATTGAGCATGTAGGAAGTGAAGATAATATTGCTAATATTTTCAATAAGGGATTTTTGCAACAAGTTCATGGAATAATTAAGGAGAGGATAAACATTTTTGCTTTTTGCATCAAAGGGGGGAATGTTGAGTATGATGCCAATATGGGAACCTGATTAGTTACTGTTAGAATAATTTTTTGTGTTTTCAGATTTTATGAGTTTTTAGGTTAAGTATAAAAATTATAATTTTTGAAATATATTTTTATAATTATATTTTTAGACTGGAAGTGCTAGTTATAGTGCAGTTCACTAGATGTGCATTTATCCAATTTTAAATCATTATCCATTCATTCTTGTGAGGTGGGGTGTCATTTCTATGTATAGATGATTAATTTTAATGTTATCTAAGTCCTTTTATATTATTATGAGATATTAGGGTGCCTAGTTTGACTAGGATGCATGATAGGTGTACATATGTCACTTAAACTCCTAATGTCTTCTTAAGTGTTGACCATATATTATTATTGGATCATATGCATAATCTCAAGTCTATTTTTAGTCATATTTAGTTTAACTTAGTTTGGTTAGGAGTGTAAGTTCCTAATTATTATTTTACTTGTCATGCAGTTTGAGATAAGTCTTATTGTTTGTTTCTTGATTTATTAATTAAGTAATAGTGGAGTGACTTTTTCCAAGTGGATATGTTTATTTGTTTTGAGTTTATTTTTTATTTTATCATATCTATTCATAAAGCAATACCAATAAGCTTAAGAATTTAACTAAGAGGTTATTCAATGCATATGTTTTTCATAATTCACACATACAAGTACATTAGTTTAATAACTAGTTATTCTAGGCAAGGTTGGATGATCACTAGATTAATTTAAAAGGGTATTTCATATTTGATTTACACTTCATCCAAAAATAAAAATCATTCAGTGTGCATCTATCCTAGTATTATGAGGATGGGCTTTTGAGGCATCATGTATCATGACACACAATTTGTCATGATTACGGGTATTCATACACTTATGAGGCTAATTATGCTACTACACAGTCTAAAGATGATTTTCTATAGGCTAAGTAGGGTGCTTGACAAGATGTGACACATCATGTTATTATGTTATACAATATCGTCATCAAATATGACTCACTCAAGATGACCTTTGGTATTGATTGACAAGTAATTTTACATGAAGTTAAATGTAATTTAGTATATATATTTCCTATTGAATTTCATGATTAACTATATTAATTCATTATGAATGAAAAATAATGAAAGAATGTGTATTTGTTATAAATTTTTAGGGTCGAATAATGCTTCATGTATCTCATGCCACTTCATCACATTTTTTAGCACGTTTGACAACCCTCAGATATAAAATTGTAATAAATTAGTAAATATATAACATGTCAATTTGTTTTTCATATATCAATATTGATTTTGAAATCACAATTTGATGTTGAACAAGTGGATATTGGACCTTCTACATCCAAAGACATTTTTGTGAGGGTACATGTCAGGGAGTTCATTGAAATGAATTTTAGTATTTTTAATCATAATTTATGTAGATAATGAACTATGTAATGTATTGATATGTAGTGTATGTGTGTGAGTTTCATTAATTTAGTTAGATAAATGTTATCCATATTTTGATCCCCCCCGAAAAAATATTGGATCAACCACGACCCCACATAGAAAGAACCAGAGAAATCACATTCTAATCCTACAAACAAGTTACAGTGAGAATCTACAATGGAAGTGGCAGGGCCTGCGAAAGATAAAACGACCCCGTGGAAGAAGAAATTCAAGAAATCGCTCTATCGAACGAATTCATGCCTCAAATCCAACAAAAAAATTACAGGTGGGCTCAGAAATGGAATAGCAGGGTCGAGGAAGGAGGCCGAGCAGTGTCAAAGGAACCAAAGACTCAAAGGAAAAGAAACACCAAAGATTCAAAGTCTTCAGGCTCTGAAATAGTTTAGGATGGACCCTAAAATCAACTAAGTATGGAGGAGACAACGGAAGCTGCCAAGTGTCCAAATGGCACACCTCAAAAAGTTAAAACCAAAGGGGTAGGCTCAGACAAGCACCAAGCCTCCACACGTCCAGATCTCCAAAAATTTGCACCGGTCGTTGAAATTTCTCTGACTCGGTGGAAGGGGACAAGTGTCGGCTCAATGCAATTCCAAAATGGGAGCCCAAGGCAGAGACTCAAACTTGCACTAGCCTTCCATATAGCCAATGGTCAACAGAGGTCAAATGGAGAACAGGCCCAAAACGGCTAAGTAATGAATGGAAGTGGAAGGTGCCAGGTGTCCAAATAGTGCACATTCAAAAGCAAGACCCTGAGCAGGTTGTCAAATGCACGCGAGCCTTCCACGTGTCTCAGAGCTCAAAAAGGTGAGGGTGACTGTTGAGTCTTCAAGGTAGGTTTCAATGCATATCCCATGGTATTTGAAGCAGGATTTTAACTTTTCCCTCTTCTCTCTCTTATTCTTTCTATATATTGTAACACTTCCCGTTTGAGAAAGGATTTTATTCTGGGCATAGGGAAACTTTGTCAAATTTGTTTTTCGACTCCATTTTGAGTTGAAAACCTTCTCCTACGCCTGACAAGCATTTTTTTGCCTCTAAGTATGAACGTAATGGTATGTGCACCCATATAGAGCAATAAAACGTGTTTTTGCGTTGTTTCTTCAACCCTTTGCATTGTTTTGTTGTCTCTCCGTGCCTCTCCCTTTTAATTCTGTTTAATGTGCATGTATTTCACATTTTGTAGGTGCAGGGCTTTTTGTTTCATGGAGTTTTTATTATGGATTAGGATTTGGGTTTGTGTCACTTCTGTCTGACCTTCCCATCTCCCTTTCTCCCTTGTTTCATCCTCACTCAACAGAGCATCTCACCCCTTTCCTTCTCAGGTGTATCACTGCTCTAGTGTAGGCTTTTCTTTCACCCTCTCTTTCTCTCTGGTTCCTTGGAATGGTTAAATTATGATAGTTTATTTTTTTCCTGCATTAGAGTAGCTTGTGGCAGGTAGTTTAGGAACAAGAACCAACTTTCTCTAGAGGATCATCTTAGGTTTGTAAGTCCCACAACTTGAGAGATGATCCAATGTTATGCAATCACATTGAATGCCCCCATTTTAACCACTTCACATCTTTGGCCATTTGGGGGTGCTGTGATTTTGCAATAACATTTTTTGGCACACCCGGTGGGAGAGGTTTGAGGTACCTTACAACTTCATTTCATCAAGTAGATGTGTTCTTGGTAGGATTCAGCCTTTTGAGGCACATACAAGCACATCTGGTGACTCCATCTAGTAAAAACCCATTCTCTGAGTTGCAAACACTTTTCCATCTATTTTCCACTCATCTTCATCCATTTTCTTCTTCCATTCTTTCATTTTCTCCCATTCCATGAAGTTATGCAATCATGACTTCATTCCCTTCATGGAACTCACACTTACAGCAGTAATGTAGTCCACCTCCAACACATTTCCCAACTCCTCCAAATTAGCATTATAATCAGATCCAAGACCATTATGCTTACCCATATGAGCAAGTTCAAAGTTATTTTGGCCATGGAGCTTATCAAGAACAAGTGGATGCATAAAATGGTGATAACTATGTGGAGAATGCTGGTTTATTAGGAAAAATTCAAAAAATAGAGGTTGACATGGTTCAGTCAAGGGGCATAACACAAATGAAGGCATTCAAGATTGGTTGCATGGCACCTTTTCCATGAGAAAGGCCCTTTTCCAAGACATTACAACCCTCAGGAGAAGCTAGAATTCATGGTTGAAGTGTTGCCCTCAATTTACATAGTGGATTGAGGACATCGAGGCTTATGAGCAAGGTGCAAGACAACCTTTTCAATGGGTAAGTCAATCACCAACTTCCTATCCTTCATTTTCTCTTTCTCAAGCTTTATCAATTCAACAATGTCATGAATCAAGCCCCTCATCTGCTGCCCCAAGTGTTAATTTATTTTCCCCATCTCCTAATCTCCCATCCCACCTTAGTTTCCTCTCCCTCTTTCCCTTCCAAATAGTCATCCCCTCTAAAAAAACAATAAGTTCCACCCCCCTCCCCACCAAAAAAAATTGAAAATTTGGTTGAACCCCAATATGTCACTCCCCTTACTTTCCAAAGTCCATGTTGGGAAGAGAATCAAGGATCCAGTCAAGGAAAACAACAAGAAGGGGAGCCCAACAAATAAGAAATGATAGACAATCTGAAGAGTTGGGCTACCAAAATTTGGGTTTATAAAGATCCCCTTGATATGGTCGAGCCAATAGAGGAGGTCAAAGTTAAAGAGGCAGTGGTGACTAAGACTAATTTTTGTAGTAGAGAAGGGACAAAAACAACAAGAGGAAGATCAATAGTCTGGCTGCTCTAGATGTAGTTTCCATGATGGCACTTTGTCTGAAGAGGATGTTGAGCTAATCCAAGCTGCACAACCAGTTGAGGAGGAAGAACAACTAGCTCCAAGTCCCATTGAAGAGGAGTAACTAGGAGAGATTGAATCAAAGTTGAGGCCACTCAATGAAGAAGGCATCATTTAATATTTTTTGCTTTCATTTCAATGGCCTGATTTGATTGATGAACCCATGATGGAGGAGGACCTTATAGTTGTAGAGGTTCCAAGTGTGGAGCAGGCTACAAGAGAACCTTCAGTTCTTCCTTCCACTTCATCCCCTTCAAGCTCTGATGTTGAAGATGAGTTTGAGCTTGCAAACTTCATGTTTGAGGATGAAGAGAGCCATGGTGATTAAGTTACAGATCAGAAGGAAACCATGGAGGAGGTTGAGTACATGCAACAGGACAACAACGAGGCAAATTATCTGTTTGACTTACAAGATTGCTTTGATGGAGAAACTCCCATGGAGATCACATCATTTTCTCTTCCATCATCCATATTCCAAGCACATGAGCCTGCTGCTATAAAGGAGGGCACTCAAAGACAACAACATGTGTCTCACAACATCCCTCTGGAACCAGGTTTGGAAGATCATAGTCTTCCATGTTCTTCACAAGAGAAGGAAGAGAAAAATCAAGGAGATGTCATCATCTCTCTTTCACCATCCATCCAAGAAGTTCCACAAAAAAGACTCCATTTTTGGAGTTAGAGTTCATAACCATGGATAGATTCTAAAGGACCATACCTTGCCCAATCATATATTTGGCTTCATTGGAGCCAAGGGAGAAGCCAAAACCAGGCATGCCTACTTCAGGGCATGAGGATGAGCATCAACTTACCAAGGGTCATCATCAACATCTCTAAGATTCTAGTGCCAATCAGCTTAAGGAGGTATTTTTGGTTAATGTAGATATCATGATGATTTGGGTGGAGAACAGGCTTAAAGTCAATTTTTTATTCATCCAGGAAACCATATTCAGTGTCAAATCATTTGCATGGCTGCCCCTTTTGAGAAAGGGAAGCTATTTCTCCCTTCCTGTAGTGGGCTTTGTTTAAGCTTTTCTTTCTTTCTGGTTAGTATAGGAGTAGCAGTAGATTTTGTTTTGAACAGAAGAAGTGCTTGTGCACACTTTTCATATCTCATTTGAGGCATGTATCATTTGATTCTTTATACATAGCATTTTTGTTGTATTTTTTTTTCTCCAAGGTTATGTCATTACGAAGTTCAATGTGCCCTGGGTACACATTGTAATAGTCCATTCTCAAGATAGACCAAGGCCAGGCTCTTCAGTATTCACAACAGAAAGATCCATAGTTGTTTGTAGCAGTTGCTAGTTCCAAAAAATGAAACAAATGTAGAGAAGACAAAGGACATTTTTTTAAGTCAGTCCATTCATGGACAAATGAAAGCCCCAGGTCAATACAAAATTTCTACTCTCAGAAACTCCATTTCAAGATTTTCTTATGAAAATTGAGAGTGCAGACATGCAGGCAGGCTTAGGGACAAGCAGAACATAGAAAGTGCAAGCAGTCCAGGGAGTCCATTTTGAAGGAAGGGTCAGTACCAGGCCATTAATCATGACTCCATACCCAATGGATGCTTCAAGTCTACTGATCTCTTTATCTAGCAAGCAGATACCGCAGCGAGTCACCAAAACTATTATCCATATTTTTCCCCCCGCAAAATATTGGATCAGCCACGACCCCGTACAGAAAGAACCAGAGAAATCACATTCGAATCCTGCAAATAGGTTACAGGGAGACTCTACAATGGAAGTGGCAGGGCCTGTGAAAGATCAAACGACCTTGTGTAAGAAGAAATTCAAGAAATGGATCTGTCGAGTGAATCTGTGCCTCAAATCCAAAAAATAAATTACAGGTGGGCTCAGAAATGGAATAATAGGGTCAGGGAAGGAGGTCGAGCAGTGTCAAAGGAACCAGAGACTCAAAGGAAAAGAAACGATGAAGATTCAAAGTCTTCAGGCTCTGAAATAGTTCAGGATTGACCCTTAAAATTGACTAAGTATGGTGGAGACAGTGGAAGTTTCCAAGTGTCCAAACAGCGCACCTCCAAAAGTTAAAACCAAAGGGGCAGGCTCAAATAAGTGCCAAGCCTCCACGCGTCCAGAGCTCTAAAAAGTTACAGCGGTCGTTGAAAATTCTTTGACTCGATAGAAGGGGCCAAGTGTCGGCTCAGCGTAATTCCAAAATGGGATCCCAAGGCGGAGACTCAAACTTGCACTAGCCCTCCATGTAGCCAATGGTCAACATAGGTCAAAAGGAGAACAGGCCCAAAACAGCTAAGTAATGAATGTAAGTGGATGGTGCCAGGTGTCCAAACAATGCACATTCAAAAGTAGGACCCTGAGCAGGTTGTCAAATGTGCGCGGGCCTTCCACGTGTCCCAGAGCCTGAAAAGGTGAGGGCAACCGTTGAAAAGTCCAAAGGCTCGCGGAGGTCTCCACGTGTCATATCAGCACTACTCCAAATGTAAATTTTAGGGGTAGTTTCTAAACATTTGCAAAGCCTCCACGTGTCTTGGGTCGGATACAGTGCCTCCGCCCATAGAAAAGACTCAGGAAGAATACAAAGGAAATAGGGAAACCTGTGGATGCCTCCACATGTCTTGGGTCGGATACAGTGCCTCCACCCGCAGAAAAGACTTAGGAAGAATACAAAGGAAATAGGGGAAACATGCGAACACCACCACATGTCACATGGGTGCTATTCCAAGAGAGAAGGAAGGAGTCAAATCTCAAACGAGCGTAGAGCTTCCACATGGACCCAGTATAGATAGACTCATTTTAAATATTACGCGCCCGTAACCCAAAAATTCAAATGGCCATATCTTTTGATTGAGAACTCAAATTTGGGTGGGAGAAGATTTTTTGGAAACATCTCGATGCCCTTTATGCCTTGAAAACATAAAATATCATTTTTTGTAGGTGTTGGTGGGTGAAAATGGGAAAACATCTTCCAGGCCATTAATATAGAGATTGATTTCTCTAACTACCATATCTGATTCGCAATCAGCCATTCTTCTTCAATATGCCAGACAGACAGAGGGAGCCAAAATCAAAAAATTTGGGGTGGATTTGAAAGGGGAATTGATTGATAGTGGTTGAGTCTTCAAGGTAGGATTCAATGCATATCCCATGGTAGTTGAAGCAGGATTTGACTTTTCCCTCTTCTCTCTCTTATTCTTTCTATGTATTGTAACACTTCTCGTTTGAGAAGGGAGATTATTTTGGGCATAGGGAAACTCTGTCAAATTTGTTTCCTAACTCCATTTTGAGTTGAAAACCCTCTCCTACACCTGGAAAGCATTTTTGTGCCTCTAAGCAGGAACGTAATGGTCTGTGCACCCATATAGAGCACTAAAACATGTTTTTTGTGGTGTTTATTCAACCCTTTACATTGTTTTGTTGTCTCTCTGTGCCTCTCCGTTTTAAATCAATTTTTTGTGCATGTATTTCACATTTTGCAGGTGTAGGGTGTTGTGTTTCATGGAGTTTTGATCATGGATTAGGATCTGGGTTTGTGTCACTTTTTTCTGACCGTCCCATCTCCCTTTCTCCCATGTTTCATCCTCCCTCAACAGAGCATCTCACCCCTTTCCTTCTCTAGTGTATCACCACTCTAATGTAGGCTTTTCTTTCACCCTCTCTTTCTCTCTAGTTCCTTGGAATGATTAGATTAGGATAGTTTAGTTTTTTCCTGCATTAGGGTAGCTCATGTCAGTTAGTTTAGGAATAAGAACAGCTTTCTCTGGAAGATCATCTCAATTTTTCAAGTCCCATAGCTTGAGAGATGATCCAATGTTATGCAATCACACCGAATGCCCCATTTTAACCACTTCACATCTTTGGCCATTTGGGGGTGCTGTGATTTTGCACTAACATTAACCTTTTCTTCTTGTTTCCAGTTGATGACATAATTACATTATCTTCCCAAAATTATTCAATCACTAGATATTGGAGATGTTAAAATAATGTCTATTGTGAATCTTACACAAGTATGAGCTAATAATATAAAATTAATTGTGAATTAATTGTATTTATTAACATCATTAAGTGTAAATAAATGTCATCTATATTTACTTTAAATTTCTTCTTCATTCTTGTTACAAGAGGTGAGAATTATAGTTCATGTACCTACTCCCATGGTCGGTGCTGAGAGGAAGATAATGATTAAAAGGGATTATGAGCTTCTGGTAAGTGTTTATTTGTAACTTATTGTAATAACCCCTTTTAAATCTGAATTACATAAAACTAGAAACTCCACAAAAATGATTTCTGAAATGATATCAAACTGGAAATAAAAGCAATAATGAACAGTAAACTGAAAATGTGTTTTGTTTATTCAAATAATCACTTTCCAAGATACCACAAGTCCCAAAATGAGTGCTTGCCTAAGAACAACCCACAAGTGAAATTTGAAATTTTCTACACTTATATGAATTTACAAAAATAATTTAAGGGATGTAATAGTGTAGAAAATAATAGCAGTGATAATTATTGAAACCATACCAATAGAGGGCTAGAAAATGATGTCAAAATTTCCTTCGATGATGTCAAAAGGTACCCAATCACCTACACTCCCTATAAAAATGAAATAGCCTTCCAAAAGTGGTCGCACCACTCTCCTAAGTGTTCAATTTTAGCCAAAAAGTGCCCAAATTTTCCCATCTACAAAATTCCTTGGAGATAACAATGGTTTAACTGATCTAAACCCCAAAAAAATTACAAATTCAGATCTTAATTGAAGCCTAACTGATATGGAGTGAAAATATCCCTAAAACATGCCCTAGATATTAAACACAACCTTATAATAACTTAACATATGAAGTGTAGCACAATAGTGAACCTTGAGTGGATCCACCTCATAAAATTAAGGAGTTTTCATTCCCCAACCTTCAAACCTTGGAGATTTTTGTTCACAAAGCTTTTTTTCTTGAAGGGTTTTTGTCCTTAGAAGAATTTATGCAAGTAAAATAGCTTAACATGGAATGAGAGAAAATAGATTAGAAAAATATGACACCCATGACTCCTCACACCTCTATTTATATTTTTTTCTATCACAAACCCCAAAGAAAGGTAGTCATATGGTTCACCCCCTTCCTTTGGGTTTTATGTTTATAATTTTGTTGGTGAAATAATTTGTCGATATGGAAAATTAGGTGTTTCCACCAACGCTCATTGTGCTACACCCCTATGAATTGAATGGTGTAACTCCCCATTATTGAATGTAAACTAATCTACTCTTATCTAAATGTTGTGAGTTGGCCAAACAGGCTAGGGATCACACATGAACACTCGATTGAACATGTGGCAAAGTGCTTATATGGGGTATAAGGGAGGAAATTTCAGCGATGAGGGGTGAAGGAGATAAATTAGACAAAGGAAGGTTATTGCTATGAGTAGGCACATGCAAAATTCACACCCAATAATCGGATTAGTTCAACATTCAATATAGAGGAAAGCAACAATGAAGCTATTTAGTGAGAAGAACAAGTCTAGACACACAATTCTTAGATTTGTTTATCAAAGATACACAACTCTTTCTTGATCACTATACTTACAAGTGCATAAAAGAGAGAAATAGAAGAATACATAGGAAAAGGGGAATGGAATAAATGTAGCTTAATTTGATGTGTTGGAGATACAAAGCTCAACACCCAAAAGACAATTCACAATTGCTACAAATAACTAAAATTCAGAATTTTCAGGATCTTTTGGAATGGAGAATCCATCCCAAATTATAGCAATTTGAATCAACCTTTAACCTACCCCCCACATGACTCTTCATGATCTCAATCCACTTGTGACTTTTCACCTTCTTAGGAAGTGAGAAATAAGTTCCCTTTTTATAAATTAAAGGGACTTTTATAATGTAATTTTATAAATTCACTTAAGTGAATGAGATAAAATACAATGATTATGCCTAATGAAGAATTGGAAAGGGGGAGAGAAGGAAGAGGGAGAAATAGGGAATAATGAATAAATTTCTGTATCTGATGAAGAAACTCCTTATGATGGAAAACCTTACTGATTCAAACCTCATGATGAAGATTTTCCAGAATGGGCTTCTATTAATTGAATTCCTTGCTAAATTGATCTACTACCGGTGCTAATTTATCCACTTCTAGAATGCAAACATAGCCCAACACTTTGGTACATGTCCCAGGGAAATCATTGATCCTCTTAAATTGATGAAGTCATTCCTCATGATCCATTGCAATTGCAGCAATGCAACTTTTGATGTTTGTTAAGGACTCTAAGTTGCTTTTATTGAAGGAAAGAGAGGCACCTGCCTCATTCTTAACCATCTCCTGGAAGGAAAAGATGAGTTCTTCTGGTGATGAATCCTCAGTGAGTGGAGGGAACTCAAACCTCTGAACACAATTGTAGACATCGTTCAATATCTCAAAAGCATGTTATACACAAGAGTCCAACTCGGATATTACATTCTTGAGCATTGCATGTTTCATATCTATGATGTGATTCCAAACTTGAGATAAGTTCTCTACAGCGGATGCGAACATATTCTTGCTCACGAGGGTGTGAGATTCGAAGGATATCATCTCAGACATTAGTGGAAACATATCATCCAAATTGTTTACCTCTTTTGTAAATTCCTCTTTTGCTTTCTTGACTTTTGATAAAATTGCAAGTATGTACTTAATAAGAGAAATGATATCTGGAAACAATACCTTTCCCTACTCGATGGTTTTCTCAACCCATTTCTTGTTATCCTTCCTCCGCATCATGTATCCTTGGGCCTTCTTGACTACCTATGGATCAATATTGCTGGTTGGAGGAATGTCTTATATATGAAGAGAAGTTGTTGAGTTGGGCTCCAATAAGGGTTGAATGTGAGAGCTAAGAACTTTTACCTATTATTCCAATTACATAATTATTTTCTTGTATTCTTCAATTCCAAGCGAGGACGTGGGAAGAGGATTCTTTGAATAGACAAAGAGTCATCTACATGTGAAGCTTGGCCCAATGAGATGCAGGTCAAATCATATTTTGACAGTCATTTACTCGATAGTCTTTTCAATCTTAGGCCTAACAACTTCAACATACTGATTACCTGAGGGAGCACTAAAGAAGCGTGATTTTATCTGGGACTTCTTTCTTCGCTTGGAATTCAGGGCTCCTGATATTTCTTTAAGATTGGGTATGATAACAAGATGCATTTTCCTTGGTCCACTTTCAAGCATTTATTGGATCCACAAAAATGGATCTTCAAAAGTTGATACAATTTCAATGGTTGGAACACTTTTAGAAACTTTTTGTTGAACCAACTCTTGATCACCGTGGGCAAGCTCTGACCTTTGGGAAAACATACTTGGGTATTTTTAGAGGGAAATGTGTTGCGATAAATCACTTTTGCCTAACTTGAGAGGTTATGCCAGATCTACAATCACCCTTTCTTATTTATATCTCTCTTGGAGTATGAAAACACTATGTGCTCTTTTTAGCCATCTAAAATGTTGACATACTTAATTACGACTAATCCATCCCACAATTTGCAAATATCCCACCATCATCCATATAATAATTAATCGCAAGATTAATTATTATTATTAATCCATTTTATCATTTTTACCCTCTATTATTATTTATAATTCCATCATTGATCCTTTTAAATCCATAATCATGTCTCATTTTATCATTAATCACTTTAATTCCTTATTATATCATATTATTCTATTTTAATTCTTCATTAAAATTTCTGAGGAATATAATATTCCTACATCTCACCTACCACCTACCTTACACATCCCTACACCTAGACTTTCCATGTAACCTCACCCCTAATCATCATTTATCTAACCTAATCGAATTCTAATCCTAATCACATCTTCACACCTCTAAATCTAGAGGCTTATATTTCTAGAAGCCTCGCTAAAATTCCCTACATTTAAAAATTCAAATAAACCTTCCACTCTCCATTGAATCATCTCTCAAATTTCTAGAAATATCCATTCTTCTCGTCAATTTTCCACCCTTGATCCAAATCAAACATGGCTTCATCATAGCCATTGAATCCTCCACCCAAAAACTATAAATTTAGCTCTCCTCCATCATGAGAGATAGCTTGAATAGATTAGAATATCTTGGAAATTCATATCAAACCTTTTCCATTTTTATCACTTAATCAATCATCCATCTTCAATCCAATCTAGCATCATTCATCCTTCATCCTTCATCAAGTAATCATCAATAAATCAAGGGGAAGTGTTTTCCAAATAAATCCACAAATATTAAGCAAAGCAAGTGCAATCAACAATTAATCCAAGAGAAAATCCAACACATAAAAGGAGGAGAGTTACAATCTCATAGGTAAGCACAGGTATTATATTCTATCTAAGGTAACAATTAGGAGTGTCAGTTTAGGGATTAGTTTGGCTAATTTCTTGGATTGTATTTGCATACTAACACCTCATTTTTTTTACATGTTGTCACCCACTATGGGGCTTATCCCACCACTTATTTTTTGTCTTCAACCCTATTTTATCCCTAGAATGATCTGTTAAAGTTTCAAGAATTTTCACTTTTGTTTACCCATTCAAATTTTGAGTTTTTGAGCTCAAATTCCATCCCCAACATGAAACAACGCCTTTGCTCTATGTATTGGTGCCTATGTCGTGAAATGACACCTTTCTTTTGATTTTTTTTTCCTACCTTATGAGATCCATAAATTTTGATCTTTAATTTGAAATGACTCCATTTTTTCCCGAAAAGGTATCAAAGAGATATATGCAATGAAAGTTTTAATTTAGAATTTTATAGTATACTTTATTCATGGTTTTCATTTTCCTAAATCTTGTCATTTTAACTACACTTTGAGTTATATTTTCTTGTTCTAAACTGCTAACACTTTGAGTGCAACTTCCTACACTTACCAAATATAAAAATCAATCTAAAACTACTAACCCTTTATTTTGCAACACGATTGGTCCAAAACATTTGGGGTTATAATCAAACTACTAATCTTTATTTTTTAGGGCCTCTTCTTGAAGACCCAATAATCAAACTACTAATATTTATCTTTTCATTTTATCATATATCATATATTTTCTTACATTATCTTTCCAAGCATGTTTCCATTTGTTACTTGTTCATTCTGAAGGCAAAACCATGTATTCTCTCCTCTCGCGTCCTAGAACGATCTTGAGGATCAAAAGCAACTAGCCTTCCCATTTTTATTTTATAGGGGCAACATGATGTGGAAGTGATATCCACACACTTTTCATAGTCTTAGGGGTCTCATGACCATGGAATTCACCTCCATGCACGTAGACATATCCCCATGTTCCAGTGGGGTATAGAAATTCTTAGACAACTATCGTTATTAGCTAAATGTTTTCTTGTTTTAAGAGTGGTGTGAAGTGAAGAGATTCCACGTCCCAAAACCCAGGCCTTATACAAAATCCTTGTAACACAAACTTGGGCACCACGTACCACAAGGTATATTGGGGACTCCCCTAGTAAGCTTGTTCATCCTAGACTAGGCAACCATTGGCTGTATATTGAGCTATAGTGCAAGGAGGCCACACTCCTCAAGATCACTTGCTAGCTGAACCCACATTGACACATAGGTGGAGAGCCAATTATGACACCATCATTGGTGTGTGGCATTGAAAGCAGACTATAGCTTGATTTCAATCCCACTTGACTAGTTAGGGTGTGTATTACATGTTTTTCATGTGCTTGTGAACACCCTTGACCATCGTATCACATTAAAATTTTAATCAATCAAACATCATCTTAATCATCCATCCTTAAACACATGATCCCAATCATAATCCTATCACCATCCTTAATCCACAATCCTAATCCAAAAATAACCCCCCACACATATTATATAACCATAGCCTTTGAACCTCAATCCCCAAGCCAACATCCAAACCCCTACCTCTTTTATAAATCCATCAACCAAGCTATCTCATCATCCCCCACCCATAAAATTCAACCTTGTCACTTGATCCCACACACTATCCAACACCTTAATAAAAAAATCTCAAACTTAACATCCTACCTCAGCCAATCCCATCCTCTTCATCCAAATTAGCCATCCCATGTCAATCCTAACATCTTAAAAACCATTTAACAACTTAATCAACAAATATCCAATTTTTAATTTTAAATCAATCAATCACCCCCTAAGCTATCATCTATTAACCAAACCCGTCCATAATTTCCCCTTTTTACAACCCCTATCACCTCACCCAATTGACCTCCTCTATGAGGAAGCCAAATCATCTCAATCCATACCTCAACTTGAATAACATAAACTAGTATACCCATAAGCTAATTACATAGAATTTGACCACCTCACTAACTTTGACCTAGACCAAGAGGACATCCTTTATGTCCTTACTAAGCTAGACACCAATCCTAGACCCACACAACCATATGAAACCCTAACATCCAAATCCCCTATCAATCATCATGACCCAAACCTTCCTCCCATCAAAATTCATCCACCACCATCCAATATCTCAACTCCTAAATCTAATCATCATCAAACCAACCATCGAGTTCCATTCACATACCCACAAGAATCACGAT
Organism: Taxus chinensis; assembly: GCA_019776745.2. Taxonomy (NCBI): domain Eukaryota; kingdom Viridiplantae; phylum Streptophyta; class Pinopsida; order Cupressales; family Taxaceae; genus Taxus; species Taxus chinensis. Next base: position 589,185,638 of record CM034154.1, on the reverse strand, counting down.
AAATTACCCCAAAATTATTATCTTCCACATCCCATCTTAGTCCTCCACCCTCATCATATTCATCATCTTAATCCAGTCCTATGAACGTTCTCCTAAATAGTTCCACATCTAAGCCTATTTCATCCCCTCTGTCACCTAAGCCTAATCCCATCAAAACTATCTCATCCACTGTGACTCCTAAGTTACCCTCATCCCCTACTACCTCCAATCCTAAACCATCTGATGTGGCTCCTATGCTACCCTCATCCTCTTCATCCACACCTAATCCTATCTTAACCCCTTTATCACCTAAAGCTAACACTATCATATCCTCTAATCTTATTTCATCTCCACCATACCCCAATCCTGAAACATCTAACATGACTCCTAAGTTGCTAACTCCTACATCTAACAAATCTAACCCCATTCCTCTAAAATATCCTACCCAATCTAATCAGGCTTTGATGCCACCTTCATCTACTTGATCCCCTAAATCAACCAAATCTAATGTGGTTCCTACACCACACCCATCTCCTAAATATCTTGCATCCCCAACATCACCCAACTCTAATGTGGCCCAAATATCATACCCTTCATCTAAATCTACCCCATCCCCTTCATATACATCTATCAATCCCAAACAATCTAAACCTAAGCCCAAACCATCTACTCCAACTAATCAAAAATTAACCAAATCTACTTCGATCTTCAAGCCCAAACCATCCACTTCGGCCCCCCAGGCCTAATCCATCTGTCTCATCTTCTAAACCACACCAATCCAATCTCAATCCTAAATAAAAATCAACCAAAACATCTCATCAACCACCTAATCTTGCACCATTACTTCCTACTCCCTCCAAACCATTACTTCCTACTCCATCCAAACCATTTAACCCAAGCCACTTCACTCCTTTAAGAGAATTTTTGACCACCACCTTCCATCGTCTAAAAAATTGCAACATGATCATCCACCCCCCACTCAAACTATACTATCCAACCCTTCCCAAACCAACTTGGTATCAGGAACTTACTATTGTGACTTCCATCGCACCCATGGACATTCGACCAATCATTGAACACAACTTAGGTCCTATGTCCAAAATCTCATTAAAAAAGGAAATATTATCCATGTACCTCTCTATTAATCACCTTTCCATCCCAATCCTATCCCTTATCATCATTCCCATCATCTAAATCCCACTCAACATCCAAACATCATCAACCATCCAAATCCCACCATGTATATCTAAACATCCATCACCAACCAAAAATCAAAACAAATCTCACCCCTATCCTTTGTTAAGCCTGACCCCTTAGCGGATGACACAATTACAACCCCCCCAGTCTCATGATGACCACATGGCATCATCTTCCCCATCCACTTCATATCATATAGCTAAAAATATGTTCACTTATATGAAGCATTCGAGGCAAAGGCTTAAGCATCCATGAACAAGGCATTTCTGAACCCATCTCCCTTCATCAAAATCCAAGTCATTTAGGCTTAGGGTATAAACCTAACACTAACAACATCCCTCCTATTATTCCATCACACACCATTTCTACCACTCCTCTTTTTGATTCTACTATCCCAACGACTCAATCCAATCACAAATCATTTAATCCCCCTTCAAATACTAAACACCTAAAAATGGATTGAGAACATAATTTGTTGCCTGCATACGGATGTTCTTTCTTTCACACCCATCCTCCTTCCATCCAAAATCCAAATACTTTTGCATCTAATCCATTCTTATCACCACATCCATTTGAACACTTGAATCAACTTTCTCACACATGGTGTAAGCCAATCGTGCCTATTACAACTGTATGACCGGTGGTCTATCATTACCTCCAACATTCTAGCACCATTGTCCTCATAGAGATCCACACACTTTAACACACTTAATCAGGCTTGTGGTGAAGACCCTCGGGTGCATCTTTTGACACTCTAGCCAATTTCATCACTACACTTATTTCCATCCCCCCATAAATCCACTAGTGATTCTTAACCCCTTTAAATTTCTCAGAGAGTGGAACCTCTTTATGAAAAAAAAAACAAATACCAGAAAGTAAAAAATCATATTAGAATTTAAAAATAGCAAATAAAAACCACCTCAAGACTCTCTCTAGCGGTGTTTCTAACAATTCTACCAGGGCTATGGATGTTTGGCTGGTAGTAGAGAAATGTTGTGACAAGAATCAAATGTATCTCCGTCAGGGCTATGGACGCCTGGCTAGCAGCGAAGCAATGCACGACTTAGCCTTCTATTCACCTTCCATCCACCTATTTGAATTAATCACTCTCTATACATTGGCTATCTTGTCTTCACACATTGCCCATTAAGTCTTCACTTCAAGCGGTAATTAACCATCACAATCACACACACTTTGATCTCGCATAGACATAGGGCTTGAATGTTACCAGGTATTGTTTAACCCTTGGTCACACTTTTATTTTAGTCCAACTCTTGCTAAGCTTACACCATGTGTCGTTTGACTCATCTTTTGTTCATCACTAATTTCATTGTCCTTCCGCCCATCACATCCACATCATTTTCCCCTTAGATCAAACATCCATGGGCAGACAACGATCTTTTCATTTTCATCCAATCATCTTCATGTCCCCTTTTCCATTGCCATCATCATGACTGGGGGAAGCCTTACTACCATATGATAGGGGTATCATCCATTTTAGATACCCCTCACTTCCCATCCTACCCTACACCCGGGGGAAAATCGAACCCATCCATCCACAGAGGCCACCCTAATTTACACTTTTGGGAACACCACATTTATCCCTCAATCCATCCCCACATACATGGGGACATATCCTATCTATATATCTCTCATCCCACATCCCATCCAATCCTAACCTAGTAATCAATCCCTATCATATCCAACATATCCAATTTCCCTCAATCCTTCCCTTTCATCCTACCCAGACACACTTTGGGACTTATAGGAGAAATTCACATCCTACCTTCCATCCCCTCCTAAATCCTTTCATCTTACCTATCCTTAACCATTCCCTCCGTCCCAATTCAAAAATCTCAACATCCAACATCACATAATCTAAACATCCGAAATCTAAAATCTAAAATCAAAACATTCAAAAAATCCACAAAAAATCTAAAAATACAAAAATACAAAAATGCAATGTATATGTTTTTGTTTACATGTGCTTGCTTTTCTACATTTACATTTCAGCCCATACAAGGCCACTTTTGTTTTTTATTTTGCACGGTCCAATGATATGAGGACTGTTTTTTTATATTAGTTAGTCCAATGATATGAGGACCATATTTTTAATATTGATATGTCCAATGATATGAGGACAGGGGGCATTTGTCAATTTTCGTCATCATGGTCTCAATACCTTAGTGCATCTTGCTTTATGCCATATCATTAATCACAATTGCTAATGATGATAACTATGGGCACTTTATAGTAGCACACCCCCTTTTATAATCATATTTTAACCTTATCATCATCCACACCTAATCCTCATCATTATCTAACTAACTGTATAACCTCCTCATCCTACTATCCAATATCAATCAATCAATACCATATCCAAAGTTTATCATCTTGCATCCAAAATCCAAAACCCTAACCCCTTGGCTTGGGCATCTTTGATCCAAAAACCAATCCTCATTCTTGCATATAAACATCCGCAATCTTATAATCCATTAAATCAAATCCATCATCCTGAAATATCCCTAATGGGATACCACTTAAAAATGCATAAAATATATGAAAAAATGCAACAAAGTAAAATACTGATTTTACCAAATTTTTACTGTTGGGACAACGAAACTAAAAGAAACTTAATATTTGCTAAAATGTCCACCCAAATTACTTGAAAACTTGAAGAGAGAATGATATTATTATAGAGGACATAATAAAACTATTTTTGGGAATTTTACACATAATCAAACTATTGCCAGAAAATTACAGAATGCCCTAGGCAGGTGGAAAAATTCAGAGGTTCGTGACCCTCTTAATACAAGAGAAAAAATAAGGGTCTTTGGAAATAATAGTGACAAGATTTAGGAAATAGTATTTCCACCTTTAGATCTGGGAATGGCCGACTGGAAAACCCTCTAAATAAAGGCTTACCCTTCAGATCTGAAAATGACCGTTTAGAAAACCCCCAAATAAAGGCTGCAAATCGCCCCTACATTGGAATGGGGTTAGAAAATGATGGAGGCACCTTCAACGAGCTTCCAACACCTAACCCAAATGGTTGCCATGAACTTGATCTAGAGCCCCCTCTACTTATCTTCCCCAGATTCCCCCAAGACCCTCGAGATCCTTCCTTTAAAACCTTTGTTGATGTCTCTGCCATACGGCTCTGAAAGTGGATCCAAAATGAAAAAACTAGGGTAGATCTCTCACTACCAAAGAATGCCCTGCTAGCTAGGGATGGGTCTCTCACCACTGAGGCTAGGGTTCCTGTGGGATTTGACTCCACAAGTTGTAGATGCACAACAACAGCAGCTGCATGAGAAGTGGGGTCAATAAAAATGTATGCAAAAAGGTGCACTCCTTTCTCTCCAAGCTCCTTATATACATTCCAAGGAAAAAGAGCCCCAATAGACCAAGACGTGTTTCATTCCATGGAGGGGTCAATAAAATAAAATTAACTAAAGTTACTTTTTCCCGTTTAAGTCGTCAATGGTCCAAAGTGACCCCTAAACACCAAACACAACTATTAGTACCATGTGGGCCCCTTCTCAGTAGCCCCCAGCATGTCCCCCCACCCCCTTGGATATCACCACGGCTTGGACTCGCTTAACCCTTAGGCCTTTGGCACAGGAAAAGGGGACATTATAGTCCTCCCTTCTTGAGAAAATGCTTGACCCCCCAACATTAACCTATCCTACTGCAGCAGCTGAATACCGTGCCGTAAGTTTCTCCACCTCACCCTACTGTCCACCCAAGGATCCATGTAATTCGAGGTAACCACGAAACTATGTGAAATAGAATGATACCTAAACTGTCTCTCCACTGGTTCCCACACCAAAATTTCCAATCGGTCCAATCTCTGCCAATGCGAGGCCATCATCACGGGATCACTCACAGCCTCTCCAACCAACTCCTGGGTATGAAAGTCCCACTCTGAATCTTGTAGAATCCCCTGTATTCAGCCTGTGAAATAACCTGTTTATGCACAAATGGTGCTAACTCTCCTACTTGACCTGCACTCATGTGAGATTTAAGCTCCTCATATTGTATCTTGATGTGTCCCATGGAGGAAAAGTCGAAAGACTCCAGCAGACAGTTAACCGGCAATATCAGCTCCATATAGTCCACCTCCTGCACTGAATGTGAAGCTACTGAATAACCATGGGTCACTTTCATCTCTCCATTGATTATCACGTGGGTGAGGTGCTCACTCGGGCATAGGAGCAATAAAAAGCATAGGAGTGTTTGTCCCATGTCGATTCAAAAAAACATGGTCCTGTAAGCTTAGACTTGTCATAGTGACAAAACCGTATATGCCTATATAAATTTGAGTAGATCCTCCCTTAACCTAAGCCATATGAAACTCTTAGACATGAGCCTGTAGATCTCATTGAAGCTCAAGCACCCAGTTATGGAAGAACAATACACATGTCGTAATATCTCCATCCTCAACGATGAATCTAACATAAGGATCCATCTTCCCTGAGAGAAGAAAATCTCATCCTCCAATCTACAATTGTCATCCTGTATGTGGCCATCTAGAATCCTCACAAGAGTGTCGGTTCTTGGAGTACTCAACAAGCAAATGAGATCTCTAGTCTATTGAAACTTTAGATAACCAACATAATGATAAAACTCAAATTATTTGAACTTGTAGTCACAATCTTTGTAATTATCCCATGTGCAACATTACTAGTCACACACACATCCATCTTTTCTCCACATCAATCTGCCATAATTAAACTCCTTACCAAGCTGGAACGTCCTCCTCCATCCCCTCCATTGTAACCACCACTAGGTGCTCCTGTAGGTAATCCCCTCAAAATTACATTCCTACCCTCGGATTTAAACTTCAGCTCCATTCCATCATCTAAAAGTTAGTCCAAAACTCACCAAGGGAGTGAGGCCACTGCACTCTCAGCACTATGTTGGTCTCTCCCATACCAATGATGTGGATATCATTAGCAATTGTATAGTTACCCATAGTGATGCTCACTTAAGGAACTCGTCGTGTGGCCCTCGTAGACTTTCCATTGGCTATAACCCCATTGAGGCCCTCAAAATCCTTTATTTGTAGTCCTCACCTCTCAACCAATGAGGCATCAATACAGTTGTGGGTTACCCCACTCTCAATGAGTACCCCAACTTGTTGACCCTGCATAACTCCTCTAATCCTAGATGCCTTGTACATTAGAGTACTAGACAATGTGGCTATAATTTCTCGAGGAAAATCCTCCTCCTGCTCTACATCAACACTATCCAACGCAACCCCATCTCCATCATCCATCTCGTGAGTTTCTATCTCCTCACCTCTGTCACCCTTGCTCTCCTCATAAGTCATCATGGTGTGCTCTGTGTCTGCAGCAAACAACCTGTTGGAATAGGAGTCATTAAATATCCCACTTGTCTCATACCTTGTGATGTCACCATGGCCCACAAGAGGTTGTATTCCTTCACAATTTTTGATGTCACCATGACCCACAAGAGGTTGGATTCCTTCACATTTTGACTGCTGCAATGACATGCTTCTTTCTTCACCAATCACATACTTTGTGATCTGCCCTTGTATACCCTGAAATCTGATTTCTTTGTTTTCCTTGAAATTTTTTTGTTTATCCACATGAGGGATGAATGCAAATTTCCCAAAAGATGGAAGCCAATATGTCCAATGAATGATTCCAAATTCAAGTAACTCAAATGTACAAACACATTTAAGTACTTCAAATCTCTTAATGACAATAAAGAAATGAGTTACCTTCTTTGTACAAGACATATCTTTCCATGGACATAACTCATCAATTCCCTATATGTTGGGAATACACATAACTGCCCCCTCATCATACTTTATTCTCTTTCCCCATATTTTCATTTCACCGTAAATGCAAGAGAAAGGGAAATCAATATTAGAACTCATGCATCCATAAACTTTATCATAAGGAACTTCATTCCCTTTGTTGTACCCATGGATTCTTGTCATGAGAGAAGACAACACATATGAAATAGCATAATTGGGGCTACTCATCATACCTTTGCAACTAAGAATTTCTGATATAGGATCAACATCTTCATTCTCCTTTGATTTTTCAACCCATGCATCATCATTTTTCTTAACATCATGCAATCATTGCATCCCAAAAAAATCCTTACCTCTAGCAAATTCAACCACAATAAATACACCACATACCTCATGTCCTTTCAATATCATGGGCCCCTGCATTATTTTCTTTGCCAACATATGTTTATTGGCTGAATCAAGAGCAATGTGAATGGAAGATGTGCTTATTCCATCTAGCATACCTTGAAACATGATTATGAAATAGTCTTCCTCAATCATCTAAGCATGTAAATGTTGTCCCAAATAATAGAAACATGGCAACAACATAGGAGAACTCAACAAGCTAGGAAGATGGTAACCATTCTCATACCTTAGGATGCTAAAGTCATGAATGCACCTTGAATTCAACTCTTCTTTTTTAACAGAAAAGAGCACCTTGATTCTTTGAGCACTTTGAGGACCAAATGCCTCCACTAACCCTTCCAAAGGTTCCACCATGTGGTTGGTATAACAATCAGTCATGGGATCTATTAATAAAACATTTTCTCCTCTCTTTATGAATTTTGTTATACACAGTCCAACAGGTTGAAGATGACTAAAAAATATTCTCTTACCCTTTTTAGTAATCAGAAAAACAACACTATTACCTTGAGAGTTACTCTCCCTTCTTGAAACGGAGTCCCGAATGAAGGAATCATGCTTGCCAACACAAGACACATTTGAATTCTTTCTTTGGCTATGAAATTAGTCACAAAGTTTTCAACATCAGAATTGTTAGTTTTGGATAACTACCACATATTACTAGGATCCCATAGCTTATAATGCCCCTGAGCCCTTATATCTATTAAGTGAGCTAAAACTTGCCACCATATATCATCAACAAGATGCTCATATACACATAGTTGGAGCAATGGTCCAACAAACTCCATGATGAAGACTTCGTCATCTACCATACCATGCATCTCATGATGGAAGTAAATTGGAATAGGTGACAATAAATAAAACACATTAGTGTGTTCTTCATACCCTTCAAGGCCATCAATGTCCTCTGTGTGTTCAAGATAGACATATGTTGAGTTGCCCCCAACATTGTTTCCTACATGCCTATTGAAACTATCTGAAAGATGATCAAAATTTGCTGGTTTGGAAATTACAGAAGGCTGCAATTTACACCAGTGTCCATGTGAGACTCCTCCTCATGTGTCAGCTGCTCCATAGAGTCTTCTTTCGGGGGTGTAGTCTTTCTTGCATCAATTTCCCTCATCGTTTCCTTGAACTCTTGTATGTGTTGTCTTGCTTGAGTCTCTATCAACCTAGCAGCTCTAGCTCTGCTATTCCCTTCCTCACACTTTTTAAGAGTTTCCATTACATCCTCCTTGTTTGCACAAACAAGTTCCTTCTCCTGAGCTGGAATAATTTCTCTAACAAGCAAAGTTTCACTAATGCTATTATTTTTCTCAATGGAAATCATACCCTTTTGTTTAAAAGCTTCTTCTACAAACAAGTTCTTTTGTGATTCAGGTACCGGCATATGATGACCTTGTTTGGGCTTGCTACCAATCTTCATCATGCAATAATCTATAAATGGCATTGTTGTCACCAAATCACTGCACCCTCTGAATGGTCAGGATGTGAATAGGATGTTCGGTGTGATTGGGACACATGGGATCACCTCTCAAGCTGTGGGACTTGGGCTCGAAGTGAACCTCCAGAGAAGGCCGGCTTCCTCTTATAAACTAAGTGTTGTACTACTCCTAGTGTAAAAAAAATGATTATCTAATCCTATGCTAACATCTTCATGGGGTTTTAGGGAAAGAGATTTACATAAATGAAACTATATTAGGGATGGTGATGCACTAAATAAAGGGTGTTTCCAGACTCAGGAAGGGTTAATTTGAAGAGGGTGTGTGCACCATAGGTCAACTTCACCCACTGCAAGTTAGAGAGGGTACAGGATACCACAAACTAAGAGACATGCGTTCCCTTTGTTAAACCTTATCAGACCGAGAAATATACCAGTTTCCCCGTGAAGAAGGATGAACTCAAGAAGGGTGAACAGACACCACAACTCAACTGCATGTAATACTCCACCACTCGATAAGCACAGAACTCTAAGAACTTGCAATAGCAACTTAAACTTGCACAGTGTACCTGCAAGTACGATAAAGGCACAAAGAAGCATAGAAGGATGAAAGGAACGAGATTAGTCACAAAACACACACTTTTATTGCTTCAATAACATGCACAATGCATCATACATTCAGAAGAGGCAATAGTTTCCATTACAATCTTGAAGAGGAGGCTTGAAAGTTCTCTCAACACACAAAAACAACTTGCAGAAGAGAGAGGACTCTTGAAAAGTATACAATCGCCTGAGATATCTAACTATCTAACTTGTCTGAACTGTTGGAACCCTTTGAAATGAGCTTCCAACTTACATTTATAGAAGAATATGTGAGAAAGAAGAGGCAAAGTCATAATGACATTCCTAAATTGAAGGCCCATGATGTATTTATTACAGTTAGTTGAACCACCCGAGAAGGTTCCATCATTGGTCATTAATTGCTTGATGACCTAGTCTTCTCAATTAATTAAAAGAATATTTAAATAAAATATTTAAATAATAATAATAAATATTATTATTAAAATATTTTAGTTAAAATATTAAATTAATTAACATAATGTCAGGACCCCCCCGTTGACCCGTTTGACTTGAAGAGGAGGGGGGTCCATGTGGATAGAGTCTACACATAGCCCAACTCGGTGAGTTTCGAATCCTCTAACTCAGTGTTGCACTCGATTTTGAACCCCACACCAAATCTTTCCTTACCTTGGCAATTGAGCTCTTTTGCATTGAGTCCTTTGAATGGTGAGCTATCAAACTTGATTCTTATCGTTTTCCTTGGTTAACTCGAGGCCATTTATGCATTCCACATTACCTTTTGTGAAACATATGTGAGCTTCCCCACAAAGTCACCGAGCTCCATTGGTTAGTTTTATCCTTTCCGAGTTCTGTTTTTCCACGAGCTTGGTTCATTCTATACATGCCCATCCTCTATAAGCTCTACCGGAGCCAATTTACCCCACCATCATGGCTTTTTGAACACCTTGTGAGCTAATCAAAATGAACTCAATTCTCCACAACTCATCTTCCACCATCTCTTCTCAATGCTCATGCATAGGGTTCCTTGACTGAGTTGTATATCTTCCTCATTAAGCCAAAATGCATGTAGATCCTGTGAACCTGGCCTGACGTAAGTTAAGACTCACCTCACGAATGCCACTGCTACAGTCTTGCTTCAAACTCCAAATCGAGCCATTCTAAATTACCAAGCCACCTACATGCATCATGACCATGAAGCTTTAAGCTTGAAATTGAAAGCCTCTACAAATATATTAAAATTTGACACCCACGAGCTTAGTCTTTATCTCGACTTGGTACCAACGTTTCCACAATATGAAAAGTTTGACTCTAAATCATACTTCGTGGCTTTGTTCTATAATACATTGGTGACCCACAGAGGTTAAACATTTCAATGAGTTTAAATTATTTCACTCCTACATGTTGCACTATTTAGAAATGATTTTCGAGCTATGAAAATTGTTAGGTATCACGTCACGTGGCCCTGTCAACACTCAATCGATTGATTTCTCTGTGATAGCTCTAGCTTGACAGATAGAGTTATTTCTTCTTGTTTTGGACCACATATTCACATGCATTCATGTTCAAACTCCATGAAACAACACCACGAGCTCCCTAAATTGTCATTCATGCTTTCCTGGCCCTGAAAGGCATCTACCGTATTGATATATAAACCTTTTCCTTCATTAGATTTGAGGACAACATCAAACTCTCGGTGCAAACATTTCAGCTGTAGCTTGTAAGGTGTGATTATTCCAACAGAAACCTTTATGCCTACCAACTTAGTGACTCATTGAAGATGCTCATATAATTGCAAAGCAAATTATGCTTCATGAATATTCTGATATGAAACAGATCCACCTCTATGAGATTCACTTCCATGAGTTACATCGTAAAACAAGTAAGGTTCAATAGAGAATCTTTGTAATAAATTTCATCAGGTCTCTTGGTAACACTCTCACTGTCACTTAATCGATTTTGATAAAAATATCTTGAAGGAGAATCCCGAATTTGAGGATGCATTCGATACTGAATAGATAACAACACAGTTGGAAAACCTGCTCGTTGGAAGCATTCAAAAAGGCTTATACTATACTGCAACATGTCTACTATCTGGTGTGTGGGAGCTTATCACCTATCCCTTCCATCTAGATGAGTTTTCAGCATCGTCTTTTCGTCAAACTCTTCGCACATTAGCCACGACTGAGCCATTAACGCATCGAATTGGTTGGGTCCTACGATGAGATATGAAGCCACTTTCATTCCTTATAGTGGTGAACTGAGTGATTCTTCAGGCTAAATTCTGAAATGTTCTCCTTTTCCCATGCATTCAAACTTTAAGCGTTGACCCCCACTCGCCATGTTACTTGGTATCATTTGAAAAACATCTGCATAATGCGGTAAGCGAAACTCTATCTCGGCTTGTAGCCTCCGCTGAAATTGGTATCATGTCGTGTTGTTTTCCCCATGACCCACTCCAATTCACAACTGTCTTGTTAATTCTCCTAATGACTCACACAAAGACTCAGACCACTCCAAGCTGTGCAGAATTCTCATGACGGATCGCCATCGTATGATCTCCACTTGGCAATTTGATCCAATTTCTCCCATGCTCGAAAGTATCACCATGGTTTTCCAACCCAATATTTCCACTTGGGAATGTATTCCCTGAGTTCCTTTATTCATGCCTTAGCGCAGGATTTATATATCTCTTCCGACTACGTTGGTCTTGTCATAGCTCATCGACCCCAAAACTCTCACTTGGCAATGCGGCCTTGGGAACCAGCAGAGTATCTTTCCATCGCGGCATACCATGCTAACATCCCCACTTGGCAAAAGGGGAAAGTTTCTCCACCGTTCCCACCAGCACGCAGGATCACCATGATTTTTCCCTCCTACCGAGTCGAGCCAGATGGGCTCTTCTTTCATCCCACGAAGTAAACTTACCTCAGAAAATCAGTGGCCTCTAGGGAGAGTTAATTGCGACAGCTGCCGCAGGGCGATCTCAAGGAACCGTTGGTGTTGATCCTGATGTTCTGGTTGCACGCAACCACAGTCATGATCAATTGTTGCAAAATCTTGCAGCTGTAGTATAAGAACAAGATAAATTTTTAGTTGAGTTGTCTCACCTTTTCATTTTGGAAAGTCACTTCCATGGAAGAAGCTCAATCAAATCTTGAGGAAAGTTTTGCAAATGAGGTTAATATTGTGTTCGCTGCTATTTCTAGTAGTGGCCGGAAGTTATTCCAGCGCCTAGCCCATGGGTTTGATATGGTGGTTATAGATGAAGCTACAAGCTAGTGAAGTAGGCGTGTTACCTCCATTTTCATCTTGTTTCTCACAATTTATCCAACTCTATGCATGGTGGTTTATTAGCCCAAGCCTAAGCTCCATTAGTCTCATTGCGAGCAACATCATATAGACCTCTTTAGATTTGACACCAAGCTCCCTATCAACTCAACCCCAAAATCTTCACTGAGTTGAGATCAACTGGGTGCCTTTCAATGCTAGGTGATCTCTCATATGAAATTTAAGAATTATTTTTAATTATTGTATCTCGATAATAACCGGAGGTGGGTTCTTGGGACTATTATTTCATTTTGAACGTGATAGGACCCCGTTGTCCAATCTTGCCATGTGTGCAAAATTGGATAATAGGCATATTATCTCTAAAACCCCTACTCAAATACTGGTACTCTTCCTCCAACAAGAATCCTCATCAATCACCTCTATTGTCCACCCTTTATCACTGTTCTCACCATTTTCCTTATTGTCCCTAGGTCTGCTTTGATCCACATTCTGAATGAGCTTACTCAAATAAAGGTTAGTGACTTTCTGCTATTTCACCATGTTGGTGAACATTTCCTTCATAAAACATCCTTTGAGATCTTTCCAAACTGCCATATTTAACCAATACAGGTTGGAGGAACAACAACTTTGATACCACTAAAATATCCCTAATGGGATACCACTGAAAAATGCATAAAATATATGAAAAAATGTAGCAGAGTAAAATATTGATTTTACCAGATTTTTACTTTTTGGACAACGAACTAAAGAAACTTAATATTTGCCAAAATGTCCACCCGAATTACTTAAAAACTTGAAGCGAGCTTGATATTATTATAGAGGACATAATATAACTGTTTTTGGGAATTTTACACAAATCAAACTATTTCCAAAAAATTACAAAATGTCCTAGGTGGCTAGAAAACTTTAGAGGTTCGTGACCCTCTAAATACAAGAGCAAAAATAAGGGTCTTTGGAAATAATAGTGACAAATTTAGGAAATAGTATTTCCACCTTCAGATCTGGGAATGGCCGACTGGAACACCATCCAAATAAAGGCTGCCCCTTTAGATCTGAAAATGGCCATCTAGAAAACCCCTAAATAAAGGTTGCAAGTCACCCCTCTTGGAATGGGGTTGGAAAATTATGGAGGCACCTTCAACGAGTTGCCATGCCTAGCCCAAATGGCTACCGTGAACCTGATCTAGAGCCCCTCTGCTTATCTTCCCAAAATGCCCCCAAGACCCTCGAGATCCTTCCTCTGAAACCTCTGTTGATGTCTCTATCGTATGGCTCTAAAAGCGGGTCCAAAATGTCAGAATAGGGTAGATATATCACTACCAAAGAATGCCATGCTAGCTAGGGACAAGTCTCTCACCACTGAAGCTAGGGTCCCTATGGGATTTGACTCCATAAGTTGTAGATGTGTAACAGCAGCAGTTGCACGAGAAGGGGTCAATAAAATGTATGTGAAAAGGTGCTCTCCTTTCTCTCCTATCTCCTTATATACATTCCAAGGCAAAAGAGCCCCAATAGACCAAGACGCATTTCATTCCATGGAGGGGTCAATAAAATAAAAGTGACCAAAGTTACTTTTTCCCATTTAAGTCACCAAGGTCCAAAGTGATCCCCAAACACCAAACATGACTATTAATACCATGCGGCCCCTTCTTAGTAGCCCCCAGCATTCCCATCCCCTTGGATATGACCATGGCTTGGAATCACTTGACCCTTAGGCCTTTGGCGCAAGAAAAGGGGACATTACACATCCTTAAATTTAAATACCAAATCTTCCATCCTACCCCCTTGACTAGGGCATCTTAAAATCCAACATCTCCAAAACATCTTCAAATCCAACATACTCTAATCTAAAATCCTAAATCTTCACCCTTGTCATACATCATTGACTGGGGCATCTCAAAATCCAACATCTTCAAATTGAACATCCTCTAATCCTAAATCCAAAATCTTCACCCTTGTCATACATTGTTGACTGGGGAATTTTCAAATCTAAATCCTAAATCTTCACCATTATCATACATCATTGACTGGGGCATCCAAATATCTCTAAAATCCAATATCTCCAATTCCTCCAATCCTCTCTTTTATTCTTCTATTCCTCTGATCCTCTCTCTTATTCTTCTAATCTCAGATTCCTCTAATCCTCATATATTCTAATCCTCTAATCCTAATCCTACTCATCCTCTAATCCTCTCTCATCTACTAACTTGGGCATCTCCTCTTTTAGAGGGGTTACCTGACTCATTCTTCCCCACCTAACCCCTCAAAGGGGCATTATATCACCATAATAACATATTCTCTCATTTTTCTTTGAATTGTCATTGCTCAGCAATAACACTTCAAAGAGGGAAAAAACGTAGAAATATAAAATGTTGACATGCTTAATTATGACTAATCCATCCCGCAAATATCCCACCATCATCCATATAATAATTAATCACAAGATTAATTATTATTATTAATCCATTTTATTATCATTTTTTCCATTTATTATTATTTATCATTCCATCATTGATCCTTTTAAATCCATCATCATGTCCCATTTTATCATTAATCAATTTAATTCTTTATTATATAATATTATCTTATTTTAATTCTTCATTAACATTTCCTAGGAATTCAATATTCCTACATCTCATCTACCACCTACCCTACACATCCCTACACCATACCTTTCCATGTAACCTCATCCCTAATCATCATTTATCTAACCTAATCCAATTCTAATCCTAATCACATCCTCACACCTCTAAATATATAGGCTTCTATTTCTAGAAGCCTCTCTAAAATTTCCTCCATTTAAAAATTCAAATAAACATTCCACTCTCTATTGAATTTTCGCTCAAATTTTAGAAATATCCATTCCAGAATTCTTCATTCTTCTCATCAATTCTCCACCCTTGATCCAAATCCAACATGGCTTCATCTTAGTCATTGAATACTCCACCCAAAAATTATAAATTGAGCTCTCCTCCTCCATGAGAACTAGCTTGAATAGTGTTGTCTCTCGAAAACTGCTTTTCGTTTTCCACGTTAAATTCAAAAATTCCGAGCTCTCACCCTCCTAAAGTATTTAAGCCAAGTTGAAAGTTTGAAGAAATAGCAAAATTCGTGCCCTAGTGCTGTTTAAATCTTTGTTTTGCTCGTTTTGAGAAATTCTCCATCTCCTGGTCTGTGCACATAATATCCTCTTTATAATCTTCTTTTTTGATCGAAATTGTTCTCTTGTTCTATGGCCTGGGTCTTCAAATCATTTTTTTGCCTCCATGCCTCCGGCTTGCGAAGGAAATTCAAAAATTGGACTCAAAATGATGAATTTCTCTTCCTTTGTGTATTTTTCCCACAGTTTGGGTGTTTTCCCATAGTTGGGAACGATGGGCGTTTTCTTCCCCATAAAATTTTAGCCCCATCATCCACGGGTATGTGGACATACCTAATTAGAAGCGGGTCGGCGGAGAAATTTGTGTTTTTGAGCCTCTTTGTAAAAAAGTTGAAAAGTTAAAAAGTGACCTGCAGCCCCGATCAGGCTATAAAGAGAAAGTTAAAGGTGAAGCTCGCATGGGAAGAGTCAAAGGTGAATCTTGTAGGGAAAAAGTCAAAGTTGAAGCCCACATGGAAAAAGTCAAAGTTGAAGCCCACATGGAAAAAGTCAAATGAATCCCACTGTTGAAAAGTCAAAGAAGATGAAATTTATAATTAATGTGAGTGGGCATCTGATATTCTACTCATAACATTAGTTTTCTCCTACCTCCATTTCCACTCCCCTTCCCCTTTCCAAGACAAAGTTTCTTCTCTAGCGATACATTGCTAGCTTTTCCATAGGGTCAGTGGAGTGCCCTTGTTGAATCTCTGGTCAAAAGGCCACCATTGAAACCCACCTTTTATGCATGCACCTATGGAAGTTGCACCGTTCAACTAGAGGGACTTAGATTCCCATAGCATTGGCTTGAAACCCACCAATTTGTCCACAAGACAAATTTTCTCGCCAACAAATAACTTAGAATATCTTGGAAATTCATGTCAAACCTTTTCCATTTTTATCACTCAACCAATCATCCATCTTCAATCCAATCTAGCATCATTTATCATTCATCAAGAAATCATCAATCAAGGGGAAGTGTTGTCCAAATAAATCCACAAATATGAATCAAATCAAGTGAAATCAACAATCAATCTAAGAGAAAATCCAACATATCAAAGGAGGATAGTTACAATCTCATAGGTAAGTGCATGTATTATATTCTCCTTCATTTCCATCTTTCTCTGTTTGAGGTAGCAATTAGGAGTGTTAGTTTAGGTATTAGTTTGGCTAATTTCTTGGTTTTCTTTTGCATACTAACACCTCTTTTTTGTTTACATTTTGGTTCCCCACTCGTGGGGATTATCCCCCCATTTTTTTGTTGTTTCCAACCTTATTTTATCCCTAGATAGAGTTGTTAAAGTTTCAAGAATTTTTCACCTTTTGTTTACCCCTTCAAATTTTGAGATTTTGAAGCTCAAATTCCGTCCCTAGCACGAAACAACGCCTTTGCTCTGTGTATTGGCACCTATGCTAAACATAATGCCACCTATGTCCTGGAAATGATGCACTTTTGTTTTGCTTTTGTTTTTTCTTACCTTTTGAGAGCAATAACTTTTGATCTCGTACTCGAAACAAATCCGTTTGTTTTTTCCTGAAAAGGTGTCGAAGAGATCTATGCAATGAGAGTATTAATTTAGAATTTTATAGTATAATTTATTCATGGTTTTCCATTTTCCTAAATATTGTCATTTTAACTACACTTTGAGTTATATTTTATTGTTCCAAACTACTAACACTTTGAGTGCAGCTTCCTATGCTTACAAAAGATAAAAATCAATCTAAAACTACTAACCCTTTTTTTTTTTAGCAAAATTTGTCCAAGACATTTGGGGTTATAATCAAACTACTAATATTTGTTTTGTAGGGCCTCCTCTTGAAGACCCAATCATCAAACTACTAATATTTATTATTTCATTTTATCATCTAGAATTTATTTTCTTGTATTATCTTTCTTGTGTGTTTCCCTTTGTTTTTTTTTTCATCCCAAAGGCAAAACCGTGTATGCTCTCTTCTCACATCCTAGGATGATCTTGAGGATCAAAAGTGGTTATCCTTCCCATTTTTATTTTTTTAGGGGAAACGTGACGTGGAAGTGATACCCACACACTTTTTCATAGTCCTAGGTGTCTTGTGATCGTGGAATTCACCTCTATGCACGTAGACATGCCCCCGTGTTCCAGCAAGGTATAAAAATTATTGGACAAGTGTCATTATTGGCTAGAAAACTTGCTTGTTTTAAGAGTCAGAGTGAAGTGAGGGGCTTCCGACATACAAAAACCTAAGCCTTAGACAACATCCTTACAACATAAACTTGGGCCACCACGTACCACAAGGTATATCAGGGACTCCCCTAGTGAGCTTGTGCATCCTAGACTAGGCAACCATTTGGCCAAATTTTCCTAGTTTATCATTTCCATTGTTCACTGAGTACACTATTATGAGGGGACGTAATTTTTTTAGTAAGTTAATATTTTTAAAAATCAAGGATGCTAAGATACTTACTATTTTTAGAGATTATATTTTTCCCCCTCAGGTTGTAATGAAAATTACATCACTAGATTAGGCTCCTAATTATGATCTCGTGCTCCGAATTTCAGCTCAATCTGTCCACTAGAATGCTTAGAAACTGAAAAAGCAAATGCTAGGGAATCAAGATAGGGTTTTCTGCCATTAGTTATTTAAAGCATCCTCTGGGTACAAGGATACAACATTCTTAAAGGCTCTTGGAACAAGAAGCAACTAAGAAAATGTCACTTGATTTCATTTACATATTTGAAAGATATGAATTTTTTTAATTTCGGTGCAGATGGCTTTCGATAGGGATTTTGACATGGTTTCTGGATATTTTTCAGGTTTAATGGAGGGTTATCACTCAAAATTCGTAGTTTCATGGAGAATAAATGAAGTGGGTAGGAGTTTATTTCATGGTAAATCTTTTCGGCAACATTTTTCAATTCACAGGTTGAAGATGCAAGTAGAAGCAATGTGTAAAACATTTAGATTATTTTTAAGTTTTCAACTGATCTAAGGGTGGGACGCGTTTTTATTTCCCTACTATCCCCACTATCTTTGGATAGTCGGCATGGTAAAATTTTCCCTACTCTAAGATCTTGACAAGTGGCAGGAGATGAGTGGGTGAGGATGGAGGATGAGAGAGAAATGTTTCATCATCTGATGAGCAAGATATGAGGTCACATGATGAACCATAGAGTGGGATAGGGGTGGGTTGTATTTTAGTGTCCTAACTCTCCTAACTATTTTAGAAAATTGGGATAATAGGGGTAGAAAAAATGTTCCCAGGCCCTAGGAGGTCAAAATCTTAGCCAAATTTGCATGTTTGATCATTTAACACATGTCGAGAAGGTCCAGCGTCACATGGGGGTCTAAGGGATTTAAAAAAGAGGCTAGGGAAAAATTTTGGTCCCCACTATCCTCACCATCTTAGATAGTTGGGACATTTGGGATAGTCGGGATAGTTGGGACACCAAAATGCGTCAGGCTCCAAACTGTAAATTTGACTAACTCCCAGAATCTTGAAACAAACTTTCCTGGAGTTGTAGGTATTTTTAGGTGAAATTTTATATCAATTTGACTCCCAAGACCACTTTTAGATCAATTTAGTGGTTTTAAGGACATGATTATCCCTCCTTATCTAAACAATGATGCTCATTCATTTGGGACAGTAAGGTAAGTATACACAAATTGCTCTGCCCTGAGAAACACCTATACATTGAGAAGAATTTGATTTTTCCATTGTGTATGGATTTGAAATGTATTTCCAATTGTATCTTTTTTTCCTCTTGACTCATCACGGAGATTCGTAGAATCTTTTATTGAAGTTTAGATGCTTTTTTCCAATGCTTGACTCCTTGCACCTTAGAAACCCACAATTGCACAACTTATTCCTAAACCTTTAAAACACTCCCAAATATTCCTAAACCTATTGCAATATGTTCTTTTCTCCTGCATAAAATTTCTTAATTAATTTTATCTTTCAAATTTTCCTTGGAAAGGCTAAAAACAACCCTTTCTAGGCCAACCGAAGAATTCTTTCTCAGAAGCACTGTACTGAATGAGCTGAAAGGCTATGTTTTGACATATACAAAAACAAGTAAAGTATACACAAAACACATGAGGAATTTAAAGAATTGGTGATAGGAATGAAACTGAGAGTAGACTGATCTAGATAGGTGGTTTGAAAAGGCTTTCAGGCCAAATTTTTTTACACTAGCGTATCGTTCTCATGTTTCAACCTTGAATTTCGTCCCTGCAAAATCTCATGACAATAAATTTAATCTCTAGGAAGATTTTTCCCCATTATGGAAACAATTTATGTTTAATCTTTATTACTTTCCCAACTCTATTTCTTCATTGGACTTTTCCCTTTTTTCCTCTTTAATCAATTTAAGTTACATTATTATAAGATTCTTTACAAAATAAACATAAGAAATGCCTTTAGAAACTTAAAATAAAAGTCACCACCTTCTTCCCATTTTACACCCCTTAAGCCCCAAAGAAGAGAATTGGGATAAGGGTATTCATAATATTAATGTCAAGATGGGGACATTACATTCCTCCCCTCCCAAAATTACTTTCCCACAAGCAATTATAAGTTGGGATGCTCCAAAATTGATGCACCTTCCCAAGTGACATCCTCCATTGGAAAAATCCTTCTAAGAAACCAAATACTCTTTTATGTTCATGTTTCTCAATCTTTTCTCTCTTACATTAGTGATAGCTTTTGGAAACAAAATGAGTTTGCCTTCGTCATCTATGGGTGAAAAATATAGATGATGAAACTATATGCTGGCCAACTGCTTTTTTAAGGCATGAAACATGAAACACACTATGGATCTTGCTATGTTCCAATAGTTACCAATGATTCTTAGCACTTTGTAGGGCTCATAAAAACATGTCTTGACATTCTCCTCACCACTTTACTTGATATAAGACTTCTTATAAGGTTACAACCTCAAAAGACGATGTCATCCACCTCAAAACTCCTCTCTACACGTTGTTGAGTTGGATAGAGTTTGTGCTAATTTTGGGCTTATTGGAGGTTATCTTTACACTTTTATAACACTTATTAATACTGTTGTATCAAATATATGTGCCTCGGGAACTCTACTACTGGTTAGATCCACATCTATGAATGAAAAAAAAATCATAACCATATAGATCCTTGAAAGGATTCATTCCAATAGACATCTGATGAGAAGTGTTGTAGCAAAAAATCACACATATAGAGCCATTTTCCCATGAGAATTGCTGCCCTTAAATGATGTTTTTCAAGTACCCTTCTACCCATTTATTGAATGCTTCGATTTTCCCCATATGTTTTTAGATGACAAGCTAATGCTTGTAGTCAACTCTTTACCTACCAATATGAAAAATTCTTTCCAAAATTTACTCAAAAACTTGTTTCCTCTATCACTCACAATATCCTTTAGTAACCCATGCAATCTAAACAATTATTCGAAAAAAATATCGGCCACCAATAGAGCATCGTACTTAGTTGGAAGTGGCATGAAATGAGAAAATTTGTGAGTCTATTAACCATTACAAACAAATAACTCTTACCTTGGGCTTAGGGTAGCTCCCGTAATGAAGTCCATGGATATGCTTTCCCATTTTTTATTGGGAATGGGTAGTGGCTGCAATAAACCAGCTGAAAACACATTCTCTACCTTAATTCATTGGCATGTAAGACATTGTCTAATATAAAACAATACTTCATCTTTAAGGCCCTTCCAAACATACCTTTCTCTTGCTTGCTTCTAGGTCTTGAAGAAGCCTTGGTGCCCTACCAAAGGTGAATCATAGGAAATCCTCAAAATTTTGTGTTTAAACTTGAAAATATTGAGCCAAAAGACTCTATTCTTATACAAAATTATCCCATCCACTACTTTGTTATTTTTCATCATTTAATGTACCATCAATTATGGTAGTTGTTAACTCATTTTTGGTATATTTTGCTATGATGTGAGCCTTTCATTCCGTTACAATTTCTGTTAGAGATAACAACATGGGATTTCTAGACAAGGCATCGATAAATATGTTGTTTTTCCTTTAACAAGAACTCAGTTACTTAATGTCAAAACCATAGGCTTGGAGATTACTTACCCATTTTGATGTCTATCATTCAAATCCATTTTCCCCAAAAAGTATCTCAAACTATTGTGATCAATTTTGACCACAAATCTTCCGCATACCAAATATTGTCTACATTTGGTCAAGAAATACATGATTAGCCAATATTTCTTTATCATAGATTGGAAAATATTTTTTCCACTTCCTTAATTTTTTCTACTTTCAAAAGCAATGGGGTGTAACCTTTTCATCATCAAAATAGCCCCTATTACCTTATCTTGAAGCTTCACATTCAAATACAAAAGGAATAGAAAGATTTGGAACAAGTACATGACATGTGCTCAGTTACCTTTTTCAATTTGTCAAAGGTAGCTTAGGCTATTCCGGACCATATGAAAGCTCCTTTCTTTATCAAATTAATCAAAGGGGTAGCAAGTTGGGAAAAAATTTGACAAATCTCTTGTAGTAATTGCATAAATCCCAAAAAAACCCTCAAATGTGTCATAATGGGTGGGTGGAGGCTAATCCAAGATGACTTGGAGTCTTTTATTGATCCACATGGACACCTTTGACATTGATAACATGCCTTAAATATTAAATTTCATTCAAACCACAATTCACACTTTGATTCCATGGCATAAAGTGATTGTTGCTCCGTAAAATTCCCAACACCATATCCAAGTGTCGGAGATGTTCCTCCCATGTTATGTTATAAACCAATATATCATTAAAGAAGACAAGAAAAAAACTTCCTCAA
The DNA here is from genome assembly GCA_019776745.2 of Taxus chinensis. Taxonomy (NCBI): domain Eukaryota; kingdom Viridiplantae; phylum Streptophyta; class Pinopsida; order Cupressales; family Taxaceae; genus Taxus; species Taxus chinensis. Next base: position 589,163,032 of record CM034154.1, on the reverse strand, counting down.
ATGTTGACTAAACACATGATTTCATAACAATATTTGAATGTAGTTGGTGCAATTGTTCAAACCAAAAAGCATTGCAATAAACTCAAAATGACATCTAAAAGTAGTTTTGTAAACATCATTCTTCTCTTACCCAGATTTGATGGTATCTGGATCTCAAGTCTATCTTCGAGAAATATGCATCTCCACATAGCTAATAAATTAGTTCTTCAATCCTAGGTATGGGGTGCCTATTTTTGATGGTTCTCTTGTTCAATTAGCAGTAATCAATGCACATTCTCATAGTCCCATCATTCTTTTTAAAAGAAGAACAAAGGATGCAAAAGGATTAAAACCAAGCCTTATGTGACTCATCTCCAAGAGATATTTGATGGCCTTATCAAGTTATTCTTTTTATATTCTAAGATGATGGTATGGAGTATTAATTACCACCTTAGTGCCAGTTTCCAACTCAATAGTGTGCTCAAACCCTCAATCCAGTGGTAACCCATGAGGAAGATTGTCAAAAATCTTAGCATGCTTGTCATGGATGTCCTGAATATCTTTGTTATATTGTTATTGTTCCAAAATATTATTCATATATGTTATTAAACACTCAAATGCCCAAGAAATTTCACCTCTATGAAATGCTCTTTCCATCATTTTTATTGTTACAACCATGGGTGCTCCATTTGCCATACCATGTAACACTATCTCTTGGTCTGTTGATTTGAATTTCAGCTCCATTGTTTGATAATTTTATGTAAATTCTCCAAGAGAGTGTAGCCATTGCACAGCCAAAAAAATATTCAGTTTCTCTAATACAAACCACATAAAAATCATCTTCCACTTTATGCTTACCAAGAGTGATTTTTCAGTTGTGTTATCTTCTTGGTATAAGTGATGGGGAAGCCATCTGCTGACGTGACATTGAAACCTTTGAAATATTCTAATGGTATCCCCAATCTCTTAACCAAATCAGCATCTATGAAATTATGAGTTGTACCACTATCAATCAAAACAACAACTCTCTTACCTTTTAATTCTTCTCTTACATGGAAGGGATGGTATCTTGGAGCTCTGGATAGTGTGGCAAGAGTATTATCCAAGTGGTCATCTTTCTCTTGGTTTTCATCTTCACACAGACTCTTCCTCTTTTTCTTCTACTTATTCCTCCCCATCTAAAATTACCTCTATGTAGTGCATGTGTCAACTTGACCAAGAAATGATGGTCAAGAGTACAGGGATATTTGCATAAAAAACTAAGTTTTTTTCTTATTAATTCATTCCTTGTATTAGCTTCTTTTTTGTTCCTTGGAATCTCCCTTTGTGGTGTCATCTCCTGCTGAAATGGCTTCCTTGTTTGGCTAATAAGGGTTGTTCTTGGTTGCCTTTGAAATGGGGGGTCTAGGCTGACCTATTGAATTCCCTCTTGGTTGTCCAAAGGGCAGATTTCCACTCTTAACAACTAAAGATTCCAAATTCAATAAATTTTGATGGCATCTTGAAGAGGATGATCAAAATCCTTCACGAAGAACTTAAGAGGTTTTGTCTAGCCTTCTATGAATAGAAGAACCAACCTTCTTTCACTCACATCTAGAATTGCAACTGTAAGTTTATAAAAATTAGCAACATACTTATCTACTGAAGTCTCTTGTTTGAGTTGTGCCAACTCTCTAAAATGCACTTACGGATACTTTTTATCAAACCTTTCTATTAGGATTTGACCGAAATTGTGAAGAGTGGTAATAGAAACATGTACTTATGTAATTATGCCAAGGGTACCACCATTTATGAGCCATACCCTCTAAATGAAAAGTAACAAATTTGAGGGCCTCTTCTTCATACATGGGGTTTAATGACAAATAAGTATCCAATTTTTGTAACCAAGTCATGGCTAAACATTTATCAGTACCATCATATGTAGGAAGAGTAATATTACCTAATCTATGTTGGATATCTCTTCTTAGCTCTTGATGACTCACCTTATTTTTCTTTGGTCCTTCACTTCTCCTTAGTTGTCTATAATATCTAAAAGAAAGTAAATATCTTGTGTTGTTTCTCAAGGACACATATTCATCCCCATAGAGATCACATTCACAAAAAATTTCAACAACTTCTGTTTGTTATAACTCCACTTGTGGCTCTTCTCTTTGTAGGGATTTGACACGAAAAAATTAAGAGGGGGTATTTCTTGAGATCCTTTCTCCATGATTGACATAAGAGCTTCCTTCACCATGATTACCTTGATATTCATTGGGGATTAGGTATGGTAGTGCTTAGCCCTTGAATAGATCGACTAAAATCAGAAATAACTCTTGCAAAGGATTCTCTTAGATCCCTCTGAATATTGAACAAACAAGTTTGCAATTCTCCGTTACCTCTAGTGAACACTTCATTTAAATATCTCATCTCATTTGTTGGTGGATGCCTTTCTCTATCAACCATACCTTCCTTTCTTGGACTTCTTCTTAAGTAGTAATATTTAAAACCCCCTTCACCTTCGTCCATGCTAAACTGATCTTATCCTTCACAGGTTGGGAGAATCACAACTCTAATACCACTGTAATATCCACTTTTAAATCTGAATTGCATAAAACTAGAAACTCCACATAAATGATTTCTAAAATGATATCAAATTGCCAATAAAAGTAATAATGAATAGTAGACTGAAAATAGCTTTTATTTATTCAAATAATCACATTACAAGGTACCCACAAGGCCTAAAGTGGTGAATTGGGGTCTAATAACAACCCACACGTGAAATATGAATTTTTCTACACTTATGTGAATTTACAAAAATAATTTAAGGGTTGGAACAATGTAGAAAATAAAAACAATGATTATTATTGAAAATGTACCAATATAGGGTTGGAAAATGATATCAAAATTACCTTAAATGATGCCAAAAGGTCCCCAATCACTTAGAGTCCTTACAACAGTGAAATTCCCTTCCAAAAAGGGTCACACCACTCTCATAGGTGGTCGTTTTTAACCAAAAAGTACCCATAATTTTCCACCTGAAAAATTTCTTGTAGATAACAACTGTTTGATTTATCCAAACCCCAAAAAATTCACAAATTCGGATCTGAATTGAATCCAAGTTGATATGGAGTGAAAAAAGTCCTAAAATGTGCCCTAGATTTGAAACACAAGCTTCCAATAACTGAAAATCTGGAGTGTAGCACAATAGTGAACCCCGGGTGGATCTAACTCACAAAGTTGAGGATTTTTTCGTTCCCCAATCTTCAAATATTGGATGTTTTTGTTCCCAAAGCTTCTTCTCCTTAAGGGTTTTCATCTTTAGAATAATTGATGCAAACAAAATAACTTAACATGTAATGAGAAAAAATAGATTTGAAAAAGATGACCCACATGGCTACCCACACCTCTATTTATCTTTTTTCTGTCACAAACCCCAAAGAAAAGGCACCCATATGGTACTCCCTTTCCTTTGGGTCTTATGTTTTCACTTTAATCTCTAGGAGGAGTCCACCCCATTATGAAAACAATTTATGTTTAATCTTTATGACTTTCCAACTCTCTTTCTTCACCAACTTTTACTCTTTTTCCTCTTTAATCACTTTAAGTGAAAATATTATAAGTTGCTTTATAAAATAAGCATAAGAAATAGATTTAGCAACTTAAAATAAAATTCACTACCTTCTTCCCCATTTTACACCCCTGAAGACCCCAGGAAGAGAATTGGGCTAAGGGTCTTCATATGATTAATGTCGAGAACGGGACTTTACACTTATTTTATTTATATGTCATGTTTTGTGTACTAATATGTCACTTGTTTATTTGTATTAATAAGTGGAGCTACAACCATCCCTTAAGCATAGGAGATCTAATTAGTGAAAGGAAAGTGCCAAATATGTGTTTGGTTCTTCATCTTCCCATCAAGCAAAGAGAGGTTAATTGTTTGATAATACACAAAAGTATTTATGTATAGACATTTCATTGTATGCCTTTGTGACATGTAAGCATATATTTGTATTTTTTTTATGTATATCATTGTAGATGACTATATGCATTTGTTTAGACATTTATTTTGTTCAAATTTTGTATGCCATCTCAGCTTTTGGAAATTAATATACAAGAAAAAAAAATTATGATTTCAAACTTCTAAAATGGATCACAATCTTTATATGTATGATTGGACTACTAAGTTTTCATGTGTATGTTATGATAATGTATGTTTTCCTAGTTTTATAATTTTAATAATGTTTTTGAACATGGGTATTAAAATATATGTAATTAACAAACAATTCATCCCTTATTATAATCATAGAATGCCATCAATTATAATCATGCAATGTTAATGTTGATGCCATCCATTTCTAATCTCAATCTCAATCTCACAACACTATGTAGATGTGGTTTGAAAGAGAAACTACAAATTCTACTTACCAAACACAACCCATGTAAACTACAACACGTAATTTCACCTACTATAGACCTACATTTCCAAGAAAGTATTTTAAGAGATTATGAAAATTCACCCCTACATAAATTAGAGTGAATTTAAGTTTACCACACACAATTGATTAGAATATAACCTTATACACATGTATGACAAGTGCATATGTTTAGTGGATGATCACCAAGAGTTTGACTAAATTACTAAACATGTATCTTGGAAACTAACATCAAGAGTATGTTGATATTGGTTTACATATGTTGTTCTAGAGCTACCATTGTGGTATAAGCTAGGAGTATGTTGAGAAAGGTTAGTGTAAAGAACCACCAATCGATGACATATCCACCATCTCCAAGCGTTATATTGAATCTAATGCCTTCTCTATTGCACCAATAAAAACACCTCCATACAACAACCAAAGGTTTAGTTGGAATTTTGATGATAAATTTTAGAGATTCCTTGATATTGATAGCATGGAGAAGAATGTCAACCACGTAGACATAATGATCATTTATTAGAATAATTTCATTTAAGTGTTTATAATCCTCATCCACTAAATGTGCATGGTTTCATGCTAATAAAATATAAATGAATCTTACATGATCATGATATGTTCTAGATTGCTACATTACATCTAAGATTTTGAGATCATCCTTGCAAAATCCATATTGTGTATACCCTACCATTATGTAATTATGAAAACCCACTTTTCATTATGATTTTTATGGTATACATATGACATTTTAGGGCTCCCATTTTTGTATGAGCTACGAGTATGTTGATAAGAAAACACATCCACACTAGATTTTTTTTGTGTAAATAACCACAAGATATGATCTCTCCATCATCTCCAAGCATTAAATTTATTGTAATTCCTTCTAATATTCACCAAACAAACACATTCATGCAACAAACAAACATTTAAGTGGCTTTTTAATGATAACTTTTAGAGTTTCCTAAAGTTGGCCAACTTGTACTAATAAATTGTAAGCATAATGCCATTAAAGTATTTATAACACTCATATGTTAAATCAACATGGTTGCTGGCTAATGAAAAAAATGAATCTTACAGAGTCAAGGTGCATTCTATAATGCTTCATTAATTCAAAGAGTCTAAGAGAAATTGTCAGAAAACACATCCACATGTTTGATTAACATTTCAATAATAATGTTTAGAGTTATTGTAAGATAGCTATCACAACCAACAATGTCAACCATACAAACAAAATAATCAATTATAAGTGTAATTCACTCCCACATCAATCAAAGGGAATTTGATTTTACCACACATAAACTATCACAAGATACCCTTATACACATGTATGCCAAATATGGATGTTTAGTTGATGATTTCTAAGAGTTTGACCAAATGACTAGACATAAATATTGGAAACAAAATGTAAGAACACATTCTCATATCACCTTCTCTATTTTTTGAATTTTTTTTTTTTTCAACATGTATCTTCCAAAACAATAGTAAGAACCCATTCTCATTTCACCTTTTATATTGTATGAAAGTGTTTTTGGACTCATCTACTGCAAATTGAGATGCTTGGGAAGAAAAATAATTCAGTCTAGTAACATGTTCCATCCCGCTAAAATGTGTTTTTGCTATTGATTTAGTTCCATGAGGTGTGCATTTCAAAATATCACCCTCAAAACCCTAACACTGAAGAAAATTAACTCTTTTTAAAACTCTCTTTTTGTTTCCCCCACGAGAAATCCATAAGGATTGGGAGAAATTGAGAGAGGATTTTTATAGATTTATCTAATTCCCAATTAGCGGTATACATGAGACATTTTAGGTGCCACGGATTGTGAGAACTATCCCATCAAATTTTGGCAGGTTTTTACTCTAAGGGATCTTAAAAGACATCATCGTACTGATGTAATTGATGAGGATTGAGATGCTTAGGTAGATAAATGATGCCTCTAATAGTGTATTCCACACCACATGGATATTTTTGCACTATAAATTTAGTGACACGAGGTGCGGATTACAAAATATCACCCTCAATACCCTAACAATGAAGTAAATTGATGTTTTTTACAATGTTTTGTTCCCTTTAACTATGAGAAAATCTGTTGGGATTTAGGAGAAACAAAGATATACTTTTATAGATTGACCCAATAACCAACTATACGTTTAGAGAGGATATTATTAGGTGTCAGAGATTGTTAGAAATTTCCCATCAAAATTTGTTAGATTTATTTCTCTCATGGCTCTTAAGAGACAAAATTTGGGCCTTTAGTGAAGAATCATGTGGGGGTGAGGCTGGACTACCCTTGGTGGTCAACCCCTACCAAGCCAATCCAAGTTCTACATTACATACCCTCGAGCAAGATTAAGCTTCACATAGTTCTCTGGTGTTGGTGTAAGTAGTATAAACACTATAAGTCAACACCATATATGTTCTCCTGTGCCTCTTGACATAAAGATAATAGGATAACTATAGAGTAGAGAATGTATCGGACATGATAGTATTGTGATGTGGTGTTTTTTAGATGTTAAGACTAATATTTGTCCCTTAAGACCTTTGATAGTGCTTGAATTGATGTAACGGTCACTCTAACTAATGCAATGGGATAAGTACAACTAAATTTGAATGTCTACCGAACCTCGAGAGAAAGTATAAATAAATGAAGGAGACTAAGTGGAAATCAAAGGAGACGGTCTTAAATAAATGAATTAAAATGAAAGGTCTTAAACTAAAGGAATCAAAGGATCATTTTATTTCTTCTCTTCTCTAGGCACCACTAATCTACATTAATAATATTAGTAGATATATAAATCAATAAAATAATGGATAAATGTACTCATAACACAAAAATTAAGTATTCAACAATCTACTTACAAAATATAAGACTTGCATGTCATTTTATCAATTCAATCCAAAGAACCATGCAGATCTAATCTAGTATTTATGATTTCAAATATTTTTTCATAGTCAGATTCACGAACTTTCCACAAGTCCTTATTGTACGGTCTACCCCCATATTTGATCAATTAAACATTTCAAGGTGAGAATAATGAATAATATTCTCATATGTGTCGAATTCCTGTAACAACCACACATTGCATTTTTACTAGGTATATTATAAGTCATGTTTCAGTAACAACCGAAAAATCCGTAGGATACCCTTGGCCTTCTCCATCTATGATCGGGGTTGTCAATTTTTTTTTTCTCAACTCAAAATTTTAACTAAATAAAGCAAAGGTATAATACCTAGCTGCACTAGATTTAATATATGGTCAAATTAAATTGATGATTCAATATCCATGAGTTGTAGTGCTCATGGAGGTTAATAAATATTAAGTGGATTTAAAGGCCAATAACACAATTCATTGACCCACTATTTCAACTCACACTCATCCCAAATAAAATACATACATAAAGAACAAAAGAATGACATTGTCTTATATGAATAGTCCATAAACTTGCATTTGAGTTTTTAAAAGAGTACAACTAACTCAATCCTATTAATGTAAAACAATGATCATATTTTGTAAAGTTATCTTTTTCTACAAACAACAAAAAACTACAAAGTGTATACTTATCATCATTAGATGGATCTATTATTGAGTTACAATATTTCATGATGGATGTTGTATTAGTTATTTGTGCACCATCTTTATACTTCAACTTTTCTCATGCTAAGGCTCTTTTAACACACACTCTTGCCCCATCATATTTCCATTTTCCATTCCCAATCTAAATGAAATTTAAAATATGTTGAACACCACTCATCCTATGCATCCTACTTGATGCGCCAAAATTAGCAGGAACTTGACAAGGTCATAACTTGAGCTTCGGGTGTCCGTTTAAGTCTGTTTTTTTTTAAACCACATGTTTCAATGAGACGAACACAGCAGCAAAGCGCCCTACTAGTTGGGGCAAGTTTTCGGCACGTTGTTGGGCCCTAAATCTGCCATCTTAAGGCCAAAATTTAGGGTTTAAGTTATAGTTCAGTTTTTTCCTATTTTTGGGCATTAGTTAATTTTAGTCTATTAGTTGCATTATGAGTTAGAAAGTTGGCAATTCCTCTAATTTAGGGATGTAGAAGATGCGTGGCAATTTCTGTGCCCGTACGAATAAGCATGCGAACTTACTAAGAATAACAAGTTCTAGTAAACTGCTAAAAATAGTAATTTCCGCCACCTAGAGTAGATTTAGTCAGAGTTAGTTAGAGTTTACTTGGCAACTCGAGTTGGGAATTGTTTTCCTATTTAGGAAACATTGTAATTCATTATTCGATAACGAAGAAGGAGATCTATTTTCTTTGGAGTTCATATTATTTGCAGTAAATCAAGTTTGGTTAGAATTTGGCTACATTACTACTCAACCAATAAAACATCCATGAATTCTTGAATTATGATGTACAATTATATGACCATATGATATATTCACCAAATAAGATGTTTTTACTTCTCAAATTACCAAAAAATATGTCAAATTAACATTGCATGAAATTTGTAGAATGTTTACGATAATCACTAATATAGAAATGATATTCCATCAATATATTTGTGTCTTCATTTGTGTTATCAGAAGCTTGAGTGAATGATGTATGCACAAATATGAAAACTTGAATAGAATTGTAGTATTATGATTGGACTTCATTTCGTAGTTGTAGTGTATTTTTATCTATAAAATGAATAACTGACACAATGGTAGTAAGAGGAAATGTGTCCTTTCATATCTTGTATTTCTCATCTAAATATCAAGTTCTATGTATATGGTTTACATATTAATAATTATGTTCTCTTGAAATATAATCATAAAATTTTCTACACTTATTTATTTACTCACTAATTCGCACTTCTTGGCCTCTCTGTCATCTTTTCAAGTGTATCCCACTGATTTTTTCTTCTCAAAACTAACTAGTTAATTTCTAATTGCATGTGTATTCTCTATGTGTATACAATTTTGCAAAATTTGCAAGCCAATACATCTATCGTGGGTTCCATCCAATCATGATTTCTTATTAAAAATAGTTCATCTTCTCTTTGACAAAAAAAACAATTGAGATGAAATCTCTTGTTGATTTAGGTGGAACGTTTATCATACACTCTTACCAAATATTCTTAGTATGTATGGCAATACATATATGCTATAAAGCTTCACAATGCATTGAAAATTCAATATGGACCCTACAACAAGTAGTGTGTGGGTGATTTATTTTAACATAAAAAGGTTTTTCTATTTCAAAATACCTTTGACTAATTTATATTTTAGGATAAACCTCTTAAATTTTTTTAAAAAATTGTGTTTGTGTCATATCTAAAAAAATATTTAGGATGCGATTCACAATTTTGACAACCAGTAGTTCTTTTAAAAAAATGTATTCATTCGTGAAACCCTTTTGTTAGTTTTCCAAGATTCTTAAATTTCGGATTTCAAGTCTTCAACTATGTCATTTTCTTTTTGTTCTAGACTCTACCATAATATTCCCATATTCATTGTTATTTGGATGCTTAACCCTTTGACATCTTTTGACAACGTTAAATAGTGTTTTTCTATAAATTTTTAGTGCACTACTTGTTTTCCTAATTAAACCAAATTTCTTTTTATCTTTACTTACTATACTTGATGTAATAACACGTCATGTAACATTTCTATCTTTGGGACATGAAGTTGGACCCACTGCTTGGTATGCATTCATTAGAATTTTTACAATGGATTTTTCACTATTGGTCTTAGATGTTCTTAGACCAAGGGTCTTCATAATGGGTCTAAACTTGACATTTCTCATCATTTCAACAAACAATTGACATCTTCTTGTTTCATTTAAGTTTTCGGAAAAGATTTTCCATATGTTATTATCTTTTATTAGACAAGTGCATGTAATAATCTTATCACTCAGTGGGTTTAAAATATTTTCATCAATTTCAAGTAAAATCCTAGGTGTTTTTATGCAAATTCTAATTAGTGATCTCAATGGTAACATTGGCTGAATATTAGGTTTTTTTTTTTTCATTTCCTATATGTTGTCCATCTTCATAATTTGGTAAACTTTGTGTGTTTTAAATAGGTTGATCATTTGTTGCAGCAAATTGATTTATTTCTTGCATTTTTTTTACATTTGTTCCCTTTCTTTCTCTTTATTTTCCTATTTCTTGGCTTTTGTGGATGATAGATGATTTCTGTCAACATCTATTTTTTTACAAAGATGTAGAGTTTAATTTTTTTCGCGCTCTTTTGCATCTATTTCCTTTGTTTCTCCATCTCCTCATGTATTTATTTGCATGGTATTCTCCCCACAATTCTTAAACATATATCATCATAAGACAATTGATACAATAAAAATGTTCTAATAATGTTATGAATATAAGAAGTATAGAAAAAACACTCAATTCTCAAATAATGATAAAAAAAAGTTCTAAAAAGAATAACAAAATGATTCACTATATCAATGTAAGGCAAGGCACAATAAGAATGTTTTATGGATGTCTTAAGAATGTAATGAATATAAACATACTCAATTGTAAAATAATCACATGGAATTTCTTACAAGAGTATAACACAATAATGTTTAAATAACAGTGCAGGACAAAGTTTGTGGGACCAAAATTATGAGCATTTGTAATTTGTATTTGTGTTTATGATTTTTTCATATAAATATAACGCAAGTGCATTACAGTTGATTTGGCTTAGAATTTACTCACCCTTACACTTAGATTTGACATGGATATCAAAGCCTAAGGGTTGTAATTTCTATTCCATGTTTTTAACAAAACATAAAAATATTTAGTGTTATCTGAATTGGCTCACATATTTCAAGGCAATATTTTAAACTAACACCACTACAACATCAAGCTCCATCTTAACTTTGTGCCTATGTATTTATTTCTAAAATACAATTAGTTTAAGGTTTTGATCCTTAATTACTTATAGTAGAGTCTTCTTTTGCCAAAAACACATGAATTAATTTTGCAAGCTAATCTTTTATCTTCTCATTCAAATTTCAAACAAATTACATTGACACAATCCACATTGCATTCTACACACATTAAAAAATATTTTTTTATTATTTTTCTCAAAATTAGAGGGTGCACACATATTTATTTCATTTTTTGGGATGTGTTTACTTCAAAAATTAGTAAAAATGATATATTTATTGAAAAATAGCAGGACCTAATACACGATCTTAGCTATCTTTCTACTGAAGGGATTTGTAAAATAATTAAAAAAACTCAAAAAAAGTGGGGGGCACACACGCGGCACTATGTTATATTTTTACAACAAAAATAAGTCCAATGTATGTGCACACCTTATTTAACCCTCTTAATCTCCACTATTTTGAAAAAAAATAGTAATTTATAAACTGTTAGGAATCAACAATATCTAATGCGGAATAATTCCTCAGAATCGCAATAATAAGAAGTATGAATAGAATTACAAAAATGAAATATGCACAACACGAAGACAATATTTAACGTGGTTCACCCAATGTGGGCTACATCCACCAAGAACACTTGCTCAGATTTTATTACAAGCCAACAATCTTCACAGTTACAATAATTAGATCTTGTTTGGAGCTGCACTCAACAAACCCTCCCGAATTCGCACACACTATTCACCTTCACAAAACACACTCATATAAAATCCTATTGTATGTCCATCTATTTATAAGTACATCAATAGGTAGCCGAAGAGGCGGTTTTTACAAAACAATGGGTACCGAAAAACCAAGGGCCCAAAAACAGCCCATAACAGTTACCCATTACCCATGGGTTAATAAACCACCCATGAAAATTTGCTTTGGGGGCTTCACCCCCCAAACCCCCTTGACCTGCTCACCAGCGAGTGGGACCACCATAAAAATATTCGAGTGTAACACATGGAAGGTGTACTAAACTCTAACATGAAAACAAGCTCCACAAACATAACATAAACTAGATTTCTATCCCTACAATTCTTATTGTTGTCAAATTATCAAAATTTGAGTATAAACATGTCAAATTACTCGTTAAAGTTTATATTTTATTGATTTGAGGGGAAAATGGCTACTTTTGACCCCATTTTGGTCTCCCAACTCTATGAATTTACCTCATAATGGAAATGAGTATTTTGTTAAATGATGTACTTATGAATGCCTTAATAGATATGCATGCAAAAATTGGAAGAATGCACAAGTTAGGTGAATTTTTTAACGTAATGCCTCAGATAAATGTGGTTTCACGGATTGTCATGATCGGAGGCCATGCGAAAATGGTATTATTAACAAGGCTATGGTAGTTTTATTATAAGATAAATATGATAAGGGATATAGTAGATTCATTATTTCCACTTATGGGTGCAAATGGCTCATTGTGAGGGTGACGTGAAGGATCATAACACCATTATTCTTAATTAGTTTCAATAGGTACACATATTCCTAACCTTGTATTTTGAATCCTTATTGCATAACTAACTTTTCAAAAAAACAATATTAGGGAACAAATAATTTGTTCATATTATCTTTGAATAATATTGTGTGCAACATTTCTTAAAATGAATCATGAGCTAAACCTATGTAGGTAATGGAGTGATTTGAAGCTTCCCTTACTATAAGATGAGTTAAAATCACCTATTCTAATGTATAAGTTTCCATACCTTCCCATAAGTCTATGGGATTAAGTAGGGATTAAGTAGTTGTAGATCCATTATACATTAACAACATCCCTCATAGGCATAAGGATAGTATAAGATACATTAAATCCCAAATTTGAAAATTTCTTTTATATCTATTGGAGACGTGAAATTTTAACTCAGAAAAACATATTGTATATGGTCTTTATATATATGCATATTTATATATTGGGAAGAACTTGAAGCTTCTTACAAATAAGTAATTATTACATGGTAATATGTGGAATACGATTTTTAAACATGAAAAATATGAGTATGGAGAATCAATAACTACGGTAAAATACATATAATAAAACTTCTCCGCAGTAGTAGCCATAACCTCCTATGCATGATTACATTGAGACCGATCTGTTAAGTACTACACATGATTACATTGAGACCAGTCTATTGTAATTACTTAATTTAGTTTTACCTTATATAACCATGTTGTGATGTCATTGAATTGATTGCATTCACATCTAGCTTTAGTTCAATTTGTTGAGATGTAAACTCAAACATAGAATTTACAATTTAAATCTATCACTATTTTAAATTCATCCATTATTAAAATCGAACAACTATTGTTAAACTATTAAATCCCATTCTTGGGCATTAAATGCAATGTAAAAGATAAGTTCTTACCAAATGTATCTTTGCTTGATGCTTAATTAGATTATTTAATTGGTTCTCTAATAATTCAAGTGATTCCACTTCTTTAGACAAGATTTCTAAGGCTTAAATTATAATTACACAATGACAATGCCAATTCCATCCACATTTGATCTCATTCTCAATCTCACGTTATTATGTAGGGAAGGTCACTTGAAAGGATCTCGTATCAACATATTCAATTAAATTCAATTAAACATTTCAATTGAGATGTATTTATTTTAGTTTGAGTTAAAGTGGATGTAAATATTGGTATTGAGGAGGATGGCTAAATTTAGTGGTGTGAATAAAGTGGTGGGCATAATGATGTTATTATTATTATGGTCCAGAATGAAATTAGAAAGCGCAATGCCTAATTTGTTATTAGATTGTGTTTCTCTCAATTGGAGGCAATGTTGGACATGATCTTTTTTAGTTTTATAGGTTATAGGGGAGCGGGTAAGAACACTAACAACATGAAATTTTTAAGTTTTATGGGCTCGAGGGGAGTAGGTAAGAACATTGGCAATACCACCTCAAGTACCTTAAAAATAATAAGAGCCGGCTAGATGAATTCACGGGCTATTAGGGTAGGGCATGTTGTATGTTTCCTTTAAATTTGGGACAAGAGTATGCCCATTTACAATAATTTAATTATAATCATATAATACCAATATGAATCCATTTATTTAGTATCCCAATCCCAATATCAATCTCAATTATTTTTATATGTGTTTATAAGAAAGCCCTTTTAAAGGGTAAGAAAATACACTCTCACATTCATTAGATGGGGCTAAATTTTACAATGCTAAAACTATTATAAAATACACTTATACACATGTATGACATGTGTGAATGTTTAATGGATGTTTGCTAAATGTTTGAGCAAATGACTAAATGTCAACTCATAATTTTAGCTCATAAAATGCATCATCATCTTCATAAAGCATTGATGCCAAACGGAACTAAAATGGGTCCATCATGAAATTTTTCCATGTTTTAAAAAGAAGCAAATATTGTCTTCTCTAATACTTGCTACTTCACCTATAATTATTGCTATCTTACCTTCCAATTCAGATTAAATAAAGGTATCAGATTAAAAATATGCAAATGAATGGTGTTAGAATTAGTAATGTCTTGCAAAGGTTGCCTCTTTAATACATGAATATTAGTGAATGGTGTCGTTGAATCTAAACATGCATTCAATCTCCAACGTAAATAGAGAAGGTTCTTGGGATGAATCACAATAAATAATTAACTAATAATCAAACACTTTACTGAGATGGTCTTTTGTGCCATGTAAGAGCTCTATATAGTTTTGAAGAGTGAACAACCCTAATCTAGAGGCTTCTCTTCTAGCCAAACCCATAGTCATAGTGGATGTCCTTTCCACTATATTAATTTTTGATTTGATGGATACATTGAAGAGACACTTTTAAGTTGGGATACATTTAGAGCTATGTCCACCCACATCCGGATCACTTAAGTGGACCATAGCCACATTGCTACCTTAGTGCCACTTATGACCCATTTTGACTCCACTCTTTGCCACATCAACTTGAAATATTTAATTCTCCACTCACCATTGCCTCCCACTTAGAGGGAATCTAATTTTCCTATACACAAACTATTATAATATACCCTTACATATGCTTGACAAGCATGGATGTTTAGTGGATGCACGCTAAGTATTTGACCAAATGACTAAACAAGACATATTCTCATGGAATATCATAATTGCAGCTTACACAAGACATGGGTATCCTCATGAGGATTTTTTTATCATTTCACCAAATGCAACTCATATGTGCCAACATACTCCTAATTTTTGCCAAAATGGGAGTTGTAGAACAAGGAATGAACATCCATAAAAGAATAATCAAATAGGAGTCATAAAATTAGGTATGAAAATCCATCAAAAAATAATCAAGGGTGGATTTTCGGTATATGTTGTAGTTATGAGTTTCATCATATATGTGTATGCCAAACGTGGAAGCACGCATAAGGCACACAAGCTATTTGACAAACTAGATCAAAGAGATGTGGTATTATGGAATGTAATGATTGTTAGATATGCAAAAAATGGGTTTATTGAAAATGTTGTAGAAGTTTATAAGCAAATGCAATTTTTCAGGTTTTAAACCCATACTGCACAATGTTTTCCATTATCATCCCAACATTTGTCAAAATGGAAGTTCTAGAACAGGGCATGGATATACATAAAAGCATAATCCAATATGGATTTTTATCATATGTAGTTGTTACAAAATCCGTAAAATAATTGTACATGCAAAATGTGAATACATGTACAAGGAAACATGAACTATTCTAAAATACAAATTTAGAGTATTTAATGAAATATTGAAGAATAAGCAATCACTCATAATCCATTCTGCACAACACCACAATAGAAACCATACACACAACATAATGGAAGTGTACAATATTATTACAGAGAATAATATCACATGAATCTCACACAGTTGTCATACCAATAATGTAGGTTGCACTCACTATGTAATGAAATCCAAACACAAAGGGAGATGGGAGGTATAAATATCTTATGCAAGACCAATAACCCCTTCACCTTATTGTTCCACTAAAGGTGGTTTCCACCAAAGATGGCCTCCACAAAGGGTGAGATCGCATGTGAGGTGAGTTGTCATAAATGCACACACTTCATGAAACATGTACATACACTAAACAAAATTATTGGAATAAAAAAATTCCTTATGAAAATTAACTAAATAGTGCATAGAAATAATGCACCAACATTTAAAGCTTCTGAGTGTGGACAAATTACTTTGGACTTTAAAAAAAAACAGGGTTGTTTACCCTTACGAATCCTTATGGAGGATGAGAATCACCTAATGTTGAGCACCCTTGCTTGATTCCAATGGTACTAGATTTGAAATTTTAGAGAAATCATAGGGACATGGAATTCGCCAAACACTACCTCATCAAGCCTCTTAGTGGCAATAAAAAGAATCAAAGACACTAATATCATATAGATTTTCGAGAATAAGGTATCTTAGGATAGAGACATACACCTTCCATAACTACACAGAGAAACAAAATACTTTGATTGTTAAAAATATTCTTTAATAATAGTTTAAAGCATAAAAATAGGGTAAAAATGATTGAATCTATCCTAAAGCTTACATAACCCCTAAATCTAAGAATATCACTATCCAATTATGCATAAATTTTTATACCAAATAACGTCAACTAATTTTTCATTTTAATTTCATGCTAAAATGCCAAATTGGGTCTGTTGGTGAAGTCGTGTTACAAATTATGTGTTTCCACCAATGCTCACAAGGCTATGCCCTTCCTTCTTCTATATGGGGAGGCTATCATTATTGAATGTAAAACTATCCTAATTTTGTGGGGTGTCTAAATAGGTCGGGGATCACACAAGAACACTTCACTAAACTCGTGGCAAAGTGCTTGTACAAGGGTAAAAGGGAGGTATTTGCAGCGATGAGGGATGGATGAGAGAAATCAGGAAAGAGGGGGCTATTGTTTTGAGTAGGAACTAGCAGATTTCACACACAATAACCATAGTAGATCCATATTCAATTAGAGGAAAACAACAATGTAAGAAATTAGCGAGACTAACAAACTAGAGACACATAGTTCTTTAGATTCATCAATCAAGAATGCAAAGTTCCTTCTTGATCACCATGTTTACAAAGTTGTAGAAAAGTGAGAGAGAGTAGATGAAAACATGAGCAAAAGAAATGTAGATTTTATTTCTTGTGTATTGGTGATTCTGTGAAGAGGAAAACCAATCTCTTCTCACTAATATCCGTTACCATGATTGCAATTCTTCAAAAATTTGCCACATACTCCTCAACGTCATGAATTTGCTTGAGTTGTGCTAATTCACGAAAGTGTAGCTCCGAATCTTTTTTAGTCAAATATTTCCATGATCCTTTTACTAAATTCCTCCATAGTGTGAATCAAATCATACCCTTGTGTGTGTATGTCATGAAACCACCATTACATGTGCCATACCCTCCAAGTGAAGAGTAACAAATTTAAGGGCCTCTTCTTCGTGCATGGGGTTAAGGGAAAAATAGGTCTCCATCTTTTGCAACCATACTCTAACCGAGATCTTGTTAGATCCATCAAATCTTAGGAGTGAAACTTTTCCCAATCTTTGTTAGAGATCCATATGGGGTTGCTTATGGGCCCTCTTGGCCTTGTTGCCCATTGTCAATGCATAAAACTCATCAAAGGTCAATATGGTCCTTAAGGTCAGAATGCAAGGTACCATACCCATTGTTGTGAGATTCAATGGCTTCTACCATTGATGGCTCCTCAACCTCTCTATAGGTTTCCTTAGGAAGGAAAGTGCCTTTGAAGAACTTGGGAAGGGGTTGTGTAGATTCCTTTCCCCTGCTATGTGAGCTCTCTTCTCCATTGGAAAGAGGAGACTTGCCTGTACACAATGCATCCTTGAAAAGCTTGGACATTTGCTCACTCATAGAATTTTGGAGCTCCTTGCCACAATCTTGCATCAAATCTTGAAGGAATTTTACTTGATCCGAAGTGAAAGCCGCGTCCTCCGTTGCTCCCTTATTTCTCATTTTGTAGAACAAACAACTCTTTGTT
Source organism: Taxus chinensis (assembly GCA_019776745.2). Taxonomy (NCBI): domain Eukaryota; kingdom Viridiplantae; phylum Streptophyta; class Pinopsida; order Cupressales; family Taxaceae; genus Taxus; species Taxus chinensis. Next base: position 589,144,753 of record CM034154.1, on the reverse strand, counting down.
TCCTTGCATCCAAAAATACCCCCATAAGAGTAGATGAAAGATGCTTTGATACCACTGTAATATCCCCTTTAGGGACAAATAGAAATATGCAACACTTTCAACACCAATCGAACTAAGAAGGATGAGATCCTTTTAGTTCAACCTCAAATAACCCAATGTCAGTGTAATTATAACCCAAAATGGGGTTGGAATTAGCCAAGGCAGTGGGTTAGATGGGAGAACCAATTGGAAACTGTACGTACCCAAAATTGTAAGGTACTTCACTGCCGAAACAACATAACACGTGCCCCAATGATGATACAGGTCTCCTCCCAAGGTGTTCGGGATCCAGAAAAGCTCCCCAAGTATGTGTTAACATCTCGTATGCCCCGCTTAACCCCTGCGTACTTTGTTTTTCTCTTTTTCCCTCTTTTCTTTGCATTTTGCTCTTCAGTTACGAAACCGCCGCCCTGCCTGGGCGGCGGTCTCGTAACTGCCACCCCAGACAGGGTAGCGGTCCTTCACGCATTTTCTAGAATGCTCTTTTAACGTGACTCATGTAAAAATTCAATGTTTACCAGCTTTTTTCACCGCCTTTGGCTTGCATTGATGATTCTGGTTCCCTAAAATAGTGTTTTGGCATTGTTTATGGTTTAAGAGATCAATTTGGTTTTTACCTTTGGGTAAATGGAAATGCTATAAATAGTTGGCTTGTGCTTAAGCAAATGGGCCCTCAAATTTACCTCTGAATTTCTCATTTCAATAGTTTAGTCTTTTGTTTAGCTTAGGATTCATAGTTTTGTTCATTGCATGCTTAGTTAGTGTTATTTTGCTATTAGAAAGTCACATATCCATCTTGTGCAAATGTTGTCATTACTTCATACCATCCATTGACATAGAGCAGTTTAATTTTAGTAGGAAGCCATTAAATTTGTAGGTTTTTCTCGTCAAACATGATAGTTTCAGGTTCTGGATGTTTTATGTTGCATGACTCGTAATAAATCCCGCTAGGAATTGCATAAGCCAAGCTGTCTGTACTCTTGCGATATCCCTCTCCTACTCGCATTATACTCAGTCTGCATCATAAGCTGCCTTTGTTCCAATATCTACTTCTGTTGATGCTAGCATTACACGCTTTCTTGGATCCACGTGAGCACGAAGGAACGAGGAGATCACACTGAGGGGACGAAGCCACACACGCCATCGGATTTGCTACTGTTATGCAGAATCCAGGTTCTAGCTTTCAAAGTTCTAGTTAAAAGCATATCAAATAAAGTAGCCAATCATTTCATTTTAGTTAATTTTACTTTCGATATTGCCAGGGAAGCTATGGGGATTGTTAGTTTTTGAGAAACTATGATTCACTCCTCACTTCTAAGGTAGGATCGAGGGTCTTTCAAATAGAGTAGATCAGTTATCAAGTTAGTTAGAATAGATCTACAAACTGCACAGACAAGTAGCTATACTCGGTTGCTTTGTTTGTTTTAATTACGTTATTAGCTTAATTGGAAATTTTAGATATATTAGATAGTTGCTCTTTAAATTATGTTTAGTAGTTTATCAAATAAACTATCAAATTTAGGAATATACATGGACATATCTTTCACGGTTAAATTATTCTATCATTAGTTAGATTTGTATAATTTCCATTTGTATGACAATCACGGGACCTAGGGAACCCAGAGAATATATATTTGAGCCAATCGTGTGTCAACCCAATGAATCCACAGGTGAATCAGACATAGATGTTGGACTATGCACATTAGTAGTGAAATCTAATCCACTTCCACCTATCATCATCGAACAATTATCCTTGTTAGACGTAGCAGCTAATATAGCTAAGGAGTTCTGGACTAGACCAAATAATCACCCGTAGAATCCACTGTGCCCATCAACCACCCTATGACCCTATCTGGAGACGTACATGAAACTATCCCAGGTCATTTTCCACTTATCCCACAACCCATAGACCGAATCACGCCAGAGCTCGATATTGATTGGAGCCTTCGAGCAGTCATCCTTGCCGATCGATCTATCACACCAGTTTAGGTTAGGAGGGCCTTCTTTGCCTTAGATTCACAGTTTCCACTAGTGCACGTCGAAGACATAAGATTGCCTAACTAGTTTGTCTGCATCCCACACGTATTCCATCCCCACCGGCTGTCTCGGCAGGACCTTGGGAGGTCGGGTGCGAGGAAGAGTTACTTGTAGATTCCCACGCTCGCATGTCACTTTTCCATCGTACAAAATTGGTAAACCCGACGTGAAACAAATAACTGTTTCACCTTCTCTTTTAGTGTTTCATCTTCTTTCATCCACCTTCGCTCTTTCCCATTATTCTGCGAGTATTCATATACCCCCTGAATATGTCGGGATTCAATGCGTATGACAGACCTCTCCTAGGTCTTGAGGCATACTATGCTCAACTAAATAGACAATCATCACCCTCGCTCTCAGTATGTGGTGACAATTATTCAGACAACCAGTTGTCAACACAAACTCCATCTCCAAGGAGCAGATATAGTTCATCTTTCCAAACAGAGGAGTTGGATTAGCTCACTCAAACACAACAAAAAGAGCCTTTAGGCTCGAACAATATGACGTTCACAGGAGAATCTGGTTCGTCTCCTTAGGTACTGCTTAGACCACAAATTAGTAGACAATCAAACCCATACCTGGTTTTAGATGATGAACATTCAGTACGTTATGCCAAGAATGAACAACGCTCTCGGAGTATTTACCCATCCATAAGGAGTTTACAAACGTAACCTGAAGTCTCTTTTCAAGAAAATACCTCCATACAACTACATATAGGAAATGCCCTTGGGGAAACTTGGCAGGGTAGTGATTAGTTCATAGCGGGGTATCACAGGCCTATACAACATCAGGATATACAACAATCACCATTAAGGTAAAATATTGTGACTTCACCAAATGAGGTCATTCCAACTTTAGTAGAAAAAGTTAGGGGATTAGAACTTGCTCAAGCAAGTCAAAATTTACAATTCATGTAGACAGGAAATTCCAATCCTTCACACCATCCTAGCCAAGTAGACCTCCTCACAGGTATAGGCACGTTGGGCATGCCTCCTCAGTATTCACAACAAATGCCAACTAGAACTGCCATTTCTAACACCGTTCCGATACCTCCCAGTATAGTACAAAATAATCCATTCCTAGACAATACCCCTTCATATTTAAACATGTACTCCAAGTCACCACAAGGGGATATGTTCTCCTCTCCCAGCATGGTTTCTCAAACATAGGGGTTTCCTTATGCCCCTGCCAATGCATATGCTACGCCATTTCAACAACCCATTCCACCATCGCTCCCTCAACAAGCACCATCAATGGTCGAAACCTATGTGATAGGAACTTATTCAGAGTATTTGAAAGAGCCCTTAGAATTCACCATACGAAGTGTCATGCTTCTAAGACCTCTCCTTGATTTTCCCAAATACAAAGGCGAGGGAGATCCGAATGCACATATAAAGGCCTATGCCACATCCATTCGAGAACTACTCCCTTGGGATGGGGTTGTTGCTAAAATATACCCCAAAACTTTGGAAGGCATCGCTCTTGATTGGTATTATCAAATACCCGAGGCTTCCATCCATTCATTTAAACAACTCGTTTCCGAGTTCATTAAGGCATTTGACATGAACAAACTATTGAGAACAGGAATCAGGGAATTCTTGCACATTAAGCAAGAGCACAATGAATCTGTCTCTCATTTTATCCAGAGGTGGCATACAACTCATTATTCTTCAGCCAATGCTTCAAATATGGACCAAATGGAATTATGTGATTTATTCCTTCATTATCTTAGCAGAGAAGTAAAGGAAGAAGTCTAGAAGTTCCCACTAAGGACTTACGATGAAATACTTGAGAGCGCTCTCCGAATAGATCAAGCAACAATAGATAGCGGTCGTAAGACATATAGAACAAACGGGAGGTTAATCACCTCCAACCAGAATACTATGGCTTATCCTACTACCACAAATATCAATCAAGGACCTAAAATCCTCAATAAAAATCATGGAGTGACAACCGATGGAGTAACTGATTAGGCTAAAAAGGTAAAAATTGTGAATGCTCCACCATTAATGAACAACCAACGAAACAACAACTTTACCCCAACAATCAATGCAGTGGATTTTAATCATCCACAACACCAACAACAACGACGAAACCCTACACACGGTCCAAACCAAAACTCAACTGGATATCAAAACCAGAATCAAAACCAAAAACAACAAATGCAAAATTTTAATCCTAATAGGCAACAATTTGATCAGAGTTTTGGGCCATAATATACACCAAGCCAACAAACTAGGAATTACAATCCTAACTCGTATTGTGGCTTCCACAAAATTTGGGGCCATGACACTAGAACATGTCGTGACTACAATAAATTCATGCAACGTTTTCCAGAGGAACAAAGACAACTTTTCATAGATATGTTCTTGGCAGATCCTGCGTTACCGGCACCAAATACTTTTACAGGGGTAGTTTCCCCTCAAAATGCACCCCTTAAGATCTTCAATGATCCACTCCCAAATCACAACAACAACGGGTTAAATCTGAATGGGACAAACAAGGGTGTAATGACATGAAACAGTGATCATGAAGCCTCAACTTCACTAAATCCATTAGTTGCGCCACAATTAGGAAATCAGCCGCGACCCAAGATAGTCGGTTTAGTGGAGTTAGACGCCGAACTACCCGTGGGAGATGTAACAAGGACACGAGAGTATTCCTCTCAGCCAAGTCCAAGGTACCAGCCAGAGACAAATAACATCCAACAGATAGTACTAAAACCCGTGGGTGCCTATGATTTAATTAGTGATCTAACAAAAACCTTCTCGCATATTTCGTTCCTGGACTTACTGAAGAACTCTCCTGCCCACAGGACTGCTCTCTTAGAGGCATTAGGGTTGGGTCATTTAGTTAACATCACTCCACCTCCCGAAACACAGGTAAACCATATTGACTTTGATATCCACCCTCCGGGGCAGCCGGATAGGGATACCGAGTTTATATTCGAAATAAGCAAAATACCAATAGATGCTGAGATTGCACGCAGAGGCGACCCGACCTTACATTTGCAAGTATGGGTTTATAATAATTATGTGAAATGAGCGATGGTTGATGATGGGGCAGTAGTTAACATAGTCCCCTTCTCTTTCCTGCAAAAGCTAGGGTATGGAGAAACGAATTGTTCCACGACTCGAAATACATTAAGAGGCTATGATAGCCTTAAAGCCACGTCGATCAGAACTATAATACTACCAATTACATTAGGACCCAAAACAATCCTGACTGAGTTTTATATTATAGATCGAGAAACCAACTATAATATGATCCTTGGCCGACCATGGATACATCGTATGAAGGCAATCCCTTCTACATTATTCCAAGAAGTAAGATTCTTGCATTTAGAAAAGGTGTTCATAGCCAAAGGTGATCCAAAACCATTCGATATACACCTAGCTGACTTAAAGAAAAGACCAGGCATTCACTCGGAATTTAAACTCCCAACAAACCAATTGAATAAACCCACCAACACAAAACCAGAAGAAAAGTTGGTACCCACGACAGATCTTGAGACTACAAGCCTAGTCAAGACGATCCCAGCTCTCAAGGATGAGGCTAACATTATAGAAACAATATCATTAGGAACTACTGTAAAAATCGTTGAGTTGCTAGAACAGGATCTACCAATGTTCTTACCATTTGATTCTGTAGGCATGGGATATACCCTAGGTGTTGGTTCTCTCCCAACAGAGGATTTATGCATGGTGGAAGTAGAATATGCTAACATAACGAATATCCCAATGCCCATATTCCCAGCTAAATATTGGACTCTCCGTTTCGATGGAGCTAGATGTCGTTACGGAGCTGGGGCGGGTGTAGTCTTTACTTCTCCCGAGGGAAAATTCCTACCATTTTCCTTTAAACTAAACTTCAAATGTACAAACAATGACGCTGAGTACGAAGCCCTCCTCCTTGGCCTCATCTTAGCTAAGAGGATCGGTGCTAATAATATCACGGTGTTAGGAGACTCACAATTGGTAACAAACCAAGTTGCTGAGGTATATGAAACCAAAGTCGAGCACTTACAGCTCTACAAAATAGCTATATTGAATTTAAGCAAGGAGTTTGACTTCATATCAATTGAAGCAATCCCATGAGAACAAAATCTTCTCACCGATTCAATAGCAACCTCAGCGTCACGCTTCACTCCAAATAGCGAGTTGGAAAGTACCCATTTCATGGTATCCCTTCATACCGAACCATTAGTGAAACAAATGTCAAACCCTCTTTTAATAAATAGAGATAAGAACAAATCTACTATCCTAGACCACATTGATAGTGATACAACCACTCTTGATTACTTAAACGCCTATGCAACGTTACATCTCACTCATCACGTGATAAATTTGTATTTAATCCCACATTCATCTTCCTACTTCAGGAATCCCATGACAGAACTTCCCCCACAAAAGGAACTCAGCATATACAGAGTCAAGAATGGAGATGATCTGGAACTACCTCCAGCCTCGCCTGAGTTTGAAGAAGGTAATGCTTCTCTAATTGAAGAAACAATCGATATTAACATTGGAACAAAGGATGAACCAAGGATATTGAAGTTAGGATCCTCATTAACTCCATCAGAAGTAGAAATACACACTCGAATCCTCACAAAACATTAGAAGGATTTTACATTTAATTATAAAGAAATGATAGGGGTTGCACCACACATTGCGGTACATAACCTCGTCACTAAATCAGACGTAAAGCCAATAAAACAAAAATCAAGACCAATGAAACCCAAGGTAGCTCTCATGGTGAAAGAGGAGGTAATGAAACTCCTCCAAGTAGGATTCATCAAACCATTTGATTACTCTCAGTGGGTATCTAATATCGTTCACGTTCTCAAAAAGAATGGGAAGATACGCATCTGCATAGACTTCCGAGACATTAACAAGGCATGTCCTAAGGATGACTTCCCATTACCATCCATAGACGTCATTGTTGACGCAACAGCCGGATTTGAGCTTTTGTCTCTCATGGATGGATTCTCAAGATATAATCAAATCAAAATATCTGAACAAGACCAAGCTAAAACCACGTTTATAACTCCTTAGGGAACCTATTGCTATGTCGTTATGCCATTTGGTCTCAAGAATGTTGGTGCTACATACCAGCGGGCTATTACATATATATTTCATGATCTTATTCATAAAATTGTGGAATCCTACGTAGATGACTTGTTGGCCAAGGCCAAGAAGCATTGTGACCATCCGGAAGTACTTCGCATCATTCTTTCACGTCTAATAGACTACGGAGTCATGCTAAATCCAGAAAAATGTGTCTTTGGCGTAACAGGGGGAAAGCTCCTAGGTTACATTATATCATCACGCAGGATCAATGTTGACTCAACCAAAATTAGGGTTGTTCTCGAAATGGTCCCACCTTCGGATGAATTTGGAATCAGGTCATTTCTCAAAAAACTGGGTGCAATCCGGAGATTCATCCCAGACTTAAGCTTCGCCATTCATCCAATCAACAATCTACTCAAGAAAGATTATAGTATTGATTGGACCGAAGACTGCAATGAAGCTTTCGATGCAGTTAAGCATTTTTTGTTATCACGACCTACGCTAATGCCACCTAAGCCAGACTGCCTGTTAATTTTATATTCGTGAGCCACCAATGTCTCGCTAGCCTGTATGCTGGCTCAAGAAGACGATGACAAGAGAGAACACACAATCTATTTCATTAGCCAAACGCTGCTCAACTATGAAACACATTATACACAGGCAGAACGAGAATGCCTTGCCATAATTTTCGCAACCAAACGCTTAAGACATTATATGCTAAATCAAGAAACAAGGGTCATTGTCAAAACAGACCATTTACGAACTTTCCTCACACAAGGGTCCTTGTCTAAAAAGGTTAGATGCTTTATAACCTTAATGGGGGAATTCGAATTAACATTTGTAAATCAGAAATCCGTTAAAGGACAAATCATCGTGGATTGGTTAGCTGATAACCCACTAGACGAAGGCAATCTAGTAGATCTGGACTTTCCTGATGAATGCGTATACTACATCGAAACCAAACCTCCTATCTCTGAATGTCCTTAGTATACTGATATTATTAATTATATCATGGACCATACGCATCCAGAAGGTGCTACACTGTAACAAAGAAGGTGGTTACGCATTATCATAGCTAAATACGTCAGTATAGAGGAGGTGCTCTATCATAAAGCGTTCGATGGAATGCTTCTAAGATGTGTCGACACAGAAGAATCCAAGAAGATTCTCCATGAATCTCACAGTGGAATGTGTGGAGGCCACTTCGGTGGCCATGCCACCACTCATAAAATACATCAGATGGGCTATTTTTGGCCTACTCTATAACACAACGCAGTAGAGTTTGTACGAAGGTGTCATAAGTGCCAAGAATTCTCCCACGAGATCCACATGTCGGTGCAAGCTATACAACCAATCGCTACTCCATGGCCCTTTTCTACGTGGGGCCTAGATTTGATAGGGAAATTCTCTCCCTCGTCTACAGACGGCCATAATTTCATAATCACAGCCACCGAATATTTTACCAAGTGGGTAGAGGCCATGCCTCTTACTACTATACCAGGTTCTGTAATCACCAAGTTCATCTTGAAGCAAATCATTTACAGGTACGATGTCCCGCAAATCATTATCTCAGATAATGGGACTTCTTTTAAGAATGATAAGGTTCGTGAATTGTGCAATAAATTTAAAATAAGCCATCATACAGCCTCCCTATACTACCCTCAAGCCAATGGACAGGCTGAAGCGACAAACAAAACATTAAAATCTATTCTCCTTAAAACCGTGAAAGAAAACAAACGAGATTGACATTTGAAGTTATATCCGGCCTTGTGGGCCCATCGAACCTCAATAAGAACACCAACAGGAGTGACTCCTTTTTCGCTGGTATTCGGGGTAGAAGAAGTTCTCCCACTTGAGGTTGAAATACCCAGTCTTCGTATCTCACTACAAGGGATTCTTGATGCAGACGCTTATAGAGAAGGACGTCTCTCCTAACTAGAAAGTCTAGATGAAGGTAGGTTAGATGCTGAACAACGGCATAGAGTCTATGCTGACCGGATGTGCCGGCAGTATAAAAAGAAGGTCTATGAGCGAGACATTTATGAAGGTGATCTAGTTCTAAGGCTAAACAGCCGGATCGATAAAAAGACCGGTGAAGGAAGGAAGTTTCGGCCCAAATGGTTGGGCCCATACCGAGTCACAAGAGACTATGGAAATGGTGCATACCTCTTGTGTACGTTAGAAGGTGAGGAATTTGGCGAAATAATCAATTCCCTACACCTTAAACGATTCTACGCGTAAGTAACAACATTATTTCTATAATTATATCTACATTGCATCTTCATATAGTTAGGATCATTTTGTCCGCTTGTTTTGTACAATTTTGTGATCAAGGAATTTATTCTTAAAAGTAATTCATTACAAACTTCTGATGGTATTGGCATAAACTCTCCAATCATACTTCTCCATTTCCGTGACATCATCAACTGTTTCGGAATCAGTTCATCACATAAAGCTAGATATGACAAAGTCTTAATGGTAACCATACAAGGTCTCCATGCTTGTTCTCACTTTTGGTTTCTTCTTTGGATAGGTGTCTTACCTATGGTCTATTCTAGAAGCTGCATTGTGTCACATCTATCCTGTATGTATATCTCTTTGGAAGTAAGAGCATGCTGAAATTTTGCTCAAATAAACAAGTCAAATATAAATCAAACAAAAAAATTTAATCTTACACATTTCCTTGCCCCACCAACCTTTGGTGATGAGCTTGCGTCTTTTCCTAGTGACGTAGGGTTGGGAAAGGATGGAAATGCCCTTACTCACCTATACCTTGCCCACGGTGATAAACCCACGCTTCTTACAAGTAGCATGGGGCAAGGTGTAGGGGGTCCTCTTGAAAAACAAACGTTAAAGGTCATATCTTGAAGTCTTGAGTCAAAAACAAATGAATCAGATGTCCAAAATTCCAAGAGAGTTAAAAACCCTAAAACCTAGATTTTGTCTACCATGTGGCCATCTACGGATCTAAGTCTAGATAAACCGCAAAGCAAGTTGCATCAGTCACTCGAGTAGAGTGGGCTTGTAGCATTCTAATTTGGTTCCATCAAAGCTTTGTCTATCTCTCATCACTATCATTCCAACACATTTCATAACTTGTGCCCTTTCTAGCTCTCGGTGATAAACCCTCGCATCTTACTAGTTGTGTAGAGTTAGGAGTGGGGCAAGTTTATCTGCTCATCATATCGGTTTATCATCATACTTTATCAAAATAAATATGAAGTACCAAGAATTGCTTATAAAAACTAAAAATTCAAAATCATATTGTGTCTACATTATCATATATCAGCATCACGAAATACAAAAAGAAAGTAAACATTTGTATCATTTGTTCTCCATTGCATACATTCTAAAAAGCATATAAACATAACATCATAGTTTACTTGAGGAAACGGAAACAAGGTCATAAATGCTAAAGAGTCTAATCCAAAAAGAATATTTATATAAATGGTCAAAATTCCTGTACAATGCCATCATGCGCTAAGCATGGTCGAAATGCTCAAAGAGCCCGGGAGATACAAACTACATAAAAAAAATAGTCCAAGAGAGACAAGTGGCTTCTCAATCCCTATGAGATCCCTCTGAGGGTGCACGCCCACGTCTAGGACTCTGGCTATGCCGACGCTCTGAGTGCACGGAGGGCTCACGATCCCGAGGGGCAGCAGTGGTATCACCACGAGAATGACTCCTCATCAGGCGCTCTGCTGTCCTGTACCCTACCAGCTCAATGCGGAGGGTAGATACCATCCTGGCCACATGCCAGATAGGGGCAAAGATGTCGGTATGTCTGCCAGCTGCTGAAGGCTCCCCTGCATCCACGGATAACTCTGCACGGGTCTTCTCCATAGGGATCATCAGGGTATCGGTGCATACCCGGTGAATCAAGTCTCGCCACTCATCGGCAGTCTCTGCAAGTAAAGGAGAAAACAAATTAGAAATAAAACAAGAGATAAACACAAGTGGAAACAAAAGGAGAGATAGTAATTAAGGCAATCTTAACTCAAAGCAAACATTAAAAAGAAGGGAGATAACTCACTCGGATCACCGGGCCTCCAAGATGGATCTATAGGGTCAGCACCTGCCACAGATGCTGCTGCTGACTGCGGTACTCCTCCCGTGACTGGAGCAACGTAGCGTCCCGCTACGGACTCGTCCTCCCCACCGAGGCCCTGAGAGAGTGGCTCCTCTGAAACCAGAATCACCCTCTCTGCACTCTGCTCTGCCCTCTCTGCCTGCATAATATACTGAGTGTCATGCCACTCAGGATCACTGTCCTCCTCTCCGCCTGACTCACTGACCTCAGCCTCGGTCTCCTCCTTGGTCTCCCCCCTGTGAACTCCTCAGACTCAGAGTCTATGTCAATGGGGTCGTCGCTGCTGTGGGCGGGACCGGCGGCAATCTGAAGTAAGGGTCCCTGAGGAGCACCGGCTCTCCCTCGAGCACGTACTACCTGCCTAGCCGCAATAGGAACACCAGGAGTAACAACTATCCAACCCCGGCCTCTAGGACCTCCCCTGGCCTCTCAGACTGATCTGTATACTGGCACCACTGGGGGAAGCATACCCATGTAAGGCAGGCCAAACTGCTGAGGAACTCGGCCAAAGGGATGTACCTCCAGTCTCCCTACCCTATCAACAAGTTGCCTTGTGGTGGAGCAGGAAATCAAAGTAAGAGCCTCCTCGCCCCATAAACTTGCCATGGCCTGATACGGTGTGGCAACTGGCTGGTGAGGTGCTCTAAGCACCAACATGTCTGTCCATCTGGCTACCCTCACAGCTCCAAGATCTGCCACCTCTACACCTCTGCCATAGGGGATGAAGCGCTCATAGACCCAGCTCATAACCAGGGTCGGATGGCTCAACGACTACCCTTGTAAACAGACCACCCTGTATAAATCATGATAGGTAGTCCCAAGTATATCGGCTCCCTAGGCATAAATCCGGCCATGTCCTTCGATCTGTGCAATGATGGGGGACCAACAATATAATAGTGTGTCTCCTCCCTTGTCCCCGATCAATCTTGAGGCAAGGATCCCCATAATGGCCTGACGAATCAAGGGGATGGGCAGGCTAGGAATAGACCGGACCCTCACCCCCTTCTTCGAACCAGTGGAGATAACTACATCTCCCATGTAAGAAGCCTATTGTGCTATCTGAGCCTGTGAACTTGTCGTCTCAAGAGTAAGTCGTCTCCCGATAATCAGGACCCCCAGGATACGATCAAGATCCTCCAAAGTGACGGTCCACTCACCTCAGACCCCTAGTAATTGGAAGGTGTTCCGATCAGCATCCCAATATGAAAATAAGTCACAAAGCATGTGACTGGACGGTGTAACATGTGGGACGTGTGATATACGTAGTATACCAGCCCTCTGAAGAGTGCCCTCCTCATCCTGCGAAAGGGCATCTAATACTGCTGGGAGCCAGTCACACTCTCTCTCTCTCTCTCTCGACTCCATCGAATGTACTCCTCCCTCGCCTGCATACACCTAAAAACACACAAAACAGAGCAAGTCAGCATCCGAATGACATTAGAAAAATCATGAAAACACGTAAAGATGCTAAAAATGCAAAAATAATTTCAAACAAGTGTTCTTTTGGCATTCTGTGAAGAACCGCCGCCCTAAGCAGGGCGATGGTTTCACAACTGTTGCCTTAAAGGTGGCGGTCGTGTCCCGAAAACCCACGCGGGTTTTGTACCTTAAAAAGGCCTAAAAATGAAAAAAGGGACTATTTTAACTAAAACAAAGCCTACCCAGTAGGCGCCCCCCCTAGATAGACCTTTTAAACCTAACATTTTCAAAAATAGTCCCCCCACGACAAAGATTTTAACATTTTAAAATTTTGGGGGTAAAAATGGTAAATTGAGAAAAACTAACCTATGATCTCGCGGGTCGATGTTCCGCTCACAGAGGCATGATCGCTATCTTGTCACGAACGTTTCGACTCTACTCTCATCAGAAACTGTCACCGTGGGTGCCAGAGCTCAAAATCAACCAAATCAACACGCGCAAATGAATAGGAAAATGGGCCCACTTTTACATATATAGCAACCTGCCTTGTTTTGAATGCCCTTTTCGCAGGTTTGGAGCGCCAACGGAGGTAAGTTCTTACCCCCGCACAAATGGTACGTCCTCATTTCACATTATTTTAGTATTTATTTTCCGATCTATTGTGTCTATCTGCACTTGAGTTCTCTTTTCGTTTTGTAGGTGGCAGAAATTTCGGATGGTGTCATCTCGACACACGGACGTATCAGGTATAACCTCCAACTTCCCATTTCAAGACCGCCATATTCAGACCCACCGTTTTACGCCTCTTCATGGCTAAAACGCTTCTTTGAGGGGGCAATATGTACGTACCCAAAATTATAAGGTACTTCACTGTCAGAACAATGTAACACGTGCCCCAATGATGATACAGGTCTCCTCCCAAGGTGTTCGGGATCCAGAAAAGCTCCCCAAGTATGTGTTAACATCCTGTATGCCCCGCTTAACCCCTGCGTACTTTGTTTTTCTCTTTTTCCCTCTTTTCTTTGCATTTTGCTCTTCAGTTACTAAGCCGCCGCCCTTCCTGGGCGGCGGTCTCGTAACTGCCACCCAGACAGGGCGGCAGTCCTTCACGTGTTTTCCAGAATGCTCTTTTAACGTGACTCACGTAAAAATTCAATGTTTACCAGCTTTTTTCACCGCCTTTAGCTTGCATTGATGATTATGGTTCCCTGGAATAGTGTTTTGGCATTGTTTATGGTTTAAGAGATCAATTTGGTTTTTATCTTTGGGTAAATGGAAATGCTATAAATAGTTGGCTTGTGCTCAAGCAAATGGCCCCTCAAATTTACCTCTGAATTTCTCATTTCAATAGTTTAGTCTTTTGTTTTGCTTAGGATTCATAGTTTTGTTCATTGCATGCTTAGTTAGTGTTATTTTGTTATTAGAAAGTCACATATCCATCTTGTGCAAATGCTGTCATTACTTCATACAGTCCATTGACATAGAGCAGTTTAATTTTAGTAGGAAGCCATTAAAGTTGCAGGTTTTGCTCGTCAAACATGATAGTTTCAGGTTTTAGATGTTTTATGTTGCATGACTCGCAATAAATCCCGCTAGGAATTGCATAAGCCAAGCTATGTACTCTTGCGCTATCCCTCTCCTACTCGCATTATACTCAGTTTGCATCCTAAGCTTCCTTTGTTCCAATATCTACTTCTGTTGATGCTAGCATTACACGCTTTTCTAGATCCAGGTGAGCACGAAGGAACGAGGAGATCACACTGAGGGGACGAAGCCACACACGCCATCGAATTTGCCACTGTTCTGCATAATCCAGGTTCTAGCTTTCAAAGTTCTAGTTAAAAGCATATCAAATAAAGTAGCCAATCATTTCATTTTAGTTAATTTTACTTTCGATATTGCTAGGGAAGCTATGGGGATTGTTAGTTTCTAAGAAACTATGATTCACTCCTCACTTATGAGGTAGGATCGAGGGTCTTTCAAATAGAGTAGATCAGTTATCAAGTTATTTAGAATAGATCTACAAACTACACAGACAAGTAGCTATACTTGGTTGCTTTGTTTGTTTTAATCACGTTATTAGCTTAATTGGCAATTTTAGATATATTAGATAGTTGCTCTTTAAATTATGTTTAGTAGTTTATCAAATAAACTATCAGATTTAGGAATATACATGGACATATCTTTCACGGTTAAATTATTCTATCATTAGTTAGATTTGTATAATTTCCATTTGTATGACAATCACGGGACCTAGGGAACCCAGAGAATATATATTTGAGCCAATTGTGCCTCAACCCAATGAATCCACAGGTGAATCAGACATAGATGTTGGCCTACGCACATTAGTATTCAGATCTACTCCACTTCCACCTATCATCATCGAACAATTATCCTTGTTAGACGTAGCAGCTAATATAGCTAAGGAGTTCTCGACTAGACCAAATAATCACTCGTAGAATCCACTGTGCCCATCAACCACCCTATGACCCTGTCTGGAGACGTACACGAAACTATCCCAGGTCATTTTCCACGTATCCCACAACCCATAGACCGAATCACGCCAGAGCTCGATATTGATTGGAGCCTTTGAGCAGTCATCCTTGCCGATCGATCTATCACACCAGTTCAGGTTAGGAGGGCCTTCTTTGCCTTAGATTCACAGTTTCCACTAGTGCACGTCGAAGACATAAGATTGCCTAACTAGTTTGTCTGCATCCCACATGTATTCCATCCCCACCGGCTGTCTCGGCACAACCTCGGGAGGTCGGGTGCGAGGAAGAGTTACTTGTAGATTCCCACGGTCGCTTGTCACTTTTCCATCATACAGAAACCCATTCTTTTCCAGTTCAAATTTTTACAGCAACGTTTATTGAATAAAAATAACCCACAGACAACTGAAACTTCAAAAATTCATATCTCATTCAATACTCAATATTTGTGTATGAAATTAAGTGCATAATAAACTATAATTTAAGAGCTTTCTAATGCATTATCAATCAAATTTTTCTGAGCCTTGAAACCCCACCAAAACAAACCCAAACATCTCAAACCAAGTCGCTAGGGTTAGAGAAAAATAAATAAATAATTTTCATCACTTCTCTAGCCTCCAAACACACCAAAATAATTGCCCCTTGCTCTTATGTAAAGGCTAACAGAGATTAGATTTCAGATCTAGCTCTTATGACATCAAATATGATAAAATAAGCTCTAATCCAAGTCATTATGGCTAAAATAACTGCAACATTAACAACAGTAACAATAATACCCCAAACCCTTCAATAACATGCAGATTTAAACCCCAAATAAATGTGCCAATCCTCTAAACCAAGTCACCAATGCTTAGGATGGATAAACGCTGCATAGATTCACTCAACACTAATTGCAAGAAGGCTCACACTCCCCACAATAGGGTGGTGTTGAAGAAACACCTTTATTATGAGATCTCATGGGCATACATTCCTCTTCAAGCACGAAGATATTTTGAAAAAACATCAACATGCCCGCAAGGGGTTGCCACCATCTTCTTATATAGCTTTTGCATTTAAAATCTCCAAGTTTCCCTCCTCTTTTTGGCGCAAATCTTTATGTGGGAGAGTCACTTTAAAAATAGCCTTCTTTCCTGGAAAGTCACACTCCAATTAAAACATTAATTTCCTCTTTTTAATATTTTAAATAAAAAGATAAGAGGAGAATTAATTATTTAATTAAAAAAAAACAAAAGGAGTAATGCCATTTTTCCAAATTTTATCCTTTAATCAATGGGAAGGGTGGATTAAAGGTCTTCATCAATATTTAATTTAATTAATGTCCCGAAAAAGGGGACATTACACGCTCTTCCCCAATAGTCCTTATCCTCACGGAGTTGAGCTATAAAGAAACCTTTGGAACATAAAAAAAACATCACATATTTTGGACCAATTGGAATGAACCCACCAATGAAGCTTTGCAGCCTTCGACCATAATCTATTAAACTTACATATAATTAAAGACTTGAGGGACATCGAGAATTCCTTTACCACTTTATGTTTGACTTCCAAAATGAGCACCTTGTCTGATTTCTATATAACATACGAGCTTGACAAGACAAGGGCAAAACATAAGGAGGAAATCAATTGGATCAGATAACATCCTTATATGAGTAAGAAGACGCCCCTGACCTCACAACTCTTCCACATTGCCCCTGAGCAAATGGCACCACGATATGGGATCCTGTATTCTCTACTTACTTAGTTGCATGTTTGCCCCAATTATGTACAACCATCAAGGCTTCTCCCTGCATAGTCGTGTCACGCCCTACCTTAAAGTCTCGTCACTTTTCTTTCCCAAAACCAATACAACAATTTAAAAACTATTCTAATTTGAGAAATTTAAAATGTTACAATCAAATTAAAAAATATTTAGAGAAACAATTCAAAAACCGCTTAAATTTTGAAAATTTTGAAATGTTATACCTAAGTGAAAAATCATGTTTTTGACAAGGAAACAAACATTTTACTCTAACAACATGGTCACGAGATCCATGTTACCAATAACTAAGAGACCGCGTATGTACCTCTTAAACACCCCCATCAACATTTATATCATTAAATAGTTCAACTTTATACTATGTTAAGCATTCTATGTTTTTGTTGAATTATCCTCCTTTATTGTTGGAAAAAAACTTTTACTATACGAGTTATACCTCGTTGAGCTAGACAATATCTATAAATAAGGTTTTTTAAGTAACAACAACACTCCAACATACTCATATCTATTCCACTACACATTTTGTATAACTATTATTATATTTAATCATAAGGTGGATTGGAAGGATTAAAAAAAAGTGCCACAAATGCAGTAGTGTGCATCCCATTCAGCAGGCATGATGGGACAGATATTTGTTGGCTCGAGTGCACTTGTGCATTTAGAATCAAGTGGGCCCATATTCTTCTTCAAGTATTCATGGCCTCTCAAACTCTTTTGAAAGGTACTCCACTTGCAACATGTGCCCCTATATTTGTCACTCTAGGGAGAAGTGGCGAACCTTCAAAGCTGTTTTATCTACCTATGGAAGATATGGAGGAACCCACTTTAATTTAGTGAAAGAGAAATATTCATTTCCACCATTAGTTTTTATTTTTTTGGATCTTTGATGAGAATTTTGTTTACCGAAACTTATTAGTATTTTACAGTGGATTCTAGGAGTATTATTAGAAAAAAATAATTAAAAATATATAATCTTAAATCTATTAAAAAGAAATATTTAAGGCATCCCACCTTCACGAGACCATGGCGTTAAGTGCTAGGGAAATGCGATCAATAGTCCGGAGAAAAAGAATATTGGCCCACACTTCGATAAAAGATAATTACCAGTGAAATTTTTGGAAGGAACTCTCCGTCCCACCATGGAAGACAATGGCGTGGAGGGAAGAATAGGGATATGGGGACCAGGAGTTTTGATGGGAGGGTGTAGGTACATAATGAAGAAGAGAAGCTCCTCCACATGAAATCTGATTTCAAAGTCATTTCATTTGGATGTGATATGAGTCATATCAGTGACAGGGAAGTGAGAGAAAGAGTGTGGACAGTGACCAAAAGCTGAGCAGTTTTGTTTCCATGCTGTACACTCTGCACTAAACCACAACCTCAAAGTCAGCAGGTACTTAATGGTTTCGCATGTTTTCGCCATTTGGGGAACTACCTAGCTACCAATTTCATTTCTGACAACACCCAATTGGCATTGCATTGTGAAAAATCTGAAGAACTTGCATTGCATTAGGAATACTGGGTACGTTTGATTAGAAGTTTTTGTTGCAGCTTGGAATTTATAAGGAGAGAATAATGCCAAGGCCAGGGCCAAGGCCATATGAATGCATCAGAAGGGCATGGCACAGTGACAGCCACCATCCCTTAAGGGGCAGGTTGATACAGGACATATTCAGGTATTTATTGTTCCTTCTTTTACTGTACCACCGTGTATAACTTTTCCATTCACTCAGCGCTTTGGATACCCATTTTTTTCCTTCTGAGATTTCTGTTAAAAACTTTCAGTTGGGTTCTCGATTTAAGACACTTGTTAAAATTTTGAACGAGTAAAAGGTAGTAGAGGATCAGTCTCCTTATGTGTGTGGGCGTATATTTATATATCGATCTGTCTTTGTTCTATAGATGATAAGAAAAGGATGGTAATTTGTCAGGCACCCTAGTGTTTGTTGCACTTATTTTTAATTGAAAAAGAGCTTTTGAGAAAACTGTATAGCAATTTTAATTATTTTATATGGTTTTTCCCTTACAAAACTTGTTTAGGGGATTGTTTGTTTGGTTATTTAGGTATAAAATAATTTCTGTTTCTGTCAGGTCTGTTTGATTGTTAATGATTTAAGCTTTCATGTACTAGACTATGGCTGGAAAGAACTGCGTAGTCGTGTCTGATATCGTTGTGAAGCAGGCAAGGTTAAAAGGAAATGTGTTTTATCCTGAATCTCATTTGAGTTGCATACCTTCCAGAATCTTTTGCTCCCAGAGATATTTTTTGTGCAATTCGCTAATACCAATGTTTTATCATGTCTTTAATTTTGTCATTCTTTAAAATACTGTTAACCGTTTCTAATTTAAATGTTTGGTTTTGAATTGTCCAAATCTGTCAATGTCAGAACTTCATAACTATCCAAAGGTTAAATCTGTCATTCTTCAAAATACTGTTAACTATTTTTTATTTGAATGTTTGGTTTTAGGTTTGTCCAAATCTCTCAACGTTAGAAAGTCATTGTTGTCCCAAGATTTTAATCATTTGTTCGAATATTTTTGACAATCTTTTTTTGTAGCGAGAGGGTAAAACATGCTTAAGATTTTAACCGTTATTTGAATCTTTTTTACAATTTTAGTCATTGCAATTCCTCCTAAATACCATATCGTTTGATATTTTATCATTCGTGCAGCATATCCTCTTGGAAAATTTGTGTACAATTTGTTGAATTTTAAATTAATTTTCCTCGTATCTTTAACCATTAAACTTCCCATGGTACATCCACTTCTAGCATGACTTAAAACTTAAAAGTCAGGTTGTAAAGAAACTTTCGGAACTGAACTTTATCTGTTCCCTGTTCCCCGCTTCATGCATCACGCTCTAACATGATAACATTAAACCTTAAAAGAGATAAGGGCTATTACCAGCTAAAGAATTATAACTGCTGAAATCCACTGGTGCTGTAAATTTTTTTCATCGATCTTATTATGAGAAATGGTTTTAAATGAGCCTGGTTTTCATGGAACAGTTGCAATTCTTGGATTTCCTTAATAATCATTGTTGCATATACTTATAACAAGCATAATCCTCAAAATAGCTTGCAAGTAGAAAATAACAGTAGAAAATGGAAATATAGACTGAAAATCAATAAACTTGCAAACCATTGACCTGGGCATGGAAGGTACTTGGGCGTGCAATCGTAGGCAAGAGATTACTTCTCTCCAACAGATCTTTTGTTGAAAATATTAAATGTGTTTTGGTTCATAAATATTAATATACATTTAATTTTATATAGGGCGAATCTCTATTATTTTTATGTTTCAACTACCACTCCTAATTTACTATTGGGAAGTGTGGCTTCCATCTGCCTCATTGGAGGCCAGCCACTGCTACTCTTGCGTAGGTACAACAGGGTTTGAACTTAGGTGGGGAGCTTTGAATGCTCCACAGTACAATTTGGGCTACCAATTCACCTAGGCCCCTTCCATTGGAGAATCTCTATTTATATAGGAAGGGTAACTAAAACCTTTAGCTTGGGTGCAAGTTACCATTAAAGGTAATTAGGCCCATACTGAACTTAACTCATACTATTTAACAACTTGAAGTCTTTTTCCTTGTAGTTACTTCTGTATACATGCATAAAGTGTAGAAGTGATTTAGATGGCAGTTTGGGACGGAATCAGATCCATGTGGTGGAGCACGAGAGCAACAATTGGGACAGCTAGCTTGCCGGGGCCACAATTTTGTGAGCATAGCTCGAAACGACCTGGTTGGAAATTATCACAAAGCTTAGGAACGTGATGGAAGGGTGTGAAAGGTGAAAGTTGAAACTCTTCTTTTAAAGTTTGAGCCCAAAAAACATTTTGGAAGGCTCGAAACTCGCAAAATGCTATTCTGACTCAAATTTGGGTAATTCCTGCTAAGTTTGCTTGTCCTTACCCATCCACAATGGATGACTTCTTGAATTTGCAAGGTGGAACACCTCATCTCTCCCTTTGATTTTCTTCTGTTCTTGATGTACTTGGCTGTATATGCTATAAGGCACTTCATCTGAAAGGGAAGTGGAGTAGTTTTGTTGCAGGGATTTCTACCTTTTTGTTGATTACTCTCATTTCCAATAAATCTTTCAACCACATTGCAGTATCGTCTGAATTTAACTTTATTAGATTAATTTGTGGGGGCTACCCCATATCTGGAGAAAGAGCATATGCTCAATAATTCATTCAACATAATGATCAATAATATGTGTTACACATATATAGGAGACTCATCTTAACTCCTATAACAACACCGCAAACTTGTAGCACTAATCTAGGAAGGTTGTCCAGCAACAACCTTTATTCTCTCCCAACTACTAACCACCTCTAAATTCCTACGTGAGTTGTTTTGACAACTCACTTGTACCATACATTATATTCTCACACATATAATAAATGGAGGCACTAAATCCCTAACATTCCCCCCCTTAGTGCGAACATGGTAAAAAAGCATTGTGTTTTGGAGTGTGAAGTTTGAAAGTTCCCCTGTTTAGAATTCCCCCCCCAATGTAAATTTTCAAAAACATAACCCTTCCCCCCTTTTTCGAAAAATTATTCTATCCACCTTGCGTTTTACAAATACATTTTTCCATTATAGTTAAAAATGATATACAATCTCCGTGTAAAAGTATTCTTTGTCAAAAAGCACTAGGTAGATGCTTCAATAAAAATTCTTTTGTTGTGTGTGATTCCACTCTAAAACGTTCCCACGAGCCTAATACTTGAACAAGTAACATTCCAATTGCTGTATCAGTGTAATGAACATATAAAAGTGAGTCCCGGAGGTCACCGTACCCATGTGTTGGAGGAAATCTTCACCAAATGAAGATCTTTTGCCTGATATTTTGCTAAGTTACCAAGTCGACAAGAGTCAAATACTGGAGATGATTACAATGCTTTGCCGGCAAGGGTATTTTAATGCCGAAGATTGCTGATGCTGAGGAATTCAATGCAGCTACAAGGCAGGTTATTCGCCATATTTGACTATCATTCCGCAGTATTTGCAGATTTTGAAATTCACAGATATTTTGATCAATAAGCTCCTGATCAATTCACCGTCACAGATTTGAGAAAATATCCTTTCACCACATTTGTTACAACAAGATGATTATGCTGCAGGATCCAAGTTGTTGAGGCATCGAACATGGTTGAGACAGAAATTGAAACTCACCGAGATGTGGGGATATTTGTTTGATGTGCTGCCATTAATGTAACCACCATGGCCCAGAGGTGAGACGATATCTCCAATGAGAGGAGATAAAACGCAGGTTGAATCAGGTGTGCCCGAGCCAAAAGAGGATGTGAATGCCAATAGTTAAGGTCGATCTGAACGTATGAGTCACTTAGCTGGGTATTGAATACAGAAACAAAGTAGACGTGAGATCAGTGGGATGATCTTGCTGCTCATGGAATTTCTTCTGTCATTGAGTCGAGGAAAAGAGTAAACGAATCGCTAGATATTTTAATGTCGGTGTTGTTAGGATCAAGGAACGATCCGCTAGTTTTGCACCATAATGCAGAGGTGGATCGAGCCACTCGTTTTGAGTTGAATATCGATCCAATCAATTCAAGGGAGAAAATGCAAGCTGTGGTAGAACTTCGTTGATCTCCAATCCAGATTTAAATTCCCAAGACAATATACAATTTTTGTATATATATCCAAACCATTAATTCTTCAACAGAGATCTGCACACTAAAAGAAAATTTTCCTGCGCAACTACTTTTCCGGTTATTGAAATATATGCTCCATATTTATATTTTTTAATTTTTCTATTTTTTGGAATATGAACACAATGAACAAAGTGGAATGAAAAACTGCGGAAAGAGTGGAAGAGAGAAGATGATGCAGGTGAATGATGCCTGCCAAACGGGTTCACACGAGGTCCATTCTGCTACACCGCCGACAGAGTGCAAGAAGAGTGAATGGACCAGCAATGGGGTTTGCACGAGGTCTGCTCTGCATATCCAGTGCTTGAACGATTTGGATCTACAACATATGGATGAACACAGACAAAGGTAACGGGTTCGCTGCGAGGTCCGTGGTATCCGCTTGCCCGTTCTCTAAGTCTACCCGACGAACAAAGGCATGGGTGGAGTGAAAAAACCAGAGAGGCCCCTTTCAAAACTTGTTCTGATACCAAATGTGGGGGCTACCCCATATTTGGAGAAACAGCATATGCTCAATAATTCATTCAACATAATGATCAATAATATGTGTTACACATATATAGGAGACTCATCTTAACTCCTATAACAACACCGCAAACTTGTAGCACTAATCTAGGAAGGTTGTCTAACAAACTTTATTCTTTCCCAACTACTAACCACCTCTAAATTCCTACATGAGTTGTTTCGACACATATAATAAATGGAGCACTAAATCCCTAACATAATTTTCCTTTGCTTTGGTTCATTGCTATTACAAGTTTACAATACATTGAGTTTCTGCAATTTTGTGCATGTTGTCCTCCCAGTTGCCAATTGATTCCAGGTCACTCTCTTTAGGGCCTAGGATAATAACTTGACATTACGATTATAAGCCTATGGGCAATAAGGCTGATTCTATTTGATGATATCTTGTGTCCAGATACACAACATGCTCTGTTCCCCCTGAGAAGCTTTGTCTCCAAAGTTGGAGAAAATAAGATCTACAACAATAGAGAGGTGTACTTAAATTCCGACTGCAGGTTTAAGTTAAATTGCTTGTATTTGACACACCATGAACACAAAACAGATAGTGCTCAAAAAATAGGGAGAATGACTCCAAACTTGAGGGAATTATCAGATTACACGAGTTATGTGTTTTACCTTTATCTGGAAGCAATTGTGTTAACATTTTTAATTTCCAGCATTATGTAAGAAATTATTTCTGTTAATCAGAACTGGCTCTGTGGCCTCCCCAGCAAGATCCATTGGCATGCATGAAATTTGGTTGGGAGACTATCATTACAAAGTTGCAAACATGAGATGCACAGTGGAGTTGGTCCACTGGAAAATCTACACGGACGACAACAACAAAAAGCTTCCAAATCAAATTTAGTGAGAAATTGCCATTATTAAAGAGGAAAGTCTGACATTCAATTTCTTTTTCAGAATACTAAATTTGCTCACAGTATACTGCAATCACTTTTTTGTCCGATGCATGAAACCAGAAAGTCTGCTTTCTTTTGAAGTGACTTGTTGGCCCTTTTGAACTGGCAAGTGCTCAGCAAGATGGTTGGCCTTCCATGTTCATAATTTCCCTTTTATTCCTCTTTGTTTTCTTCTTTCCACATCGCCCCCTTCTTTCTGTTGAGCCTGCCTGTGTCATGGTGTCTTGAATGCCTTCTAGGCCTGTTCGTGGCATTTTCCTTGCTGCACATAAAAGCCTGGATATTGGTCCTGCAAAGTTTGGGATCTAGCCCAAGTGATAGTTTTTTTTCTTCCTTTTCTACTCTGTCTTCATAGGCATCCTTTTGCTCATTCTTTGCTTCCTTGTCTTTCATTTCTATCGAGTCAAATGTGAATGGTCTTCTTCCAGATGGAGTATCTTCTTATGTTGGTTTCTTTTACAATTTCTCCAAAATCCCTCTTCAAAAGCTTCCCAACTGAAAGTTATGTCCTCCTTCCTAATCTGTTCTATATAAAGTCACTGTTCTCAGGCATCTCCATCAAGAACACCAAAATTCTGCTTTAAAATGAGTACCCATTCTCTAGGATTGATGCTATCTTTTTTTTTTTGATATGAGGGAAATCTGTTAGCGAGTCTGCCTGTGACCCTTCTTCATTGGAGGTCATGGGTTGGAATTGGGCTGCACTATAACCCTGGCGATGCTAGGAAGACCCAATTCCCGGACTGCAATTGAATCAAGAGGACTTGAACTGTTACCTTTTGGGCCCACGGATTACGTGTCTTTACCGATTGAGCTATCCCCTGGGGTCAAATGTTGGATGGTAAACCTTTTTATTATACCGTCGATATGAACCGGACGGATTAATGGAGGGAGTACATTCTCAAGGTGGGACATGCGGGTGTGCTTGGGTCCATAATGTCCGGTGTGTGTTCCACTTGGTCCGCAAGGAGAAGTGCAACCCCTACCTCAAGGTGTCTCCATGGCTACTTATTGAAAGCATCAAATGGGCTAAATGAAAATGAAACTTGGGTTGGTGATGACAAACTACCTGTAACTCACCAATAGCCCAATCCCTTGAGCCTATGATTGATGCTACCTTATTCAGCGGACAAGCTGGGGGTACTGCTAACCAATCATGATTTCTCCATGTTCTAGGTCTTAGCACTGCACCTTGTTTGCAGCAGATGCTTTAGGACAACGTAAAAAAAGAAAACACAGGAAAATTCAAATAATTACAAATGACTTTTTTTTTACGTAGGAAAAGCAAATCACAGTGAAATGTGTAGATAATAAGGTAAGAGAAAACACAAAATCAAATAGTCCAATCGCATAATCTTTGCCTTGATCCCCCTCGCAGCCAGCAGGGTTTCCAAAATAGCCTGCAACTACAAAATAATAGCAGAAAATGGAAAAAATAGATTCAACAAATTTACAAACCTAAAAATGGGGTCTTTGCACATGTGGGTTTTGGAAAGCACTTGGACCCGTAATCCCAGGTCCAAGAGATCATCTTCTCCAAGAGATGTTTGGAACAAATAAAGTTATTCCATTTGATAAGATATGCTGATTATATAAAAATATATTGACACATACGAGAAGAGTTAACCCCTATTTATACAAGAAGTCCGAGTAAATTCCTAGTTTGGGGCTCAAGTTACTGTTAAGGTAAATTAAACTCGGTTTTAACTTAAATTATTCCCATTTGGCTGCTCACAACCTTATTCTACATAGTCCCCCAATTATACTCCCCTTGTTTTGTATACGCTAAATGTAACACTCAGAAGGATCTAGGACCACAACTTGACAATTATGGGCTTATAGAGATAATGACCAATTACGTTACATATTTAGTAATATGTCATGTCTAAGCACGTAAGAACACACTAATATATCAAAGATAGAACACCAATATCCCCATCTTATTGACCTGAGAGCATGGTTCAACAATTGTTTAGGCAGGGAAAAATTATACTGCCCTTTTGGATCACAGGTTTGAAGTCACACAAAATGAGTAATAAATCTGGTATTCGAAGCATATACATTAGCATTACCAGGGATTGGGTCCTTGGCCTCTATTTGTGTCCAAAAGCAAGGCCCCAACAATCCTTGTTTAGTCATTCAAAAGAAATATTCCCATGTCATTGGTCTTGTATGTACTTAGCATTCTGTTTGATCTAATGTCTTGCAAATCTTTTACTCTTATCATATAAACATGTCCCTTGTTGGCTCATAAGTTATATAAAGAGGCCCTTTATTGGCTCATAAGTTATATAACCCACTCAAGGTTAGTGGTTATGTTGTCATGCTAAATGTCTAGCATGCAAAATTGAAAAATTTGGCCATGACAACTAAGTCGACCATTTGAAAACCTATCTCCGGGTCATTGTGAACCCTTCCTCTAGTGAACCCATTAGCTCACGCAGCCCCTCTAGGTCTGTGTCACCCTCATCCTGGCTGAGAGGAAAGTGCTAACATGGTTTTCAAGTGTGTTTCATGTGTATGGTAATAGAATCCACGAATCGATTTCACAATTAGACTAAGCTCCAAGCTTTGAGATATAATAGTTCTATCCAAAGCACCAAATTGGTTATTTTTAGCCATATTGCAACATGAAGGACATCCTCCAGAAGATGACAGGGAAGACTCAAGCTATACTGGAAGATTGTGAAGGAGATAAATGATGTTATCCAAGGAATTTTAGGGAAAATATGTGGAGGTAATTGATGTCGGGAACAAGTTAAGTAAAATCATGTCATTTTGGGCAAAGGGAATGAAGGCTCTAACGCAGAAAGTCAACTTGTTTTGAAATATTCTAGGAGTTTTGGGAGGATTTGGAAGCTCATAAAATACTCAATGGAAATATCTTGGTATTCTCCAAATGACAGGAACATAAATTTTGGTTTTTAAGCCGTTCAAAATCTCCTATAATAGCTCAAGTCACTGCTTGTTACTCCTTCGTGTTAAAATGGTTGAATGGTGCCAAAAATAAAATTTGAGGTTGAATCAAGTATTTAAAACTGGTGAGAATGAACTCATTTAATTATTTGGATTCAAAATAATATAATATTTCACCACTTGAACTCCAATTTTCACTCTTGGGGAAAAAAAGGCTGAGTTGTGTGTTCTAATGTTGCGTTGGGATGATGATGTCAACATCACTTAAAGGCATGATCACACTTTTCAAGGTTGTGTGTCCCCTTAAAATTTTCCCTAAGGTGTAAAGGGACACAGGAGACACAAAATTGCGCTCCTCCCTTATGGATGTTATGTTTTCCTGCACTTAAAACTTGTGAGTTGAAGTGCTTAGGTGAGCACAACACAAAAAAAAACTACTTTCTCATGAATGAAGACCCCTTTGGAAAAATTTTGGAGCATGTTTTGTCCCCTTGGGTTTTCCCCAATGTGAAAAGGGATATGGGGGTCAAAAAATTATGCGCCCCTTCTATTTTCAAGTTCTTCGTCACGTAAAAACATCAACTTCAAGTGTTGCGAGTGTTAGAAGGTGCAAGCACAATGTCTAGTCAAGTTGCTTAGCCCCTCTCTCATGTTCCCAGGACCCCATGGAACATTTTTAAGCATGTTCATGTCCCCTTGGATTTTCCCCATGGTGAAAAGGGACATGGGGAACACAAAAAAATGTGCTACCCCATGAGGCTTTTCTCCTGGCAACTCGCAGGTCATCTCTTTTGCACCTGGGGAGTTACAAACTTGCATGTTTACTTAACTACTGGCCCCCCTCTATGAGATGAAGACCCAATGGTCGCATTTTAGTCAAACCTTTTTTTTCCCCTCACATTTTACCTCAAGGTGAAAAGGGACATGAGGGACACAAAATTGCTCTCTCTCTCTCTCTAACCACAATGTAACTCCTGAGTGTTAATTTCCTCCCCACTGAATCTGCCTCCAAATGAAACCACAAGTTGACACTTTGCATGATCTATTGAAAATTGTACTTATGGGTCCCCTTTACCCCCTATTTTTTAGGGTGCAAATCCACATCAACTTTCATCCAACCCCAATTAATCATGTTTGAGTCAATATGGAGTTAAGGTGTGCAAGTGAGGCCATCTCTATTTCTAGGAGGTTGGGTGGGGGAAACTATCTAGATCTAGATCAAAATTCAGACCAAGGAAAGGAAGGAACTTGAGGAGGTGCATAAGGACCCGAACCAATAGCCCATAGAGTGGCAGGGACAAGGTTTCATGTTAAAACACTTCACCATTTTTAAGTTTTAAAGCTTCATTTTTCCTTCCCCAAAAGCTCACTCTCCATTGCTAGTTATGCTACTAAAAATGTGTCTGAGAACCTCATATACTAAAAAATGGAAAGCTTGCTCATATCTCCCAAACCCCTTATACTGATCCCCATGACATTTTAACAACATTTTTTTTCTTAAAAATGCACATTTCAAATGAATCCCAACCTTGCATCCAATCGTGGTATACATTATTTTTAATGGCTAGATTTTTTTTCCTGAAATAAAAAAACTCATTTTTCATGATCTATGGAGTTATGGCAATTGAAATCCTCCAAAAATTAGATAAAAGCATCCTTATGAAATAACAAAAAATTTGAGACTACTTTCATTCCATTCCTACACCAAGAAGTCTGAATTATAAAAATAGTAAGCCTTTCGAAGCCTCATACTCTATAAATAGTAAGTGTTGTATGAACATTTCATTATCAGAGTTTTCATTGTTCCTTGCACATCCAGGAAAACTCAAAAGTGTCAAATTGAGAAACCAATGACTAAAAATGGACTTATAAAAATAAGGCTTACTAAAAATAGTAAGTTTCAGAATATTGGTCAATAAATAGGGATGTTAATCCACCCATGCTGAATGGAAGGGCACCTGGATGTATGGTTGAAATAGTTGTAAAACATAATGGTGACTTGGACATATTTAAAATTTCATAGTATACAATTTCCAGTTGAATAAGGGATGAAATTATGTCTATATTGGAGGATAATACCTTTTTCAATGAGTAAAAAATGAACAAGAAGGCGATTGAGCATCATCATCATGATTCCATTCAAAGCAGGAGACATATTTGTCATGGATATGATTTTTAAATCCAATAGTGGAGTAAGGTGATGATCTCCTTGACCTAACTCTGACCTTGTGTTAAAAAATGATCATCACGTTTTCATGGATTACGGGCAATCATCTTGAAGTTCACATGGTGTAATTCACTTAGTAGTGTTTTTGAACACTCATTCAATGCCTTATAATGTGTCCACATCTGGCGGGAGGAAGAGATTTGCAATCTTAGTGTTCCAATTCAACATGTGGTCAGATGACAAAGGAATCTTCATTCATGAAACTTTTCCTCAGAAATCCACCAAAGCAGGATTCCTTCATCAACAAGAGGCTTTCCCATATCAAGATTTCCACTTCTCTCTTTTCTTTTCTCTCCTAACCCGCTCCCTCCTCTCTAACATTCTATTTCTTCATTGGGAATGTAATTTTTCACTCTTTCCTCTTATTCACTTAAGTGACTCAATGTTGCATTGTAAAAGTACCTTTTCAAAAATAAGTATAAGGAATTGATTTCATTCCTAAGGGAATGTGAAAAGTCTCAAGGGGTGGCGAGATGAAAATTCACGTCGGGGGGGAGAAGAAGAGATAATTTGTAAGTTACAAATTGAAATGGCTTCTTCATTCTAAAGGGTTAGAATTTGTTGATTGTTACTAGTTGTTGGATTTCACTTCTACTACAAACAATAAGCTATCATTATTCTATCTTATTTCCTTTCCTACATTCTTCCATACCCTCTACTTTCCAAATTTGCAAGAAATTGTGACCTTGTTCGACCAAGAAGGAACTATTGTGTCTTTCATTAATTAATTCATAGAAGTTTATGTCTTTAATTTATTAGTCTTAGCTATTGCTTACATTTTTGTTTTCTTCCTACTAAATGTGGACCTACTCTAGTTAATAGTTGGTGAGAATATGTAAGTGCCTACTCACAATCATTAACCCCTCTCTCTATATATTTTTCCTACTTCTCGTTTATCTCTCTCCAAACTAACTCTTCCCTTGTACACCATATAAGTCAGTTTTCCACATGTTTATTGGAGTATTTTCGTGTGATTCTCAGCCTGACAACACACCCCACAGTTCTAATTATTCCATATCATTCAATAAATGGGAGCCTCCCTATACCCAAGAAGGAGAGAGCTTATCACTGTGATTGCATTGATGAAAACCAATGATTTTTCTTGCGACAAATTATTTCACCAACAGGCTATAAAGGAAAATTTGTCTCACGTAGACAAATGTCTCACTAAAACGAAAGCTCTAATAACACATTTTTAACATGCACCAATTCTATTGAAGTACTATTGATCTGAATTACTCATTTAAAGAGGTTGCAATTTCACAAAAGAACTCAAAGATGTCTACAATGTTGTCCTATACGTTTTGGCTTTGGCCATGTGATGCCATCAAATTGCATAATGACAATGTTGCATTAATTTTTGACAATCATTTCTTTTATAGTTGCACCTGTAGTTACAAAAGGCTCCTGATTTTCATGGCAATCTCAAATGTGGGCCTTTGGCAAGTATCTTGTGAGTCATCTTGTATTTTTTGGAGCAGAATCCCCTAGAGTACTATTAGAGAAAGGGTTTCGGTACGGGGGTCCAGTGAAGCAGCCATTGTTGCATCTACAAGTATGCCTCAATCCTGAGGCTCGATAAATTTGCTGGTATATCTTTATAGGAGGCAACAGTAGTTGATTTTGTAATTTTTGGTACTTTGGGTTTGCATTGTGCAATCACCTTTCATAATTCCCATTGGTGATATGTAGTATGTAATATGTCCTACATTGGTGCCCTATGGGCCTCATTGCTTATAATATTTGAGAAGTTTTTCTATAATTACAGTTCAAAACCTGTCAATTGTCTTTTAATGACATGTTTATTTATTTATTATTCATTGCAATGCCTTGCAGTTAAGGCATATAAGAATTGTGTTGTTTTAGTCTGGATGTGAGAAAAATATATGATTTTAATGTTCATGTGTTTTAATAGTTTTGGTTAAAAACCTGTAAATTGTTTTTTAATAACATGTTTATTTATGTATTATTTATTGCTTTGCCTTGCAGTTATGGTGTATAAGAATCAATAAATGTGTGTTTTATAGTCCAGACGTGGGGGAAATGTATGATTTTAATGTTCATCTGTTTTTAATGATCACAGTTCAAACCCTGTAATTTTTTTTTTAACATGATGTTAATTTATGCATTATTCATTGCTATGCCTTGCAGTCATGGCATATAAGAATCAAGAAATGTGTGTTTTATAGTCCAGACCTGGGGAAAATGAATGATTTTAATGTTCATCTGCACATTCATTCATTACATTTTCCTACATTTAAAATCATATCTTTTTTGTGTTTCTACAATATTTGTGAGTGTGCCCGGTACACATATGTCTATTATGCCATGTATTCAATTCAGCAAGTGTGAGTTGGATTCAATATTACAACTTATATTATTAGCCATGTTTGAAGAGACCCAAAATAAAGTAACTTCATGTATAATATTGGAGTGATGGTGAACTCAAATTGATATTGCATTGACAAAAAGGCTATATAGACGAGGAACATTTTAGCATCTTATATTTCTATATATTGTAGTGTTATTCGTTACCATGGACTTGCCATAAATTCTTATTGGACAAGAAAATTAGTATTATTTGGTCTCCTCTCAACCTCTTATCTCCCATTTGGTGTTCATATATTGCAGAGGACATCGGTTTGAGTAGTTTTTACCTTGTTTTTTCTTCAGAATTGCAGATGAGATTCACAATAAAACTACAAGAAGAAATAAAAGAATGGCAGAAGAAGTTGCCTCTGGTGGTCTCTTGCGTGCAGAGGAGATATTATACTCCCAAAGCAAATTCAGAAGTACCTAATTTTCTATCATCTCTGTTAGTTTAGCATGGAATAGGATAATAGGCTTCATCTCTGCTACACATGAGGATTTGCTTTATCTGTTAATGAATTGTGATCAAGGATTCAAAAAATTTAGTACATCAAATATCATATTAAACTGTATGAGTGATTGCAGACTGAATACATGGACTTAAAAACATTGCGGGTCCCGGATGGAGGATGCTGTAAATATTATGATTCGAAGAGATGAAAGCACTGAAAATGGTCAATTTTTGGAACCTTGTGTGGAAGGTATGTTGTGCCAAATGTCATTCTCTGTAACATATATACTTTCAAGTTTTGTCCGTGATTTTTGCAGTGGTAAAATAACTCGTCTTAGATATTTTGGCTTTGAAGCAAATAGCTTATTTCTTGCACCAGACCAGAGAAAGGACCATGCTTTTAATTTCTGCACTTATTTGTTGACTAAGATGCCAGTGAGCATTAGCTGATGATTTTTTGAGCTTTTACACCGACCATTTGCCAATGCCAAAAAGAAACTTCATAAAATCTTGATTTATTTCTCGCAGCGGCACTATATGTGGGATGTCCACCAAGGAAAGCACCCAGAAGCCAGAGGCACATTTCAAGATTCTGTGCTGGTAGCAGCCGACCGCTGGCTACATCCTCTGCCATCCTTGCGATGGGCAATGGCAACGATTATGAGGGCTCTTCATTAGTTAGTCAAGGAAATACACAGGAGAGTACATTTACTAATGGAGAATATTGTGCCGGAGTATCATATTCTTTTCCTTCCATTGATTGTCAACAGTATTCTATAATGCCCACCCCTTCTACATCTGGTTGTCCAAGTTCAGTTGCCCGTAACCCTAGAATTGACAGAATTCCTTCCACTAATGATGCAATCTTCTCTCTTTCAAATGCATATTTAACAGGCAACATAAATCCTATGAGTTTTAGCCAAGGAATACCTTTAGCATGCAATGGACAATCTCAACAGCAGCCATTTTCAAGTACAATTCAAAAAGGAGCGATTTTGCATCCACGTGAACTTCAAACGAGGTTTGATACAAGGCTTCTTTGCATGCCTGTCCCATGGTCTATGTCTTCGGCATCTACATGCAATGCAATGTCAACCCCCTGGTGTGTACCGGCTTCCTTCCAACCAGAAGCTTCAAAAGAGCCTTCCGTTGGTTTCCCTTCTCATGCAACATTAAGTCCTGTAGTAGCAGAAGTACCAATGTCCTGCATGGATTCTGATTGCAATTTCAGGCGCATCCGGCAGTGTCAAACAATAGCTTCCACACAGGGTCCAATTCTGTAAAATACACAACAGAATTGCGCTCTTTGGATAACACACTTGGTTCATACAAAAGCTTTAAAAGCAGCCTAGCAAGAGATTCATCTGCAGAGATGGACTGCAAAACAGCATCTGAAAATGTGTGCGATTTACATTTACGACTGGGTCCATCATCAAGTCCACGCTTTCTCGTTGCAACCAGTGGAAGCTATTGATATTGAAGACTTAGAATCGAGCAATTCTAGAGCAAAAGCTCGAGTTGAAAGTCGAGCTCTAGAAAATTTTAAGGTCAATGATTCGTTTGGTTCTGGTTCCGAGTCAAATCAGGATTTTTATTCTTTTTCTCCCTCTCTTAGTTCAGGTTTTGATTTCCCAGAGGCTTTTCCAAGGGGAAATAAAGGTCTAAATGCCAATGGGTACACAATCAGGCAAGCAACAGATATTGAAATGTCAAGTCTAAAGCGCAGAAGATGTGATGAAGAGTCAGTGGTCAATCAACTAGATGTTAATCTCCCCAGATTGCCAACAAGATGTGTATGAATTGCAGATGGGGCTTGGACTTTCTTTGTCTGGAAGAAGCCCTGGTGTATAATCAAATAATACCTAGTGAAAAACGGAGAACTGCCGAATTGAAGAGAATATCTTGCAGTTGTAAATAATGCTGACCCTTGGGGGCCAATACCCAATGTCCTGATAATTCCATTTTCTGTATCTGCATCTTGTAAAAGAAAATGTTATTGTTGCAATGGCTCTCATTCAATTATTTTGGACAATCTCCCCTAACCCTTCCCCTTTGCCCTGCGCACCCCCATTTCATCATATATTGTTTTGTATAGAGTAGTCGTAAACTTGTAGGAAGATGCCTGAAATTAGGTGGAAAAAAATCATCAAATGTATCTGCTTATCTGGAGATTTTTTTAATACGAAGTTACTTTTTTGATATAGACACATTGGTAGACATTTTAATTTGTCTAGATACATATTGCATACTATCAACTGGCAAATTGGGTTTTGTCACCGTAACTTCATCATACGCAAGGCCATTCATCACGATTGCAATTTCAATGGAGTCGAACCTCTTCTATTCACATGAAGTCCTAACACCATAGATTGATATATTCAGTCTGAGAGAACTCAAGCTTCAAAGACCTCAGCAGTCAAATCTGAGTGTGATTGTCTTGTTGCCAGCTAAAGGCAAGCATATTCAAGAAATATCTTATACCGGCCTTTGATTTCTGAACATGTAAATTCCTAGCCTGTATATTGAAGTGATGATCTATATTCCTGCTAATGGTTAAGAGTTACAAACTTACGAGGCCCATTAACAATTTGGGTGTGACAGGTGCTGCGATCCGGCAATCCAAAATACTTTATATTGTAGTAGCATAGTTTTACCAGGGTTGGCACTTCATACCTTTTATCTGGTAAACATAGTTTAAGAGATGACATGACTTATTCTTACATTTAGTTGGCCCCTCTTAGTACAGATCATTCTCCCGAGGACATAATCAGGGGAAAGCATGAATCTTAGCAATTGTGGTCACCCCAATTCTCATAAATATATTTTCCGAATTCATTGAAAAGTCATATTTTTAACCTGACTAACTTCCCATAGAGTCACTAGTTTTTTTTTTTTTTGGTTCCTTATTATTGCAGCCACGTAGAACACCAAACCAAACATATTATAAAAGTTTTTGTAATTCTGTTGGAAGTTTTTCTTCTAGTTATATGAGCAACAATATTAAATTTACCTGTACCTTCTTTATTTCCGTTATGATATTATTTGATATCCTTTCTTGTATGTTTATTCTGTGCTATTTCTTGGCCTACATTAAGCACCTCTTTAAAATACTATCTTGCCAGAGGTTGGTTGTAAGTACAAGTTTTTGCAATTCTCTTTGCAACTGACTCCTAGAAATGCCAATGCTTTTTCCTGTTTTGAAAGCATGTTTGCATGGTACTAAGTAAAATAGATTATCCCTCATTTTCACTTAACACTTGGTATGGGATAACCATGGGTGCTGGAAACTGCTCGAAAGGTAGACAATTTTCCTATGGATGCTGGAAACAAATTTCGCAATACAATGTAAATCTCTGTTGTAATCTTTCCTCCCTGATGATGGGTCTAGTTTTTGACCCGAAACGTTGGACTCCCTAATTCAAATACACAGTATTCCAAGTAAAATTGATAATGTTGAACTGTGAAAATATCAGATCTTCAAATCTCTGTTTAGCTTTTCATTCACCTAGAAACAAACCCTTAAGATCTTTTCCACATGGAAATTCTATATTTTTGATGAAATAGAGGCTATATTACTTAAAATAAAATACTACATTATACGTAAAAAATTCACAGGCGTGGCCACTAGTCTTTGGGCTGCGTGTCCAAGTGGAACATTTATTCTCAGGCCATATTGATAAAAAAACACAAATGTAATGAGAAATAACCTCCTTCCAAAGCAGGCCTGGAATTTCAAGTTAATCGTGCCTCAAAAGTTGTTGACGGCTAACTCTTTATAGATATCTGCAAAAACAATTTAAAACTAGCAGTAGCGTTTTACAATAACAATGCAACTAGCAGTATATTATTTCATGTACACGTTATTAAATGAAGGGTTGCCAATTATTTTACTGTAAACATTCACGTCCTGTCAGAATTGTTGACATGAACAGAATACGAACTGTCAATTTTTAGGCCCGAACTTTCAAAGCATTTGTACTAAATGTTATGTTTGTAGGCCGAAAAAAAAAGAAAAAGTCGAGGGATCCATTTTTTTTGTTGTTAGAAAGGAGAATTATGTGGGTTGATTACATGTTAGGTATTTGAAAAAAAAAAAATGTTTATTTTGTTGGTCATAATTTGCAATGTTGGCAAGGGGGTGATGGAATTTAGTAGTGTGAAATGTTAATAAAATTAACGGAACTATGATTTTAAGTTTATTTGATTATATGGTACTAATGTTTTATATGTAAGGAAGATGATTCCAGTTGAAGAATTGTGATATGTTTGACATATGGTGGAGTTTGCAGTTTTCCCCTTCTTGAAGAGAGTTTTTTTCAAATAATGTGATGATGCAGTTATATTGAAAGCTTCTATTATTGTAATAGAACATTTGTGAAGAATGTGATGATTCGTTAATCAATGTGAAACTTTCAATAGACGAAACTATGTTACAAATCCAAGTTAAACACCTCACAATTGATAACTTTTGATGTTTTTTGAGATAAATACAATATAAAATATCTTTACTAGTTAATTCAACATTGCCTTTCCAAAAGTAAGATGAACCATATTTAAATAAAGAAGGAAACATTGCCGTTAAAAAGGAAAAAGACACCATCTTTAAAGAAGGAAACATTAAAGGCTAAATATATATTTACTACGAGCTTTTAATTTTTTTAATAGTGCACCCAAAATTTCGATTTATCATTGCATATGGTGTTAATGAAGGTAATGTCATATTTTTATTGGAACATATCAAAATATCGAAATAAGATGGTTATAATAAAAGGGTTGCTTGGTCATAATTCATGGCTGATCTTTGTGTTAGAAAAACATGGTTCAAAAGTTTTAAAAATTGTTGCAAGTGGTGGCTACAAATGAACACATTAAAAAACGACTATTGTGAAAGTTATGCACAAGTAACAACACTAGGAGAAGGTGGTGAATTATCTTTGGGACGGAGGCCACCCAAACCGAAGGGCTCTCCCGCAGAAGGGTCTTTGCAAAACCGTTTGTCTTGAGCTTGGTATTTGTTTTGCATAGCCAAAGGCACCATGATGCCCCATCTAGGTAGTGGAGATCCAACCAATGTGACCCTTCCTTACGTTAGGGATGGCCATTCAGAGGGTCCAACAATGGACTTGCCATGAGGCAACGAGCTCCAATTTCTTTGTGGTAGTGGTAGGGTTAGCAAACAACCACAATCAGATGATGTGCACTGCTTTTGGTAGTGACTTTGCTTACACCTAGTGATGGGAGGTGGAAAACCCAACTGCGAAGAATTCAATAGTACACGTTTCAAGGTGCAAAGAGTGCTTCCCCAATGATATAAACCATATTTTACAAGTTAAAAATTCAAATACCTTTATATAAAGGTCAAATTTAACCCAATTCTCCCTATTTGTAGAGGGAAATGTTCCATAAAATAAAAAAGGGAACCATATGTATACAAACACTTAATAGGAAAGAGACTAGATATTGGGAGGGGTCTAATAATTGTGACAGTGGTTGGAATTCTAAACCTTAATGTTTATTTTATACTAGTTTACTTTTTCAAGAATGAAACTTATATTTTATTGTATGTCCTTTCATTAATAAGTTAAGTTGATAAAAAAAAAGGAGCATAATTTTTTCTCAAAAAAAAAGAAAAAAGTGTATTAAATTAAAATATGTATAACTTGTATACAATATTACATGTTCTTTAATATCTTAATATTCACACAACCTTTACATTTTTGAGCTAATTTGTGCAACATTAAGTTCCAAAAATCAATGTACGTTTATGCACATCTGGTAAATATGTTAAATTCAATTAGAGAGTATTTTTTTAAGATTTATTATAAAAAATACTATATTAGGTGCATTTACTCCATTTTCTTTCAACTGTACTTTTCCATTGCAATTTTGTACTTGTAAAATGAAATGGTTGTTACTTGTGAGCCTCACCATGACAAAGATAGAAACATAATAAATGATAAAATTACCTAATGAAATGACTAAATAAACTGTCATGCCCCCTTTTTCGAATTGATCCAAGTGAAGGCTTATTTCCCATTCTTCTTCCCGTGGGCAAAAAAAAGATGAACAAGTGAAGCCCTTGGATTACATTTTAGTCTTTCTTTAATTAATAATTATATCTTTCTTTTGTATTTCCCTTCTTAAGTAGGTCGGTTGGGTTGGAGATCTTTTAATATAAGCTAAAAGAGGAAAGAAGCTTCTAAGAAGGTATGTCTTGGGGAATTCCTCATTAAAGACTCTTGGCACCATCATAAGGATATATAAAGGGTCGCATATGCTCATTTTGGGCATGCTTTTGATAAAATACTTTTATATCTTTGCTTCTAGAGTTGGTTGCTCTATTCAAATCCACTAAGGGGCAAAAATCCATTAGTTTGGTAAAACTAAAAGGACGAAACCCTTCTTTGTTGAAGGTTGGAGAATGAAAAATCTCCAATTTGGTGGTGTGAAGGACTTCCAAGAAGACTATCTTGTTGGTTGGGCAACTAGGGCATTGACGAAGAAGAATATGAAGGGCTATTCATCACTTTTGACACCCTCTCATAGGGTGGTGACATGGGTAGGAGCGTGTTTGAGTGCCTTCTAGGGCACGTTTTGGCATTCCAAGTTGATATTCAAACTTATCCATATTTATAAGGCTTATCTATCACTTATTTGACATTTATTGGGGTTTGGAGACCCAATGTTCAATCAATTTTGAGAGTTGTACTTTTGTTGTTAAATAATTAATTTCTAGCTATGTTGTAATTGAGTTTTTGAGTGATAACTACCCTAAAATATTCCTAAAGTGTTTCTACATGTTGTAGATGATGTTAATGGTGATATTTTATTGAATTATTGCTCTTTCATAGTTGTTCTAAAAATCAATTCGTTGTGCATTGCTATTCCATTTTTTAATTCACTATATAAAAATCAAAATATATTTTAGTTTGGGTTTGTGTGAGTTATGTGAGAGAATGTGAGAACGAGGGTCAAGCGGGATGGCGCGCACACCAACTGAGTTACACTCGAACGACATTGTGACGGAGTTCCATGTAGTAAGCAAACATTCAACCATGAAAATGTGCATGCAAAAGAAAATGGTCAACTCATTCTCTTACCTAAGAAAGAAGGGTACAAACATGAGTGTTGTGTAACTCCCAATGTAAGACCAATCATACCTCCACAAGGGAGAAATGAGTTACGTTCCAAAATGGAAAGTAACTACTGTATAAGGTATTGACACACACTGATGCATATGAAAGAATATTTCATACCCCCTAAGACACCTAAGACCTTTGATATCACCTAAGTGAGATGACTCACCAAGTGATGTGGACAATGCTCTGAGATGATAAGGCAAGTACCACACACCAACACCCCCCTTCATTGTAGTTTAGGATGAGGCACAAAGTCAGAAATGAGAAATGGGTCTTGACAGTTACGCTTGATGAGGTACCTGTGTACAACAAGGATCTCAAGTAATGGAGGAAAACCCATTGAGAAAAACATCCACTTACAAGAGATAGAAGACTCCCCTACACAACCTAAGAAAGATGCATCAAATGGGTCCTGAAAATTAAAGGCCTGATGAGATATCCATGTACAAACTACAATCTTTCTAGAATACGAAGAAGAGAAAAAAGGAAGAAGACAAGAGAGACTAAAGAAGATGTGAAGCCACAATGGACCTCACCCAAGGAAAAAACACAAGGATGGATACTTGTCCTCAGTGAAGGGTTTGATGCAAAATACTACAATGGATTTGAAGTCTGTAACTTTATGAAGTCTCTAAGAAGAATGTTGATGATGTGGTCTTCCGCTTGTAGAATGAAGAAGGTCCATCCACATCAAACAATGTTTCTGCCCTTGGGAAGAATGAAAATGGAGTACTGGAAGTCCACCCACTCCGTGGAGGAAATCGAAGGAAACGATACAAAGAACTCTAAATTTGGTTCAATGAAATGTGACATAGGTCTAACAAGCACGTGTAAAGGAACCAAAGGTAATGCCACGAAAGTAGAACTGTCTGAGTGTGAGAGGGGAACATTCGTCTAAAGGATGCCCAAGTGAAGTGAAGGCAAAACAACAACCCCCACAACACCAGAAAGAGGATCCACAAGAAGATGTGGACTAGTGATGGTCTCTTGATGGTCTTCGAAATAGTGGAAGTGACTGAAATTCGAGAAGGGGAACTCCCAACAAAGGAGATCAAGGACTCCTTTGAAACACCTGCAGAAGGAAGAGAAACTTTCTATACTATAACACAAGTAGGCACTGTAGACACCCCAAAATTACACTCCTGTTTCCACTTGTTCTTAGTGTTATAATAGTACACCTTGTTATTCACCCATTTGTGATTAACTGATTAAATTAATTAATTCATACACATTGTACCCCTTTGGATAAATTAAATTAATCCCATGTATCCTTAGTACCCCTTTAGATAAGTTAATTATTATTAATTAATTAAATAAATAATTAATTAAGTGTGTGCACATCCTAGTCAATTGCCACTTGATCAACATCCACCTAGACTCCACTTGGACTCCCTATCCTTATCCTAGTTAACTGCACTTCTAGAATCCGAGAAAGGTGGGGGCAATTGAATTGTACGTACAACCACCTTTCCAGATGCAACTCTTTGCAATTAATTCATTTATTGCCCCCGACACTACTGTAACTCCTTATAATGCTATTTTTAACATATGCATTTACCCATATGTAACCAATTTCAACTACTTTTGCCTCTATAATTTACATGCTTACTTTGCTTACAAATCTTCTTGAATCTGAAGAACAAAAACTTTGCTAAAATTCACTGTGTTTGTAGCATTTGCAACCAAAATTTGGAGAACATTCAAGAGCACCCACATTCATTTCTGACATTCATTTGCAAGGTTCCACAGATAAGGTCTCCACAACTTTATTGAGGCTTGCATTAAAGGAAGTGCAAGGAAGGTTTGCATTATTAGTTGTTTATCTTTCATTACAGTAGTTTTTTTCATTGTTTACATTTTGGCACGCCCG
Source organism: Taxus chinensis (assembly GCA_019776745.2). Lineage (NCBI taxonomy): Eukaryota > Viridiplantae > Streptophyta > Pinopsida > Cupressales > Taxaceae > Taxus > Taxus chinensis. The sequence continues at coordinate 589,103,766 of CM034154.1, read as the reverse complement.
GTGAGACCCGCACCCATCCTCTTTCATTTTTGTTTCATTCTGTTTGTCTCATTTTGTTCTTGGAGTGTTCATGTTATTTTTTATGTTGTTGTGTAGGTTTGGAAGCAAGGCAACACTTTTTTGAATCACAAGCAAAAAAAGAACATAACATATTTATTGTTGTTGCTTTACTATGTTCTTTTTGAAAAAAAAATTGTTTGTAGTTCTTTTTTTCAGGTTTGCAAGATTTGTTTTCTTGCAATTTTATCTTCCTATTGTCCTATCTGCACAAAAAAAAATACAGTTAGATTTTTATTTATAAAAAAAACAGCTTTTTGTTAGATTCTCAAAAACACTAAACAAAGCACACATTTAAGGTGTTTTTTAAAATTTAAAAAAATAAAAAAATAAAAACAAAAATTTAAAACCTAAACACATCCCTAAGCCTAAAACCCCTACCCCCTTACCTCTCCCCTCCTCCAACTCGGCCAGCTTGGTCAAGTTGTCCCTCACCCCTCCCACCCCCTTGTTCCTTACCCCCTCTCCACCTCGGCCTAATCCCTACTGCCCTACCCTGTTCCCAGCTCCCTGTAAACCTACCCGACTGAGCCCTCCCCACTACCCAACTCGAGCCCGAGCTCGAGCCCTCGGCTCGCCCACCCCTGTACCCCAATCTACCCCTACCCTGCCCACCCTGCCTCGATCTCAGCTCGACTATGCCAAGCTCTACTATCTACCCCGCCCCGTCCTAACCCAACTTACCACACGACCTAAACCCTCCCCTCTACCGAGCCCTCCCCTCTGCTCACCCCCGAGCCACCTGCTCACTCCACCCCCACACCCTCTCCTCTCACCTCACTCACTCCCCACCCCTACTGGAGCCCTTGAGCTCCCACCCTCGCTCCGTCCCCTTCGTGTACAAAGAGCTAACATCCCAACCCACCGCACCGCCACAACTCGCCCTCCCTTCCCGAGTTCATACCCTGCAAAACCAAACAACTAACAAGCCCTTAAAAACTAACGCAACACACCATAACACCTTAGGGTTTCCCTTTGTGTTTATAATTTTTTTTTTGGCGTTAAAGATTTTTGTTTAACCTAATTTTTTAAGTTAGGTTTTTAGCTTTTGTTTTTTTTCATTTTTTTAGGTGTTCTTTTTATTATTTTGTTATGTTTTATTTTTATATTACATGTTTAGGTTCATTTTCTCTCTCTTACATTAGTTGCACTTTTTATTTATCATCCTAATTGATTCGTTAATCATTTCGGTCTTGTTAATTAAATTAAGACTTTTCTTATTAGTATTATTGTTTTTCATCAAATTTGGTTCCATACGCTAATTGTGCATCTTGGTTTTGCAGGAATATCTGGCGCTTCCATTTCACTTGATTTTTCACTTTTAGGACATTATATCATTGTTTTTCATTATTATTTTCGTCCTTTTCACAAATGGGCTAACTGTCAAGCTTGCAACTTTAGCATTATTGGACGTTTCGGTCCAAATTTTCTTGCTTTTTAGCCATTTTGTACACATTTTATCGTTTTCTAATCTGGACTAACACTTAGTAACATGTTTTTCGTGAGTTTCCTTGTCATTTTTGTTTTTGGTAAGATTATATCATTGAGCGATCACACGTATGCTCTTCCCTCACACTTTCTAAGTGATCTTGGGAATCAAAAACATGATCGTTTATCGTTTTTATTTTTGGGGAATTAACATTTCACTTAATCAAAGCCAACTCACACGTATGCTCTTTCCTCACACTTTTTAAGCGATCTTAGAAATCAGAAACGTGGGTTCGCTTCTATTTCCTTGTTTGTTTGTTTGTTTTTTAATCTCATTCTGAAAAACTTTCTATTATTTGTTTGCAGGACCTGCTTTCACACAAGGTGGATAAAACATTCAAAAATTACTAATTGTAAGTTGCCAAAGGAGTACAATCAAACGACATTAAAATCAAAAGATAAAAAAAAAACCACATTCAAAACACTGTATTTGCAGGTTTGGTTAAGAGCTACAACTCAATCGCTTAACTAGAACATAACCCCCTTGGCATAAGCCTTAAGTTACAACAAAAGGGGTGGTTCTAGGAACCCTAAAGTAGTCCACACCTTGAGGGAACTGGTGGATGAAATGGGAACCTTTTTATCCTACTTGACTAGTAAAGCCTTGTGAGTTAGAGTCACAGATATCCTTAGTGGCGTCCCCAGTCATTTTGAGCTAGATCTTTTCTCAGGGTTTCAAAGGGGGTAAAGTAAATCTATCAGCTAGCAATATCGTTGCACTCACTCAGATATACTACTGACACCTAGTTGAGAGAGCCATCTAGGAAGCCACACTTTGTCTAAGCCAATCTAAGGTAGAGGCCACAACTTTCAATTCACCACTTTTCATTTTTCTCGCATGTTACACACTTGTGTTTCACTTTCGTCATTCATGTTTTCTCTCTCATCCATCTTATCACTTTGTACATGTGTCTAAGTCTTGGGTTGTGGACATCCATATTCACACTTAAGCACTTTCATTTTCATCTAAGTCTTGACGTTACGATACTCACTTTATCACAGTCAAACACTCTCTTGATCATCTTGATATTTAATAAATCATAAGTCTTAAGTTTAACGTTATTTTGTTGAACTCTAAGCATTCCCCATTCTTACATCGTCACATTTCACATCCACTTTATTGAGTTGCAACGTCTTCCATTTTTTCTCCTATCATCTTACATTGTTGTACTTCACAATCATTCTGTTGCATTATCGACATCCTCATTATTTCTTCACTTCTCTCATTAAATCATTCATTTTGTTTTAATTTGAGATCACTAATCCATTACTTCCCCCTTGTCTCTTATCTCTATTTTTTGTGAGATTCAGACCTTTTTATCATCGTTTATTCACTTCTTGTGACAACCTTTACTTTTTCGTTCTTTTAGTACTTTCACTTCCTTGTTGTGTCTTATCTTTGAACACACTTTTTGTTAAGAGTTGACATTGATCATCATCTTCTTAAGTCCCCCCTTTTACCATTCATCTTGTTAAAAGTTGAGCAAATCCATCATTTTCTTTCCTAAGTCTCTTCACTTAACATATTTTTGTTAAGAGTTGAGCATCTTTCATTGTGTTAAAGGTCTCCTCTTGTCGCACTTAATTTTTTATAAGTTGAGCACACTAACTTCTTTTTTCTCTTCCCTCTTTACGTTCAGTTTCATAAAAGGTCGTGACATATTTCACACTCCATCTTTCTTAACACTCATTTTGGTAAGATTCTTCTAAACTAACTTTTCAGTCCATCTTCCACCTTAAGTGTTGAGTATGTTTCACTTTTCCCCCCTTTGTCATTTCTCTTAACACTTATCGTGTTAGGAGTCAAGCTTTTTACATCTCTTCATCACTCTTATCACTCATTTGATTAAGAGTTGATCATGTTCACCTTGTCACGTCTTGTCTCCCTTAACATTCATTTTTGTTAATGAGTAGAACACGTCTAACCTCTTTTTGTCCCTTTTTCTCTTAACTCTCATTTTGATTAAGATTCGGGTAATCAACTAACCCTCTTTTGTTTCTTCCCTCTTCGCATTCACTTTGCTAGGAGTTGATATTTTCAAACCTTTTTTTTTGCTTCCATCTTAGCATTCACTTTGCTAGGAGTCAAGCTTTTCAAAGCTTTTTTTTGTTGCTTCCATCTTAACATTCACTTTGCTAAGGGTCAAGATTTTCAAACCTTTTCATTGCTTTCATCTTAGCATTCACTTTGCTAAGGGTTGCGTTATTCACCATACCTTTCTTCACTCTACCTCATTTCTCATTACAATGGTGGAATTATACAATTCATCCTTTGCCCAAGAATGGAAAATGATGAAAGACACTATTGCGGGTATGCAAAAACAATGCAAACAATTCAATTTTGATGAGTTGTGTCCATACCCTTTTAATATGGACATCTTACGCATACCCTGCCCACAGTCTTTTGAGACGCCCAAATTCAAAAAATACAAGGGAAAAATTGATCCGAGACAACATATCAAAGAATTTTCCATAGCATGCCACAAAGTGGCATATAATGATATCTTTCTCTTGTGCCTTTTTCCCAGAAGCATAGGGGGACAAGCTTTGGATTGGTTTTTACACCTTCTGAAGGGATCTATCACCACCTTCATGGACCTCTCAGAGAAGTTCGTCAAACATTTTTCTTTCAACCTCACCTGCAATAATCATCATACTAGAGCTTCGCACGATGAATCTTGGTACATCAACCACAATGTCATCACTGTTAGTGTCACAAATAATCACAATATTCCCAACATACATGACCAATCAATCACAAATCTAATCATACAACCTAGCCAAGAAACTATGCCACACAAAGTTAAACGTAAGTTTACACCCCTCGGCAAAAGTCTCTCTAGTGTCTTTCATCAACTCAAAGTGGCTGGGATGATAAAATTTACCCTTACAAGACCTTGGATTGAAGGAGAACCTAAGCCATATTGGTACAAACCTCATGCATATTTTGATTTTCATTACATTGATGGCCACTCAACAAATAAGTGTGCATGCTTTAAGACTTATGTCCAAGACTTAATTAACGACAGAGGGATCTTTGTAGATCTTGATGATGAAGCTCTTACAACTAATAACATGTCAACTTCCACACCTTAAAATGAAGAGTTGATTGTTATTCCCACTTCTATTCATATTGCCATTCTGCGAGATCACGACGAAGGTCATGTATCTCCCCCTTTCAAACCATTCTCTTTCTTCTTCGGATTTTCTTCTGTTAATCCAAACAGACATTGAACTTGTTTCAGAAAATCTTCTAACACCTAATGAGAGATTGATTTCGATTCAAGAGTCTCTTCCAACCCTTGACATACCAGAAGAGGGTTCGTCGTCAAACACCATTGAGTTTGATTTTATTCTTTCCATTCTGGCTCCTACGTCTAATATATCTAGTCTTGTTGTCAAACCATAACCACAACAATCTTGGACACTTGCGACACCGTAACCTTCTATGTCTATTACACCTCTAATGATCAATTTTGCGGGCATCTCATCGACGATGATTCCTACCTTTCAAGATATCTTCATGTATACTCTATGAGGTACATGTACCCAGGAATATCCTTATTCAACTGTTTCAAGCTTTAATTACAAATATTTTTTCCAATCAACTAATTCATAACCTAGAAGGAGAAAAAATGACTATTTCCTCTCTATGGCTTACAAGGAACCCTAAGTATACATCTAGAGATCTATCCTTCTTTCCTCACGCTCTTTCGCTCATAGGTGAATATATATCTCAACATCTTCCCCGCATCAAAAATATTTTTCTAACATCACATATGTCTTTCGATCTCATCGAAGACTTATCTAATCAATTATTGAATCCTTTGATTCAATCCTTTGACTTGGAACTTGCCCGCCCAAGTCTAGTACTTCACGACCCATTGAATCGATTGATTCACTATGTTGACTTGGAACTCGTTCGAACAAGTCTTATATTACAGGACTTATCAAATCTTTGGATTTCCTCCTTTGACTTGGACTTTGTTTACCCGAGTCTTGTATTTTTAGACTTATCAAATCTTTTGATTCCCTCTATTGACTTGCATTTCGTCTGCACAAGTCTTGTATCTTAGGACCATTTAACTTCAATAAACATGGACCTTTTTCTCGATAATTCCATTTCAACTCCCCATCCACTAACATCCAGAAAACTCAAAAAGCATAAAAAGAGAACAAAACTTTGTATTAAAGAATTATTTTCCAATCAGAAAAGACAAAGTGTGTACAAATAATGTTAGGCATTCATCTATTGGCACATACCTTAATCATACCATAATCATATACTCGCCTTCTTCACCTATTTAATGACACAGGTTAACCTTGTTCCTCTTGGGCATTATGTGTCTCGTCTTTGTTATGGTTCTTATCATTTCAAATCTTTTTACCAATGGTTTTATCTCGAAGCTTACTAATGGCAATTCCACCTTTCAAATAAGCTCTCTCTTTCACTGAAAGCACTAAACTTCTTTACCTGGTCCTTTTTGATCACCCATCTCAATCTATGATATTGAACCCTTCTGTCCTACTAGTCGCACGAGGCTAAGAATTGGGGACAAAATTTTCCTTCCCAACAAGCATGCTATCAACATACAAGGCAAATTAAATCAATTAAAACATACTAAAAAAAATATAAAATCACTACACCTTTCGTCCTTCACAGTCTTTGGTGATAAGCCCATACTTCTTACTGGTAGTATGAGATTGTGAATGGAGAAATCCCTTACTCGCCTACATTTTTTCTTCGGTGTTGAGCCCTTGCATTTTACTGATGGCATGGGGTAACATGTAGGGAGTCCTTCACAAAAAATAATAAATAATCATTCAATAAAGTCCTTATGAAATCTTAATCAAAGTGCTGAATCAAAAACATCCCAAGAAGTAATTTAGTTACTCATGATAAGAGAGACACCAATTCCTTCAACCATATTTTTCCAATCAGTAGGCCATCAATAGATCTAAGTTGATTTAAAACCTATAAAGCGGAATCATCTTGTAATTGATTAGATAATCTTGATCGGAGATGAGTTGCGTTTTTTCTCACATGGATCATTGTTACACCTTGTGTCTTCGCATCCATTATCTTCACCTTTCATATCACTGTTCATCTCGTTTTCACGTCCTTCTTGGCTCTTGGTGATGAGCCCTCACATATTCCTAGTTGTGTGGAGCCACGAACGGAGTGAAACTCCCTATCATTTCATCATCTACATTTTTGCTAATGGAATGGAATGCTTTTAATTATTTACATCTAATTTCAAGAGGTGCACCCTTTTACCGAGTTCTAAAATACAATAAAAAACATTAAAAAATGTATCACAAAATACAAAACAATATAAAATTGTCTAAAACTCCAAAAATAATTTCAAACTATCACAAGAAAAACATTCTGACAATGTTTGACCACCTTTTAGCAACTGGATAACACAGTTCAAAATTTTTTCCTTTTGATGATACTCCTCATGATTGTTCCAGATCATCTTTCTTTCCCGTGGTGTATATCTATGCCCAAGGCAATCATTTACCCTTTCAAAATATAATATTGCTTGGGGCACACTTAGATTTTACATTTTAATCCAATACAAATCAAACCTCAATGGGATCTGACAAGAGTATCTTTTGGAGTATCTAAGTATCACTCCACTCTTCATCCTGATCCAATCCTCTCACGTTCTAAGTTATCACTTAGGGGAATTCAAATCTATCTAGTTCTTCAATATGAAACACATTCAGAGTGTCATTAGACGTCATTTTTGCACATTGTGTTGTACTGTTACATTTTGTCAACATTGTGGTGATGCTTCTTTCAATTTCTTATTTTTTTGTACTTTGTTTATCTTTACTATAGACCAATTGTAGGAAAATTTATTCGCAACTTAGTTCACATATAACTTTGGTGTGGTTCCTTCTTTTTCATATTGGGTTTGTTTGCATTGTTTTTTTCGTGTTTTCTTATTACTTGCACATGTTGTGTTGTCCTCTTGGTTTTTTTAAGCCATGGAATGTCTTCATTTTTGTTTTTATTTTTTTTCAAAACTCACAAAATCAAAACAAAAATCAAATATTGCAAAATCCAAGAAAAAATTAGATATTTCAAAAATCCAAAAAAATAAATAAAAACTTACAAAACTTTCGAACAAACATTCATTTATCACAGAAATCCTACAATTGTAAAACCCTTAAAGTTAATCATTTAACATCTCAATACAATCTTGATAAACATCACACCTTTATCTATTACTCTAGTGATCGTGTCAATCTTACAACTATCACTTTCTTCCCTTTGCATGATATGCTAATTGGGGAAAGTCACAAAATTGTTTTTCCTTCATGATATAACTTCACCTGGGGCAATTTATTTTTGATCATTTGCACAACAGATTCAACAAGAGTTTCATAAGGATTCTCTTTAACTCTGCTTTTCTAGTATGATCCTATTCCCACTTGGGATAATTTGTATCTACTTAATCATCATTGTGGCACACATTAGGGGCATGACTGATTGTCTTATTTTTCAACTTTGTGTTGCATTGTTGATGTTTACTTTTTTTCAACCAATTACAAGTAGTGTGATCACATCTTGGTTCCTTTGTAACCCTAGTGCCGACACCTACTTTGTATATTGGGATTGTTTTCCTTTTTATCTTTTCTTTTCTATGTGTGTGTGTTTGTTTACACGCATCTAGGTTAACTATCTTGATTATTTCATAATCATGGTGACAACTCTATTGTGCAACAACAAAAATTAGGTTGCTCTAAAAAATTATTCTCCAAATGACACTCATGCTACGAGCACAATCTTTTCCCATTCTTGTTCTACTCCCTTGTTTTTCTTCCAATCAAGCCTTTTCCCGCTGCCTTGCATCGTCATCCACCCGCTTGAGGGGGCATTCCTTTACCATTATGCTTGTTGGGGCTGCCCAATGCTTCACAATTTTCCGTTTGCAGATCTACATGTGTCTACTATCTTTAAAGGACTATTAATTTATAATAGCACTTTAAAGAGGGGCAAAATGTAGACAACCCAAAATTACACTCCGATTTCCACTTGTTCCTAGTGTTATCCTAGTACGCCTTGTTATTCACCCATTTTGATTAATTGATTAAATTAATTAATTCATACACATTGTACTCCTTTGGATTAATTAAATTAATCCCATGTATCCTTAGTACCCCTTTAGCTAAGTTAATTATTATTATTAATTAAATAATTAATTAATTAAGTGTGTGCACATCCTAGTCAATTACCACTTGATCAACATCCACCTAAACTCCACTTAGACTCCACTTGGACTCCCTATCCTTATCCTAGTTAATTGCACTTCTAGAATCCTAAAAAGGTGGGGGTAATTGAATTGCATGTACAACCACCTTTCCAGATGCAACTTTTTGTAATTAATTCATTTATTTCCCCCGACACTACTGCAACTTCCTACAATGCTATTTTTAGCACATGCATTTACTCGTATGTAACCAATTTCAGCTACTTTTGCCTCTATAAATTGCAAGCTTACCTTTCTTACAAATCCTCTTGAATCTGAAGTACAAAAACTCTGCTAAAATTCATCATGTTTGTAGCATTTGCAACCAAAGTTTGGAGAACATTCAAGAGCACCCACATTCATTTCTGACATTCATTTGCAAGGTCTCCACAACCTTACTGAGGTTTGCATTGAAGGAAGTGTAGGGAAGGTTTGCATTATTAGTTGTTTATCTTTCATTACTATAGTTTTTTTCATTTTTTATAGGCACTGTGAAGATATGACGAAGGTTTGAAAGATAATCATCCCAAAATGGTTGTTCGACAAATAGAAGAGAAATGTTTGACATGTATGAATCATCAACAGATGAAGGAGGAGGAGTGGAAGAATCCTCACACACTGGTAGTGGAAAGGAGGCAGATGTAATTAGAGTATCAAGCTAGGAACAAGACTTCTTGATGTCTGATGGGAAGGGAGGAGGTTCAACACTCTATGAAATGTGGTTGGGAGAAGGAGGAGAGGAGTCTCTCATCATCAGAACTAGAAGAAAAAACTTCATCTTCAGGAATAGGAGCACGTAAATCTGTGTCACCATAACTATCATCACATAAAAAAGGGGAAATAACTATATACTAAGAGGAAGCAACAACGAAAATATATGAAGGGTCTCCAAATAAGGACTAAAGAATGCTCTAAATAGTGTGAGGGGACTCCGTGTGTGCCACATGATGGTGGAGAGGTATGGAAGCATGTATCAAAAAATAACCAAGAACATGATCACACTTGTCAATCCAGTCTTCAAGACGATAATGAATTGTGGGTGAATGAACTTTCCCATACAAAAAGGGATAAAGGCCTTCGTGAGTAAGGTAACATTCCATGTAAGAACACCATGATGTATAATTCTCTCTACCAAGAAGAGGAGGCGGAGGATGAGAAGAAATCATACGAAGCTCGAGTTTGGAAAAAAACATCCTCCATGGTGCATTTGCGAAAAGAGCAAGAACTACAAAAGAGTCATAAGGATGTACATGCTCAAATGGACGTCAAACTAAGTTGAACACATGTTAGGAATGCAAGAAAAGAAGGGTGTAAGAAAAAATACATGGTTGTAAGACGCTGAAATCAAATGAGAATGCGTTTTTATGTAATTATAACACACATGAACAATGATAACCCCAATATTTGCGGTACTTTATAATCAACATGTTAGTTACAGTAAGGTGTGTTTGTGTGACGTGAAATAGTTGAGCACTCACCTTGTGGTAGGAAATGAATTGCGCAAGAGTGGAGACCATAATAAGTTTAAGTCGGAAGTAGAGGAATGACACCATAAACAAGCACAAAGGGCATAAGCAAGGAATAAGGGGACATAACAAAGTTTGGTGTGAGAAAAAGTGTTTGACGTCACATAAGCGGATCTCTTGCCACAAGGCTGTGGCAGACACACTCACTAGCCCATAAGTGAAGAAGAATACTACAATGATGAACAACAAGAAAAATGACCAAAAAAACCCAATAACCCTATATTGAAGCCAAAAAGGTACCCCCTCTTAATTGATAAATTTTAAAATTAATTTTCCTTAATTAAATTTAATCTAATTAAAAAACTAGATTAAAAAAGGAAGAAATTAAAAAAATTAAAAGAGGGAGAGAAAAAAACCTTTGGCTCAAGAGGGGTTAGCCCAACTCAGTGACATGGTTGGAGAAGGGTGAGCTGGTTAGGTGCTGAGTTGGTTTTCGAGCTGTGGATGAGCTAGGGGCAAAATACACAGTTAAGTTGGTGCTGAAGTAGATGTTGAGATGCTGAACAAGTTGCCAAGTCTCCACGCATCGAGTTGAAGGAAGCCGAGTTGGGTCTGAGATGGTGGGTAGGTGAGCTCCATGCGGTAAGTAGATGAAAGAAGAACCTGGTGGCAGATAAAATGTTGCGATGAGATGCTCGGGATACAGAGGTCAGAGGCAGGGGAGAGATGCTTGGTTAGGTCAGTGGGTGTTGAACACACATAACATTGTGCACGGGGGAGGGCTGTTACAATGAGCTTAGGATACATGAAAAACAGGACCAAGACACGGCCCAAACATGAGGAGAATTTGAGAAAGGTAAGCTCACAAGCATGAAGGGAGAGGAAAAAGAAAACTAGGAGCTCGGGGTAGTAACAAGCTCGAAAAGGACCTGTAAACCCATAGGAAGGAGCTTGGATCGGCCACATGGGACAAACACGCAAAGGAGAAGGATCCCAGGCTCAAGAAGGGTTGAGCTCAGGATAATGTAACACAACACGAGTGATAGGGGCGAGTTCCATGCTAGGAGAGGATGATGCAAGTCTTAGCAGGAAGCCAACATAACAGGGTCGAGAGCCAACGTGACTAGGCTGACTAGGCAGGATAAATGGTGCAAAGTGGGTGAGTGCAGATACATGGAGGAGAAACGAGTTGTAACGAAGGAAAAAAATGTTAGGGTAGATCCATTCAGGGAGAGACAAGACAACTCAGTTCCCATCTCGGCAAGCTAGGGCCTATTTGGGCCCAAAAAATAACCTTCTACTTCAAACAACTTGAAAGATGTATCTCAAAACTGAAACTTGGTTGCTATACCTGCACAACCGCACTTACAAACACACAAAACATACACAAAACAACTAGAAAACCTTCAAAAATAAGATGAACCAAATAATGCAAGTAAAGCAAAAAAAATGGAAAACAAAGCTTGCACAAGAAACTGTAAAACCACGAAACCGATAGTAGTAGGCAAAAAAAGATAGCGAGAGATGCTAATCCCAATAATGTGCTCTGATACCATGTGAGAGAACATGAGAATCAGGATCAAGCGAGATGGCACACACATCAACTGAGTTGCACTTGAGCGACAATGTGACAGAGTTCCATGTAGTAAACAAACATTCAACCATGAAAATGTGCATGTAGAAGAAAATTGTCAACTCATTCTCACATATAAGAAAAAAAGGGGACAAATAGGAGTGCTGTGTAACTCCCAATGCAAGACTAATCATACCTTCATAAGGGAGAAAATATTTAAATTCCAGAAATGGAAAGTAACTCCTGTATGATGCAATGACAGACACTGACATAATCTGTCATACCCCCTAAGACACCTAAGACCTATGATATCACCTAAGTGAGATGACTCACCAATTGATGTGGACAATGCTTCGAGACGACAAGACAAGTACCACACACCAACAATTTCATTATTTTTCGATTCAACCCTAGAAAGGGAAATTACATAAACACTATAATCCATGTCAATAAATGAGAGCCAATAGAATACAAGTCCACATATCATATACATTTTTTTATGAATACATCTCAAGTTAATCACTGTTTGCATTTCAGAAAGAATTAATAGGTTATGGAGTAGTGGTTTTTTGGAGTAAGATTTAGAATTTTCCATCGTAGGTATACTTATACCCATTTTCACATAATGCTTGTACTACTGAAATAGTAGAAATATGAAGTGTGACACTTTTAATTCTTCCTACTAAAATAACATATTTTTATTTTCAATTTTGGTATTTTCTATTAAAATAACACGAAGATGGTGAAAAACATAATTTCAAATGTTGGTGCTTGTTATAACTTCCTATTTTGTTGCCAAAATAATTCTATTTTTATTTACATCATATATAATCGTATCCAACTGAGAATGTATATATAAGTACATATGACATAATTCTATAATGTTATTTTAGTAGAAAAATATAAATTTCAATTCAAACATTTTATTTGAATGCCTATTTGTGGATGCAATGCCAATCATTGCCTCATTATGTACTTCAACATATAAGGTGAATGTTTTTAGATCTTCACTAAGCTTATGATCCATTGCCTATTTTATATGCATGTGGTTATTAGGGATTCGTGTTTTGGTGATTAAATAACATAATTTATGTACTCGTATCCAAATGTGAATTTAGATATGAGAATGTGGTAATGTTATTGTATTATAAAAAATACAATTTTCAATTCAAACATTTTATTCAAATCTTGCAACAGTAGCCCATTGCAAGTAATTTACAACTTAGGAATTTATCGACATAAACTTGTATCTATAACTATCATAAACAATAAAGTGTGCACATTCTACTAATTAAGATTGAAAAAGAAATCAATGAATTATGAATACAGTGTGAAAGGTTTGCTAGATTATGTAAAATGTTTGACATCTAAATGTTGTGCACATGGCTATGCATCAAATGGTGGAATGTGTATTAACTTCCAACTATAACACCTCAAATGCATCTAAAGTAAATGAGCTCATAACGTAACATTTTTTTGTCATTTTCTAGTATTGTCCAAAACGTATTCATTTGCGCGACCTTAAACTCTGCAAAGCCACAATATTGTTTAAAGCTTAAGAGTTTATAGATACAAACTCAACTTCATAGCTATTTTAATTGAGGAGTAATGGTTTTTTTGTGTTTAAAAATGTTTCTATTAATTGGCTAGGTCTTGGTTAGTAGAATGTGCATACTTTAAAGTTTATGCAAGAATGGACACGATCAATTTATAAAAACAATTTCTAACACAAATAAACCATTATTGATGAGTTGGAACATTTATAGAGGCATGTTTGACATAATAATTTCTTATAATATAAACTACTTGCCATGAAATGCATACATTAAAAACTATTAAATTTTTTCGAAAATAAATGTTTGCTATTTTAGTAATAAAATTTGAAATTGTCACACTTCATATTTATGAAGTTGTAAATTGTTTGTATTGATATCTTGAAGTTGAAAATAGAAAACTAGAAATAGTCGCAACATTCACATAAAATGTTTGGATTAAGGCTATTTTGTATTTTCTACTTATATTTAATAGTTTTCCCAAAAATTATACATTGCATAAACTGTGAAGTATGCATATTATGCTAACCCCTTGAGAATGTTGATGAAAAGAAGAACTAGAAAACACAACTTGTTAGGAGAAAGGGTCACCCACTATTTTATCATAAAAGAGTAATAAGAGATCATGCAATAGGCTAAGGACTTGGCTGACATGGGTAACGGGTTGGAAATCACACATTTGAAAGCACAATTTGCTCATATATGTGAAATTAGGGATAACCCTTTGACAATGATGAGGTTCCACCAAGGCATAATGGAAAGGGTTTAGAAGGAGGAATCCTCATTTATCAATCAAAACAATAAAGGGATTGGATATCTAGATAGGGTTGGAATGCTTACTACTTAGGCACAATATAGTTGATATTTTTAATGACAAATTGAGAAGTGTATGCTAAAACCCAATATGGGGTTCCTAAAAAACATGGAATTGTAATGAGACGAGACTACATGCTGGAAAGAATTATGGCATGTGATTCATTTCTAGAAAAGGGTCAAGGAGCGTGCTGTAAATAATGTCTAAAAGTAGAGAATGGATCACAATCCTAACATGTGTTAGCACAACTTGCTGGAGCATCTCAACATTCTACCTCTTCAAAAAAAAAACAAATGTAGAATTTTATATCAAGGTGTGAATTAAGGGCATGTATTGTTGCCCAACCCCATGTAACGATGACCAAAGAATTATTTTGAACAATTTGCATCATTTCTCTAAATATATACAGGGAGCTATAAAATAGACGTCTTCTCATATTTGATGGATGTGGAAGCCATATTTCACTACTAACAATTGAAGAGGCAAGGTCTTTAATGATTGACCTACTTACATTATCGACAAACATTAGCCTTAAACTGCAAACATTGCATGTGCGTGTGTTTGCTCCATTCAAGGGCTATTTCAATAGTGAGAGATAATCATGGATAAATAAACATCATGGTCTAGATGTTAACAAACAATAATTATCCATTTTGGATAACATAACATTAGATTGGGCACTAACTCTTAAGAATATCAAATTGAGATTTAAAAGGACATGTATATGGCCCCTGAACCTTGAAGCTTAAACTAATGACATGACTCAAAGTGAAGCATTCCATGTTGAAGGCGATGAAGTTAGTGGTGTTGAAAATATTTTGAGGCTAACAAAATATAATGAGGAATATATTGAATCGACTCTCAATTTTGTGCAACAAAAATTGGAGCTAATGTAGGAAACACTTATCGTTGAAGGCGAATTCCCAAGAAATGCAAAATACGTTTTCAAGGAAGAAATACAAGGCATAGCGAAGAAAAATTATGGAAGCCAAGAACCAAATACAAGACAAAAGATTTATGTTAGTAAAACTTAAGAATTGCCAACATTTTAAGATGCATAGATTGATCCTTCTAATGGAAGAGATACAACTTTCAGTTTCAGTCAACAAGATTTAAGTCTACCTACTTAAGTCCATGAGATTGGATAAAGGAGGGAGAAACAAACATTGATCTTAATTTTGACTTCAACCAAAAAAATGTGTTAATGTCAATTCAATTACCATTGCATCCTCTTCCAACTAAGATAGTTCATTACCAGAGAATGTGGCATAGAAGATGGAATAATAGATTTGGGTGCAAACAAGAAAAGTAGTAGAAGATACAACCCAAAATTTGGCTTGCAGGCAAACATAAAGTAATGAACATATGCATCAACCATCATCAACATTTCCTAATTTGCCCATTCAAAGGGTTGCGTAAGAAATCAACAAACTATGAACTTTGGTTGGGAACAACAATCTCAAATACGCACATTAGATGAGTATGGGCAAATGTTTGAAGAACAAGAGTGTCACAGGGAGATTGAAGAAAATAAGGTAAAGGAAAAAAGAACAGGCTGAAGAGGGGAAAGCTGTCAGGTTAGTTGAAAGGGAAATACGAGAACAAATGAAGATTTGTAATGAAATTAAAAGTGAAAAAGGAGCAAGAGAAGATATCGCAAAGGCAAGAAAGGGAGCAAAAAAAGGACAAAAGGGAGAGGTAATTCAAGAAGGTCCGGAATGAATTGGAAAGATAGAGATGCTTAAGCAGCCAAATGAACCCTCTGCCTGAACATCAGATTTTAAGAGACATGCGAAACACTCTTATTTCGATTACTTCATCTGCATACAACTATGCTTGTGGGAGTCCCCCTTACTATGAATATGGTCAGCAAATCTCACATCCAATCAACAACCCACTTTGTAAGGAGAAAACCCCTACAAGACCAGATGCAAATCCTAATTCTTCAAATGTTGTGAATGAAGGCCATTCTTCATTATTTTTACCTTGGATGCATGCACGATGTGTACTTTCATGTGGGTCTATTTTGATGTAGAAATTTTTGTCAGACATAAGATGTTTGGGTTATGAAGTTTAATTTTTTTTTCAGTTGATCGAAACAAGATACAATACATGCAATATAATGTGCTTGAGTTAAATTTTGTATAGTTCATGGAACAGACCCACCACATATACATATTATATGTGTTGTATAATCTTATCAATAGATGAAACACGCTAAATATATAATATAGCATTATGTTTCACTATTTTGTCAAACATAATATCAGAATGTCAATTTAATATAAGATGCAACCAACATCTACGATAAGTAATATTTTACTATATATAATAGGATAAAATTAATATGCAAGAAACAGTTTAGTATATAAAGCATGATAAATTTAATGTGCAGGAGATATAATTGCTATTTGTAATGTGCTATTTTAACAGTAAAACAAAAATTGTAACAAGCACCAAGATTTAAAACATGCAACCATAACAAACCAACATTTCAATTAAGAAACCCTAACAAACACTGACAGTTAGAATAAAGCAGGAAATAGTTACAAGTGCGAACATTTCAAACTATAAACCCTTACAAACAACATTATTTAAAATAGGAAAGAGTAACAAGCACCAATGTTTCAAAAAGGAAACCATAACATGACCAACATTTAAAACAATAAATAGATCACAAGCCAAGTGAAGATTTAAAAATCCTTACCTTATATGTTTGTTCTTTGCCCCTTAATGTTCGACATGTCAAGAATGTATAAAAATAGTGAATTTTATACAAAAAAGGAAAAACCTACAAAATAATATTTCACAAAAAATATCAAGGGTTAGGAGATAAATTTCATTTGTTTTGATGTGTTACAAAACACAATGAGATATTGTACCTTATTGGCAAAAACAGGGCGTTGAGATGCATTAATAGGATTGTGAGGAAACAATATTGGCATCCACAATCCAAGCATTTTATAGAGTCCAAGCATAAAAAACACCAACATTTAAAATTAACACCAACATTTCAAACAGGAAACCATAACATACCCCCACATTTAAAACATGAAAGCTAACAAGCACCAATATTCAAAATAGAAAATGGATCATAAGCCGAGTAAGTTTAAAAAAACTCTCACCCTATATATTTGATATTTTCCCTATTATGTCTTCCACTTCAAGAATGTATAAAAAAATGAATACAAAAATGAAAAAATACCCAAAATAACGTATTTCACAAAAATGTAAAGGGTGGGAGATCAACTTTCATTAGTCTTGATGTGTTAAAATATTGAAAACACAGTGAGATATTGTGCTTTAGTGCAATGAAACATTACCGTGAGATGGTTAACATAGCAGTGAGAGATGACATTGCATCCAAAGTCCACAATCCATGAATTTTATAGATTCCAAGCATTTTTTAGAGTCCAAGAGTCCAAGCGTCGAAGCTTTTTGCAAAATGGAAGCATTTTTTAGAGTTCAAGCATATTGCAGAGTCCAATCTTGCAAAAATGAATAGGATGTTAACAATGCTAAAAAATAGGAGATAAATGGTAAGACATGCTCATTTACTTTACACCTTCCACCTTTCGATACATAGCCCAAAGTACAAAACTAGGTGCCAAACATTTTTTATTGATAGCAATTTTATTTTCAATATTGTATATTTTGTTTAGTAATTTTTAATTAATGTAAAAAAAGGTAAAATGGATTGTCATTAGAATAATGCAAATCAATGTAATTCTGTTTAGTTAAAAAATTGATTTGTTTAAAATGTTTAAAAGTTAAGCTACAATAACATGTTTTATAAAAGTATTTTATTATATCTAAATTCATCGTATGAACCCATGAAGTTAGGGGTCTCAATAATTGGTCATCCTCCTTCCCCTAGCAACACCAAGTATTTAGCAAGCTCGAGTAGTTTTAACATTGATGTCATTGGTGGTCATATAGTGTAAGAAGACTTTACATTGTATGCATCACACAGTTAACAACATTAAGAAATTTATATTTAAATGGTTGCATCATTAAGAGCGTTAATTAATTTATCTTTTAATGGTAGCACTGTTAGGAGCATTAAGAAATTTATCTTTGAGCGATTTTTGATATTAAATCAAATATATGATACTAAATGTGAGTATAATTAAAGTAACATTACAGAATATGGGTGCATGGATTTACAACTAGAAATTACACTTCAAGGTGCACCAAATTTGATGGGTTCAAATGTATATATTTGTGTTGTAATTGCAAAATGTGGTAAGAAAATAACAAAATTAAAAAGTTCTGAGATCTAAAACTTGAAATTAAAAATTCAATGCTGTAAGTCTAAAACTTAAATTTCAAATACACAAAAGCACTAAACCTGAAAACCTCAAAAATCCAAAAATTACTTTGCTATAAAGTATGTCTATCTTATTTGAATTCCAAAAACATAAGCCTAAAAATTTAGAAACCTAAAATTCAAAAACTTGAAATTTGAAAACCTAAAGTATTCTAAAATTAATTTGAGATAAAACATGAGTATCTTGTTTGAAACAAGAAATTAGAAAAGACTTTATTGGAGCCATAGACAAAAATGAAATACATATATTTGGTTCCACAATTGTGATCTTAAAGACTAAAAAACCACAAAAACATAAAGAATATATTGACATAAAATGTGACTATTCTATTCAAAACTTGAAAACTGAAAAACCAAAACCCAAAACATAGAAACATGAAACCCAAAAACTCCAACCTTGAAAATATCATATCTCAAAACAAAAAACTTGAAACCCAAATTTGGAAACCAAAACACAACAACATCAACCACTTGCTATGAAATACTTTAATGAAAATAATTCAAATAAAAATCATCCAACTGTAGCAAGCAACATCTATAATGTTTCAAAGTGGCCTTCAAATTCGAGTAACAACCATGCTGCATCTTCTTCCACTCATCCAAGTACAAGAAGAAAGGTCACTTCAATGAAATTTCCAACACCAAAGAAGATGGTAAGCTTAAGGAAATATATGAGGTAACTCAACATGTTCAAGATTATGACATTACATTATTTACTCAAGCTAATATATTATGTTTCGAAGAAGCAATTGAGAACAAGGATTGATTGCAAGCTACATATGAAGAAATGGGTGTTATTCGAAAAAACCATACTTGGGATCTTATGAATTTACTAGCAAGTAAGTATTTTATTGGAGTTAAGTGGGTGCCGAAAAGGTATTATGCTTATTGTAAAGTTGATAAGCATAAATCTAGGTTGGTTGCAAAATGCAATTCACAGTAGATCAATGTTGATTACAATAAAACATTTTCTCCTATAGCTAGATTAGATACACTTAAAACTATTTTAGCAATAGAAACACAAAATAAGTGGAAAGTTTATTAGATGGATGTCAAATCAACATTATTGAATGGAGTTTTGGAGGAAGAAATATATGTGCAAAAGATATCTAAATATGTAAATTTGGGATATGAACACAAGGTATACAATTTAATAAAGAAAACATTATATAGGCTTAAGCAAGCTCCTAAAGCTTGGTGCAATGACATATATTCATATTTCTTGAGAAATGAATTTAGTTGATATAACATCAAGCTGACCCTTAAAATCAAGATAAATAAACAAGGAGAAATTCTCATTGTTTGCTCATATGTTGATGATTTTATATTAACTGGAAATTTGAAATCAACTATCAAGGAAGAGTTTGAGAATACAAATTTGGGCTCAATGAAATACTTTATGGAAATTGAAGTGGATCAATCAAGTAATGATATTTTCATTGGTCAAAATTAATTACAAATGATGCTTAAAAGAGATTTAAAATGTTGAATCACAAACCAACATCAACACATGGCTGTACGTTTGAAGTGGATAAAATAAAACAACACATGTTTAGATCCAACTTCATACAAAAGGTTAGTTGGTAGTTTGATGTATTTGAAATCCAAAATGCATGATATCAAGTATTCAATTGGTTTAATTTATAGGTTTATGGAGAGTAAAAAAGACACATATGCAAGCTAGAAAAATGATTTTAAGTTATGTCAATGGGACAAAAGGTTATGACATGTTACATTCAACATCAGACGATTTCAAATTGATTGGATATAGCCAATGATTAGATGGGAATAAATGACATGAAGAGTACATTTGGTTATGTATTTCATTTTGGGTTTAGTCCAATATCTTGGGCGGAGAAAGAAACAACACATTTTTTCACTTTTAACAACTGAAGTAGAGTATGTGGAAACTAATTTTGTAGCATGTCAAGTCATTTTGCTAAGAAGAGTTATATCAGAATTAAAATAAGACCAATTCAGAGAAACTAACATATTTTGAGATAATATTTCAACTATTGCTTTATCTAAAAACCACATTTTCCATGGAAAGAGTAAACATATTGATATAATATACCATTTAATTATTGAGATTATTGAAAATGGCGAGATCGATCTTTAGTATTGCAGTTTTAAAGGACAATATACAATTTTTTTACAAAGGCTTTGTCAAAGGAAGTTTTTGATCAGATAAGAGATAATATAGGAATTATCAATCTGAAAGGAAAGTTTAAAAGGGGGTTAGGAATATAAAATTGAGTGTACTCGTTTATTTTGCATAGATAAATTCAATATTTATAAAAGGCACGAATTTGTGAACTTTTTGCTTAAAGTACTTTTGATGAGCCAAAGGTGATAATGCATTTAGCTTCATTTTATATATTAGTGAGTACGATCACCATAAAGGGTGCTCTACATTATGTCCAGATGTGATAATAGAATAAAATCCATGATTTCATGCAATTTTAATAGTGTTTTTAATAAAGAAGAAGGGATGTGTTAGCAGGGGTCTCTGAAGTACCTCATCGGGACATGATAACGTTGTAGTTTATACCCATGAAATGTAGTATCCAATGTAAAGGGGAAAAATTCATATTACACATGAAAATACATGGAATAAATTTTCTTCATGATATACAAAATCTTTTTTAGTCTCTTAATATATAGGTAGCTTCAACAACTGGGTGCTAAAATAGAGAATCCGTCGCTTTTGGATCAAAGTCTTGAGCCTAGAAGAAGAATTCATACACTTTATTTTGAAATCTTGCACTTTTCTCAGGAGTCTTGCTCTTTCTTTAGAAGTTCCACACTTTTCTTGGGAGTCCTACACTTTTTTAGAATTCCTATACTTTTCTCCTTTTATTCCAAAGCTAAATGATGAATTCTAGAGCTCGCAACTCGGTCAAAATCAAGGTTTTTTTTATCAAATTATTGCTTTATGCAATTCTTATTTCTTTGTTTTTACATTACAAAACATATTTTACATAAGAACAGATAGGATTTAAGTAACATATAAGTTACAATTCTCTAAAGTTTAATTCATCATATATGTATCATACTTAATCTCTAAAATAGATAAAATATTTTCGAACACGATTAAGTATGTTTCAAACTTACTCAAAATCAAGGAATTAAACCTTATTAAAATGAGATTGTTTAATTCGCATCAGTGTGGTCTCAATGGTGGAATCGATGCCATTTTCCTTGCTCTCCTTTATCTCTTTGAATTTTTTTCCTATATACTATGGGAGGGGTGGTGGTACTACATGTTGAGGTGATGATTGATAATATTCTTCATTTGACTGCATGGGGGCCTTCCATTTATCCATTGATTTGGGTTTATGTTGAAATTTTCCCTCTTCTTTTGTTGATGGATAAGTGGTATAAGGTGTGAAAATTTGGTCATCAGGCGCTTCATGTGTGGGAAGTTGTTCTAAAGGTTCTTGTGTGAAAGTAACAGGTTGCCCCAGATTTTGGAGAGCTTTTTCCATGAGCATTTCTTCTTCAAAATCTTAATCTCTTTTCAATACTAGCATGCTTCCCTTATATCTTTTCAACTTGGAGGTCTCAGCTTATGAAGGCAATACTTGTTCCTATGGAATCTCCTCTATATTAGAGGGAAGAGTGATGGTGATTGTATCATTTAATTCATCCTAAAATATTACCTCTTATTCTTCTCCTCTTTGTATTTTTCTTTTGGGAGTAGGGGCTTTAATAGAACATTTTACCCTTTATCTTCTTTTTTGAATTTATTCACAAATTTCTGCCAAGAAACCTCTGTAGTATGTAATTATAGGAATTGATGCTTGCAAATTAGGTTAATTAATCCATGGTTCCTTAAGGGTACCCATTTGCTATTAAAGTTTTCCGCTGTATTCTTTAAGGAATTGTATAGGAATTCTGACAAATTCAACCTCAAATAAGGCAGTTTGACCGTATGACATAAATGGTTCAATATGCACACGGTAAAGACATTTATAATTTTCAGAAGCATAGTGACTGAGAGGGGGGGTGAATCAGTCATAATTTTTTTTCTTCATTCACCATATCATACATTCATTATTCAAATCAACCATTCAACATACATAATCAACATGAGCTTATTAGGTGTGTAACATCCATTCAAAAGTGCATGAAATAAAAGAGAGAACACATGAACACCAAATGTAAGTGGGAAACCCTCAAGGGGAAGAAAACCTATGAAATTTTTGAATATATTACTCAATACAAAAGACTCATGTGAATGTTACACATCACACAAGAGTTGTTTAGTGAAACACCCACTTCACAAGGAGTACCAACCCCTATTTAGTATAACACCCACTATACAAGGAGGCTACAACCCCCCAAGATGATCAAGTACCCACTCAACCATATGAAGATGAAGATCACTGAAGTATTTTTGCTCCCACAACTGATTGTGATGACAAGTTCATCTCCATACACTCAAACCCTCTCAAGCAACCTCTTCTCTTACTTCACTCATACATACACCTTCACATGGTAATTAGGTCATATGACCTTAAATAATTTCTACTCAACTCTTATAAACTCTTCACGCCTCTTCTTAGCTCTACCGTTGATCCCTATAACCTCTTCTTTCACCTTCTCTAGCTCACTCACATCCCCATAATCACCAACTCTCTAAAATGAGAAAATACAACATATTTTATATACATGACTTATCATAAAAAAATAGGTCAGAAAATACCATTAAGGTTGATCATAATAACATGAAAAAACATCTACGTCATCATATAAAATCACTCCAAGAGACCCATTATGTCGGTAAGAGCCTAAACACACCAAATTACACAAGGCAACTCAAACATGCCTAGAAGTAGGTCTCTATCTCCAACGAATGGAACATGGAATTCAAGGGAACAAGACATATCAAGCTTAAGAAAATTCATTAACATCCTCCCACAACACTCAACATGCTCAAGAACATCTGCAACCTCCATTTGGAAAATGACTTCAATTAGGTCTCAAACACTTAGAAATCAATCCCAGAAAACAAACAACTTCACATAGAAAATCACCGTGTCATGGCACAAGAAGCATATCAATAGAAAGGTGTCACCACCAGGAACCTAGAATAACTCATGAAATCCACCAAAACAGGGCATAAGGCTTACAATCACTTCAATATCTAAAACTATTCAAAAATGTGTTTTATCCCGTAAGAACTGGTCTTGAGTACAGCAAGATCCAACACCTCAAATGCAACTTCCAAGAACTAAAACCACTTGGAACACTTCATTATTATCCCTACCAACATGCTCAAGAATTCATAATCCTATGTCACATGGAGAAAACTAGCCAAGCACACCTGTTTCAACACACCCTCTTGAGAAGCCTGATAGGGATGTTTAGTTCATTAGGGTTTAAGCAAGAAAGTACCTCTTTAGATAAAAAAAATTAGTTCAACACATCATGTAAGACACTAAAAATCTATCCCTGACCAAATAATACTGCTACATTAAGCATTTCATTAAGGCACACCTCAAACCACAAGACCAATTTTATCCCTTCTAGGCCAAAAGCGGTAGGGCACCTTTGGACACATGTATATTCAATTTTATCCATTGTAATATATCTAAAAATTGTCATGATAACTTGGATCACATCCCAAGATTCCTATAAAAATTCATTTCTTTTCATGAAACTTTCGTCTCATCCATGTACTTGTAAATATCTATAAAATATAGATATTTCTTCAACTTACCAGCTGACCTGAAATATGAAACTACCACCAACAGGAGTTTAGAATAATTATATATAATATTGAGTCATCATACCAGCCTTCCTAATCCATTTGGAGACCATACACTTTATATTTCCTCCATTACTTTAGCACTAGGGTTTTAGCAAGGGTTTTGACCTGTCTAACTTCTTAACAATGGTTCATAAATCTCTGACGTCCAAATTACCTCATTACACTTGATATGTCTTATTAAATATATTCCTAATCATCCCAAAAATCCTTAGGTTCCCATGCAGACCACACACGTGTGGGTGAGAAAATGAACATAGCTATCGAGTTGGTTTTTGCCTTCTCAAGAGCTCATTATAACTAAAAAGTGACATTTCTTGCATTTCCTTCAATTCCTTGACATCAAAATTTGTCCACAACACTGTCATGACCTTATCCATGCTTGAAAATGATCATTCATAATTTTCTATACCTAAAACCATCCATGCACTAAGACTTGCCTTATCTTTCTTGCCTTGTTCTCAATGTTCTGCTTCAAAAGACCTTTATCATGTAATTACTGGCTGAAACTTGACCCTGGATACCTACAAAACATGATATTCCATGTCATAAAACCTTTCCCATGCTCATATTAGATTGTCCTGCTCCATTTCTCATGTTGCCAACTCATCCTACTTGACCTAAACTAGGTTTAGGCCTAGAATGACCCGCTTCACCACATGACTAATTGAAGATGACCTTTTCACCACATTGCAAACACTATGAAACTTTAGACACACCTTTTATACCTCATGAAAACATTTGACCAACTTTTGATCTTTATACCATGACCATACTCGCATGCACCATACCCTAGACCATGTAAAAGCATCATATCAACTACACCGAAATTAAACACTACTAATCAACCTTCAAGCTTGAACATGAATGACACCTCATGGATACACCTAAACCACCTTGACACCTTTTGAAATCAATGACAACCATAGACATACTACCCAATAATAATGTGGTACTAGCCAACATAGGTGAGGTATTTCATAACACATTTGGCTACTAAATTCCATGGGTGAGGAAAACTATCTCTCATAATTCATTTTACTTCACTAGTGCCATCATGGCATAACCTAAGGAAACTCTCTCCTTGTGCTTTACAATTTTCAATAAGTTCATTGTAAGGAACCTTAGAGCTAACATGACCTATTTAAATAGTTGGAATTCTAGAGATATTGCTTATGATTTGATGATTACCTTGATATTTGTTATCTAGAATTTAGAGTCCCTCCCATGAAAATGTTGGAAAAGTTATTTAACCATCTCTTGGTTAAAACATGCGAACATTTAAATAAATTGTAACCACCCTACATGCTCAAATATTTCTACAACGACTTCATTCTACATGATCTTGGTATTATTCTTTGGCTCCAATTTCGTCTTGTTCCCCATTGCTCTAGAATATTATGAATGTCCAAGATTCTACCTTTGGTATATAAGACTCCATTTGAAGAGAAATGGAGATGAAGTGGAAAATATACAAATCAAATTAGGAGTTGTGTAACTAAATGCACATAAAATAAATCTTGTGTATGAAGCAAGGTTAATCATTACGCACACTTGATTCTAATTTTCCATAAAATTATCCACATCCCACTTTATTCTCCATACATGTGGATAAGATTTTACATAATCCACCAATCACCTTTTTAACTTAAAATGTCAATCTATTTAGTCATAATTGGGATTCATCATTACCTCATACTTTGAGTTTAGTTATGAAAAATTACTTAATAACTCTTTAAAACACCTTTATGTTGTCAATAAATAATATGTTTTGATACACATACTTGAACTACCCCCTATCAAAACATATCCTATTGTTCTTGGAGGAAAAAATGTTTTCCAACATGTTCCAACAAGTTTCTCACATGCCACTATATTTTATTTTGATTTTTCTTGAAGTGGTTGCCATCTTTGGTTTTCCGACCCTTTTTATTTTTTGGAAACAAAGCCACCAATTATAGTTTTCAACCTTCGTACTTTATTCAGTATTTTTTCATTCAATATTGTTATAGAGAAATAAGAATCCTCCTTCACAATTTTTTTTGGATGCATCTTCACTTGATTTTTAAACAATTCTTTTGAAAGTAGTTTCCAATAAAGGCAAAGCCTACGACCATTAACCATTTTTTCCCTCTATTCACCATTAGTGGGTTTGAGATTAAAAAACTATCACTATATAATTCATAAATTTTATAGGGAGCTAGCCAATGAGTCTAAAATTTTCCTTTAAAGTCCTTGTACTTGGAATGAAATAACAATTCCCGATATCAAGCTTGAATTTTTCTCTATATGATATGGTAGTTATGACACACTTTATTTTTCTTCTAGATCAATTATGTATGGTACAAAGCTTATATTCTTAGCTCATCTAATTTATTGAGCTCTAAAATCCTATGTTGACGTGTTGGTGTTAAATCTATCCCGACATTTATTGCTGGTTTCACATTTGTTGGCAATAAAATTTGGTAGGTGGACAAATTGGTGGTTATATTTCCAACGCTCTGGGAATATAAGTCCATCTACTTGAATGGTGCAGCTCCGTGTTTGTATGCACAAATTTAATTTGATTTTGTGGTGGCCTTATAGATGGGGATCCGATAGGGGAACTCCACTAAACCTACGGAAAAATCCAACAATCACTTGCTGGAGAGGAATTTTCTAAGAGATTGGGAAAGGAAGTCGGAAAAATGGAGAGGGATTAACGTTGTAAGTATAAAATCATATCCCTGCAACCATTAACTAGAAAATTCCAACAGACATAAATTATAAGAAACACAATTTTGTAAAGGGCGACAAGGTAAGTTAATATTCTGAGCACAAAGTAAAATAAATATCCTCATCAAAAAATGCAATAAACTCCTTTCTTAATTTATGTTGAAGCAAAATTATACAATAGTGAGAGTAGCAAGAACATAGAGATGAGAAAATGGAGGAAGTGTTATCTTTTTCTTCAGCATAAGTAATGCTCTCTCATGAACACACAAAATTGAAAACCCTTTGAAATGAGGGTTCCTTTATAATTTATAGAACTAGAAGAGACTCTTCCCATACCCCCCACATGACCTTTCATATACCTTACACAACTTATGAATTTTTGTATTCATAAAAATATAATTAAGTCCCCTTTATGAATTAAGGGTGACTTATTACATTGAAAATTAAATTCATATTAAATAAATAATACATAATGAAAAATTACAACCCCCAACAAAGAAATAGAATGTGGAGGAGAGAGAAAATGGGGGGAAGAGAAGAGAGAGGACTAATTCGATGAAGAAGTTGCTTTTGATGATCTGATGGAATTCCCCAATGTGATGAACTCTAGATCCTCGAACTCTTTACACCATGAGAAACTTCATTTGGATGATTCAAGGACACCTTGTACTCAATTGTTTAGAAACATTGTTGAATGATAACTTCGATGACTGTGGGCATTGTTCACTGAGGTCCAATCTGAATAAGATGAAGATCAAAACTGACCCTACCATGTTTTGCCAACAAATATCAGTTTGGGAATGGTGCATTTTCTAGTATACATCAAGAGAGTAAGCAAAAAACATTGATGAGTACACCATTGATGACATTGAAGAATGTCTGTTCCATAACATGAAGCACCACCATCATTTTGATCTTCTGATTACATAACTGAATGATAAACTGGAAAAACTGCTCAGATGATGGATTCATGATAATTCTATCATCCCAAGGACATAGATGACCAAAATTTGGAAGCAACCTACTTGTGAAAATTTCATCCTTTGCTATCTCTCTCTCGGGTCACCAAACATTTGATCCTTTGGAGTTTTGAAGTCCCTGTGAGTGAAATTGTTATCCCTCACACCTGAATACTCAGAGGAAAGAGCATGAGCTAATTTTACACATATAGAATTGAATTTCATGGTTCTTGGAACACTTTCCCGCACCCAAAGAGGGGGTTTAGAATTTTTTGTAAATGATAATTTCCCCCCCTTTTCATCTCTGATCACTCAATTTGTCCTTCTAGATGACCTTTTTGCACACTACTTTCGTCGAAACTACTCTTTGTGATGACTTGCTAAATATAGCAGGTCCCTATCGAGGAGGCTTACTATTTTTATAAATTGGTTTTCTGGACCTTGGTTTTGATAGAATCAATTTTTATGATATGGGTTTTTTTCTCTTCATTCACCTCTGAAATTTCAAGTCTACCCGATATCCATAACGAGAAATTTTAAATTTCAAAATTTTGTTGCGGGGGAACTGGGGTTTCTTTACTATAAAACATTTGGGGCATGCATGTGAAATATATTTTTTGGATTATAAAGGTTCCTAGAAAACTATAAGATTTAAAAAAAACCCTACGTTGATTCATGCACCGGTTTATTAGTTATGAGAAATTTCTCTTTGCGGGTTACAAAGTTCTTCAAACGAGAAATTTCACGTGGAGGCTTTAAAAATCTGAGTTTTTTATATTTTTTCTTATTCTTTAGATCATATAGATATTACATCAATGGATGGAGCATGAAAATGGTCGAGGATGGATTCGAGAAAATTTTTGGCAGAGTTTCAGTAGCAGAGGGAGAGTTTAGGGGAATGAACACAAAAATGGCTAAATCTAAAATATATAGATTTTGGCACAATTGGAGGGGTGGTGGTGAATTTTTTTGTCTCCATTTCCCCCTTGGTTTGGGACAATAGGTGCACAAAAATTTCCTTATCCTTTTTTCGACAAGTTTCGTTCAATCATTTGACAAGAGGAATGGAGGTGAGGGCTAAAAATAAGCACCTAGAGGTTAGTTTAGGGTGTATAAGAAATCTGAATGAAACCAAGGGGTGGGGGAACATTTATTTTCCCCATTATCCCCTAATTTTTGGAAAATAGGTGTATAAAAAGGCTCCTTAGCCCCAACCTAAAAATGACATGCATGAGGGAGTTGGTGGAGGAGGAACTCAAACGGGTCAAAGGTGTTTAACTGAGCCACAGGGGTCATATGGTGTGACCAAAGTGATTAAAATGGGGGAGGGGTGTAATTTTTTGTCCCTCTTTTCCACATGGAGAGGGACAATGAGGACACAAAATTTCACCTCAGCCTTGTGTTGC
This sequence comes from Taxus chinensis, assembly GCA_019776745.2. NCBI lineage: Eukaryota > Viridiplantae > Streptophyta > Pinopsida > Cupressales > Taxaceae > Taxus > Taxus chinensis. The sequence goes on along the minus strand of CM034154.1, from coordinate 589,074,370 downwards.
CACGTGTCCCTCAACCAAGTTGACTAAGTGTCGAAGAAGGTACCTTGAGGGTTGGCTTGAAAAGACCATAACTTGAGCTCCCGAATGAATTTTTGCACACTTATTTATATGATTTCACATGGAAAAATAATTTTTAAGAGTATGGGATGGGTACAATGCCTTGATTCTACTTGAAACCCTTTCTAAAACATCCTTTTTTCTTAGGATAACCTGATGTGTATGGAAATAACGAGTTTCCTAGAAAAATATATGGGGTTTGCGATTGATATGTTTTTTCCACCATGTATAGGATTGAAAATTGTTTCCAATGATATATTTTTGGGCTCAAAAATCATTCTGGAACTCATGGAATCATCTCCTAAAGTTTAGGCGCCCTTTTGCAGTGTAAGCTCCTTCGGCCTCAAAAACCCGCTTTCAGTGAACATGATCCTAAACCTCCGAAACTTTCCAGAATATTCCTAAATAATTTACACAATGATTTTGGATTCTGAATACACCTCCATGATGAATTTATACCTTCAAAAATTCTATGGTGATTATGCACTTGGCTTAGAAAGGTCGATGATAGCCCTTTCTAAGATTGCTTGAAAACCCGGTTTGAGAGATATTGCTCCAAAAGTACTTGAATGATATTATTTTTCCTAAATTACCTACGGGGAAGGATAAAACATAAAAATGGAACTTTTGAAGGATAAGATATTACTTGAAATGGGGGATAGGTTGACCTAGGGGTGTTTGAAAAGGTATGACATAGGAAAAATGTTTTTGACACTAGGGTATGGTTGTCCTGTTTTCGGGTGAATTTATCCCATGCAAAAACACAAGAAAAAAACATTCCTAAGCTCAACATTTATGGGAAAAACTATCTTTTCCCCATAAAATAGTTCATATGGTGATAATTGGTAGTAGACTTCCATGTGGTGTTATAGACCCAAACTAATTTCGGCAACCTTGGTACCAATATTTCCTATTGATGTCTATCACCTTAGTAAATATTTTTTCTAGTTCTCTATTAGTGACTTCAACTTGGCCATATGAATAGGGGTGATAAGTGATTTAATCTAAATTGAAGTAAATGTAAAAATTACTGTACTAATGATATACAAGTAATGAACTATAGTAATACACAAGCAATAAGCATGTAATAATATGAAACCCTAAGAAAGAGGGAGTGAGAGAGTGAATTAGCTGATTTCTAAGTGATTATGAAGTGGTATGGACTAAGGCACTGCTGAAACATACTAAGAGAAGTGTCTTCAAGGTTCACTAGAGATTCTAGGACTTAGAAATGCGCATGATAGAAGTGCCCACGGGAGGACAGTAGCATCCAAGCGCTAGGTTCAGTAATGTGCTCATGTTCTGTACTCTTCTGTATAGGGGAGATTCACTATTAGGTTCCTTTTGTCACTTTGGTTTTGATGTACTATTGTTAATTGTACTTGTAACATGCAAAGAGAGATATCTAACTGCACATGCCCACAAACCACATCAAACCTAAAAAAATAAGATGCAAAATGTGGAGTCAGACTGACCCCGACGGTCACCCGAAGAGTGAAATTAGTAGTGAGCACTGCACTAAATTTCAGAATCCATGTAGTTCTATGTAAATGTGTATGTAATGATGTCCTAAGATGACCTTGTGCAAGTTGCATAGTGATAACATTGTAAATCTAGAATGTAACAATGTATAGACTGTGTGTGATGGAATAAAATGAACTACCCCATCCTATGCTGTGTATGCAAAGTGATGCAACCCTTGTCTCTTGTGTGAATGTGCTTGATGAGTGATTTTGAAGTGATCTTGTGCTTTTGAATTTCAATCTTAGGTGATGATAGGTAATGCTTAGTGCTTCGCCCCTTATTTGAGAGCTATAACTATGTATATATATGATTCCCTTGTTTGATTTTCGTAATCGACAACTAAAAGGCCGATGCAAAGTTGTAAAAGATGACCCAAAAGTAAAATAAACCCAAAATACTAGGAAAAAAGAAAAGAAGGTTAGGGTTGTCTGATGCTTCTTTCCTAAATGGGCACTAGTGTCCAAGGCAATAAAAGATAAATTAATCAAATACCAGGGATGTAGGGTGTTAAAGGTCAATAAAACTATAAGAGAAAAAGAAAAAGGTCCAAAAGACATTTTTAATTATTAGTTTTCTCACTTAGGAATTAAGTATATTAGTATGCTCTAGGACCTAAAAATGTACCCAAGTGCATAGATTTTGTGTCTATAATAAGGTGAAGATTTTCTGTGTCTAACTTGATATAAATTTGCAAATTCCTTGATCACATTGTTGGGGTGTTAATATTAAGTGGGGACACAATTCAGGTGGGCCACCACTTTACACCCTTTGTTTAAAGTTTAATTATAAACTTTATCTTGTTGGGTCCCCTTTCCACTTAATGTGGATGTGTTAAATTAAATCTTACGATTTAATTTATTTAGAGTGAAATGTGTGCAACCGAATCACTCACCCTATATAATAGGGTGATCTCTCCCGAAAGTTGAGATCAAGAAAATTTTATATTATTTTAATATAGTTGTGATGTCAATAATTGTGGGACTCGAGGAGGAAGCATAGGTGCTGGGTATAATTGTGCATGTAAAATTCTTAAATAAAGGAAAGTGCTTTTGTGGGGTTTTTTACCTTTATGGTTTTCCCCACGTAAAATCTTGTGTTGGTGTTATTTTATTTCATTACATTTGTTATAATGTTTTGAGTAATGTTTACAATGTTATTTAATTAATATTAAATCTTAGTTCAATGGTTAATGTAATTAACCCCTCGGATCTAACATGGTATCAGAGTGAAGATTATTTAATTAATCCTAATGTTATTTAATCAATCTGGTGTGTTGGTTGGTTAGGTAGTTAGGTGGTTAGAACTTTTAAATAGTTTCCCTTCCCCCCTTCGGAACACCGAATACACATTTTTTGCATAGGTGGAAAATAATTCAAAGGATTTGAATTTACCTCGCGTGAAATCTTGGTGAAAAATTTCTAGGGACCTACAAGTAAAGGTATGCATTTTAATTGTGATATTATATCATTGTTCTATAGTTTTAAAATGTGTAGGTTAAAATAATTTTGGGGTGAAATTCAAGATTAAATAAAGGTTAAAAGTGAGGAGGAAAACTCCATCAGAATAGGGGTTTCAAAAATTTCTATTGTCGAGACAAATCTCTTGTCCCTTGGTGTGGTAAAACCATTTTAATATTTTCACCTTTGATATCTGAAATCAATTTTTTATGTTCCCCCTGGTACCCCCTTAACATGTTACATTTAAATGCTTTCAAAACTATAAAGTAAATTGGTTTGTTTTTATAAATTGAATACCAAAGTTAATTCAAGACCCTTTAACTAAGGGAATTTTATAAAAAACATATTTTCAAACTATAGTTTATATTAATTATAAATTATATATTAAATTTGGCTAAACCTATTTATTTAAACCTAAAGCCTAAATTAAGTGCTTAAACCTATACATTATAGTTTTATAAACTATATCTTATATAGTTTACAAACTATATATTAAACCTAATGTTTTTAGGGCCCTTTGCATAGTTTATAATATACTTGAGACTATGATTTAAAGGCGGCCCCATACCTCCCCACAACCCTCCACGTGGAGGTGTCTGCATAACCCTCCAAACGTTAACCTCTATATGTCACATGGACACATTGTACCCTTCCCCGCCGACAACCCCCTATCACTCACACTAACTAGACTGTGCCACATGAAATCCCTGGTCCCCCCGTGGTCAAGTTGGCAACAATTCATTTTTGAATTGGGACTTTAGTCCCACATTGCTAGCACAATACAATAGAGTAGGGTTTTTTAATACGACGGGTGTAACTTTATTCCGTTGATACGGCCACGTTTAACCGATTTTCTTTCCGTGACATCCACCGGTGGTGGAGTGGTTCAGATCAGTCTGAGCTTAGTTGGCTCGCTTGTGAGCTCGGCCAATGTGAGTTGTTGTTAATACATGCCGAGCTATGCATGATGTGTGCCAAGTTGGGTATGTAGCCTTTGGTTAGTTAGCTCGATATTGACTCTGTTGAATTGATCTCCCGCAAGAAGTTCCATGTTGTAATGAGTTGAATGTTGACTATATAGCATTGATAAGTGACACTCTTAACTCACCAAGTTGGTAAAACCAACTCGGTCGAGCCAATAAGGATCCCTAAACATCTATATGGAGCTAAGCTCCCCAAATGTTTTTTTAATATATAGATGTATTATATTTTTTCCTTTTTAAACTCAATTACTAATTTATTTTACTGTTATTTAATAATGAGAAATAGGTTCGATTATTTCCTTGTGTATTAGGTAAATTAGTCTTTTAATATAAATTGATTTTCTTATGACACAACAAATAAGTCATCATTTTCATGTAAAACTAAACAAATTTTCACTTACATTTCGATAAAGCAATATTTTTGTCAAACTAATATATCGTATATTTAGAATACTTGTTTGATAGGTCTTTTTTTGATGCAAATCCATCAAAATATGAGTGGTGTAGTTTGAACAATGACAGGGGGATTGTTTCTAAACTTTTTTTGTAATATTTTTTCTCTATAACACCTAATGTTTTATCGAAAATTTGATCATACAAATTATCATAACAATCATGATTTTTCTTACAAAGAGTTGTTTTTTTTCAATTTTAAAGGATTAAATTCTAAATTATTTTTGATGTTGAGGGGCGCTACCCCTCGACCCAATTGGGGGTTGCTGCCCACATACTTCCACTCCCTGATCCTGTGTTCAATACCTTATGTGAACAGACCCTCTCCTTTGTGTTCTTGTGAAAATATCAATGGATGATGGTATAATAATGTTTATATTAAATATAAATATCATGTAGTTACCTTGTAAACTACATATATTAGACAATGGTGCATCTAGGCACATGTCATATAAATTTTATATTCTATCTAATATCAAATGATATATCAAAGTGATTTTTTTATTCTTGATATTTAGGGTAAATGAAAAATAAATGTTTTGTATGGTATTGAATTGAAAAAGAATTTGATTTCATTCACAGTTAACTCATAATAACTATAGTGTAATTTTTGATGGTTTATTAAGAATTAACTTAATATCACTATAGATAAAATCATACAAAAGAATGGCTTATATGTGTCTAAAGGTTTTGCTTCAGTTTCCTAATTGTTTATCAAAAAATAGAACCATTGTTTAATTTTGGCATGAAAAATTGAGATCATTTTGTAGGATCATGTAGGACATGTCTCGACTTAAATTTTCCACCTATGAAATGTGTGAAGGGTGCTTACATGGTAAGACATCACCAAAAACCCTTCCTCAGTCGTTTTTTGAATCAAACTCCACATAAACCCATGAAATGTGTCCATAATTAAAGGATATTTTTGATTCAATGTATGTTGTGATTATTCTTGCTGATTTGGTTATGTTTTCAGATATGTTATCTATCAGTCTTATTACATTTTTTAAAGGCTTAAAATAGATAATTTAGTATGATATTACTAAAAAAATTAACTTATATGCATATCCAATGACACTTGGGGACACCTTTGTGTTTGTATTGGAGACATCCAATATTAGTTGCTTCTAATATATATTTTACAAGATTAATATGTTGAAATTATTCAACATATTGGTAATATAACATGGTTATTTAGTAAGCTTATTGTTATTTAAGTTGTTATATAAAATGTGTTTAACCTATCAACGTAAGTTTTATAGATGGTTAAAAGTGAAATTAGTAATGATTTATATGCTTATAATGATGTCTATATGGATATTTTGACTCTGACCATGCTGATGTTGTGTTAGATATACAAAATATTGGATATGTATTCAAGTTTCTAGCACTGGTTCCATCACTTGGAGTAGTAAAAATTAGCCAACAATTTCCTTATATTCTAAGGCAAAATATAGAAATGCAATGGAAGCAATGAAAGAAGCATGTGTCTAAAATCAATTTTTGGAAGATATACACATTGAAGCTAAATGAAGTACTCCTCTTCAATGTGATAGCCATAATTGCATTGCTCTTGCTAAGAATCCAGTTCAACATCAGAAGATGGAGAATCTATAGGTCCATATGTATTTTATCTGAGAGAAGGTTCTCTGTGGTGATATTGATCTCAAGTCCAGTTTGATTGAAGATCAAGTTGCATATATTTTTCATGAAACTACTGAGTGCTGTGAAGTTTTGCAAGTTTTGTGCCTTGTTAGGCCTTTCAAATTTTCCATTGAGGGGAAGTGTGCATGCCAATGCCACCTCTTAATGACTTGTTTTAAACTTCCTATACTTCCTCCATTTTGTAAAAGATCTCTATATGTGAGTCTTAAGTAAATGATCACACCACTTGAGTTTACTTGTAAATTCCAGTGAAGCATTAGTTATGGGTGCTCCTTATTTTTGTAGACACTAAATCACACACTTTGGGTACAACTCTAGGTCCTAATCACATACTTGCATTCATATGATTCATAAGTGAGAAAAGTACTAATTGACCACAGTCTTTGGCCTCTTTGCTTTCTTTCTGGTTTCCTTCTTGGCCTTGTACACCCTATTGCCGAATCTAAATTTTGATATTTAATATTTTCTGAGTCTAGACACCAATGTCTAGCCCAGACGCTAATGCCTAGGTACCCTCATCACCTCTGGGTTCCCTCAACCTCTTTGTATCTTGATCACCTCTTTTCGGCCTCTTCTAGCAGTTTAACATCTTATTTTATTATGGGTCGACCTTTTAGTGGTTAATTATTAAATTCAAACAAGGGAATCATATAAAAACAATTCTATGGGATCATAATAAAAGACCAAGCTCTAAGCATCTACTACTCTCAACTACAGTTACATCCAAAGGAATTTCAAGAGCATCAAAGCACATATCTAGCTTCACACAAGGGACAAGGGAATGCATTTACTTTATACACACATAGGAGGGGAAGTTCATTTTTCCATCCACACATCTATTTACATTTCTACATCTAGCTACTTGTTTGCTATTCAAGTGTGTCTAACACAAGATATACCTAGGGCATGATTCTACACACACACACACACACACACACACACACACACACACACACACGAGTAGAACTACATGGAGTCTGAAATGTAGTGCAGTGCTCGGTTATAATCACACTCTTTTAGGTGACCGTTGAGATCAATATGACTCTCTCTCCATTTGCATATTTTTATTTTTAGGATTTGATGTATTTTGGGGTTTTACAGAAGGTCATTTGTTTTCCAGGTTATAGGAGAATATTGTAGGATTAGTGTGACATATAGGTGATCAACAACCAAGGGAAGCAACATCAGTGAAACACAAGAAAATTCAAATTCTGACCATTTTTGTAGTCACAGATGCCCAGTAGCAGTCTCTAGAGCCCTAGGTGCCCCTGACCCAATCTATGTGCACTAGTCCCAATATTTCTGACATTTCTGCAATTTTCTAGGTTCAATTGTGACAATATGCACTCCGGTTTCATCAATTTTCCAATTATGTACACTTTTGGGATTATAACAAATCACCTAAGTCTCCTTCTCTCTCTCTCTCTCGCACTTAGGGTTTTCAATTTTCTTGGTTATTGCTTAGGTCATATTTTTACTTCACTTCTTATTATTTCGTTGTGACATTGCAATATAGGGTTTAGAATAAACTATATATTTTTAAAATCAATTTTATAAAAGGCTCCATAATCTGATATAAGTTTTCTTATGTAAAGAAATTATCCTAAGAATTTTTGTGTGGGAAGATTTGTATGATTTCCCTTGTTTACATGCTATCCTTAATCATCGTTGATCATTTATGGATTGTAAATCCTTTTGTAGAAAAAGTTAATTTTTCATGTTTTCCCCACTTAACATTAAGGGGGAGTGTTAATATTAAGTGGGGATACCATTTAGGTTGGCCACCACTTTACACCATTCATTTAAAGTTTAATTATAAAATTTATATTGTCGGGTCCCCTTTCCACTAAATGTGGATGCGTTGAATTAAATATTATGCTTTAATTTAATTAGAGTGAAATGGTGCACCCATGTGCAATCAAATCATCCACCCTATTTAATAGGGCGATCTATCTCGAAAGGTGAGATTGAGAAAAAATCATATTCATTGAATATAGTTGTGGTGTGAATAATTGTGGGACCTGAGGAGGAGTGGAGGTGCTGGGTAAAAACTGTGTATGTAAAATTCTTAATTAAAGGAAAGTGATTTTGTCGGGTTTTTTTACCTTTATGGTTTTACCCACATAAAATATTGTGTTGGTGTTATTTTATTTAATTACATTTGTTATAATAATTTGTGTAATGTTTACAATTTTATTTAATTAATATTAAATATTAGTTCAATGGTTAATGCAATTAACCCCTTGGATCTGACACACATTAGACACAAATTGTAGCACTTGATATGAAATAATAGATCTTGGTGCTCTAAACATGATAAATATTCTTTTTATATAAAAATTCTGCCACTTTCTCATCCCTAGAAAATTACAAATCTTTTAAACTCTGCCCACTTGGTAATATAATTAGTACACACAAGAATGCATTCCTTCCCTTAAGAAGCTATATCCAAAAATCCAATGAAATCTAATTTCCATTCCACAAAATTTTCCAAAACCACTTGAGGTTAAAGATGCATTTCATTAGAGAGAGTAAGCCTTTCCATTATTTAGCATTGTTCACATTGCAAGAAACATGTTTTTACATCCTTGTGTAGATAAGGCCAATAATATCCAACATCCAAGACCTTTTCGATAGTCTGGAGTGATTATTAGTGACATATTAGCTAGCCTAGCTATATATAGTTGAGTTGAGTATGATGAGATCCCACTCGACTCTCTCTATAGAGTAAGAGTTCATGTTCGAGTTCAAATCGGACTGGCACTTTGAAATATTCATATTAATCTCCTCTTCACGAGCCTATCTGACTATCCTAAGTCCAATCCCGATAGAGAATAGATATGGGGTCAGAGTATCATTGATCATAGAATAGTCCACTTCACTATAAGTGTAATTGTAGTGTGGTCCACTTATGTTACGTAGTAGATGCCTACCCTATCCAACTTTGAGTAGTGAATCTAAGACTATATGGGATGCCCATGGGCGTTATATCCATATAGAGTATACTGTAGAAGGCTCCCCCTCCCCCTAGTAATGGAGAGGATATAGGAGATAAGAGCATTATATATGTTTGGGGAGGGCCATATAGATTATATATAGGCCCCCCTCTCCCTCTCTCTCTATGGGGTAGGGATATTGATGTGCCAGATATAGATATATGGGGCCCCCCAAACTATAGATTCTCTAGGGTGGATGTGCTCCTCCTCGCTACTCTATCTAGATGGGGGAGATATAAGTCATCAGTCATCAGTTAAGTCATATCACATTTAAAATAGATGGATGATGGATGGATGCCATAAGGCTTCATCATGGAAAGGTCTCAAAACATCATGAATTTCTTCCTCTCTTATGCACTTGTGAAACAAAAAGTTAGAATCACATTTAAATAACATTACTTTAATCCCAATGAACATTGAACTATATTTTTTGAGACACCTTTTATGTTTAGAGTGAAAGAGGATGTAAAATTCCTCAAGGTAAGATAACTGGCCATGGAAACAAACTGTGGTGATGTAGAGGATATGAAAAACAAGTGTTCATATGGGAATTCATCTTCTACTGGTTCATCTGGACCTATAGTTGTTATTATTTACAAGAAATATGCAACTGCATTAGATTTCTCAGTCTTTCCAATTATTGTCACATTAAGTTCTTGTAAAATCAATAACCATTGTTAGTACAAAATTACAACACCCCCCAAATGGCCTGATGGTGAATGGGGCATCCAGTGTAATCTGCATAACATGGGTCCATCTCTCAAGTTGTGGGACTTGCGAACCTAAGATGGACCTTTAGAGAATACCGACTTCCTCTACCTAATCCTAATGCTAAACTACTCCTAATGCAAGAAAAATGCCTAATTAAGCCTACACTAACACTTCCAAGGAGACAGAGAGAGAGAGAAAGTGCATGAAATGGGAAATCCTACACTAAAAGGGGGTGATAACACCAGAAAAGAGGTGAGATAATCTATTGAGGGAGGATGAAATAGGGAAAAAGGGGTTGAGGGAGGTCAAACAAATGTGACACAGACCCAAATCCTAATCTACCATTAAAAATCCATGGAACAAACACCTCATAAACATGTAAGTGAAAGAACATGAAACAAATACAACAATAATAATGGGGAGGAAAGAAAATACAATAAAAATGAGCTAGGGTTGAAGAACCAACACAATTATTTTATTTCTTCAACGTATGCACATACCATTACTTTTGATGCACAAAGGCATAATTACATTGCTAGGACCAAGAGAAGGATCACGACTCAAATGGAGTTGAGAGAAAATTTTACAAGAGTTTTTCCCAGCTCTTAGAATGTATTCTCTAAAAACAAGGGGTTCGATTGCATTATATAGCCAATTTTCACCCACCCTCATTAAAGAGGTATGGGCACCCATACAATTTCACTTCCCGAGGGTACTTTTGTCAGAAAAGACATGGGCACCATACTACATTAATACTGGTTGCTGACCTGTCATTTACTCACCTACCCTTGTTTGGATTGTAACTCATGAGCTGCCCAACCATGTGACCCATCTAATCCTACGTGGCTTGAATTTGACCGTCCAACCTTGGGGGGTTGGATACCATCCAACTATGTGGGTCGTACATTACTGTGGTCGCCGACTAACCTGATGGTTGTTCATCTGCTGGGCTGACCAACCTTAGTATTCATCCAACCTGGTGACCCAACCAACCTCTCTATATGCCATCCAACCTGGTGACTTGACCAACCTCTTTGTATGTCATCCATCCAACCTACTTGGTGACCCAACCAACCTGGTGACCCGATCAACTTGTGACCCGTCCAGCCTGTGTGTCGTGCAAATGTGAGGGGTGCGACGAGTGTCTAAAACTATTTATACGCATCAAAAAATGTGACCCAACCAACCTAGGAATCCAAAATACCTGACCAACCCAGCCGACCAACCCATCTGACTAACCCCCAGGCATCCAACCCAGCCGACCAACCCCGGGAGCCCAACTTCTGAAGGTGATATCTTGAGCTCCCGGATGAGTTTTGAGGTGAAATTTTATATGATTTCACATGAAAAAAACCCACTACATCCAATGGTAGTTTTATCAAGATATAATTTTGACTTTATAACCTTTAAATGACTCATTATTTCTTGAGATTTCCTGTTGCGTGCAAGAAGAATGAACTGCCCTGGAAAGTGTATGATGCTTCAAGATGTGTCATATTTTCCACTATGCAGGTAATGGAAAATGACTTCCATAGGCACTTTGTTGGAATTATATTTCCTAACATGACTATTAGAATCTTTTGTTGAAGCTATGGTCCTCTTTTACGTTGAACACTCCTTAAGGCCCGAAAGCCTACTTTTGATGGATGGCCTTAAGACCTCCGAAACTTCACTGAATCACTTGCAATTCTTCCCAAACTTGAAATATCAGCTATATCATTCTAGATTTCTCCATGAATAATTGTCCAGTGCTCAAACCCATCCTCCCAAGTTGTCTATATTACCAGGGGGTAAAAATAGATAACAACCATCTAATAATCTTGCCACTTACCAAGAGATTATTTATTAAATATTTTATGGAATAATGGTCGATATATACAATCACGTTATAAATAGTGACATAATGGTGAATTTTTTTGATAGCATATACTATAATAAGGAATTCATTCTTAGTTGTTGTATAGTTTCTTTCAATAGGTGTTAAGTTTTTCCTAATGTAGTAAATATCATGCATGGTTTATCTTTCTTCTTTTTTACCAAGAAAAAATCCTATCGCTTCATTGGATGCATGTGTTTGGATGTAGAAAGGAAGCTTCCAATTAAGTCCTCTCAAAATAGGAGTAGAAGTGAGTTTTCTTTAATGGCCTCAAAAGATTGTTAAAAATCATAAGTGTAGAGAAATTTATAATATTAAGTAAGCAAGAAAAACATAAGGGATACTATCTTACTAAAATAGTCTATAAACCTCCTATAATACCCATCATGACCCAAAAAATTTCTTACCTCTATTTGAGTGGAAGGTGTTGGAAGTTGTCTGATCACCTCAATTTTGTCAGCGTGTACCTTTATTTTTTCTCTTGAAATATGATGCCCCAAGACTATACCTCATTCTACCATAGTTAAAATGTTTTCACGATTGAAAGACAATTGATGCTTTTTCATACCTAGTTAACACTTTTTCTAGATTAGTCAATGACTCTTCAAAAGAACCTCCATAGAATGTAAATTTGTCCATGTAAATCTCAACACATTCATTTGTTAAATTTACAAATATGGTTAGCATTAATATCTGAAAGGTTTGAGGTGCATTACACAGTAATAAGGGTAGGAATCTATACATAAAATTTACCCAAGGGAAAGTAAAGGTAGTTATATCTTAATCCTTGAGTGATATTTAGATCTGGTTGTATCCACTATATCCATCAAAAAAGGGAAATTATTCCTTTTATACTAAATCATATAATAATTGGTCAATAAAGTTAAGAAGAAAGTACTTTTTCCATGTGTATTTGTTATGTTCTCTATAGTCTATGCAAAATCTCCATTTTCCATTTTTCTTAGGCATAATAACTAGAAGATACACCCATTGACAATTTGAGATAAGGTATTTAAAACCTACTTGTAATAGCTTATGTATTCCAGTCTTAACAATATCTTTAAGTGATAGGTTTATTCTTCTATGGGGTTGTCTTATTGGTTTGACATTATCAATGTAAATATGGTGAGTCCATACATTAGGGTGAATTACTTTCATGTCACTATATTCCCAAGAAGAGGATTTTAAATGGAAGCTCAGGACTGCAAATATTCTTGCCTCATCTATATCCGTCAACCGGATATTAATGTTTAATAGTTTACCTGATTAAACTTCAAATTACTTTGTCTTTATATAGTATGAAATTAATAAGGCATATTCACTCATCAATGAATTTAATGGGAAAAAGGGGGCTATAATATGTGCAACAATATTATATCTTCACTATCTTTTTCTCCTTCAAATACATGGTAAGGGAAGAGAGAGGATTCCATAGTCCAAAGTTTTGTATCGTCTTCTTCCTCATGAAATTTGCTTAACTCATTTTCATGTATTTGGACTGTGATGATTACAAATAAAGAAATTCTTCCTTGAATGTCAGTTTCATCATGATCATCTACCCATAGAGATTTATATGGAAATAAAGGATTGGCATGTGGGTACAAAGAAATAGTTTTTTAATTTAGTCCATATGAAATAGTCATGTCCCCATACCTGCCATATTTGAGGGCAATAGTTGTCGCAAGCCAAGGTTCACCTAAAATTAAGGTATAACCTTTCTTTTAAGTCCAAGGATTTTGTATCAAGAATTCTATAAAGTATTCCCAGGATTCTATTGTCACTGTAACATCTTCTATAATTCCTTTTGGATTTAAATGATCTAATAAACCATTTGCAAGACTATGGTTGTTGGTTTCATGATTGGTCAATAGCAAGGTTGAGAGCATATAAAAAATCATAAAATTGATAATATCACCTATGTATATAATAATTTTAGGTATAATGAAATTCCAAATATAAATAGTAATGAAAATACTTCATGGGTCTCCATACTTGGGAGGAAGAAGCTTTCCTACTAAAATTTTGACCAACTTCCCATCTACTTGAATGGTTTTAGGGTACTATTTTCTTCTTCCTAGGGTTTTAATACATAAATATTTAATGGTATTGTTAATCCTAGGAACATCTATAATTGCTTATATTATAGGGTTTCCAATACTAAGGTGTTTTAATTATTATATAAGCTCATATTCAAAAATCTTATGATGATGTTGATTTGCTTCTTTTTCTCTCAGTCTTTATGGAAATAGTATAGATAAATGAAAGGTTTTAGCATGTTTTTCATCTTCTAAATGTGTTTTATGAATTGTCTCGTCTAATTATTATTTTTCATCATATATTTCCTTAATGACCGGTGAAGGAGGATGTGGAAGAGTATTTCTTGAGTAGAGATGGAAATTAATATATCTAATGGTGTTTATGTTGGTACAATTTTCTGATTCCAAGGTATATACATGGGTTCCTTGTTTTATATTTTTTGGATTTGCCACATGTTGAGCAGGAAATTTTGGTCGGTTCACCTAGTCCATGTTAGGTGGTTGGTGGTAATTGGAAGGTCTAGGCATTAAGGATTACTATTGATTTTGCATGTTTTGGTTATGCATTTGGCCTTGGAATGGTTGATTGTAGGTTTTTTAGTCATAGTTATGCTGGGGCACCATTGTTGTTGATATTCCTGAGGCATCAATTACTATGGATATTATTTTCCCAAGGTGGGTTATTCCATTCTCAAGGAATGTATTGACCCCAAGGTTTTTGTTAGTGTGAAATCACAACACCCCCAAATGAGTTATGGATCTACTTTTCTAAGGCAGGGTCATTTGGTGTGATTTGCATAACATTGGATCATTCCCAAGCTATGGGACTTGCAAATGAGAATGTTCCTCCAGAGAAGGCTGGTTCCTCTTCCTAAACTACCTGCCACAAGCTATTCTAGGGTAGACAAGCTAATCTAATCCTAATCTAACTTCCAAGGAGACAAGGAGAGGAAGAAAACAAGAAAAAAATAGAGCCCATAGTAAAGCGGTGATACACCAACAAAGGAAGCGAGATATTCTATTGAGGGAGAAAGAAACAGAGAAAATGGAGATGAGAGAGGTCAGATAGAAGTAACATGGCCCAGATATTCAAATTCACCATTAAAATCCATGAAAAACAACATCCTGCACCTGCAAATGTGAAATACATGCACAAAAAAACAAATCTGGAAGGGATAGGCACGAAGAAACAAAAAAATGATGCAAAGGGTTGAAGAACACCAAAAAAACACGTTTTATTGCTCTATAAGGTGCATAGACCATTACATTTCTAGAATAGAGGCACAAATTCATTTTCCAGGCATAGGAGAAGGTTCGTTGCTCAAAAATGGCGTCAAGAAACAAATTTGACAGAGTTTCTCTATGCCCAGAATGTCTCTCTTTCAAAAATGAGAAGTGTTACAATATATAGAAAGAATAAGAGAGAGAAGAGGAAAAAATTGAATCCTATTTCAACCACCCTGGGATATGCATCGAATCCCATTTTGAAAGTTCAACCATTGAATATCAATGCCTTCTAAAAATCTGCCCAAAATATGTCGCTTTTGGTTCCCTAGCGGATCGAATCTAATCGGATCCGGTAGTTGAAGAGCAAGAACATCCTGTATTAAAGGCCCAAAGACATTTCTCCATTTTTCACCTACCAGGGCCATGCGGAAGCCTGACGCTTGTTTGGGCTTCCCTTTTTGGATTCATCTTTGGAGAAGCACCGCCAGGACATGTGGCTCTCTCTACTGGCTCTGCTCCTTCATTTCCAAGCCCACCTGTAACCTGTTTGTCGTCCAGGAATGTGAGCTCGCAGGTCTGAGTCGTTTCCTTCATAATTTCCTTATGTGTAGGAGTTGTCTTGACCAAATTTTTTCGGGGGGAGGGGGGTGAATTTGGGATAACAGTTTTGGGATAGGACATGGTATATTCCATTGATTGTAGGACATTTATTTATATGAAAAAATGTAGATTAGAAGTAAAAATGCCACCTTTTATTTTTCCTACATAACTATGTTCTACTTCATGGTGGGTGATTTTATTTACATGGTATTTAATGGATAGAAGTAAGTTACATTGATTGGTGGAGTGGTTCACATCATAGATACCAAAAATATTCTTCTTATCTAGAGTCTAGTCATTAAGTCTATTATTATCTCTACAATTAGGGAAGTAAATTCATAAAAGCTTAGGAGGCTTACATTTTTTTTGTATACTATCCAGAGCTATGTTTATATGTACTAAGATATACATTTTTAGGTTAGCAAACTCATCCATCAACTAGATCACTTCACTGCTTATTTTTCTTTGGAAATCATGGTCTACTCCTTGAATAGTTTGTACAAAGATCAAAATTATTTCCAAGTCCCAGTTTGTTCACATCCCCTCTACCCATTAAGTTTAGAGCATATCTAGATTAATCATATAGTCCTCTTAGAAATATATTTTTACTCAGATCTTGGTTTATTCTATTACCACATTGTTTATGGATAAATAGGTATTTATTAAGATAATCCTCGAGGTTCTCATCTTCCTTTTGGGTCATCCTAAAGATTTATTCATTTCAGTCTCAAACCATACAATAATATTGATATTTATCTAAAAAATATGTTTCCATTTCAGTCAAATTGTGAATGGAGTTATAGGGAAAGCTCATATACCAACGCATGGCTAAGTCATAAAGGTTTGAGGGGAACATTTTTAGATTTTAGTTAGCTGCAATGCAATCATAAGTTTGACACATGAGTTTAAACTCAAATAAGAACTCATCAGGGTACTTTGAAGCTATACCCCTACAGATAGGAAATATTGATGGGGATATATTCTTCATGGAATATTACTTGTCATCATTTATAATAATGATCTAAGTGAATGTTCTTCCCTAAGGAGGGGATTCATTTTATACTCCTTCCATTTTTTTTTGTGGCATAACCTCTGTTGTCAATTTTTGCCCCCGGGAAAAAATGGACAATATGATAATACCCTGAGACCGAAGATTCTTCCATAAATATTTCAGGGCTATCAGGATAAATTCAAGCTTTGAAAGCCTTGTTTGTTATTCTAGAAAGTTTCGGGAACCTCTGGGATTGTTCCTTATTTTTCATATCTTGGAGGTTCAAATTGGTCTCGGAACGAGAAAATTTCCTTTAGAAGGGCCCATACTTGCTCAACTCAAGCAAGACACAGTTAAAATTGGCATATGTTTTTTCAGGTATCTTTTCATACCCTCATTTCCCATTTGTTCACAGAAAAGCTTAGAAGTTTAAGAAGGGACACCGTAAGGCTTGAAAATTTGTTCAACACCAATGGGCACGGGCTAAAAGTGGCCGAGTTGCTCGTTGAGTTAGTTGGAATGTGTTAGTGTGATTTGCATAGAGAAAGCTCTGTAACAAACTCATTTCGGTGGTTGAATCTACTATTAGAAATCAGGAAATCAGGACAGTGAGCAATGAAGGTCGTGGAGTCATTATAGGACTAGAAGCTCGGGAACGAGGCAGGCTGAGTTGAATTAAGCTTCCGGAGTTCAATTTCAGGGATTCTTTTTGGAAAATTATGTTTTGGAATTTCGGATATTTTTGGGATTAAAAATGTCGAGTGAGTTGAAAATTCCAAAGCTCAAAACCCTGAAACTCCGAAATTCGAAAAAAAAAATTCCGGAAAAATTTTCAGAGAAATTTTCGGAAAAAATGTCAGATCTTTCTGGTTCAGAATTTCAGAACTTTTGACTTCGGATATTTCTTTCGGAAATTTTCTCTACAAAATTTCAGTGATTTTTCTTTTAGGTTTTTGAAGACTTTATTTTCAGAATTTCTCCAACTTCATATTTTGAAACACAGAGCTTAATGTCTACTTCCACATCAAGGGGAAAAGAGAAGATGAAGTAGGCTGTTGAGATATATAGTGAGTTACAGGGTGCGAGAACCACCATTTCTAAAAGTGGACGAGGCATTTTATGACGATAGTAACAACCTGGATTTGAACCCAGATTAAGTTGAGCAGCCATGAGAGGACAGATTCGAGCTCTGAATCAGTCAAAGTTGCAGGGTTGATTTGGTCAAACCTTTTGCAACAAATTTTCTATTTTCATGGGAGCATGTTCCCTTAATATTAATGACATTTCTTTTTTTAGTTAAGTGTTAGTTAAGGGCCCAACTGTCATGGCTCAGCCTAAAAGGCTTATAAATAGTTGAGTATAGGGAGTATTTAGGGGGGAGAATAGAGAGAACAGAGGATATAGGTTATTTTTGAGAGGAGTTGCTCTTCAAGATTGGAAGAGTGATTATGAGATTCCAAGAAACCTTTTTGATTATATTCAGAGTTACACCTTGCTGTTGAAAATCTAATTTATTATCTATATTTTATGTTAGTTCCTTGGCATGTGAAGACTTCGTTTTCCTTCTGCATTAATTTTTATGTCGTTATCGTCCCTACTCACAGCTGTGAAAATATATGTTGTTATCTAAGATGTGTGGTTTAATTTTGATAAATTAATTGTGTTATATCTGATTTGATCTACCCTTATGTACACTCGAGTTTAACAGAGGAACGTCCACCTTGGTTTTTGGTATTTTATACCCTTTCTAATTGCGATAGGTGAAGGTGGTCAGTGATGCAAGCATACCTCCCACATTAACCCTTCTAGATGTTAAACATCCCTTAATTTGGTGCATCACCACTTCTAGTATAGGTTTCATTTCCTTGCAAATCTCTTTCCCTAATTCCATGAAATGTTAGCATATGACTAGTTAGCCAATTTTCCTACATTAGAAGTAGAGTTGTGTTTATTTTAGGAAGAGGAAGCCGACCTTCTCCAGAGGTTCACCTTGAGTTCAAGTCCCACATCTTGAGAGGTGATCCCATGTGTCCCAATCACACCGAATGTTCGTGATTCATTCCTAGGCCATTCAGGGGGTGTAGTGATTTGATGACAATAGTTTTTGGCACGCCCAGTGGGACAAGAGGCACATATTTCATAGGTGTGTTTATTGTGTTCATTTCATTTCATTAAGTTGTTGTGCTCTTAGTGAAAGTTTCAGCCTTAGGAGGTATACCCAAGCACAACTGACTCCATTGGTCTAATTACCCTACTCTCTGTGTTGCAGACTTTCATTTTATCCATTTTCCATCTAGTTTTCTTCCATATCTTTCCATTTTTCCATCTCATTCATGAAGTTGTGCAATCATGGCTTCATTTCCATAGTGGGACTCCCACTTGCAGTAATGGCAGTTCTTTCCATCTTCAGGCTATTACAATTCACCTCCAAACCAATTTCATGATGAATATCAGTTTGAGCATGCATGTTCACATAGATGCAGATCATTTTGGTTATCCACCAAACATGGGGGTTACTGAAGAACAATGGCATGCAGATTTTGGAATCTATTCCACACATGAAGAAGATCACTTATAGAAGAAGGTTCAAGAGTTGGCGCATAACATGATACAAATAAGGATCAATGAAATGACAAGGCAACCCAGATTGGCTTCAGAATTCCATACCTATGGACTGGTCATATACCATGTGAGCTTAGCCCTCAATAAAAGCTTCAATTCATAATCAAGACAATGAATCAAGTTGGAGAATGGATCAAGAAAAAGGACATTTATGAATGTAGTGTTAGTCAATCCTGTCAATGGGAGGCCCCTGCATTACCACCTTACAAACCTCTTCTCGTGTTTCCATCTATGCAGTTTCAACTTGAACCCCATAGTCCTAATCTTCTAGTTTCTACTCCTACTGACAATTACTTTCCTTACTTCCTATTCCTCCATTTCATCATGAATCTTCCATGCCTAATCCTTCTAAATTTCCCTCTTTTCTACAAGGGCCATCAAGACAAGATAATGAATCTCTTCCTCAAACAGTGGGGGAATCAGTTAAATCCCAACCCAACCCTCCTCTTGTGGTCCCAAATCCATTTTGGGAGTAGCATTGTCAAGAAATGAGAAAAAGGGAGGAGTATGTGGTTGAAGAGAATAGAAAAAGAGAGCATGTAGATAATCTGAGGAAATGGGCTACAAAACTTAACATCAAGCAAAATTTGTTCTTGACTAAACCTTCTACAGAAGTTGAGGCTCAAGAACAAGTGGAACAAACTAGTTTTGTACTAGAAACAAATCTAGAGTTGAATGAAGAGGACCAATAGTCTACTTATTCAGAATGTAGTATTCATATTGGCTCAGTCCCATCAAAGGAGTTTGAATCACCAAAGGTGGCAGAGTCTGTTGGAGAAGAGAATGTGGAAGTTGAAGAAGAAAGATTCTCAAGTGTACAAGTTGATTCTTATGAGTGTAATGATCCTACTTGTCAAGCACGTCAAGAAATTTCATCACTTTTGGAGCATTGTAGCGACTTTACAACATCATCATTGAATACAACAACTGATCATAGAGGGATTCTTTCCATGATGGACCAAGAGGTTTCAAGTATAGATTATACCATGCAGGAAGTTTCAGATTCTTCCCCCTCTTCATCTTTTCAAAAATATATTTTCTTAGATGAATTTGATCTTGCAAATTTTATGTTTGAAGATGAGGAAGGTCATGGGGAATCAACTACTAATTCAGGAAACACCATAAGGGAGGTTGAACCCTTTGCACATTCGTAGAACAAAGAAGAAGTAATTTTCTATCAGATTTGGGGGAGTATTTGGATGCAGAAGAGCCTATAGAAATACCCACTTCTAGAACACTAATAGTTTCAAATTATCTCCTTGAATGGGAAGACTTGGATCATCTACAATATTCATTGAATGAAGAAAGAGAGGGGCATGCGGGAGGAAATAAGTCAACTTTGAAGGTTTTGGGTGAAGATGATATTATTGAGAGTTTCTTACTCTCAATTGTGGGGCCAGATTTGTTTGATGAACAAGTGAAGGTGGAAGAAAACCAAGGAAGTTGTGCTTCCCTTAATTGTCCTGAAAAACAACAGGTGAAAGGATGTGATCTTGTAGGTTTCATGTGGGATGAAGAGGTTAGAGTTGCTGAACAACTTTTCCTACAGATGAAAGTGGAACTCCTATATGATCAGTATGCTTTAAACACTTGCATTGAATTTCCAATAACTTTATTTGAGGTTGTAAGTGGTCCAAAGTGGTTACATGTCATGGAGGAACTCCTTGTTGTCAAAGAAGGAAAAAGAAATAGAGAGAACATCATCTTCATACCATTCACACAGGTGAAAGATAAGCTATTTGTAAATGAGAAACAAGAGGGAAATCAGGTCGTGGATAACCATCTTTTTCGAGAATGTCTTCAGCAAGACTTTCTTGTTAAAATTGAAGTATAACAAGCATGAATATTCAATGGGTTAGACCATGTCGTATCAGGTACCTGGCTTCATTGAAGCCAGAAGAGAAGCCAGAACTAGTCACATTCATTTCAAAATGTGAGGATGAGTTTCAAAATTATGAGGATCAGTTGTAATGTCTTCTACAGGACAAATGCAAAGCAACTAAAAGAAGGAATTCTTTCTCTTTACAGTTGATGCCTTGAAAAGAACCAGGTGGAAAGTTGGGCCTATTTCAGTTTTTCACTCTCATTCTCAGTGTCCATTGTCACATCATCTTGCATGACAATCCATTGTGAGAAAGGAGAGCTATTTTGCACAACCAGTTGCAGGGTTTGTTTAGCTCACTTGTGCTCTCTGGTTAGTGTAGGGTAGTATAGGTTTGCTTTTAGCAGAATAAGTGCAATGCACACCCTGCATGTTCCACTTGGGGTATGTATGGTTTTCAGTTGTTTCAGTGTGTTTTGTTTTCCGTTGTCACTCTTGTGTTGTTTTGCATACTGTGCATCATTCGAGGGTGTCAAGGAAAAGGAAGGTTCAAAAGTTTCCATAAGAGTTTCATGATCTGCTTCATTCAAAGTTCCAGATGCCAAGTGTTCAACATATTCAGTATACCTCATGCTTAACATTCCAAAAAGAGGTCCAAGATCGGATTGCTCAAGGGAGTTTCAGGATGCATCAAAGAGGATCAAATTGGTTTTAGATTGAAAAATATCGACTCCATGCCCAATGGACGACTTAAGGCTACTGGAATCATGCTTAGTAGGCAAGCATCCCTAAGAGGTCGCCAAAAATGTTGTCAATTTTTTCCCCCTAGGAAAAAATGGACAATATGATAATACCCTGAGACCGAATATTCTTCCATAAATATTTCAGGGTTATCAAGATAACTTCAAGCTTTGAAAGCCTTGTATGTTATTCCAAAAAGTTTCGGGATGCTCTGGGATTGTTCCTTCTTTTTCATATCTTGGAGGTTCAAATTGGTGTCGAAATGAGAAAATTGCCTTTGGAAGGGCCCATACTTTCTCAACTCAAGAAAGACACAGTTAAAATTGGCATATGTTTTTTCAGGTGTCTTTTCATACCCTCATGTCCCATTTGTTCACAGAAAAGTTCAGAAGTTTAAGAAAGGACAACATAAGGCTTGAAAATTTGTCAACACCAATGGGCACGAGCTAAAAGTGGTCGAGCTGCTCGTTGAGTTAGTTGGCATGTGTTAGTGTAATTTTCATAGAGAGATCTCTACACCAAAACTCATTTTGGTGGTTGAATCTACATTCAGAAATCAGGAAATTGGGACAGTGAGCAATGAAGGTCGTGGAGTCATCACAGGACTAGAAGCTCGGGAACGAGGCATGCCGAGTTGAATCAAGCTTTCGGTGTTTAATTTTGGGGATTCTTTTCAGACAATTATGTTTCATAATTTTGGAGATTTTTGGGATTAAAAATGTTAAGCGAGTTGAAAATTCCGAAGCCCGAAACCCTGAAACTCTGAAATTCAAAAAAAAAAATTCAGAGAAAATTTTGGAAAAATTTTCGGAGAAATTTTTCAATATTTTTTTTTGAGAAAATTTCAGAATTTTTTTTTCGGATCTTTTCGGTTCGGAATTTTGGAACTTTTGACTTCAGAGATTTCTTTTGGAACTTTCCTTTGCAGAATTTTAGAGATTTTTCTTTCAGGTTTTTGAAGACTTTAGTTTCGGAATTTCTCCAACTTCAGCTTTTGAAACATAGAGCTTAATGTCTACTTCCACATCAAGGGGAAAAGAGAAGATGAAGTAGGCTGTTGAGATATACAATGAGTTATAGGGTGCGAGAACCACCATTTCTAAAGTGGACGAGGCATTTTATGAAGATAGTAACAACCTGAATTTGAACCCAAATCAAGTTGAGCAGCCATGAGAGGACAAATTTGAGCTCCGAATCAGTCAAAGTTGTAGGGTTGACTTGGTCAAACCTTTCACAACAAATTTGCTATTTTCATGGGAGCATGTTCCCTTAATATTAATGACATTTCTTTTTTTAGTTAAGTGTTAGTTAAGGGCCCAACTGTCATGGCTCAACCTAAAAGGCTTATAAATAGTTGAGTATAGGGAGTATTTAGGAGGAGAATAGAGAGAACAGAGGATATAGAGTTATTTTTGAGAGGAGTTGCTCTTCAAGTTGGAAGAGTGATTATGAGATTCCAAGAAACCTTTTGATTATATTCAGAGTTACACCTTGCTGTTGAAAATCTGATTTATTATGTTCAATGTTAATTAACATTTACTTTGTGAATTTACAATTCCTTAGTGATAGAGATTAACTTACCTTTATTTCAGGTTGTCTATTTCATGCTTTGAAGGAAGAACACTAGTGTGATTACCTTATCATCTAGTTGTGAGAAACTTCATTTTCCTTCTACATTGATTTTTTAGTGTGCATTATTATCCCTAATCACTTAAGTGGATGTTGTTACATGTGCATGTGTGATTTATCTTCTTGATAAATTAATCTGTGTATCAAATCAAATTCGATCTACCCTTATGTATGTTTAAGTTTAACAGAGGAATGTCATGCCTTGGTTTGTGGTATTTTTGTACCCTTTCTAGTTGCGAAAGGTGAAGGTGGTCAATGATGCAAAACCTACCTCCCACATTAACCCTTCCACATGTTAAACATCCCTTAATTCGGTGCATCACCACTTCTAGTATAGGTTTCATTTCCTTGCAAATCTCTTTCTCTAATCCCATGAAATGTTAGCATAGGACGAGTTAGCCATTTTTCTAGCACTAGAAGTAGAATTGTGTTTATTTTAGGAAGAGGAAGCTGGCCTTCTCTGGAGGTTCACCTCGAGTTCAAGTCCCACATCTTGAGAGGTGATCCCATGTGTCCCAATCACACAGACTGTTGTGATTCATTCCTAGGCCATTCAGGGGGTGCAGTGATTTGGTGACAACAACCTCAAATTTTAAATCTATGGTTTGATTCTGAGGGGATTTCTTTTAATGAATCTTCCTTTTGAATATCTAAGCCTACACATGAACTAAATAAACTCTTTTTAATATCTTATATTTAACTAAAGAGATAATAAAGGTATTATTAGGTCAACATTTCCCCCAAACTAAGTGATTATGAATGTTTCTCAGCTCTACTTACTTAAAAGAGCTCAAAAGGTCTACTTTCTGTCACATGTAAGTGCTTGAATCATTAAAGGAAGTAAGGAATCAACATTATTCGTGTACACTTAAAGAATAACTCTCAAAAGATCCTATCTCAATGAATATATATATTGATACATATTCCAAAAATGACGTTAAAAAGTGGTGAGGGTCAGTGTATCCTCCACTTTAGTTAATTATATCTAATCTAGGGTGGTATTCAAGATTGTCTCCTATAGGTAACATGATGAAATATGTTTCCAAAAACCATATTACTCTAAGTTAAAAAGTAAACATTTTAATTCTTTAGAAATGCAAGCATATAAAAGTACAATAACTACAATAAATCATTAACTAAACACATAATAGAGTTGAATGAATTTTAAGCCAAATTATCTATTTAAATAGTTCTACAATTCATTCAAATACAAAATACATTAAATGAAGCTAGCTATTGAAAATACTAGAAAAATTTTTCCTCCTCCTTGGGTGAGAGTGGCCCTTGCTGTCCCCCTTAGATTTAATGTGGAACTAATCAAAAATTCTGAACACAAGTATTCAACAACTACGATTCTATTAATTTGACGTGTCTTAAAAATAAAATATCTAATATCTATTGATAAATTGACAAGCTCCTTCAAATTTTATGATGAAGTTTTTATAGGTTACTTGGATTTTGAATAATTTAACCTCTCATGAATATAAAACTAACTTGTACATTCATTTTAACTTATTGAACACAAGTACTATTGAAAACTTGGACACAAATTCAAAATTTTCAATTGAAAAATGGATGCTAATATAAATATCCTATTACAAATCATATATGAATTTTTCAATTTGAAAGTTACACTAGCATTCTTATCTCAAAAGGTGGGAGAGTGCCTTCTTTTCTTCTTTATTGAATACCACTTCTACATGGCCAAACCACCATGTGTTTCATTAAAGAACTCTACTTCATGATATAAAAAATCCTTTTTAGTCTCCTAATATATAGGTAATTTTGACAACTGGGCACCAAAGTAGTGTATCCATTGCTTATGGATTGGAGTTTGGATCTTGGAATAAGAAGTGAAATTTCTTCAGAAGTCCTGTTTTTTTTCTGAGGAGTCATGTAATTTCTTTAGAGGTCCTACACTTTTTTCCGAGAGTCCCATGTTATCTTTGGAAGTCATGTGATTTTTTTCCTTTTAGTTTGGAGCTAAGCGATGAATTATATAGCTCATGATTCAATCAAAATCAAGGCTTTTGATCGAATTATTGCATCCTGCAATTCTTATTTCTCTATTTTTACATGAAAACATATATTCCAAAGAATAGTTAGGAGTTAGGATACAAATAATTCAAAATTATCTAAAGTTCAATTCATCATAAAAGTACCATAATTAATCTCTAAATAGATAAAATATTTCCAAACATGATTAAGTATGTTTCAAACTTACTAAAAATCGAGGAGTTAAACCTTATTAAAATGAGATTTCTCAAGTCTCATTAACATGGCCTGGTGGAACTGATGCCATTTTCCCTACACTCCCTCCTCTCTCTAACATTGTTTTGTATCTACTAAGGAAGGGGTGGTGGTACTAAATGAGCTATCTACCCAAGTTGTAGAGGAACACTATTAAATGTGTATGTCTCTACCCACCATACATAATGGTCTATAATTCCCAGTGTCCCCTCTGTAGTCACTATCGCATATCAAGTGGGATATTGTTCTACTAACCGCCTGATGAGTTGTTTTATTTCCTATTTCAACAACTCATCTCTTGTATTTTGTTTAATCCATGTGTACCCATGAACATTTATTTCCCAGTTAAACTGCTGAAAATTTCCACTATATCTTGAACTTATGGCACACATATTAGTTAATATAATCATTACTAAGTTTAATTTATTTTGTGGATTATGGGTATGCATTTATTCTTCTAGATGCAATGTGATGATAAATAGTTCTTTGAATAAATGTTAGCCTTGATTTCCAAAGAGTTTTTATGTGTATCCACCCAAAGAAACTCATTCACAGTGTAGAGGTCTTCCGCAACAACCGACATGCAACCAAAGGGACCCGTCAGCTGCCAAGAACCTATAGCCATAAGAGATCATACACATATGTAAAGCCATGATTCTGAGTAGCTTGAACAATGTGGACACTTCGCCTGAGTTTGCACGTGCTGATAGAGAAGTAGTTATGCAAATAAGAAGAAGATTCAATGCTATCACTTGATCATGTGTTGCAACTAAAATAAATAACTAGTTGATTGAATTTATAACTTAATAACTGGTTGTTCAATCGACTAGTTATTTAAGTTGAGTGATTATATTAAAACATCTCCTAAATAGTTCTGTTGCATGTAAATTTCTTGATTTCTTAGTTAGGATCTTTTATTGAATCCAACTATAACTCCTAGTATGAATCTATCTCTTCACACCAATGCTATAATGAAGGATATAAAAAGGAAAGACTAATTTTGTAATAGATATAAAGATGCAGAGGTAGATCAATCCACATATAGAGAATTTTTCTGTGTTCTTCCATTTGTAATCTTCACGACGATGAAATAAGAATATGATTTTAGTTAAATTGTTTTAGACACATGCCTTAAGAATGATTAGCACCCAAGGTAGGGCCCACTTGCGGTTTTCTAATCCTCCCCTTTTGTTTTTTGTTTTAATTCATTTCATGATTAGAATGGTAGCAATTTACTTCTTTATCTGTATTA
The DNA here is from genome assembly GCA_019776745.2 of Taxus chinensis. Classification (NCBI taxonomy): domain Eukaryota; kingdom Viridiplantae; phylum Streptophyta; class Pinopsida; order Cupressales; family Taxaceae; genus Taxus; species Taxus chinensis. Next base: position 589,047,478 of record CM034154.1, on the reverse strand, counting down.
TGTTTTTACATGCTTTGCTATAGCCGTAGTATTTATTTCCATTCGTATTTTAGTTCATTTCCAGTAATTTTATTTCCTAATTGTAGTGACAAAAATTTACATTTAGACTCCTTAAACATCTGTAACTGTGCATACAACACTGACAATATTGAAATTTTACGTCCCTAGGTCTGATAATTAAATGATTGTAGATTAATAAACAACATATTCATTATTGTAAGTTAATTTACACCACCATTTATGGCACCGTTGTCGGGGATACTGCCAAGTTATAAGGTTTTTGAAGAGGTTTTTCTTTCTTAGAGTAGTTTAGGTTTTAGGAAATTCACCTCCACCCCCAATTATTTTTCCGTTGATATAGTTGAGTAGTTGATGTATGCACCGCCCAAGGGATTCCCATGATAGATTCTTTACTAATCCACAGGTACCACATATCTCTTCGTATACCTCTGAGGATTATGAATAAGAAACCTTTATACTTAATTTTCTATTAAAAAACAATCCTCCAAGTGAAGGATTTTTAGCTGCTCCTGAGAAGCTAGAGATGATAGAAGAAGTAAATCAGAATTCTTAAAATAAGGAAACTACCTTTGAGTTCCCCATCAATGAAAAAAATGTAGCTTCTGGCATGAAGAATATTTCTCCCTCAAATTTTCCCAACTTTCATGGATCCATGTCAGAATACCCAGACACCTTTATGTTTGAGTTTGATGTTATATGCAGGAGTTATAATTATACTAATGATGCACATAGATTGAAGCTATTTCCTGCTACACTCAAGGATGCATCCTTGAGATGGTTTCATGGGATTGGGAAGAAATGTTGTAACCACGTGGACAAAAATTTAGGAGAAATTCCTTGATAAGTACTAGGAATATTGCAGACCAAACAACAGAGGAGGTGATGAGATCTACTGAATGACAAAAAAAGAGAATGAACCATTGGAATACTATTAAGAAAGGTTCCCGTTTTACATTTAGAATTCAAGGCATACTGAACTACCACCTGCATCTCTCAAATTAATATTTTTGAAGGGACTTAGTGATGAGGACATGGATGCTCTGGATCTGATAGGAACAAGAGATATTTCAAAAACTACTTTGGCATACATCTGTGACGCCTGCAAAAAGTACTCAAGAGCTACTATGAAGAGAGTAATAAATATAAGATCAAGAGGTGGATAAGCTACCAAAACAATTGGGGACATATCCAAGTTAGATATTGTCAACATGTTTAAAAACATGAAGTAGGACATTGCCAATGAAATGGATAATCAATTAGATTCTCTACACACAAAAAGAAAAAGGAAGATGCAGAAGCAACACTCACAGAGTAGTGCCATGCATGTAGAAGGAAAAAATATGACTGTAGATGCAAATAATTGGCCAAAATTTCTCAAGAAAGGGAGGCTTTACCTGATTTCAAGATGTTGGAGATGGAGGATGGCCAAGTTTTATATGTTGCTAAAAAAAAAAATGGCCACCGAGGCAAGGAGGTATGACACAAGATCTTATGCATTAATTTCAAAATTGGTCTAATAATTCATATATGTAGCCCCCTCCTTGCGCTAACCCTAAAGGTTGGTGATGAGTACATTATTTGGCTTATTTATATCATTCATATGATTGATAAATTTTCATTTAAACATGATTTGATAATGTATGGGGATGATTTGTATAGGTATATCTTAGTGAGTTTAATGCATTTTCCTTGATTTTGCTCATGCAACCTGATTAATTATATAATTTTGTACTAATTGCCTTCATGAGAGAAATGTGTTGATGTGTGCAAGAAATTAATGAACTTTTATTGCCAATGCAATTAAGGAGACTGAGTTTGGAGTTGAAGTGCGGAAGTGGAAGAATTTTTCCATCTATCGACCTATAAGTATAGGTCTTGTTTTTGTTAGGTTGTGGAGATAGATTGCTTCACAGTTAGCATGTAATGGAAAGTGACTGGTAATATAGAAACTGTCACTGGTTAGACATGACAAAAATTGGTCAGAGCAAGTGGGAATTGCAACCCGTCACTGGTCAGACAGGACATACATCAGTCAGAGCAAGTGGGAACCAGCCGTGGTTAAGGCTAACCAGCGCCGATTACCTGTGCGATGATGTTTTAATTAACTCTTGGGAATTAAATCTATATTTAGCATTGAAGTAGATTTATTGGATGTAATTGCATGGATAAGGTGCCCTAAGTTTATATACACTTATATAATCATGAAAGCTAGGGTTTAGAAGTGATAATAAAAAAAAGAGAAGGATCGAATTAAATCCTTGATCCTTTAAGAATGAGAGGATGAAGACGAAGAAGAAGAAGAGGAAAAAGGAACAGGTTAAATGAAGCATGGAGAGGAGATGGATAGAAGGAAATGATAGGATACTGTATTTCCTTTGTATATTTATTGTCTCATTGTAATGGCTTGCATAGTATGCAAAGCACATAGCGTTTCTTCTTGTAGATCCACATGTTGGTGAGGTCTTGTATTATAGATCTATGTAGATCTAGTCTTGTATTATAGATCCATGAGATCATATTGTATTGTTGATACATGTAGATCTAGATATTGTAGAGGATGGTCATCTTCATGTTTACACATGTTATGCAGTGATGGAGAGAAAGACTTACTTCTTGGTGCACAGTCTTAGTTGCACATCTGGTAGACCCATGTGAGAGGTCTTGTTTACAGATCCATAGATAACTTGGTCACAGTTCAGAGATGCAGTAGTTCGTGGTTATGTGAGATCTTCTGGTGGATTTTGAGGCACAGTTGAGTGCACTCAGGCAGGTCCGGTTGGAGATCTAGGAGGAGGAGATACTCTTGTAGAGATACATGTACTCTTGTGCAGAAGAGTTAGTTTGTAATCTCTTGTTATATTATATATACGAGATCTCTATCTTTTGTGGACGTAGCCCACATTAGGTGAACCACAGTACATGCTTGTTATGTGTGTGTAATTTTGTGTGATTTGGATTATTCTAGTTTATACTTCCACTGCTGTAGATTTTGTGGGTAAATTGTTTAGATCCCGTGTGCATGATTTTGTTTGTTATTAAATCACAACACTATTCTGTTGTCCCTAAAATCCCAACAACTGGTATCAGAGCAGACATTTTTTTTCTTGATGAGAAGATCATAGGAAGATATTTAATCTCACGTGGGAGTTGGAAGAGTAAGGTTGCTAGAGAACACAATGACTGGTGTCAGTTAAGTGGCAAGTGGCATCGACAGGGTAACCGTAGTTGGTTACAGGGTGACTGTGGTCGGTTACTGAGCAGCCTGGTTTTAAACAGAAAATCATAGATCTAAAGAAATAGAAATATGCATGGAATGTATCTTGTTTGATGAGGTGTCCCTAGTTCTTGGAGGCACAAACATGTTGGTCAGATTGCAGATCTGGTTATTGAGGTATGGTTTTATCTCGGTATTGTAATGCTTATATTATTTTGGTTGCACATGCATGTTTGGGACTGAAGATCTAGATCTGAGAATGAAATAGAGGAGCAGTTATGCATCCTTTGGTGCAGTTAGATGCACGGGCTTGGTAGAGAGGCAATAGCATAGAATTAAGACGGGGCTTCCATCAGAGAAGCATGTACTTCAGTTAAAGATGCGGTTGAGTATCTTGGTGCTGGTAAGGTGATGTATTTCATCTTGATGCAATTTATTGCATGGATTTGTTGTATTTTTTTGTATGAGATTTGGATGCTTCTTGAAATGAATGGATCAGCTCAACTATCGGCTTCGGTTGACGTAGGCACCTGGTGTGGTGTGCTATGCCAAATTGTTTGGCGTTGGGTTCGTTCCAGCAGTATTGACATTGATCTGAGAACTGAGGTCGATCACAAAGGAACCGATACTGGTTGGCTAACCATGGTTGGTTAGGAGATGACCATGGTTGGTCTTTGTGGTAACTTATCTGTACAAGGTTTATTGAAGAAAGAGAGGGCAGTTGGTTCAGTGTCCTGTTTTGGAGGATCTAGTTTCTGACACAGTGTGTACAAGCATAAACAATATTGATCACTTCAATGTTTGGATCAGAAAGAGGATGGAGTTGGCTCAGTTAGTCCATTGAGAATTTGAGTCAGGTATCTCTATATGGTTCATGTTTTATTCCTTTTGTTTGCAGCAACTGATATTATGTTTGGATTGTGTGCACAAATTTACACCATGGTTTCTTGGTGTTGCTTGAATTTTATTTCCCGGTTGTGTGGAATCTTGAGGACAAGGATATCTAGTCTTAAGGATGAGATCCTCAATGAACAGTCATGGTTAGACACAGTTGCAAGTAACAAAATATTTTGTGTACAGAGGATGAAAAGAAGTTGATTCACCTACTTCACAAGAAGTCCAAATTTCTGTGATGTAGAAGTATTCTTTGATAAGAAGGGAATCATTCTATATTCTCTTTTCATCTGGTTTTATTTCTCACTGACATATTAGATTTTAAGCTTGGTGTTAGAGGCAGTGCAGGGGATTTCATGTTCAATGGGAGCAAGCCATGGTTGTTGGCATTGTAGGATTGGATACATGATGCACATGCAGAGTGAGAGGAGATTTCTACTATTGAGAGTGGCAGAGGCACTAGTTGGTTTTGGAGGACAGTCACGGATTTGTAGGTATATTGAGTTTATTGCTTTGTGATGTCACTTCTGGTTTATTTTGTGGTGCCTGGATATCCTGATGGGATTACAGTTGATGGTTAGATTCAGTTGGGTGAAGATGATAATGCAATTTTTTCAGAGTTTTAAGGATTTAAAGAGAAAATTTACTAGTTATAGAGACCGGTGTCAGTTAGGATTAACCGTGGTTAGTCAGGAAGTGATCGGGGTCGGTTAGGGGAACCATGGTCAGTTTGGTCACATGTTTGATAGCAGTGGTTATTTACCATTTTAAGATGGTACCCTTGTCTTGCTTTCATCTTGGTTTGTCTGTACAGAGTATGTTGATGAAATGTTTGCTGGTATTTGCACTTGGTATTAGTGGAATGGTTTAACATGGATGTTTGTTATTGACATTAATGAGCACAGGATTCATATTCGGCTTTGGAGTTAGCTGGTGGTAGACTTGGAGCTTCTGGAGAGCTGGTGATATGGATGGATGTACATGATGAGTTTGTACATGTTGGATAGATTCAATTTTGTGAGTCTATGATGATGCAGATGTTTGATTTGCACATGGATGCTTTGAGCATGAGTAGGGGATGTTTGTATTTCCTCTTGGTTACTATGTTACTCCTTGAGAGATGTTATCTACAAATGATTGTCTTAGACATGCTAGTTGTTTATGCAGGGTTGGATTTACAGATTGCAGTGTTTGGATTCTTTGAGTTATGTAGATTTGTGGATTGATCACCCACTTTTGTAGGTAGAACTCATTTGGGTTGTCTTTACCCAGGATCTTGTTTTGCTTTCACATATTCCAGTTTGACTTGTCTTGGTCAGTTATATTGGTGGTTACATGGAGACATGGATAGATGGATGAAGAACATGGTTGGTTTTACAGGTATGGCTACAGATGCAATTAAAGCTCAAAACTTCAGTTTGAGTAGGATATCTTGTAGGTGTGTTAGTCATGTTGGCTTGGCTGCATGAGAGGCTTGGTGTTATGATTCAATGAGAGCTTGATGTATAGATAGCTTGGCTGTCACTAATCAGTTGTAGCTTCGTGTAGGTTTGGTAAGTCATGGTTTCATCTTCTTGGTTTGAGAAGATGGTTTGATCTTCCTGGTTTTATTTTTCTTTGAGAGAATAGTTAAAGGAAAGAATAGATGGTTTTCATGGTGTGTTGAGGAAAATGATGTATAGGTACAGGTACAAAGGTTCAACAATTTATCTCCAAGTGGGAGATTGTTAGGTTGTGGAGCTAGATTGCTTCACAGTTAGCATGCAATGGAAAGTGACTGGTAATACAACAACTGTCACTAGTTAGACAGTACAGACATCGGTCAAAGTAAGTGGGAATTGTAACCCGTCATCGGTCAGAGCAAGTGGGAACTGTACGTACCCAAAGTTGTAGGTTACTGTATCGCTAAAACGATGTTACACATGCCCCAATGATGATATAGGTCACCTCGCAAGGTGTTCGGATCCAGAGAAGCTCACGAAGTATATGTTAGCATCCCAAATACCTTATCCTTGTTCCTTGTGCTTTGTTTTATTCCTCTACCTTCCTTTTCTAAGCGTTTTGACCTTTAGTGACGAAACCACCACCTTGTCAGGGCGGCGGTCCTGTAACCGCCGCCCTAATCAGGGTGGTGTTCCTGTAACTACCGCCCTGCTCAGGGTGACGGTCCTTCACTCATTTTCCAGCACGTTCTTGTGATCACAACGTGCATAATTTTTAACTTTTACCAGCTTTTCTCCACCGCCTTGGCTCGTATTAATGTTTTATGTCCCTTGGAATAGTGTTTCTCCATTGTTTAATGGTAAAAGAGTTCTAATAGGAATTACCTTTGGGTGAATGTGAAATCTATAAATAGCCAGCTTGTTTTCAAGCAAATGGCCCCTCAACTTCTCATTTTCCATTGTTTGAGTCTGTCAATTTCTTGTTTAGAAGCTGCATTTTTGTTTTCATGTTTGCATCCATGCTAGTTTTCCTTGCTGTTGGAAGCCATTCAATCTTCTTGCTTCAGTCTTGTTCATTACTGTCCATACAAATTAGTTTAGAGCAGAATAGTGTCAGTTATAGATTGAATTCATTAGAATTACAGGTTGTGTTCTTCACAGAAGGTGGATTCTAGAATCCCTCGGTACACTTGTGTTGTATTCTTGCAATAAGTCCTGCTAGGAATTGCATATGCCAAGCTCTGTCACTTGCGCTATCCCTCTCCTACTCACATTTTATTTGGTCTATATCCAAGGCTGCCATTGTTCAAATACCTTCTTCTGTTGATGCTAACATATACACGCTCTTTTGGATTCACGTGAACATGAAAGAACGAGGAGATCATTCTGAGGGGACAAAGTCATACACTACTAGATTCGCCACTGTTATGCAAATTCCAGGTTTTATCTGTCAAAGTTCTAGTTAAAACATATCAAATAGAGTAGTGAAATATTTCATTTCAGTTAAGTTTCATTTTCGATATTGCCAGGGAAGCTGTGGGGATTGATAGTTTCTGAGAAACTATGATTCATTCCTCACTTCTGAGGCAGGATCATGGGAATCTTTCAATTAAGTTAATCAGCTATCTAGTTATTTAGGATAAAATTCACAACTGCATAGGCAAGTAGCTACACCGGGCTACCTTGCTTGTTTTAATTTTGTTATTAGATTAGTTGTCATTTTCTGAATATATTAGATTAGTTTCTCTTTCAATTCTATTAAAAATATTAAAAATACAAAAATAGAGGCATATATATATGTTGTAGATATATCTTGCATAGTTAATTTCATTTCATTTAGGTTTATATTGACCTTGTATGACAATCAAAAGACCTAGGGAGCCCAGGGAATATGTTTTTGAGCCAATCATACCTCAACCAAATACTGTTGCAGCAATAACCGATATAGACCAAAATTTCAGAATTCAGTTCTTTTGAACAACAACAGACCTACAAGAAATCAGCTCACAGTTAAGGGGATTAAACGTAGAAGACGACAAAGCACATACGTTCTGGTCAAATCAACCAAATTATAGATTGCCTTGATAGATATCCGTATGACTGTAGAAGGACCTGAAAGAGGGAAAACATTCAGTTGTGATCCACTAGTCCCACAACCAGATGCAGGAGACCTCCTCGTTGATATAGACACTAGATTACGTATCCAAGTTTCTAGAACATGTGTTAGGTACTCTGAGAAAATCGTGCAACTTTTAGTTCTAAACGTAGAGGCCAAAAAGGCATACGATTACTGGATACTCGGGATCAGAAGAAGGGATTGATTCTTAACATGACCATAGGAGGTCCACAACAGCCACAAAACTTACGGTTGTGATCCACAGGTCCCACAACCCAATGGGCCTACAAATCAACCCAACATTGACGCTAGTTTGTGAACATTAGTATTTAGGTCCTCTCCACTCCCACCAGACATTATAACACAACTATCATTATTAAACGTAGCAGCTAATCAAGCTAAATATTTCTGGACTAGACCAGAGAATCGTCCATAAAACACCAAAAGATCCACTACATATTTAGCCATTCCATTTTCATGACCTTGTCGGGAGACATATACGAAGGACCCATAGGTTATCTTCCATGAATTCCACAACCCATAGATCGGATCATGGCAGAACTCAATATTGATTGGAGCCTTCGAGCAGCTATCCTCGCCGAACGATCTATCACACCGGTTCAAGTTAGAAGGGCCTTCTTTGCCTTAGATTCGCAGATCCTGCTATTGCGTGTTGAAGACATAAGATTACCTAACTAGCTTATCTACATCCCGCGTGTATTCCATCTCCACCAGTTGTCTCAGCATGACCTCAGGAGGTCGGGTGCGAGGAAGAGTTACTTGTAGATTCTCATGCTCGCATGTCACTTTTCCATCGTACAAAATTGGTGAACCCAACATGAAACAAACTAATTTTCCTCTTTCTATTCTTTCATCCACCTTCTCTCTTTCCCATTATTCTACGGGTATTCATGTACCCCCCGAATATGTCGAGATATGATGCATATGGCAGACCTCTCCTAGGTCTTGAAGCATACTACGATCAACTAAATAGACAACCATCACCCTCGCTCTCAGCATGGGGTGACAACTATTCAACTAACTGATTTTCAACAAAAACTCCACCTCAAAGGACTAGATATAGTTCTTCTTTCCAAATAGAGGAGTTGGATCAGCTCACTCAAACGAGCCTTCAAGCTCAAACAATATGAGCTCACTGGAGAATCTGGTTCATCTCCTCAGGTGTTGTTTAGACCACAAATTAGTAGATAGTCAAATCCATATCTGTTGTTAGATGATGAATACTTAGCACATTATGCTAGGAGTGAACAACACTCTCAAAATATGTACCCGTCTATAGGAGGTTTGCAAACACAACCTGAGGTCTCAATCCAAGAAAACACCCCCATCCCTCCACCTATAGGAAATGCCCTCGGTGAAACTTGGTAGGGCACCGATCAATTCATAGCTGGGTACCATATGCCTATACAATCTCAAGGTATACAACAAACACCACTAAGGAAAAATACCGTGTCTTCACCAAACGAGGTCATCTCAGCCTTAGTTGAGAAAGTTAGAGGGTTGGAACTTGCTCAAGCAAGTCAAAATTTACAATTCATGCAGGCAGGAACTTCCAATCCTCCACATCATCCTAGCCAAGTAGACCTCCTCACAGGAATAGGCATGTTGGGCATGCCTCCTCAATATTCACAACAAACACCAACTAGAACCACGTTTTCTAACACTGCTCCAGTGGAAAATATGATACCTCCTGGTTTAGTACAAAACAATCCATTCCTGAGCAATGCTCCTCCATACTTAAACATGTATTCCAAATCACCACAAGGAGATATGTTCTCTTCTCCTGGCATGTTCGCTCAACCACAGGGATTTCCTTATGCCCCTGCAAATACATACGCTATGCCATATCAACAACCCATTCCACCTCCACCCCCTCAGCAAACACCATCAATGGTCAAAACCTATGCAATAGGAACTTATTCAGAATATTTGAAAGAACCTTTGGACTTCACTATACGAAGTGTCATGCTTCCAAGACCTCTCCCCAATCTACCCAAGTACAAAGGAGAGGGAGACCCAAATGCACATATTAAGGCCTACGCCACAACCATTCGAGAACTGCTCCCTTGGGATGGAGTTGTTTCTAAACTATTCCCCAAAACTTTAGAGGGTATCACCCTCGATTGGTATTACAGAATACCTGAAGCCTCAATACATTCATTTAAACAACTCGTTTCAGAGTTTATCAAGGCGTTCGACATGAACAAATTGTTGAGAACAGGAATCAGGGAATTCTTGCATATTAAACAAGAACACAATGAATCTGTTGCTCATTTCATCCAAAGATGGCGTACAGTCCTCTATTCTTACAGCAAGCGCTCCAAACATGGATCAGATGGAACTATGTGATTTATTCCTTCATTCTCTCAGCAGAGAGATAAAGGAAGAAGTCCAGAAGTTCCCACTAAGAACTTATGATGAAGTGCTCGAGAGCGCTCTCTGAATAGATCAAGCTACAATAGATAGCGGTCGCAAGACATATGGAACAAATGGAAGGTTAATCATCCCCAACCAAAACACTACGACTTATCCTACCACCACAAATGCCAATCAAGGACCTAAAATCCTTAACAAAAACCGTGAAGTGACAACAGATGGAGTAACTGACCAAAATAAAAAAGCAAACGTTGTAAATGTTCCACCACTAGTTAACAACCAACGAAACAACAATTTCACCCCAACAATCAACGCGGTGGATTTTAATCGTCCCCAACGAAAACAATAACAACAACAACAGTAAGACATATCCAGACACAGGGTCCAAGTCAAAACTCAACTGGATATCAAAACCAAAGACAAACAAATGTAAAACTTTAATCCTAATAATCAAGAATTTAATCAGAGTTTTGGACCACAACACGTGCCAAACCAACAACCTAGGAATTATAATCCTAACTCATATTGTGGTTTCCACAAAATTCGAGGCCATGACACTAGGACTTTCCGCGATTACAATAAGTTCATGCAACGTTTGCAAAAAGAACAAAGACAACTCTTCATAGATATGTTCTTAACAGATTCTATGACACCTACGCCAATACTTTCACAGGGGCAGTCTCCCCTCAAAACGCACCTCTTAAGATCTTCAATGATCCACTTCCAAATCACAATAGCAATAATAAATTAAATCCAAATGGGATGAACAAAGGTGTAATGATAGGAAATAATGATCATGAAGCCTCAACTTCACTAAATCCACCTGTCGCACCACAATTAGGAAATCAGCCATGAACCAAGATAGTTGGTCTAGTGGAATTAGATACTGAGCTGCATGTAGAAGCCATAACAAGAACACAAGAATATTCTTCTCAACCAAATCCAATCTATCCACTAGAACTAGATAACATTCAACAAACACTGGTAAAACCCGTGGGTGCTTATGATTTAATTAATGACTTAACAAAGACCTTCTCTCACATCTCCTTTTTGGACTTGTTGAAAAATTCTCCTGCCCATAGGGCTGCTCTTTTAGAAGCACTAGGTCTGGGTCATTTAATTAACATCACTCCACCTCCCGAAACACAAGTAAACCATATAGACTTCGATATCCACCCTCCAGGGCAGCCAGATAGGGATACTGAGTTTATATTCGACATAAACAAAATGCCAACAGATGCTGAAATTACACATAGAGGTGATCCAACCTTGCATTTACAGGTGTGGGTTTATAATAATTACGTTAAACGTGCAATGGTGGATGATGAGGCAATAATTAATATTGTCCCTTTATCTTTCCTTCAAAAGCTGGGATATGGAGAAACAAACTGTTCCACAACAAGAAATACGCTAAGAGGTTATGATAGCCTTAAAGCTACTTCAATTGGGACTATAATATTACCAGTCACCTTAGGACCCAAGAAAATCCTCATCGATTTTTATATCATAGATCAGGAAACCAACTATAATATGATCCTCGGTCAACCATAGATACATCGCATGAAAGCAATTCCCTCTACGTTATTCCAAGAAGTAATATTCTTACACCTAGGAAAGATATTTGTAGCAAAAGGTGACCCAAAAACATTCAACATACACCTAGCAGACCTAAAGAAAATACCAAACGTTCACTCTGAGTTTTAACTCCCAACAAACCAACTTAACAAACCAATCGACTCAAAACTAGAAAAAAATTAATACCTACAACAGAACTAGAAATTACGAACCTAGTCAAGGGCATCCCAGCCCTCAAAGATGAAGCTAACATTGTAGAAATAGTATCATTAGGAACCACTACAAAAATTGTCGAGTTACTGGAACAATATCTACCAATTTTCCTACCATTCAATTCCACAGGTATGGGATGTACCCTAGGAGTTGGTTCTCTTCCAGCAAAGGAACTTTGCATGGTAGAAGTAACCGAAACAGAAGAAATGGACGTGAAGAATGTCCCAGCATCCATCTTTCATAGTAAATATTAGACTCTCCATTTCGATGGAGCTAGATGTCGCTATGGAGTCGAGGCAGGTGTAATATTTACTTCTCATGAGGGAAAGATCCTACCTTTTTCTTTTAAGTTGAACTTTGAATGTACAAAAAACGGCGCTGAGTATGAAGCCCTCCTCCTTGGCCTCATCATAGCCAAAAGGATTGGTGTTAATGACATCAGAGTGTTAGGAGACTCACAATTAGTTGCAAACAAAGTCTCTGAAGTATATGAGACTAGAGCCAAGCACTTATAACTCTATAAAATAGCGGTATTAGATCTAAGCAAAAGATTTGACTTCATATCCATTGAAGCAATCCCTTGAGAACAGAACCTTCTCGTAGATTCAATAGCAACCTCACCTTTTCATTTCACCCCAAGTAATGATTTAGAAGATACAAGTTTCAAGGTATCACTTCGTACCGAACCATTGGTGAAGAAAATGTCAACAAACCCTCTTCCAACACATACAACTGAGAATGAATCTCCTATCTTACATCATATTGATAGTGATAAAGTCACTCTCGAATATCTAAATGCCTATGTAGAGATACACCTTGCTCACCCTATATTTGATCTTTCCCTAATACCACATTCCTCTTCCTACTTTGGAAATCCCACGGTAGAGTCTCCTCCACAGAAGGATCTCGATATATATGAGATAGAAAATGGGGAAAGCTTGGAAGTACCTCCAGCCCCACTTGAATTTGAAGAAGGTAACACTTCTTTGATAAAAGAAACCATTGACATAAACATTGGAACATAGGAAGAACCAAGAATTTTGAAGTTAGGATCCTCGCTAACTCCAGAAGAAATAGAAATACACACCCAAATCCTCAAAGAACATCAAAAGGATTTTACATTTAATTATAAAGAAATGACAGGTATCGCACCACAAGTTGCAGTACATAATCTTGTCACTAAACCAGATGTAAAGCCAATTAAATAGAAGTCAAGACCAATGAAACCAAAAGTAGCTCTCATGGTAAAAGAAGAAGTGATAAAACTTCTCCAAGTAGGATTCATCAAACCAGTCGATTATTCATAATGGGTATCTAATATCGTCCCCGTTCTAAAAAATAATGGGAAGATATGCATTTGGATATATTTTCAGGATATTAACAAAGCTTGTCCCAAGGATGATTTCCCATTACCATCCATTGACGTCATCATTGACGCAACAACTGGATTTGAGCTTTTGTCTCTCATGGATGGGTTCTCTAGGGATATAATCAAATCAAAATATTTGAACAAGACCAAGCCAAAACCACATTTATAACTCCCTGGGGAACTTATTGTTATGTTGTCATACCATTTGGTCTTAAGAACACTCGGTGCTACGTATCAGCGGGAAATGACTTATATATTCCACAATCTCATCCATAAAATTGTGGAGTCATATGTGGATGACTTGTTGACAAAGGCCAAGAAACGGTGTGATCACCCAGAAGTACTCCGCATCATCCTCTCATGATTAATTGAATATGGAGTCACATTAAACCCAGAGAAGTGTGTGTTCAGTGTAACAGTCTGAGGAAAAATTCTAGGATACATTATATCTTCACGAGGGATTGATGTTGATCTGGCCAAAATACGGACTTTTCTCGAAATGATCCCACCTTTGGACGATTCTGAAATCAGGTCATTTCTTGGGAAACTCGGTGTAATCCAAAGATTCATCCCATATTTAAGCTTTGCCATTCATCCAATCAACAATCTACTCAAGAAAGATTATAGTATCGACTGGACTGAAGACTGCAATGAGGATTTCAAAGTAGTTAAGCAGTTTCTTGTTATCACCACCCACGCTAATGCCTCCTAAGCCAGACCACCCTTTAATTATATACTCTCAAGCTACTCATGTCTTGCTAGCCTACATGCTGGCTCAAGAAGATGATGATAAATGAGAATGTGTGATCTATTTCATTAGCTGAACATTACTCGATTATGAAACGTGTTATACACAGGCAGAAAGAGAATGCCTTGCCATAGTCTTCGCCATAAAACATTTAAGTCATTACATGTTAAATCAAGAAACAAGGGTCATTGTGAAGACAGACCATTTACGGACATTCCTCACACAAGGGTCCTTGTCTAAGAAGGCTGGACATTTCATAACCCTAATGGGAGAATTTGAGTTAACATTTGTAAACCAAAAATCCATCAAAGGAAAAATCATTGCAGACTGGTTGACTGACAATCCACTAGATGGAGGTGAGCTGGTAGATCTAGACTTTCCTGATGAATGTATATTATTTTTCAAAACCAGACCCCCCATCTCTTCATGTACCTAGTATACTGATATTATCAATCTTATCATGGACCACACGTATCTAGAAGGTGCCACGCCAGAAAAAAGAAGGTGGCTATGCATTATTGCTGCTAAATATGTTGTTTTAGACCAAGTTCTCTATCGTAGAGCCTTTGACGACATGCTTCTAAGATGCGTCAACATAGAAGAATCCAAGAATATTCTTTATGAATCCCATAGTGGGATATGTGGGGGCCACTTTGGTGGTCATGCCATTACTCAAAAAATGCATTACATGGGCTATTTTTTGGCCCACTCTCGAACATGATGTAGTGGAATTTATACTTAAATGCCACAAATGTCAAGAATTATCTCACGAGATTCACATGCTAGCATAATCCCTACAACCAATAGTGACTCCATGACCCTTCTCAACTTGGGGTCTGGACTTAATAGGGAAATTATCTCCCTCATTCACCGATGGCCATAATTTTATAATCACAGCCATGGAATATTTTACCAAATGGGTGGAGGCCATGCCCCTCACCACCATACCAGGTTTGGTGATTTCCAAATTCATTTTGAATCAAATTATCTGTAGGTATGGTGTCCCATAGATCATTATCTCATATAATGGCATGTCCTTTAAAAATGACGAGGTTTGTGAGTTATGTAACAAGTTCAAGATAAACCATCACACAGCCTCCCTTTACTACCATCAAGCTAATGGGCAGGCCGAAGCGAAAAACAAAATGTTGAAAGCTATTCTCTTCAAAATGGTAAAAGAAAACAAATGAGATTGGAATTTAAAATTATATCCAGCCTTGTGGGCCCACCGAACCTCAATAAGAACACCAATAGGAGTAACTCCTTTCTCACTGGTATTCGGGGCAGAAGCAGTTCTCCCACTTGAGGTTGAAATACCCAGTCTCTGCATCTCCCTACAAGGGATTCTAGATGAAAAAGCTTATAGAGAGGCACACCTCTCCCAACTAGAAAGCCTAGACAAGGCCAGGTTAAACGCTAAACAATGACATATAGCCTATGCTGATCAGATGTGCTGATAGTATAACAAAAGGTCTATGACCGAGAAATATATGAAGGAGATCTAGCTTTAAGGCTAGACAACCAGATCGATAAGAAAACCGGTGAAGGAATAAAGTTCCGGCCCAAATGGTTGGGCCCATATCGAGTCATGAAAGACTATGGTAATGGTGTGTATCTCTTGTGCACACTGGAGTGTGAGGAATTCAGTGAATCAATCAATTCCTTGCACCTTAAACGATTTTACGCATGAAGCATAGGCACTATTTGTATAATTATATCTACATTACATATTCATTTAGATAGGCTCATTTTTTTCACTCGCTTCATAAAATTTGGTGATCAAGGGACTTATTCTTAAGCAATTCATTACAAACTTCTGATAGTATTGGCAGGAGCTTTCAAATCATACTTCTTCATTTTCATAACATCATTAGTTGTTTCAGAATCATTTCATCAATTAAAGCTAGATATGAAAAAGTCTTAATGGTAGCCATACCAAGGCCTGCATGCTGGTTCTCACTTTTGGTTTCTTCCTAGGATAGGTGTCTTGCCTATGGTCTATTCTAGAAGCTTCATGGTGTCACATCTATCCCGTATATATATCTCTTTGGAAATAAGAACATACTGAAATTTTGCTCAAGTAAGTAAGTCAAATATAGATCAAACAGAAAATTTTACTTTTACACATTTCCTTGCCCTACCAACCTTCGGTGTTGAGCTTGCATCTCTTACTAGTGACATAGGGTTGGGAAAGGATGAGAATGCCTTTACTCACCTTCACATTGTCCATGGTGATAAGCCCATGCTTCCTACTATTAGCATGGGGCAAGGTGTAGGGGTTTCGCTCGACAGTAAATTTTGAAAGTCATAAGAAAATAGTTCAAACAAACCTTTTGAATCTTGAGTCAAAACAAATGAATTAGATGTCCAAAATTGCAAGAGAGTTCAAAACCTTGAAAACCAGATTTTGTCAACCAAGTGGCCATCTATGGATCTAAGTCTGGATAAACTGCAAAGCAAGTTGCATTCTAAAACTATGGAGTCACTTGAGTAAGATACGTTTGTAGCGTCCTAATTTGGTTCCACTAGCTCTTTGTCTATCTACCATCATTACCATTTCAACACACCTCATATCTTGTGCCCTTTCTAGCTCTCGGTGGTGAGCCCTTACATCTTACTAGTTGCATGGAGTTAGGAGTGGGGCGAGTTTATCTGCTCATCATACTATCTCATCATCACATTTTTTCAAAACAATATGAAGTATCGGAAAATGGCTTATTGAAACTAAAGTTCAAGATCACATAGTGTCCACATCATCATACACCAGCATCACGAAATACAAAAATAAAACATTTGTGATATTTGTTCTCCATTGCATACATTTTGAAAAGCATATAAAAACAAATTTTTTACAAACATCTAGTGTACACGAGAAAATGAATCACACAATTCAAGATACCAAGAATCTAAAGATATATATATATATATATATATATATATATATATATATATAAAATCAGGTTTCATGTACAATGCCATCATGCACTAGGCATGGTCAAAACACTCAATGAGCCTGGAAAATACAAAATAGTCGTATAAACAATATAGCAAGAGTCACTACAAAAGGAGCCAAGTGGCCTCTCAACCCTTATGGGATCCCTTAGAAGGTGCACAATCACGTGTAGGACTCTGGCTACATCGGCGCTCTTAGTGCACTTAGGGCTCACGGTCCCGAATGGTAGCTGTAGTCTCGCTATGAGAGCGGCTCCTCCTCATCAGGTGCTATACAGTCCTATACCCGGCTAACTTGGTACGGAGAGAGGTCACCATCTTGGCCACATGCCAAACAGGGGTAAAAATGTTGGTATGCCTACTAGCTGCTGAAGGCTCCTCTGCATCCATGGATAGCTCAGCACGAGTCTTCTCCATAGGGAGCATCAGGGTGTCAGTGCATACCTGGCGAATCAAGCCTCACCACTCATCAGTAGTCTCTACAAGAAAAGGAGAAAAAAAGTTAGAAAACAATCAAAAGGTGAAACCAAGGATGAACAAAAAGAGAGATAGCAACTAAGGCAACCCTAGCTAAAAAGCAAAAATCAAAAGAGGAGTGATAACTCACTTAGATCTCCGGGTCTCCAAGAAGGATCTCTGGGATCTGCACCTGCCACGGATACCACCACTGACTGATGTCCCCCTCTTACGTCTGGGACAACATGGCATCCTACCACGGACTGATCCTCTCCACCTAGGTCCTGAGAAGGCAACTCCTCTGAGACTAGAGTCACCCTCTCCGTGCTTTGTTCTGCCCTCTCAGCCTGTAAAATCTCCTGAGTGTCATGCCACTCAGGATCGCTATCCTCTCCCCACCCGACTCGCTGACCTCCATGTCCTTGGTCTCCTCCTTGGTCTGTCCCCCTATGAACTCCTCAGACTCAGAGTCTATATCGATGGAGTCATCACTGCTATGGGCAGGAATGACAACAATCTGAAGTAAAGGTTCCTGAGGAGCACCGACTCTCACTCAGGCGCGTACCACCCTCTTGGCTATAATGGGGATGCTAGGAGTAACAATAGTCCAACCCCGGCCTCTAGGACCTCCCCTAGCCTCCCAAACTGATCTGAACACTGGCACCACTGGGGGAAGCATGTCAATGTAAGCAAGGCCAAACTGCTAAGGCACTTTATCAAAGGGGTGTCTCTACCTTCCCCGTCCTGTCCACAAGCTACCCTGTAGTAGAGCAGGAAATCAAAGTGAAGGTCTCCTCACCCCACAATCCTGTCATGACCTGATAAGTTGTGGCCTCCATATCCTCAATAGTCAGGGAAGCAATTGGCTAGTGGGTTACTCTAAGCACCATCATCTTTGTCCATCTAGCCGCTTTCACGGCTCTGGGATCCGCCACCTCTATGCCTCTCCCATAAGGGATGATGCACTCATAGACCTAGCTCATAACTAAATTCAGATTGCTCAACGACTGTCCCTGTAACTGAACCACCCTGTATAAGTCATGATAGGTGGTCCCAAGTATATCGGCTCCCTAGGCATAAATCCAACCATGTTCCTCAATCTGTACAATGATGGGGGCCCAAAAATAAAGTAAAGTATCCCCTCCCTTGTCTCCGATCAATCTCGAAGCAAGGATGCCCATAATAGCCTGACAGATCAGAGGGATGGGCATGCCAGGAATAGAACAGACCTTCACCCCCTTCTTTGAACCAGTGGAGACAAGTGCATCTCCCATATAGGTGGCCCACTGAGTCACCTAAGCTCTAGACACTGCTGTATCAAATGACAGTCTCCTCCCAATAATCATGACTCCCAAAATGTGGTAGAAATCCTCTAGGGTGATAGTCCACTCACCTCTAACACCTGAAAATTGGAAGGTGTTCCTATTTACATCCCAGTAAGAAAATAACTCACATAGTATGTGACTGGCAGGTGTAACGTGGGGAACCCGTGTGATCCTTAGTATGCCTGCCCTCTGAAGAGTATCCTGTTCATCCAGAGAAAGTGCATCTAGCACTACTGGAAGCCAATCTCTCTCTCTCTCTCTCTCGGCTCCATCTGATGTACTCTTCCTTCTTCTGTAAAACACACAAAAACACACGAAAAGGAGCAAGTTAGTATCAAGATTGTATTAAATTTTTTTGTTAAAGTAAATAAAAATACTAAAAATGCGGAAATAAACTCAAATCAGTGTTGTTTTAACATTTTGAAGAGAACCGCCGCCCTGAGCAGGGCGGCGGTTCCTTAACCACAGCCTTAAAGGGCGGTGGTCCTGTAACCACCGTCGTACTCAGGGTGACGGTCATGTCCCGCGTTTCAAAACGGGTCGCGTGCCCTAAAATGGTTAAAAATGCAAAAAGATGTCCATTTTAACTAAAACAAAAGTCTACCCATTAGGCACCCCGCCTAAGAGACACATTTAAAACTAACATTTCTAAAAATACCCCCCTAAGACAAAGATTTCAACATTTTAACATTTGTAGTGCAAAAACATTAAATCAAGAAGAACTAACCTGATATTTCGTTGGTCGAGGTTCTGCTCGTGGAGGCATGATCGCTATCTCGATACAAACGTTTTGACTATGCTCTCATTGGAAACCGTCACCGTGGGTCCCATAGCTCAAAAACTATCAAATCGACATGCGCAAATGAATAGGAAAATGGTCCCATTATATATATATATATATAGTGTTTTGACTCATTTTGAATGCCGCTTTCGCAGGTTTAGAGCGCCAATGGAGGTAAGTTCTCATCCCCGCGCAAATGGTAAGTCCTCACTTCGTACTAATTTAGTAATTATTTTTTGATTTGTTTTGTCTATCTGCACTTGAGTCTTCTTTCTATTTTGCAGGTGGTGGGAACTTGGATAGCGATATTTCGACACACGGGCGTGTTAGGTATAATTTCTAAAGCCTCCCATTTTTGGGACCACCATACTCAGACCCACCGTTTTACGCCTTTTCATTGCTAAAACACTTCTCCAAGGGGGCAATATGTATGTACCCAAAATTGTAGGGTACTATATCGCCAGAATGATGTTACACATGGCCCAATGATGATACAGGTCACCTCGTAAGGTGTTCGGATCCAGAGAAGCTCGCAAAGTATATGTTAGCATCCCAAATGCCTTATCCTTGTTCCTTGTGCTTTGTTTTATTCCTCTACCTTCCTTTTCTAAGTGTTTTGACCTTTAGTGACGAGCGGCGGTCCTGTAACTGCCGCCCTGATTAGGGCGGCAGTCTTGTAACTACCGCCCTGCTCAGGGTGACGGTCCTTCACGCATTTTTCAACACGTTCTTGTGATCATGACGTGCATAACTTTAATTTTTTACCAGCTTTTCTCCACCGCCTTGGATCGTATTAATGTTTTATGTCCCCTGGAATAGTGTTTCTCCATTGTTTAATGGTAAAAGAGTTCTAATGGGAATTACCTTTGGGTGAATGTGAAATCTATAAATAGCCAGCTTGTTTTCAAGAAAATGGCCCCTCAACTTCTCATTTTTCATTGTTTAAGTCTGTCAATTTCTTGTTTAGAGTTGCATTTTTGTTTTCATGTTTGCATCCATGCTAGTTTTCCTTGCTGTTGGAAGCCATTTAATCTTCTTACTTCAGTCTTGTTCATTCCTGTCCATAAAAATTAGTTTAGAGCAGCAATCCGGCACTATGATAATTCTTCACCGGGAACTCCTCGTGCTATGATTATTTACTAATGCACAGCCTTTAGTTTGGTGGACGTAATCTGGAAACAAAACAACAACATAACACAAGAATACCATTGACTATGATAAGACAGAATGACGACAAATCTGAAATATCAAAATAAATTATAATATTAACATGAAACTGTTACAATCTCACCCATGAGATTCTTCAACAAGACTATGGGAGAAACTTTACAATTACACCTCTCGATGGCTTCTTCAACACACCTTTAACTGATGGCTTCCTTTGCACACTTCCTACAATATTTCTCACTACTTCTTTCTATGCTAAATGAGGGGGGTAGCCTCTCTATTTATAGAACTTACAGGCTTATCCATCTTATCTCTAAGATAGGATAAGAAATCCACTCTGACGAATCATATTCCATACCTTAACTCTTATCTGTACATGTAAGCTTATCTCTTAAGATAAGATAAACCTTATCATTTTACATGGGTTCCACATTTTTAGAATTTTTACAAATAAAATACACAAAATATTTATGACCTCACTCCTTGTCCTTATTACCAATATAATATTTCTAATTCCTAATCATGTAGACCCTACTTCTCTAATTACCCAAACTTTGACATTTTAATATTACCGGACCACTTACGACAAATATTTACTTTTTACAACATTCCTATTGTACTTTGACTATTACCGTACTCCACATTATTTGCGGCGTCGTACTGGCAGCGCCGTTATCTTCTATCGGACGCTACTACTAATTACACTTAACAACATTCTATTCCTAATACATACATTAATGAAATAGAAATTATGGAGGAAAATTTTAGTGTCGACATCTTCCCCCTTCCTAGCTTCTACTCCGTCCTCGGAGTAGACTCTTCTGGTGCGTGGAAAATCTTCAACTTGTCGTGGTTGACCCATTTCGTAATGGGAGTGCCATCCAATTCCTCCAGTCGGTACGTACCATTTTCATGCACAGCTGCTATTTTGTAGGGCCCCATCCATTTTGGAAGAAATTTCCTCTGTCTTCTTTTTTTGTATCTGGAATCATATACTAGAACCAAGTCATTCACCTGAAATGGAGACCAAAGGATCTTTTGATCAAAGTATTCCTTCTGCTTCATTTTCTTCTTATGGCTTGTATCCTTTGCTATTTCCCTCATTTCCTCTAGCAAATGAAGATGTACCAACCTTTCTTTTACTGAATCACTTTCATCCATCCTTTCATTTTTCATAACTCTCACAGTAGGAATATCAAACTCAATAGGAAGAACTGGATCAATGCCATAGGCCAACTGAAATGGAGAGTATCCTGTTGCTGACTTTGATGTTGCCCTATATGCCCACAATGCTGCATGAATCCTCTTATCCCATTTATGTACCTGCAAGGCTGCATCTTTTGCTAGAATTTGACACAACACAAAATTTGTTCGTTCCACCTGTCCATTTGTGCTTGGTTTGTATGTTGTTGCCTTCCTATGCTTAATAGAAAACTTGTTGACTAGGGCTTCTACCACCTCATTAATGAAGTGGCTTCCTTGATCTGTTACAATTTCTAATGGACAACCAAATCTTGTGACAATGCGTTCATATATGAACCTTGCCACTTCATCCATGGAAGCTGTTTTCAATGGCCTAGCTTCAACCCACTTGGTCAAATAATCTGTGGCAACTACAATATACTTATTTTGGCGTGAGGTAGTTGGAAGTGGACCTACAATGTCTATTCCCCACTTTTCAAAGGGACCAAGTGGAAGAATAGGACATAATGGAGCTGATGAAGTCTTACGGTTACCATGTGTTTGACAAATATCACATGTCTTACAATAATTATAACAATCTTTAAAAAGAGTGGGCCAGTGATAACCTGCATCCAAGATCCTTCTTGCTGTAAGTTGTCCAGAGAAGTGCCCTCCACATGTACCATTGTGGAATTCTTCTAGCAGCTCCTTCCCTTGATCACGTCCAACTGCCCTCTTGTACTGTCCATCAGGTCCTATTCGAAATAATACTCCATGCAGAATAGAATATGGACGACTGGCTTGAGTAATCCTTCCCTTAGTCTTTGCATTGGCACCATCAGGAAACTTGAATTCATTCAGATAATTCCAAATATCTATGTATTCACTAGGGATTGTATCAAGGGATAACAATGCTGCATCAGGGAAATCATCATCATCACAAGATGATCCTAAACCATCATAGGCTCGAGAGAGTGCATCTGCATTGACATGCTTCTTTCCTGGCCTATCTATAATATCAAATTCAAATTCTTGTAGCAAAATTATCCATCTTGCTATCCTCCCTGATGGGTTAGGCTTATTTACAATATATTTTAGAGCCTGATGATCTGTTACAACTAGAAATTTTTGCCCTAGCAAGTAATTTCTGAACTTCTTTACAGCAAAAATGATAGCCAAAGCCTCTTTTTCAGTTACAGTATAATTTACCTCAGCACTGCTCATTTGTCTGCTCCCAAAGTAAATTGGATGTTCATTCCCATTTTCATCCTTTTGGCTCAAAGTACTTCCTAGTGCTGCATCTGAGGCATCAGTGTACACAATGAATGGCTTGCTCCATTCTGGATTCTTCAAAACAGGCGAAGACACCAGGGCTTCCTTCAATTGTTCAAAAGCTTCATGCGCCTTATTTCCTGGTTCATAAGTAACATCCTTCTTCAAGAACTGGGTTAGTGGCTGTGCAATCTTTGAGAAATTCTTGATGAACCTTCTATAGTAACCCACATGGCCTAAAAATGATCTCAACTTACTTCTATTCATAGGAAATGGTAAATCTTTGATTTTTGAAACTTTATCAGGATCAGTACCAATACCATCTCTGGATACAACATGCCCTAACAAAACACCTTTAGAACATCCAAAGACACACTTTGTAGGGTTTAGTGAGGCTTGTGCTTCATCTAACCTTTGAAATGCTGTCTCCATTTGGTGCAGGTGGTCCAACTTGCTCCCATAGATGCAAAAATCATCGAGAAATACTCTGATGAAGGTCCCAATGTAGGGTTCGAACACCCTATTCATCAAGCGCTGGAATGTTGCTGGAGCATTACACAACCCAAAAGGCATAACTCTATAAGCAAACGTTCCCCAAGGAGTGGTGAACGTGGTCTTCAGCAGATCTTTCTCTGCGATACGAACTTGGTTGTAGCCGCTATATCCATCAGCAAAACTATAGCACTCCTGGCCAGCTACTTCGTCCAAGATCTGATCTGAAAATGGAAGAGGGTAATGATCCTTCTTTGTTGCCTTATTGAGCTTCCTGTAATCAACACAAATGCGTAGCTTCCCATTCTTTTTTATTGAGATCACAATGGGAGAAACCCATTCTGAATTCTCCACAGCAAATATGAATCCTGCGTTAAGCAACTTATCTATTTCTTCTTTTACAGTCTTGGAAAAATTAGGATTCATTCTATATGGCATTTGCTTTATGGGCTTAGCACCATCTACCAGCTCAATAGAATGTTCTACCCAACTTACTTGACGGAGTTCCTTGTAATCAAAAGTGAATAGGTGTATGTACCTTCGAAAGAGCTGGAGGTAGGATTCCTTCTCACTCTCCATCACAGCATCACCAATCTTTATTTGTTGGAGACGATCATCAACTTCTTCTTCAGATAATTTTATGGGGTCATGAGTTGGTGTGACTGGAAGGATATCCATGACTGAAACATCAACCTCACTTTCTTCATCTTCAGTGTCCACTTCACTGGTACTAGAGTAATCAGAGGATGTCCAATCATCAGTTTCATCACTTGAATCCACAGGTTCTGCTTTATGATGCCGAGGGATCACGTTTATCTTCACCCTCTCTCTACCACGTCCAAGTGTCATGAAACCTTCATTCCAGTAGTTTCTTGCATGAACTCTCCTTAGCCATGGTCTTCCCAGCAACATTGGGTACGCAACAGTACCATTTTTCATCACCTGAAAGTCTACCACACATACAACACCCATAACAGATATTGCCACATTTGAAACTACACCTTCTGGTTTAGTTTTTCCTTTATTTAATGACCTTAACATAAGTGTTGAAGGGCGATCAATTTTTAAACCCAACATATTCATTACAGACTCAGTCATTACATTAACTGCAGCACCTCCATCAACTAAGACATCATGAATTGAAATACCATTACATAATACCTCAGCTTGTGGAGCATAGGGATCTGCCTCTGCCTCCAAAACAGGGACCTCAACCTCCTTCCTTCTTCGAGCATTGAGTCCACCTCGCAACTCCCGCCTCTTCTCAGAAGACATAGCCAAGAGTTGACCATATGTAATATTTGCAGGCCTTTTGGACAGATCTTCCAAGATGGAGTATGGTCCTTGCCCCTGTGAAATCAGAAAATCCTGCACACCCAACTTTCTTCTCCTATGTTTCTTACTAGTTTCTTCTTTCATCTTCTTAGGATCATTTCCATCTTGATTATCTTTTTCTTTCTTTCTTTTTGTTACAAACACATCTACTTCATTATTTCTGCTCTTATCTACTACATCAAAAGAATTCACAGGTGCTTTTCCTTTATCATTATCTCCCTTACCAGATGTAGAAGCTCTATCTGGACAATTATACTTATAATGACCCTTTTTATAACAACCATAACAAACAACTTCAGAAATATTTCTTTTTGGACCTCTATCTCCTCCCTGAGAACTAAATTCCTTTCCTTGAAGAAGGTTAATAGTTAACTGACCCATCTTTTTGAGCAGATCTTCATACTCAGTAGATGTACTAGGAGAAATATTTGTGCTCACCAGGAGTGGTTGTGGATTCTGGACCAAAGGTGCTGGTGTAGGCTCTACTTTAGCAACAATTTCTTTGGGCTCCTCTTCCATGCTTTCTTCTTGCCTTCTTGCAATCTCCTTTGCTTGTTCAATGGTAGCTGGGCGGTCATACTTCACTCGTTGTCTGATCTCTTGCTTCATCCCAAGAATGAAGTGCTTACATAGGAGATTATCCACGCCGTTCATCAACCCATCCGCTAGTCCTTCCTTCCGGATCTGGGCATCGAGCTTCCTCCTTAGCTCTAGAACACGAGCATGATAATCCCTTATCTTCTCCTTCTCTCCTTGGGTTAGCTTTGTGATATCAATCATGAGATCTGCATATCTCTGTTGTTCACCAAATTCTTCAAGAAAACTTTCAGTTAATAAATCCCATGAATTTTTCACATTATCACCTAGTGTTTCAAACCACCTAAGTGCTGAACCATCCAAAAAGGTAGGAAAAAATTCAGTCCATTGTTCCCTTCTTATGAGGCCATTACAAATACAAGATCGTTTAAACTCTTGAATGAAAGAAGAAGCATCTTCATTAGATTGAGCTGAAAAAACAGGAATCTTTCCCATTTTCAAAAGTAACCACCGTGAAATACCAACCCACAATTACAATCAACAAGACTTATGTGCACAAATAATTGGAATCACTGTAATAGAAAGTGACTTTACAACTTTCTACAGTAGAATAGAAATGACCACGGTAAACTATGGTAAACTTGACTTACTGCGGTAAAAACTGACTTTACTGTGGTAAACACTATTCACGGTAAAAAGTGAAATTACTGCGGTAAATACTATTCACGGTAAAAAGTGAAGTTACTGCGGTAAATATTATTCACGGTAAAAAGTGACTTTACTGTGATAAATACTATTCCAGCAAAAATGACTTTGTCATGGTAACTACTATTCACGGTAAAATGAGTTTACCATGGTAACTACTATGCACAGTAAAAACAAGGTTACCCTCCAATGGATTTTTGACTAAGTGGGAATATCTCTCCAGAAAATCCACCAACGAGGAATGGTCCCGGCAACGGAACCAAAATGTCATCAGCAATCCGGCACTATGATAATTCTTCACCGGGAACTCCTCGTGCTATGATTATTTACTAATGCACAGCCTTTAGTTTGGTGGACGTAATCTGGAAACAAAACAACAACATAACACAAGAATACCATTGACTATGATAAGACAGAATGACGACAAATCTGAAATATCAAAATAAATTATAATATTAACATGAAACTGTTACAATCTCACCCATGAGATTCTTCAACAAGACTATGGGAGAAACTTTACAATTACACCTCTCGATGGCTTCTTCAACACACCTTTAACTGATGGCTTCCTTTGCACACTTCCTACAATATTTCTCACTACTTCTTTCTATGCTAAATGAGGGGGGTAGCCTCTCTATTTATAGAACTTACAGGCTTATCCATCTTATCTCTAAGATAGGATAAGAAATCCACTCTGACGAATCATATTCCATACCTTAACTCTTATCTGTACATGTAAGCTTATCTCTTAAGATAAGATAAACCTTATCATTTTACATGGGTTCCACATTTTTAGAATTTTTACAAATAAAATACACAAAATATTTATGACCTCACTCCTTGTCCTTATTACCAATATAATATTTCTAATTCCTAATCATGTAGACCCTACTTCTCTAATTACCCAAACTTTGACATTTTAATATTACCGGACCACTTACGACAAATATTTACTTTTTACAACATTCCTATTGTACTTTGACTATTACCGTACTCCACATTATTTGCGGCGTCGTACTGGCAGCGCCGTTATCTTCTATCGGACGCTACTACTAATTACACTTAACAACATTCTATTCCTAATACATTATGGAGGAAAATTTTAGTGTCGACAGATCATTCTGAGGGGACAAAGTCATACACTGCTGGATTTGCCACTATTCTGCAAATTCCAGGTTTTATCTGTCAAAGTTCTAGTTAAACATATTAAATAGAGTAGTGAAATATTTCATTTCAGTTAAATTTCATTTTTGATATTGCCAGGGAAGCTGTGGGGATTGATAGTTTTTGAGAAACTATGATTCATTCCTCACTTATGAGGTATGATCAGGAATCTTTCAATTAAGTTAATCAACTATCTAGTTATTTAGGATAAAATTCACAACTACACAGGCAAGTAGCTACACTGGTACAAGTTAGGAGGGCCTTCTTTGCCTTAGATTCACAGATCCCGCTATTGCATGTTGAAGACATAAGATTACCTAACTAGCTTATCCACATCCCGCGTGTATTCATTCTCCACCGGCTGTCTCGGCACGACCTCGGGAGGTCGAATGCGAGGAAGAGTTACTTGTAGATTCTCACGCTCGCATGTCACTTTTCCATTGTACAGGAACCAACTGCGGTTAAGGCTAACCGGTGCCAATTACCTGTACGATGATGTTTTAATTAACTCTCAGGAATTAAATCTATCTTTAGCATTAAAGTAGATTTATTGGATGTAATTGCATGGCTAAGGTGCCCTAAGTTTATATACACTTATATAAGCATGAAAGCTAGGGTTTACAAGTGATAAGAAAAAAAAGAAGAGAAGGATCGGATTAGATCCTTGATCCTCTGAGAATGAGAGGATGAAGACGAAGAAGAAGAAAAAGGAACAGGTTACATGAAGACAGAGACTCCATGGAGAGGAGTTGGACAAAACTATATTTCCTTTATATATTTATTGTCTCATTGTAATGGATTGCATAGTATACAAAGCACATAGCGTTTCTTCTTGTAGATCCACATGTTGGTGAGGTCTTGTATTATAGATCTATGTAGATCTAGTCTTGTATTGTAGATCCATGAAATCATATTGTATTGTTGATTCATGTAGATCTAGATATTATAGAGGATGTCATCTTCATGTTTGCACAGGTTATGCAATGATGGAGAGACAAACTTACTTATTGGTGCACAATCTTAGTTGCACATCTGGTAGACCCATGTGAGAGGTCTTGTTTACAGATCCACAGAGAACTTGGTCACAGTTCAGAGATGCAATGTTCCTAGTTATGTGAGATTTTCTGGTGGATTTTGAGGCACAATTTAGTGCATTCAGGGAGATCCGGTTGGAGATCTAAGAGGAGGAGATACTCTTGTAGAGATACATGTACTCTTGTGTAGAAGAGTTAGTTTTTAATATCTTGTTATATTATATATATGAGATCTCTATATTTGGTGGACGTAGCCCACATTAGGTGAACCATAGTACATGCTTGTTATGTGTGTGCACTTTTGTGTTATTTGGATTATTCTATTTTATACTTCCACTGCTGTAGATTTTTTGTGTAAATTATTTGGATCCTGTGTGCATGATTTTGTTTGTTATTAAATCATAGCACTATTCTACTGTCCCTAAAATCCCAACAGTTTCTAGTAGTCCTATAGGAATTTATGAGTCTTGATCAATACTGTTAGTGGAAGACATTAGTTCTTATAATTTTGGCGTATTCTGTAACTACTCGTGTCTATATAAAGACACCTCCTTGAAGGACAATGTAGTAGTTGGTAATATTTATAATCTGCGATATAGCTTGTTGCATTTAGTACTTTTTTTTCCACACTGAATATGTCATGGAACTTATTTGAATTAATAGAAGGAGATATCATTTTGAGAATCTTGAGCTAATAATATTTCCTCTGTCCTAAGGAAGAGCAAGGGTCTACTTGACCAAGGAGACAAGCCGTTGTTTATGTTTACATACACATATGGTTTTCTAATAAGTCATCATCACTTAGTTCCTTCACTGCAATTTCTATTTCGGTATGTTTCATGCAATTCCTATTCAAGTGTGTTTATTTTCCTTATTGAAATTTCCATTCTTTATGTGTGTTTCCTCTTATGCAAATTCTAGTTAGCGCATGCTTTTACTTTTACTGCAAGTTTTAATTATGAGTGTGTAATTTCAATTTTGTTCTTTCAATTATGCGCGGGTATTTCCATTTGAGTTAGAAGTATAACTTTCAGAATTAATTTTATCACAGTAACTTAATTCCATAGATTTACATTGAGTTTCCGTAGATTCGTAACAAATTCAGAAAGATATAACATAAACCCTCAACAAAAGACCCAATAGTATAACTGGCTACATAGGATTCCATTGCATATAGCCTAGGACACAACCATGGTTTGATAATGACACTAGTAGATTAATCTATTAGTTAAATGATTAGAAGAATACAACAACCCATCATTTTTGACACCATTTCTAGAGACACCATAAGCACAACCTACCATTTTATTCACTTTATATATTATGGGTGTTAATGGAGTTCATCTATGTAACTAGTAGAAGTCCTAGGCCTTGTTTACATCACCAAATTTTATGAATAGGCCACAGGACGGTCAAGGAAGATTTATACCACAGAACATCCAACAAATATCTCCAAACATACTTCATGTAGGGAACACTAAGAGTGAAACTAAATCCAATCCAATGCCTAGATGTCGTTCTGAACATTATGCATCATCCTATTTGGAACCTGAACAACATTCAGAAATGGGAGACAACATGAGTAATGAGAACTGACCCTTGGATAGAACCTTTACTTATCCCATTGTATTGGATGAATATGAGGATGCATCTATGAAACATATCTCACCATTCATCCTCCCTATATTTTGAGGCATGTCTGTAGAAGACCCTGATCAGTTCTTGTTTGAATTCAAAATTCTTTTCCAGACATATGACTACAAAATAGACAATCAAAAACTCAAACTCTTTCCTTCCACTCTCAAAGACTCTGCTATGAGATGGTTCATGGGATTTTCCTCTAACTCCATTCATTCTTGGGAGACCATGGAGACAAAATTTTCAGATAAATATCAAGACTATTGCAAGGGAAGGGATAAGAAAGAAGAGTTGTTCCAGATAAAGAAAAAATAAGATGAAAATCTAGAGGATTATCTAGATATATTTCTCTTTCTCCATCGTAGGAGTGGTTATGAGTTACATGTTGAAATTACTAAGACCATTTTCCTTAAAGGAATTGATGAGGAAACCAAGGATTCCCTCCATATTATGGGAGGAGGTGATGTGCACAAACTTAGTATGAAACAAATCACCGAGCTATGCCAAAGTTATTCTAGAACATGAGGAGGTATACGAAAAATAAAAACATCCAAGCTTGCCCTATGAACCTCTGAACTTCTGGAGGAAAAGGCCAACATGAAAAAAACATCTTGTCACAATTGACATCAACCGTTGATGGGATGAAAGCCAAAACTAGTGCTGCAAAAGAACCATTGGACATATATTTCCCTAAATGCAGGAAGAGACATCCTCTAAGAGAGTGCCCTTTAGGGGTTACTGACATGTGTTTGATATGTGACATTGATGATCACAATACTAAGCATTGCAATTTCTTACCTTAGTTGAAAGGAGGATTGAATGATGTATCTGAAGCTGAGGCAGAGGTAAACTTTATTCAAAGGCCAAATAATCAGGCTATGTATGCTCCTCGACCTACTCAGAACCTCTGGAGGATGTCATGGCCAGGTCAGTGTCCTCAGCCTACTTGGGGACAACATGAGTGGGCACCACCAAATTGGATGGCTTACGCACATCCATGACCATGGATGACTCCCTAAAATTAGCAGGGTTGGACATCACCAACCCATGAAAATCCATGGAAAAACCAACAGTGGGTACCTTAACAAAATCCTAACCAAAACCAACAGTGGATACCTCAACAAAATCCTAACCAAACCCAAAAATGGACACCACAATAGAATACTAATTAACAGAGGAGATTTCAGGATTTAGAGCAGGCTTGAATTCCCCCACCACAAAACTATAAACAACACAGACAAGCTGCACAAACACAACTTCCAGCCCAGCCTGTAGCAAACCCTAAAAATCAGCAGACAACTTCACTTTATGAAGCATGATAGAGTGATACAAAGCAGGTTAATACTATCAGTAATTTGTGACTAAGGTCTGGGAAAATATTAAATCCTCCTATTGTTATCAAGGAAATACCTATATACAATGAGAAAAAAGAGATAATTGAGGAAAATGAAGAAACTGTGCATGCTCAACCAACACAAGACACTAGGAATAGTCAAGGAAAGAATAAGAATGTTTATACAAATCCTTTTCTTGAACGATTACAGGAAACTCGAACTACAAAGGAAACACATCTAGTTCAAGAGTTGAAAAAGATGAACATTGAGGTCCCACTTCTGAGTGTAATAAGGGATATTCATGAACTAAACCAGAACATTAGAAATGAATGTATCAAGACTCTAGGAAGGAAGAATAAATACCCAAAAATAGTCAAGGTGGAAGGGAATTTAGCTGATCTTGTTGCTGAAAAACTTATTTCACAAAAATACGGGGATCCTGGGAGTCCAGGCATTACTATTTGTATAAATGATTAGTCAATATCTAACATTTTGGTGGATCTTGGTGCTACCATCAATGTTCTAACAACAAATATGTTCAATTTGACGTCTTTAACATGATTGCAACCTACAAATACCGTTCTTCAATTAATAGATCAATCCATTTCTTTACCAAATGGTGTGATTGAGGACATAATGGTCACAATTGAATCCTGGGAGTACCCTATGTATTTCATGGTCTTATAGCCTAAAGCCCGAAAGTTGGCATATCCAGTCATCTTAGGAAGACCCTGGTTGGCTACTGTTGTTGCATATATTGACTGTAGGTTGGGAAAAATGACCATTTTAAATGGGAAAATATCAAAGAATATTTCATTATATCCACTTGCCCAGCCTTATGTGTCTGATTATGAACATGCATGGGTAGATTATTTAGATACTAACCCTCTGAGTTCTTCTTATTTGGCCACCATTGTAGTGAAAAATCACATGACAAAAATTGTTGAGTCATATATAATGTCTGATGAAGAGGATATTTTGGCCATAGAAATAGGAATTGAGGCTACAAAAATTGGAACTAAGGCTACAAAACCATTTGTTCTGAACACATCCGATACTATTTCCTTGGTAAGTGAAATTTATAATAAAGATTGCAAGGAAGTCTATGCTTATAACGGAGAAAGCACATTCAATGATTTCTATTGTCCTTTAACCAAGATTATGTCTCTTAACAATGTAACTATTTTGCACATGCTTTAGCCTCATGTTTTTCCCTTGAATTATTTAATCACTGATGGAAAGCTAGCTATTTTGAAAGATACCAAGAAAGTGACTATTGACATAGGAAGAGAATTGACCTTTGGTAATAATTTAGAGGCCAATCAAGAGGCTAAGGTTTTTGAAATTTTGAGGAAACATTCCCAGGATTTTTATTGGGATTATATTGATATGAAGGGAATTCATCCCAGCATCTGCACTCACCATATCTACACTGAGATGTTAAACCCCTTAATATAGTTACAACGAAGAATTAATATAACACTCAGAGACAGTAAAAAATGAGATAGAAAAAATGCTGAAGGTAGGATTCATCTATCCTATATCTGATAGTCAGTGGGTATCACCATTAGTTATAGATCCCAATAGAAATGGTAAATGGAGGATCTGTGTAGACTATAGGGAACTTAATAAAGCCACCAAGAAAGACTACTTTCCCCTTCCTTTTATTGATTAGGTTTTGTAAAATCTTGCAGGTAAGAACTATTTTTCCTTCTTAGATGGGTTTAGTGGGTATCACCAAATAAGTATTGCACATGCTGACTAGGATAAAACCACCTTCACTTTCCCTTGGGGTACGTTTTCATATTGGGTATTACCATTTGGGATTTGTAATGCACCTGCTACTTTTTAGAGAGTAGTCTTAGCAATTTTTACAGATCTCACAAACGATTGTGTTGAAGTTTACATTGATGACTTCACTATCCATGGATCCACTTTTGATGAATCTTTGAATAACCTTGAAAAATTATTAAGTAGATGTGAGCAGCACCAAATCTCCTTGATTCATGAAAAATGTCTGATTATGATTGATCAGGGAATTGTCTTAGGCCACCATGTTTCTGCCAAAGAAATACAGGTCGACCCCAAAAATATTGTAGTCATCACTCAGCTACCTACACCAACAAATAGGACTGACATCAAGAGTTTCCTTGGTCATACATGATATTATAGGTGATTCATAAAATAATTTAGTAAAATTTTTACACCTATGTTTTCTTTGCTGAAAAAATATTGTGTTTTTGAATGGTCCCCTTAGTGTCAGCAGACATTCGACATTATCAAGGAGAAGCTAACCATAACTCCAGTCTTGAGAGGACCCGATTGGCGGAAACCTTTCCATATTCATACTGATGCCTCTAATACAGCCATGGGATATGTTCTTGGACATAAAGATGAAGAAGATAAGATGTATGCCATTTACTTTATCAACAATAATCTGACCCCTACGAAGAGAAACTACACCACTAAGGAAAAGGAATTTTTAGTTGTTGTTTACTCCCTGAATAAATTTAGACATTACATTACTGGGTACAAAATCTTTGTTTATACTGACCACTTGGCCATAAGATATTTGATGAATAAACTAGTAGTCAAAGATCAGATTATTATATGGCTACTCTTGTTACATGAATTCAATATGACCATTATTGATAAGGTAGGGAAATCTAATGTTGTTGCTAATTTTCTTTCGAGATTGAATGTTTTAGGTGATGATGAAGTAGTCTAGGATCATTTTCTGGACGAACATTTGTTTTCTGTATAGACTCAACCTCCATGGTTTTCTGATCTTACAAATTATTTGAATATAGGGAAGTTTCCTACCTATTTTACTCATAAAGAGAGATGAAGATTAGTAAAAAATAGTGCAACATATAAGTGGTGTAATGGAATTTTATTCAAATGTTGTCCTGATATGGTTCTTCGCAGGTGTGTTTGGGATGATGAAATATATGACATACTTCAAGCTTGTCATGATGAACATGGAGGAGGAAATTACTCAGTGACGAGGACAATTCACAAGGTCCTTCGAGCTAGGTACTATTAGCCTTCCCTCCATAAGTTTTTCGAGAAGTATGTGTGGAAGTGTGATGCATGTCAAAGAATGGGGAAGCCTACACTATCTATGGAAATGCCTCTCAATCCTTAGCTGGTCTTAGGACCATTTGAGAAATGGGGAATTGATTTCATTGGACCTTTTGATCCCCCATATTTTGGGAAAGCATACCTGTTGGTGTGGAGTGACTACGTCAAGAAATGGGCCAAGGTTCAAGCACTAACATATGCCATTGCGGACACTATTCCTAACTTTCTATACAATCACATAATGCTAAGATTTGGTGCCCCTCGAGCACTTGTATATGATCAGGGACCTCAATTTGTGTCTAACATGATTGAGGATTTTCTGGAAATCTACCGAATAGAGCACCAAAAATTGTCACCATACTATCCCCAATCCAATGGGCCGGTGAAAGTTACCAACAGAGAACTTGAAAACATTTTGATGAAAGTGGTCAACTCGGACAAGAAAAACTAGGTACCAAAACTCCCTGAGGTATTTTGGGCCTAGAACACGACCTAGAAAACCACTACTAGTTTTTCCCCTTATGAGTTGGTATATGGAAAGAAGCCACTGTTACTTGTAAAGTTTGAGTTACGCACATGGAGAACAACACTGGAAATCAACATTAATTTAGATGAAGCACAATAAGAACGAGTGATGCAACTGAATGAATTGGATTAAATGAGGATGGAAGAACAACAACAAATGGAAATTCTCCAATATCAGAGGAATACATGGCATGATGCTCATATCAAATATATTAATTTTAATGAGGGAGAATGGGTCTTAATATTTGATTCCAAATATATACAGTTTAAAGGTAAGATACAGACACGCTGGTTGGGACCATATCAGATCGAAAAAGTGTTTGATAACAGCTTTGTGAGACTATTACCAATCGATGGTGAAAAAAAGACTCTTCTTATGAATGGAAACATACTCAGGATGTATTAGCATCCTCTGGACAAGGAAACCTTCACCAAAAAAATCATGCCAAGCAAGGAAATGAATGCAGAGGAGGCGCTTCACCCCTCATATCAGGAGTAATCGTTGTTTTTTTAATTTAAATAAAGGAGGATGATCACGAATTTGATATTATTCCCTTAGTTAGGTGTCTTGTTTTCAATAAAAGCAAAAATCTTCATTTTTTAAAAGGCCACTAATCACATTATATCTCAGACTACAGGACGTGGAAATCTACAGATATCAGAAGCTGAACTGGCATGGGTAAGTGCATTCTAATTCACTACGGATATTTCCTTTTGAATAAATTCCCTATTGCATGTACTTATCATAATTGTATCCCTACACAATGTTTTATGCATTTATTGGAAATATCATTCCAAATCTTATGGCACGAGGTGGGGTATAATAATTCTTAATTACGTAGGGTATCGCTGGTATCGAGATTCCAAGAAAAGGACATATTGCTTTCTAGGAGGGCCAAGTGTCAATACCATTTTAAATGAGGGGATATGTGTAGTACCACATAATAAATCTTCTCACACATGCCCAGTCCTGTCAAATTTTCACGCCGCCAAATTTGTGCCAACTCTAGGTAATTCGAGGAGTTGGGTGAATTTCAAATTAATCCTTATTAACCACTTCCTACTGTTGCTTGGTCAATTTGAACACACCATTATCACTTCCATTATACTATGGGTTCAAGCACGCCCTTGTTATTATTTCTCCATTGGTTGGATTCACCTTCACCATGGGACAAAAGAAAAATTCAGAGCCAGATTCTCCAGACCCATTACTTAGGAACACCAAAATTTCACAGGTATTTTATGATTCCGATTGGCTTGAATTTATATGAAAATTCGAAGGTTTTGATGAAAGTGTAGTGGATGAATTCCTAGTAAATCTTGAAGCTACTTGCTCACGCATTGGAGGAAAGAGAGTGGAAATTCCTAGCTAGGTTGTTTCTAAAACTATCTAGTTTACCAAATTTTGGTATGAAAGTGATGAAAAATGCTCCCCTCAAGGACTTGCTTACTCTATTTCATGTGGACGGTATAGCATTTCCCAAGGTAATCCTTACCTCCAAGGTTCTCAGAAAAGAGTCAAGAGGGAAAGTCTACCTGACATTTGGAGAGAGATGGCTAAATGGGTTAACAAATATTTTATATGTGACGGCCAACCACCTTGTGCTAGGTGGAGATTCACTCAAAATTATCATTCATTTAAAGAAAGGCTCGCACCAACCTTGCACTTAGGGTGAATTTACCAGAATATTTTTCTAATGTAGTTCTCAAAGTAGGCCAAAAATACAATAATGAAGGAGGAAAGGTAGTGCTAAAGCACCCAGGGCTCATTCAATTACTTTACTCACATCAAGTTTTTTACAAGCTAAAGAGAAGGCTCAAGTGTATGAGTGTAGGGGAGGGTTCCAATCCAAAGAAACTAAAAAATGGGTCATCTTCCATACCACAACCCACTATCAAGTCAACCTCTCACCTTCCTCCAAAGAATGTGGTGGAACTTGGCAGTCAACGGTAGGTGGAGGAACTTGGTACTCAGGAGAATTGGAAAAATATAGTAGTGAAGTGAGTCCATCTTCTACACCTTCCAATTCTAAGGGTAAGAATACCTTTCCTCTCTATACTTCTATTTCACTACGGACACGACAATTCTATACGTTGCATAAACCTGGAAGTTCTCAAACGGAGGTTTTTGAGGCTGATTCTGCTCCTATTCAGGAAGAAAAGGACAAGGCAAAAACCCTAGATGTCCCTGCTGACAAATCATCAGATGTTATATTTACTACATCTATCCCTACCCTACAGAGCTCAGATATGCCCACATCTTTAGATATACACTAAGTATCTTCGGAAACGTCTTCTATAACTGAAGCATAGATTCCCTCTCCGAAATCAATTGTAATAGAGATTGGTAGCCATAGGTTATGTGAAGCTGATGTACCATGAAGTTATTTGGAATACATTGCATTCCTTAAAGAACAATTGAAAGGTATGAAAGAAACAAATATGTCTTTGCAAATTGAATTTACCCAACGAACAATAGAAAATGTTAGATAAATCACAACTTTACAAGTAGAATTTAGCATCCTAAAGTGACAAAGAGATATAGGTCTTAACATTTTGAATGATATTAAGCAATTATCTCTTCATAATTTGGAATTAAAGAAATAAAACAAAAAATTAAAGGGAGAGATAGAAATCAACAAAAAAGAAAACATAAATATCAATCTCTTTTGGAATATGTTTTTCCTTTATCCAGTAAGCTCCTGTTTTGTCAGAAACCATCTTCAACCTACAACATGTTTGTTTAGCAACAATTTTACTCTTGGGAGTTATTGAGGTTGTGTTGTTAGGAGCCTTATGAAGCTCCTGATGGTAATAATTTTCTATCCATTTACAAAACCATTACCCCTGATATTCAGAATGTGCTCTATGAGTTCTACCTCTATAAGATGTTAGTACCGCAATGTCCTTGAGTTCTTCATTAACTTGTTCACGGGGGATTTCAAATTAAAAGCTTTTAAGTTCTTTCTTCAGAATCATATTGTGTGAGGTGAGCAGATGGATATCTTCAATCAAATAACTCACATGATATGATTCTATATGTCGGCCTACACATCACAATGATGTGGCTATGCAGAAGAAATTCAGATATGTTTACTACCAAGCTGGTATTGGAGAGATCACTTCGAGAATACTACTAATATGTGTGGAGGAATTTGAAACTTATTTTCAACAACACTTTGGGGCAGTAAGGCAGGAGCCTGTGATAGGAGGTGGGACACCTTGAGTTTACCAATAAAGAGAAGAGAGGATATTTCACCTCAAAATTTGAATTGGAGTATCAGACGAGGAGATGCACTCATCACCATAATTTGTCAATTATTAGAAAAGAATGATAAACAATACAATGATGATTGGGTGGGATTGCAGGTAAGGCCACCTCTTCTCCTTAGCCCAACTATAACTTGGCATAATAATGCTTCCAAATCCAATGAGTGTTTCATAGCTTGGGTCAAAGTAATTTCAAATACTCAGGGATGTAAAGGTACCCAAGAAGAAATATGCTGATAAATTTGAAGAGTATGACATGGCCCAACAACTTAGTCACATGGCAAGGCGTAGATGAGTTACATTGGGACATGCAATAGGTAAAGTGTAGGGGAAATGATGAGTACATTATTTGGCTTATTTATATCATTCATATGATTGATAATTTTTCATTTAAACATGATTTGTTAATGCATGGGGATGC
This sequence comes from Taxus chinensis, assembly GCA_019776745.2. Classification (NCBI taxonomy): domain Eukaryota; kingdom Viridiplantae; phylum Streptophyta; class Pinopsida; order Cupressales; family Taxaceae; genus Taxus; species Taxus chinensis. The sequence continues at coordinate 589,008,815 of CM034154.1, read as the reverse complement.
TTTGTATAGGTACATCTTAGTGATTTTAATGCATTTCCCTTGCTTTTGCTCATGCAAACTGATTAACCATATAAATTCCTACTAACTACCTTCATGAGAGAAATGTGGTGATGTGTGTAGGAAATTGATGAACGTTTATTGCCAATGCAATTAAGGATCCTGAGTTTGGAGTTGAAGTGCAGAAGTGGTAGACTTTTTCCATGTATCGGCCTATAAATATAGGTCTTATTTCTAGCAGTCCTTTAGGAATTTATGAGTCTTGATCAATACTGTTAGTGGAAGACATTAGTGCTGATAATTTTGGCATATTCCGTAACTACCTATGTCTATATAAAGACACATCCTTGAAGAACAATGTAGTATTTGGTAATATTTATAATATGTGATATAGCTTGTTACATTTAGTACTTTTCCTTTCTGCACTGAATATGTCATGTAACTTATTTGAATTAATATAAGGAGATATCATTTTGAGAGTATTGAGCTGTTAAGATTTCATCTGTCCCAAGGAAGAGAAAGGGCCCACTCAAACAAGGAGACATGAGGCTGTTTACGTTTATATACGCATATGGTTTTTTGATAAATCATCATTGTAGACACCCATGATTACGTCTGAGCAATTTAAATACTTAAATTGCACTAATTATCTCCTTTCCCACAAGTTGGTGACATTTCATAAAAGAGGCTCATCTTCTCTCCTATTGTTGTTAATTAATTACACTACACTAATTAATTAAGTCGCCTATCCAACAAATATCCTAATTAACGACCTTCCGTTAATTAATCTCCTATGTTATCTAGGCTAATTAATTATTATTAATTAATTATCCTCCCCTTTCATTTAACCAATAAATCAATATTCAATTAATTTAATCCCCTTCTATAGTCTAAATCATGCTAATATTCCTCTAAAAGCTTTTATAAGTTTGCACATCTATTAATTATATCATCTTGATTAATTAAAAGGCCCCCTTTATCCACATGAGTCACTAAAGGACAAGCTAAACTCTCCTAAAGTTAACTCAACCCTATCTAAACCCCCCTTATCCACAACTAACTCAACATCCCTATTATCCCACATGCAAAGGGATGTAGTGATTCCTTTATCCATTTGGCTATATAAAGGGCCCTCCTCTTACCTTTACACTTACACCTAAATTCTTTGAGAAGATAAAATCAAAGCACATAGCAAATAGACTGTAAGCTTCTTTGTCACTCTTGAAGAATTCACCATTGAAGAGCTAAGCATCCTTTCTTCACCAAATTTTATTGCCATGGAGCCTACATAGGTCCATTTGATTTTGTTGTCAATCAAAAGAGTAGAGGTTTTGGACAATTAACATGATAGGTTTGATTTATGCTTTAAAATTCTAATGCAATAGTGTTATTGTCTAACCCTGTTTAGCTCTTATCTTGATGGTATTTAGATTTTGATTTAGCTTTGTTAATTAAGACTAGTAGGTGTTAGTTTTAATTTCCTTAGTTGAAAAAACCATGCACACATTTGGCACGCCCGATGGGATGGATCCTTTGTCCCTTAGAATTTTTAGCTTGAATTCTATTATTTTTTAGCTAACCCTTTGATATGCACATATAGTAATTAATGTTCCATTTCTTGGGATTTTTGCCAACATTATATGTGTAGGTTCTCACTTATAGCTATAATTTTTATGGGTTATTGCTAATTTCAAGCTAACTTGTTAAAATTTGAAGTATTGTGAGCTTTTTTGTGTTTGTCACCTGTTGGTTGTCAAATTAGGACATTAATGAAAGTAATAGTCAGGGGATATAAAGTCCCTCCTCTTTAATGGGAGAGGTTCCCTTATTGAAAGCAAATAACACAACTATTTACAAATGTACAACTTCCAACTTTGATGAGGAACTCTGATATCATGAAAGTGTTTTAATGCCAAGATAGATTATCAATACAAGAGAACGGAAGAAATAATGAAGGGAAAAGGTAGAATAACACTTTCAGGAATTATAGATAGAAAAATAGTTCCTTATAAATGCTAAGCAAGGACAATATATAGAACAAAATCATTCATATTAAAACCACTAGATGTTATTTCACAGACACAAAGTTCCAAAGATGACATCCACAAGAATACAAAGCTTCTTAATGCAAATAGATTAATGATTCAACAACTTTAGACAAGTAAGAGGGAATTAATAAATGTAGATAGAAACAGGAAGGGAAAATCTTCTGTATTGATAGCTTTAAGTCCTTTTTACACTTTCAAAAATGATCAGAGTTCCAGCCCCTTGGAATGGTGAGGAGAGCTCAATAAATAGCTTACAAAGTGGTTACATTTGGTAACCATTTCTTTTAACTAAAAGATTAATTAAGGAAATGCATAATACAAAGTCCTTAATTAAATTACAAGGAGATCAACACTAAAAATAGAAGAAGAGAAAGAAGAGCTAGAAGTAGAGACATCCGATTATGACTGAGGGGGGCCCACTGATTTGAGGATTCGATGTCTGAATATTTTCAATGCTTCTGTTATTTCCATGCCTCTTGGAATTGTTGTGTTGGAAGTAGCATGTGTCCACATGCCTAGACATTTCTCCATATCTTTATCAAACTCGGTATGCTCTAGATATTCTTTATTAGCCTCAGTAATAGCTGAATAAAGAGCACAAATGTCTTTCATCTTCTCCTTAGTGAATGAATCTTCTTTGAATAGATCACCCTTGACAAAGGTTCTGAACTGGGCCTTGATTTCTTGAAGAGAAAAGGGAACACCTGTAGTTTCATCCTGAAGATGGCATTGGATATCCTTGAAGGAAGATAAAACATAGGTTTTAAAGGACTCCCCTTTTTTCCACACATTTCTCAGTTCTCCCAATGCTTCCTCCAGAACCTTTATCTTCCACTCAATATTGAAGATCCATGTTCTTGATAAGTTATTCTTTGCATCATCAAACACATTGTTGGCCAATAGGATCTTCTCATTAGTTTGGCCCATTAGACAGAGGTTTGAAATACATCCACTCCAGACCTTCAGCTCCTTGTCCATGGCTTTGATTGAGGAAGTGAGTTTCTGCTGCAAATTGATCACCTTCTCATTGGTTTTGAAGGCTTCCTCAATGAAATTAAAACCTTGCTATAGTCATATCATCAACCATGGCCTCAACAGCCTTCCCATAAGTTGAATACCTATGTATGTCCTTGATGATTTGAAACTCATCTTGAATGAGAACCATGGGAGGTGGGAGAGTAGCCAATGGAGTTGGATCCAAAACTTTATCCTTTGTTAATAATGATCTGATAAAGTTGGAAAGAACTTGGTTCTGTTCTTCCAACTGCTCCATGGTTTGCTTTTCCTTTTTCAACTCGTTTAATAACCTTAGTGATAGTTTCTTAAGGTTATGAACCTCACTCTCAGGTGTAGATTCTCCCAGTGGAATTCTGGAAAGTTCCAAGTCAGAGATCAAGAGATCCTTCTCCTCATTATCTACCCTAGGTCTGAAACCTCAAGAAACTACTGACCTTGAGCATCATATACTAACCTTGAAGTAGTATTTGCTTTATTTGTTGGAGGAGGGGTAGTACCAAGCAGAGCTGCCACAACATCAAAATCAGGCCCAGTTGATCGGGAAGAAGACTTTCTTTTCCTGCTATCTACTAGGGGTTGCACCCAGGAAAAGGAAGAAGAAGAAACAGAGGAGTCAAGAGGTCCGAGTGTAAGAGAACTCATGGCACTCAGAGTCTGAACTATTGTTGCCTCCAATGGGGAAGGGAATGGAACCTCAAGAATTTCCTTTGCAGAGGATTCTGTTAAGCTTGGAGGTTTAGTTCTTGATTCTTCCTTCTCCATCTCAGTAGTGGTTGCAAGGGTTTCTTCTGGTCCTATTGTCTCATCATCCTCATTCTCTCTTAGAACAATAATGTTCTTTTGGTCCAACAGGAAATTTTGAGTGCTCCAGAAGAGTCTCTTCCTCGATTGGTTCTTTCTTAACCTCTTTGACCTTCTTCTGATACACTTGAGTGGAAGAAGAAGGGGTAGACATTTCAGGCTCTTTCAATGAGGAAGAAGGAGGAGTTTTCTCAAGTACCTCAGTACTGGGTGTATGCACTTCCTTCCTAGGTGTGGAAGTTTCTCTTGAAGAAGATCTACCCTGGTTCTTCCTGAATTCACGAAACTTTCCTGTCAAACCAAACCTTAGTTCTGACAATGACAGGGAAATTATCTCACTCAAATCATCCTTCTCCTTCACATACCAATCCAGGGTTTCTAGAGGTGTGTGCTTGATGGATCTTTCATACTCAAAGGATTGCAAGCCCTCATCATCATCCACAAGCCCTTCAAGCACCTGGTAGAGATTAATATCTAAGATCTGTTGCAGAGACAATCTACCAAAATGCCTCCTCCTAGCTTCAAAATCATCAACACAGTCAGCCCAGTAATCCTCAGTGTCAGGATGATGATAATAGGTTATTCTGAGATTCTGATCGATGAATTTCTTTAGATCAAAACAAGTCCTGGACCTGAAGAAATGAACAGTAAGAGAAGTAATAGCCCTTTCTATATTTTGGGCATCTAGGGTTGTCTTGCATGTATAATTCCCCAAGGAGATAGGGAAATGAAGTCATGTGATCTTCTTGTCTCTACAAGTTCTATGGAGTTTTTCCAGCTGCCTGCACACCTCAACCAGAGCCATTTTATCATTACAAAACATGGGCAGCTTGAGAGGTGCACTTTCAAAACAAGCCAATCTGATGTATGAGAACTTTTTGAACTGGATGAAGAAAGCCCCATACTTGGCTATCAGAGCCATAGCCTCATCAGAAAACCTCCTAGCAGTGTCACCCTCCAAAAGTCTCACAATGTACATGGTGAAAGAATCATTCACCCTTATGAAATTATGATTAATGTCCCTGAGGGTAAATTGAGGGAAATATGTGTATATGGGCTCATCCTTCTTGCCCTCAATGTAAGTGAAGTCAAACCACTCCCGAGATGCTGCCAGGGTGTACATGAGATAAGAAGTCATGTAGAAATTCTTAGTTTGCTGAAAATTTGTCAATTGTTCAGTCAGGTTCATACATATGATCTTAGCCCAGTTTATGTTTTGTTTACCCTCACAGATGATGCTTATGAAAGGACACATCCAAAAATGGAAGTCATTGGTAGAGGGCATCCCCATAATACGGGTGAGAAAGATGATGAAATCTGATAATTCTTCATTGAAATCAACCCTGTACAATGCTTTGGAGAGTCAGGACACTCCCTTCTTAGGGAACTTCAGCCATGACTTAGCCACTCGTGCCTTGTATTTCTCACTTGTCCTTATCAAACAGATCCTGAGCTTGAGCAAGAGTGATAAACAATGGAGTCTTCTATCTCAGGAATGCATAGGGCAGCATGATGGTGGCAACATCCAATTTTGCAATCAATTCTCCATGCACATTAACAACTTCCTTGGTATCTGGGTTGAAATGAGCTCCATAGGTGAGCACGGTGTCGACACACTACACAGAGATGGGAAAACTAGTAGCATACGTGATTCCACTATCATTGATCATTTGGGCCATGGGAGTAGGGTTTTCACATGTTAACCTACCCCAGAAATCATCAAAATCTAAGTGTTAAACTTCACTATCCCCGATATTAGGCACAAAGGTCTCCAGAGGTGAAAAATGCTCATGCCCTTGAGAACTTGATCTTCATTTTTGCAGTGCACAGAGGAACGACCTTCAAAGAACAGATTCAAGATAAAAATGCAAAGGGATACAAAAGATGAGAAAATGACTCAATTGCAAGAATGCAAACAAGAAATAGTGAGCAAGCAATGTGACAAATGCATAGACGGTGGTCCCTTTAAATAGCCATTCAGGAGAGAGAAGATCATAAATGTGCATTAAATACCCCTTGCACTGACTCAAAAAGGTGTTATGCAGGGAAAAGTGAAAAAAATGGCTTGGATGGTCCATGGGACATTGGGACATGTGGGACGTGAAAAAGATGATTCAGCCAATGTGGGCGATGCGGGCCAAAAGAGCACGGGAGTTCCAGGGACATAGAAATGTGAAGGACACGAGGACCTGATTTGGTTGATGTGGGTGATGTGAGGAATTGGGGAACATGAAGCCCGAATGAACTTGGGAAAGATGGGTCGAAAAAGAGTGAAGAAGCCTGACAGACAAGAACTTGTGGGAAAATCAGCCGATCGGCTGAACAAAAGGTCTGCTGGAACTTGGGACATATGGGACAAGAAAACCAATTCAGCCGATGTCAGGTGATGTGGGGAATCACGGTGAACATGAAGCCCAAAGGAACTTGGGACATGAGGGACAAAAATGTCTGACAGACCCACAAGTTACTAAAATGACCCCAAGAAACAACATTTTCACTATCTTTTCAAATTTCCTCTTCATTGAAACATTACTGAAGGGTGCCACTCAAAATTTTCAAATTTTTCAACTTTCAAAAGAGGGGAATTTTGAGGGGACAACAGCTGGATCTTTCTGGGGATGACTTGACTAGATCACTAGGAACAAGGCAAGAGACAAGAATCAAGAAAAACTCTGGGGAAGAAGACCAGTGCCTTATCCATTGGGCAAAAAGAGTCAAAGGCAAAACAATATAGAAGGAAACACACCAAAAACAAGGAAAGGAAAACAATAAAACAAAGACAAGGGAAAGAAAACACACACTGTACATAATATACAAGGGACTTCCTATTCACCTAGGATTTGAACAATTTCAAGTACTGCCCACTATAAGGAAGTGGGAGAGAAGATCCATCCATGTAATCAAGATAGAAAGAATTTTCACCAGTAAAGTGCCTGATTCTGAAAGGACCAAGCCAAAGAGAGTCAAACTTACCATGGATTCCATGAGGTTCATGCCTTTTGTCCCATAGCAAAACAATGTCTCCAACCTTGAACTCTCTGGATCTAGTTTTCTTGTCAAATAAAGATTTAACCTTCTGCTGATGTGCATAGATCCTATCAAAAACCTGCAACCTTGTCTTCATCTAGCTTATGGAGATACATGATCCTCTTATCCAAAGAATCACTGAAACTGGTGTCCTCAATAGCTTTCATTAAATGCAAAGCTGGTAGTTCCACTGTCACTGGTAGTTGGGCTTCCACACCATACACCACTTGAAAAGGGACATCCCAATTACTCTTTTGGGTGTAATCCTATCTACCCAGAGAGCATCATAGAGCTTCTTGTGCTAGTTTCTCTGAGATTCATTGACAAGATTTCTTACAATGGTCACTAATTTTTTGTTTGTTGATTCTACCTGTCCATTCCCTTGAGGATAGTAATCTGAAGAATGAGCAAGGGAAATACCATACCCATAGCATAGAAATCCATCATCTCAGCAGAAGAAAAATTTGAAGCATTATCAATCATGATCTTGTTTGGTACTCCAAACCTTATCAAGATGTTCTCTTTGATGAAATTACATACTACCTCTGAAGTAGTACTTTTAACTGGGATGGATTCTACCCACTTAGTGAAATAATCTGTGGTAGTCAACACATGAGTATGTCCTACACTTGAAGATGGGTTAAGTGTTCCAATAAAATCCAAACCCCACTGTTGAAAGGGTTCTTCAATCACAACTGGCTTAAGTGGTAAAGCAGCCAACTTTGGTCTTCCCACAAAGGTTTGACAAGCTTCACATTTGTCGACCCACCTTGATGCATCCTTAAACAAAGTAGGCCAATAGTACCCTACACGAAGAATTTTGTGAGCAGTAACGACAGATGAGAAATGACCCCCACAGGCTTGGTCATGGAAGGCTGAGAACAACTTCTTCTATTGCACTTTGTCAACACACTTCAAGAATCTTCCATCCACTCCCCATTTGAACAAAGCATTTTCCCATAACACGTACTGTGCTGACCTTAGCTTGATGGCTCTCTTCTCCTTGGTAGTTAAGTGAGATGGACATTCACCATAGGTGAGAAAGTGAGCAATATCAGCATACCATTCATTTTTTGAGCTAAGGAATAGAACAATAGGGACATCAACTTCATCCTGAGGTGTTTCATGACTAGCTCCCTCGGCAATGAGTTCACACAGGCCTTTACCCCAAACTAGTTTTTTTGGTCTGATGTCAAGATCATACTCCTGAACCTTTGCTACCCAATTTCCTCTCTTGGTTCCAAACTCATGTTGTGTAAGAATAGACTTGATAGTCATATCGGGCACAAACACAATAGAGTGAGAGTTAAGAATGTAAAATTGAAACTGCTTAACAACTTTAACCACTGCAAAAGCATGTTTCTCCATCATAGTATACTTCAACTCATGAGTTTTTCAGAATATAACTCATGAATGCAATTGGGATCTCATGATCTTCATAATCTTTCTGAGTCAACACAGTGGCCAAGGTACTCTCTGTGGCATAACAATAGATAATAAAATCTTTGCTAAAATCTAGACATGCTAAGATAGGAGTCTTAGCAATGGCTTTCTTAATGCCTTCAAATGCTTCTTTTCCTTCAGAGGACCAACCAAATGTATGATTTCCCTTCATCATTTGGGAAATTTTCAAATTCAGCTCTGTAAAATCAGGGATGAATCTTCTCAGGAAGTTGATCTTACCAAAGAAGGAGTGCACTCCCTTTTTGCTTGTGGGAAGAGGAATCTACTGAATAGCTTGAACTCATTCAGGATCAATCTTGATTCCATCTTTGGAGACAACATGTCCCAATAAATTTCCCTCTGTGACACAAAATACATAGATTTCTTGGGATTCAAGAGAGACTCCATGCTCTCTGCATTTCAAGAGGACCGTTTCTAGATGCTGAAAGTGATCTGCTCTAGATTTGGAAAACATAGTCAAATCATCTAGATACACAACAATACATTTTCCTTTCAGACTTCCAAAGGCCAAATCCATAGCTCTCTGAAAGGTGGCACCAGCATTAATGAGACCAAAGGGCATCCTCTTGTAGGCAAAAGTACCCCAAGGAGTGGTAAAGGTAGTCTTGTGCTGATCTACAGTGTTAACTTCTACTTGGTTATATCCTGAGAAACCGTCCAGCATGGACAACATCTCTGCACCTGTAATAGCTTGCAACACCTGGTCCATCATGGGTAGGGGTAGTTATCCTTCAAAGAAGCTTGATTCAGATTCCTGAAATCAACACAGATCTGAATCTCACCATTTTTCTTCCTGACAAGCACAATATTAGCAATCCATGTTGAATGATGAATAGGAAAGATAATCTTAGCCTTCAACAACTTCTGTATCTCTTGGAAAATGGTGTCAACAATATTTGGATTGTACTTCCTTTGCTTCTACTTGAAAGGCTTAATCCCAGGTTTGAGGGGAATGAAATGTTGCATTTATTTTGGCTGAAAAGCCTTCAGATCATCGTAATAATAAGCAAGGACATCAATGTACTTATTCAAAAGGTCCATCACCTTCTTCTTCTCCTCATGGGTACAACACTTTCCAATACTCACCATTTTGGGTTCAGCAGAGTTCCCAATGTTAATATTTTCATATTCAGCAGACTGTTGAGGTCCTTTGGAAGCTTTGGACTTGACATATCTGTCATGTTTATCAAACAATTCCTCCAAGCTCACCAGTCCTTTAGGGATCTTGTTGCCTTTGAGTTTGATGCATCCCTCTTGATCCATCTCCTCTTTGACACCTTCCTCATTGGAAGAGACACTTTCTCGAGGCATATTGCCACTTCCCTCAAAATACAATTGATCAAAGTTATCCTTAAGTTCCAGGAAAGAGAGAAAATGTTGATCATCATTGAAAACTTTCCAGTTGTTTGCATTATCTGGTACACTTGGTCTATGGATCATTTCAATGGTGAATTTTTCTTGAGAAAAATCAGGATGAGGTATCAGCAGAGATCCTGAAATAGCTAGGGAGTCAGCCCTAGTGTTCTTCTCCCTTGGCACTACTTCAATAGAGAAAACATCAAAGAATTCAATAGAATCCCAGACCAGATTCCTATAGTGCTTTAACCTTCTATTCTTTACTTGGAAAAGATCTCTGACTTGCTTGACAACTAGTTCCGCATCTCCACGAGCTAGGAGGTTCTTCACACCTCTTTCTTTTGCTATGCATTCAGTCCAAGGATGAGAGCCTCATATTCTGCTGTGTTATTTGTATTTTCAAACTATAGCTTAAAGGAGAAAGGATGAATCTTCCCTTCTAGAGATATCAATACCACACCAGCCCCAGAACCAGTTGAAGAACAACTTTCGTCAAATTCCAAATTCCAAATGCTATTAGGATCATGGGGCACTACTTTAGGATGTTCCACCTCATCCTGAGACATGATCATGTAGTTTCCATGCCCAATATCTTCATAAAGTATTTGTGCCTTGGGATCATCTATCTTTTGCACAATATATTCAGATTGTTTCTCGGTCAGTAGCTTCTTCATCTTTCCATTAATTGGTATAAGAGCATGTGACCAATCCATTTGAATTTCTCCTCCCACATCCTTACAAAAATTTCTACTCAACAACATACCATATGAAGGAGGGATATCAGCTACCAAAATAGTAGCTAAAAACCTTCTTCTCTGGCAAAGCAACAAAAGCTACTTGTGCATCCTTAATTCTTCTGACCAAAGGCACCTCCCTACTCTCCATGGAATATCAAGAACCATAAGTGCATGTGAGAGTAAGACCCAAAGCATGAGCCACTTTGGCAGGCATGACATTATCTGATGCTCCTAAATCTATGACACAGTTGTTGAGTTTATGGCCAGCTATGAGGAGGGTTACATAGAATGGTTCAATTTTCACATTTGGTGAGGTGATTGCAGCCACAAGATTTGATTGGGATGTGGAAGAGGGAGTGGGAAAAATACCTTTAGAAGTGTTGGATGAAGTTTTGGAATGGGAATTGACAAAGTGGACCATTTTGGCAAAGGCTTTTGGATGAGTCTGATAAAACTTAGCTTCAGAAATCTGGATTTTTGTTTTCTTGAGATGATCAATGATATCAAAAGATCCAGAGGTGGATGGGCTATCATCACTAGGAATCCTAAGCTTATCAGGTTTGGGAATTGGAGAAAAAAAGTTTTAGAAGTAGGAGTAGAAGAAGAAGAATTAGCAGAACTCACCTTTTGTGGATGCAGTGGGAATAGGAGATCCTCTTCTTGCAATTACTGGAATAGTCGTGGGATGCTCCTTGGACTTCTTAGCGGGCTGCATCACTTTTTATTTCTTATTTGTCTACTCATGAGTCATAACAACATATGACTCACTATTCATCTCTGCTACCACTTCATCATAATCATCTTCCTCATCAACACCCTCAGTGGTGAGGAAATTAACTCGAGACCCATCGAGTTCTTCCAGTTCTTCATCAGCCTCTTCTTTAGGTTCTTCAAAATCTTCATTAACTTCTTCATCATTAGGTTCTTCAACCTCACAAGTTACATTAACAGGGACCTTGATGGGTGGTCCTTCAATTGCCAGTCTTGTTTGAGAAGAAGGCAAATGGTTTCTAGGTTGAAAATTCTTCCTTGGAACATCTTGATAAGGAGCATGCTGAGCCAATTATTTCTTGATGGCAATGAGGTCATTAGAAAGCTTTTGTACTAATTGATCTGCATTGGCTCTAGGAGTAGAGGAAGAGGAGGAAGAAGCTTTAGATTTGGAAGGATCTCTTTTCAATTTACCAGACATGATCAGGTCATCTTCAACACTTGACGGATAATCTCTGATCGACATCTAAAGTTGCAAGATTGGTTCTTCTCAGTGCATAGCTTACTTCACAAAATTGAGCATTTAGGAAGATTTTTTTTTGAATTTGATCCACAGGCCAGATGTCTTGTGGGATCTTATTAATCAACTTATTGAACTTGGCCACAAATTCTCTCATGGGCTCCTATGGTTCTTTCTTGATTTGAGAAATCTGGGCTAGCAAAGCATGCACATCTTCAACAGGTTTGAAATGATTCTCAAATCTAGTTCTCATGGTAGTCCAATTGGTGATGGTCCCAATAGGGAGATGATAAAACCAATCTGCTGCATTGTCCTTAAAAGTTCTCCACAAAAAGCCTCATAGAGACATCCTCGTGTTCAACTCCAAGGACTCCACATGCAACTATGAAGGATGCAATGTGTTCATTAGGATGTACCTTGCCATCCCCTCTGACCTTGGGAAAGTTATTTCTATTACCCCTAGGTAACTCATGCAAAGGGTGAGGAAGGGAAAGAGGCCCAACTCGTTGGCCCCAAGGTAATGGAACTGCCATCCTTGGAAAAATTGCTTGAAGTGGAACTAAAACACCAGCAAGAACCAAAGCACGAAGATTAGGGTTGGGTTGCTCTTGAGGGACACCACTCCCAGAAGCTCTATCCTCAATAAGTGGTGTTCTTGCAGAACGAATCCTTCTATCTCTCCTTGTTAAAGGAAGGGGAAAGCCTTGCTACTCCAGGAGTTGAAATTGTGAATCTTTAATTCCAAGAGCCCTTCTTCTGCGAGTAAATCTTAGAGTCGCCATATTAGAAATGATCAAGAAATTGTTCTTTGAAACTGGAATTCGTTAAAATGAATCCCTAGTAGAGTTACCAAAAACTGTTGGTTGTCAAATTAGGACTTTAATGAAAGCAACAGTCAGGGGATAGAAAGTCCCTCCTCTTTAATGGGAGAGGTTCCCTTATTGAAAGAAAATGACACAACTATTTACAAATGTATAACTTCCAACTTTGATGAGGAACTCTGATATCATGAAAGTGTTTTAATGCCAAGAAAATTATCAATACAAGAGAATGGAAGAACTAATGAATGGAAAAGGTAGAATAGCACTTTTAGGAAGTATAGATAGCAAAATAGTTCCTTATAAATGCTGAGCAAGGACAATATATAGAACATAATCATTCATATTAAAACCACCAGATGTTATTTCACAGACACAAAGTTCCAGAGATTACATCCACAAGAATAAAAAGCTTCTTAATGCAAATAGATTAATGATTCAACAACTTTAGACAAGTAAGAGGGAATTAATAAACGCAGATAGAAACAGGAAGGGAAAATCTTCTGTATTGATAGCTTTAAGTCCTTTTTACACTTTCAAAAATGATCAGAGTTCCAGCCCCTTAGAATGGTGAGGAGAGCTCAATAAATAGCTTACAAAGTGGTTACATTTGGTAACCATTTCTTTTAACTAAAATATTAATTAAGTAAATGTAAAATACAAAGTCCTTAATTAAATTACAAGGAGATCAACACTAAAAATAGGAGAAGAGGTAGAAGAGCTAGAAGTAGAGACATCCGATTATGACTGAGGGGGGCCCACTGATTTGAGGATTCAATGTCTGAATATTTTCAATGCTTCTGCTATTTCCACGCCTCTTGGAATGGTTGTGTTGGAAGTAGCATGTGTCCACATGCCAAGACATTTCTCCATATCTTTATCAAACTCGGTATGCTCTAGATATTATTTATTAGCTTCAGCAATAGCTGAGTAAAGAGCACAAATGTCTTTCTTCTCCTTAGTGAATGACTCTTCTTTGAATAGATCATCCTTGAAAAAGGTTCTGAACTGGGCCTTGATTTATTGAAGAGAAAAGGGAACACCTGTAGTTTCATCCTGAATATGGCAGTGAATATCTTTGAAGGCAGATAAAATAAAGATTTTAAAGGACTCCCCTTTTTGCCACACATTTCTTAGTTCTCCCAATGCTTGCTCTAGAAATTTTTATCTTCCACTCAATACTGAAGATGTATGTTCTTGACAAGTTATTCTTTGCATCATCAAACACATTGTTGGCCAATAGGATCTTCTCATCAGTTTAATCCCTTTAGATGAAGGTTTGTAATACATCCACTCTAGACCTTCAGCTCCTTATCCATGGCTTTGATTGAGGAAGTGAGTTTCTGCTGCAAATTGATCACATTCTTATTGGTTTTGAAGGCTTCCTCAATGAAATTCAAACATGCTATAGTCATATCATCAACCATGGCCTCAATAGCCTTCACATAAGTTGAATACCTATGTATGTCCTTGATGCTTTGAACCTCATCCTGACTGAGAACCATGGGAGGTGGGATAGTAGCTAATGGAGTTGGATCCAAAACTTTATCATTTTGTTAATAATGATATGATAAATTTGGAAAGAAACTTGGTTCTGTTCTTCTAACTACTCCATGGTTTGTTTACCTTTTTCAACTCATTCAATAACCTTAGTGATAGTTTCTCGAAGGTTATGAACCTCACTCTCAGGTGTAGATTCTCCCAGTGGAATTTTGGAAATTTTCAAGTCAGAGATCAAGAGATCCTTCTCCTCATTATCTGCCCTAGGTCTAGAAACCTCAAGAAACTGCTGATGTTGAGCGTCAGATACCAACCTTGAAGTAGTCTTTACTTTCTTTGCTAGAGGAGGAGGGCTAGTACCAAGCAGAGCTACCACATCATCAAAATTAGATCCGGTTGATCAGGAAGAAGACTTTCTTTTTCTACTGTCTACTAGGGGCTGCACCCAGTTAAAGGAAGAAGAAGAAACAAAGGAGTCAAGAGGTCCGAGTGCAAGAGAATTCATGGCACTTAGAGTTTTAACTACTGTTTTCCTCCAGTGGGGAAAGACATGGAACCTCAAGAATATCCTTTGTAGAGGAGTCTGTTAAGCTTGGAGGTTCAGTTCTTGATTCTTCATTCTCCATCTCACCAGTGGTTGCAAGGGTTTCGTTTGGTCCTATTGTCTCATCATCCTCATTATCACTTAGAACAATAATGTTTTTTTGGTCCAACAGGAAATTCTGAGTGCTCCCAAAGAGTCTCTTCCTTGATAGCTTCTTGCTTAACCTCCTCGAACTTCTTCTGATACACTTGAGTGGAAGAAGAAGGGGTAGACATTTCAGGCTCTTTAAATGAGGAAGAAGGAGGAGTTTTCTCAAGTACCTCAGTACTAGGTGTATACACTTCCTTCCCAGGTGTGGAAGTTTCTCTTGAAGAAAATCTACCCTGGTTCTTCCTGAATTCATGAACTTTCCTATCAAACCAAACCTTAGTTCTAACGAGGACATGGGAAATTATCTCACTCAAATCATCTTTCTCCTTTACATACCAATCCAGGGTTTCTAGAGGTGTGTTCTTGATGGATCTTTCATACTCAAAGGATTGTGAAATATCCCTTGTAGGATAATACTTTAAAATATACAAAATACAGACAAATTGCAGCCAAAGAGAAATCGGATTTTTACAGAAAATTAAATCTAGGGCAGCAAATAGAAAATAATGGATAACTCCAAAAATACTTGCTCAAATCTATTGAAATTTTAAATGGAGCTTGCTAATACAATAACATATATTATAGAACTATTTTTGGAATTTGTTGAATAACAAAATACTGCCAGAAAATTACAGTGTGCCCTAAACATCTGAAAACTTCTAAAATTAATATCTTCCGGAATATATATGCAAAAATTATGAAACCTTGGAAATATTATCTATAAATATAGGAGATGATATCCAAACCTTCAAATCAAAATTTGAGGAAGTGGAAACCCTCCAAAATAGATCTGAAATCTTCAAAACAAGTCGCCCCACCTAGGAGATGGCTAGAAACCCTTTCAAATGACTTCAAACTGATGCTAGACCTTGCCAAAGAGGTTGCCGTAGATCTGCCCTGAAAAACCCAGAAATATCTCCTCCAAAAATGCCCAAAAACCTCCGAAACCCTTCACTGGAACCCTTTGAAAGTATCTCTGAAGAACATGCCTAATTTTAGCTCCAAAAATGACAAACTAGGGTGGATATTTCACCATTGAAGAGTGCCCTACTAGCTAGGGATGGATCTCTCACCACCGAAGCTAGGGTTCCCATGGGATCTTACTCCACAAGTTTGATATTTGCAATCAGAAGTTGCACATGAAAGAAAATATAAGTGTATGTATGAATCCTCTTCCTTTCACCCCTCTTCTCCTTTTATAACTTTTCCCATGCCAAGGAACCCTAAAAAGCCCAAGTCAGATTTTCCCCTAGGGAAGACCAAAATAATAAATTAACTTAAACTTACTTTTTCCTTTTCAAGTCGCCATGGTCCAAAAAGGTGACCCCAACACAAAATTAGAACACTAGGAGTTAATTTGCCCCTTCCAACGATAAAACATAACATCTAGTCCCTTCAAAAGCACTTTATAAACCTCTCAATGGAAAATTATAACAACTGGACTAGATATTCATACCCAATAGCTCACAACATCTGTAACCCCTTGGGCATGACTAGGGTTAGGACCCATACTGGCCCTCAAGTATGTGGCGAGGGAAAGGGGACATTATAGTCCTACCTTCCCAAAAATTGCTTGTCCCCAAGCAAATGCAAACTAGGATGTTGTAGAATTTTCTCTCCCTCCCAAGTAGCATCCTCAATAGGCAAACCCTTCCACCATACCAAGTATTCTGTAATATCCCTGATCTTGAGCTTCCTCTGTCTGACCTCAATAATAGAGTCTAGTTCTAAAAATAGCTTCCCCTCCTCATCCAATGGTGGAAACTCTGTAGAAGGTATAATATGCTATCCCAGTGCCCTCTTAAGGCATGACACATTGAAGACATTATGTATCTTAATGTGCTCTGTAAAATCCAACTCATATGCAACTGCACCCACTCACCGAACTACCCTGTATGGACCATAAAACCGTGGTTTTAACTTTTCTGCCCCCTTCTGCTTGAGTGACGACTGCCTGTATGGCTGCAGATGTAGGAATACCAAATCTCCTACCTCGAAGGACCTCTCTATCCTATGCCGATCCAAATAAACATTCTATTGATTCTACCCCTTTATAAGGTTCTCCTTAAGATCTCACAGGATATCCTGGTTCTCCTGTAACCAATCCCGAGCTTTGGGAGCCCGACTATCTGATAAAACCAAATCAGCAAATGACATGGCATCGTATCCATACAAAGCTCTGAAAGGATTCATGCCGATGCTCATATGATATGTGGTATTATATAAATACTCACCCATATGTAACCATTTGATCCATGCCTGCTAATTTCTTGTCACATAACTCCGTAAATAGCCCTCTATCCATTTGTTAACAATCTCCGTTTACCCATCAGTCTGAGGGTGATAGCTGGTGCTGGGAGTCAACTCAGTACCGGAAAGTCTAAATATCTCCTGCCAAAAGGTGCTCATGAAGATCTTATCCCTGTCACTGACAATATTTTTAGGAAAACCATGAAGCCTAAAAATCCCTGTATAAAATACCTGAGCCACGTCAGCTACTTCATGCTTCTTAGGTAGAGAAAATAAATGCACATACTTGGTCAATCGATCAACTACCACATAAATGCAATTGTGCCCATGCACCATAGGGAGTCCTGTGATGAAATCCATGGATATTCTCTCCCACTTCTACTCGGGGATGGGAAGAGGCTGGAGTAACCCTACAGGAAAAGAATGCTTTGATTTGGTTTGCTGGCAAACCATACACTCTCTGAGATGATTAAGGACATCATCCTTCATCCCCTTCCAAGTGAATATCTCTCTTATGTACCTATATGTTTTGAAATATCCAGGATGTCTAGCTAATGGCGTATCATGTACTGTATGAATGATATTATCCTTCATCTTAGATCCTGGTACAAGGAAAATCCAATCCTTGTAGAAAATGAGATCATCTACCACCCTGTATCGGTCATCCTTGATAATACCATCCATGATCTCACATGCAAACTGATTCTTGGAGTACTCAACAAGTATGTGAGCCTTCCAATCTGCTGAAATCTCAGACATAGAACTCAACATAGTAGTAAGGTAAGGCCTCCTAGATAAAGCATCAACAACAACATTATTCTTACCTCTAGTGTATTCTATGTCAAAGTCATATGTTTGTACCTTGTTCACCATCTCTGCTAGCAGTCATTGAGATCCTTCTACCCTAAAAAGAACCTCAAAATATTGTGATCTTTACGTACCATGAATCTCATGCCCACAAGGTAATGTTTGAATTTGGCCAAGGCATGCATGATGGCCAACATCTCCTTGTCGTAAATTGAATACCCTCTCTCTACTAGCCTCAATTTCTGACTCTCATAAGAAATGGGATGCCTATCCTACATAAGCACCGATCTAACCCCCTCACCTAATACATCACACTCTAAAACAAATGGCCAAGAAAAATCTGGTAATGCAAGGACAGGACATGAACTCATCACCTCCTTGAGATGATAAAAAACCTACTGTGCTGCTTCTGACCAAGAAAAAGATCCCTTCTTTATCAAATCTGTCAATGGGGTAGTCAACCATGAGAAGTTCTTCACGAACCTCCTGTAATAGGTGCACAGTCCCAAGAATCCCCTCAGATGTGTCAATGTCCTGGGTGGCGGCCAATCCAAAATTGCCTATATTTTCTCTCTATCCACCTTTACTCCCCCTCCACCAATCACATATCCCAAATATAGAAACTCTGTCATGCCAAACTGACTTTTATAAGGTTTTGCATATAAAAAATTAGCTTCTAATATTCCCAATATCTCATCAAGGTGGCGGATATGGCTCTCCCAAGTCTTGTTGTAGACCAATATATCATCAAAGAAAACCAATACAAAGTTCCGTAAATGGTAGTTGAACACGTGGTTCATGCAAGACTAGAATGTAGTTGGTGCATTACACAGTCCAAATGGCATCACTAGAAACTCAAAATGTCCATAATGGCATCTCAAAGCGGTCTTATGCACATCCTGCTCCCTAACCTTGATCTGGTGATATCCAGATCACAAATCTATTTTAGAAAAATAGATCGCCCCTTGTAGCTCATCTAACAACTCATCAATACATGGCATTGGATATTTGTTCTTGATTTTCTTCTTGTTCAATGCCTGGTAGTCGATGCACATCCGCAAGGTCCCACCAATACCACCAAAGAAGCAAAAGGAATGGAACTCGGCCTAATGATTCCCATGTCAATAAGCTCATGGATAGTCCTCTCAATCTCATCTTTAAACCATTTGGGGTGATGATAAGGAGTAGTAACTACTAGTCTAGTGTCCTCAAGATCAATCACATGCTCAAATCTCCTATTTGGAGGTACACCTGGTGGTATGTCACTAAAAACTACAATGTGCTTATCATATAGCCCCTGTATGTCCACATGATACTCTAGCTGTCCATCCTCTGATTTCTTGGTAGAAACCAAGCACTGTATTGCCCAATCAACCCCATTGTGCCTGTGAATCCTCTCGATCCTCTTTACTAAAACAACCCTGGGTGCATCTGAAGATAAACCCCTCAAGGTTACATTCTTCGCCTCAGACTTGAACTTGAGTTCCATCATCTGAAAGTTAGTCTGAAATTCTCTAAGAGAATGGAGCCACTGTACACCGAGCACAAGGTTGGTCTCTCCAATACTAATCACATATAAGTCATCAGTAAATGTATGGTTACCCATGGTGATACTCAATTGCGGAACTCGCTGCATGCATCTCATGAAATCACCAATGGCTACCACTACATTGAAGCCCTCAAAGTATTTTACCTGTAATCCCCGCTTCTCTACCAAAGGTGCATCAATGAAGTTGTGGGTTGCCCCACTATCAACGAGTACTACTACTCTCTAACCCTGTAATACTCCCCTGACCCTGTATGCCTTGTACCTCGGGGTACTCGATAAGGTAGCAATAGTCTCATGGGAAAAATTATCCTCCTCCTGTTCAAACCCTACACTATCCAATGTCTCTCCATATTCATCCTCCAACTCCTGAGCGTCCCGCTCCTCCTCGCTCTCACTCTCCTTGAAGACCTCTATGAATTGGACCTTCCCTTTTCCTCTACAATCTTGTCCTGGAACCCATGGTGTGCAACAATCAAAACATAGTTTCTTTCACCTCAACTCCTCTTTGTCCTCACTTGATACAAATGGTCTCCTTACTGTATCCTGCCTAGGTGGGTGCCCCTTTGGCTATGAACCATCAGCTCTCGAAGGAAATACCTTAGGCTAAATTCGAGGGGGAAACCTTGATTTTGGAGTGGAAAACTCCAAATCATGTGCTCTCCTAATAGCCTCATGTAAGGAGGAAGGCTCAAATGCCTTCACAAATCCTGCTAAAGCATCAGTTAACCCTGCCATGAAGAGTGAAGTCAACCTCATCTCTGAAACATCAGATACCATGACTGATAACCTCTGAAAATCTGCAATGTACAGATCTAGAGAACCTATCTGCCTCAAGTGAGTCAACTCTCTGAAGTGCCTATCTGGGTCCCTCCTATTGAATCTGATCATCAACCTTGTGTAAAATCTGCATAAGTATTGATATGCATGTGCCCCTGTGTGATCAATCCATGATGCCACCAGTCATGAGCATCTCCCTCGAGGTATAGGATAGAAAACTTAATTACATCCTCTTCACGCATGGGATTCAAGTTGAAGTAAGTCTTCCACTTCTGAATCCAAGACTACATTGTACACTTCTTAGAGCCATCAAAGTGTGGAATAGAGATTTATCCCAATCTCCTCTGAAACTTAGGTACCTGTGTCTGGTAATCTCTCCCGGGCCTGCTACCAATCTTCCTTTTACAATAATCCTGAAATGACATGTTGTCCCGAAAACCCTCACTCAATGTCTGGTACTTGTCCCAACAAGATTCCTCATCCATAATGTCTGCGGGCTGTCGTGTCTGTGAAACTTTTGGATCCTTCAAAAAAGAAGGCTCATGGAGTCCCAAGGGTCTGGTAGAAGCATAAGGGGACCCTTGTCCTGAATGTCCATTCTCATCTCTATTACCATGCTATCCCATATTGCTAGCTTCTCCCTCTCTCCGTATGAGCCTCAATCGTGCCCTATGCTAACCTCTCAGTGAGCTGGCTCAAATAGAGATTGGTAGTCTCATGTTGCTTCACCATATTGGTGAACAATTGTTTCATCAGAGTCACTCCCATCTCTTCATTGTCTTTGTCTTTGTCTCCCATATTTCAACCCCAAAATGCTGGAGAAACAATAGCTTTGATACCACTAAAATATCCCTTGTAGGATAATACATTAAAATATACAAAATACAGACAAATTGCAGCCAAAAAGAAATCTGATTTTTGCAGAAAATTAAATGTAGGGTAGCAAACAGAAAATAATGGATAACTCCAAAAATACTTTCTCAAATATCTTAAAATTTTAAATGGAGCTTGCTAATACAATAACAAGTATTATAGAACTATTTTTGGAATTTTTCGAATAATAGAATGCTGCTAGAAAATTATAGTGTGCCCTAAATAGCTGAAAACTTCTAAAATTAATATCTTCTGGAATATAGATGAAAAAGTTATGAAACCTTGGAAATATTATCTATAAATATAGGAGATGATATCCCAACCTTCAAATAATAATTTGAGGAAGTGGAAACCCTCCAAAATAGATATGCAATCTTCAAAACAAGTCGCCCCACCTAGGAGATGGCTGGAAACCCTTGCAAATTCCTTCAAACTGATGCTAGACCTTGCCAAAGAGGTTTCTGTAGATCTACCCTGAAAAACCCAAAAATATCTCCTCCAAAAATGCCCAAAAACCTCCAAAACCCTTCATTGAAACCCTCAAAATATCTCTGGAGAACAACCCTGATTTTAGCTCAAAAAATGACAAACTACAGTGGATCTTTCACCACCGAAGAGTGCCCTACTAGCTAGGGATGGATATCTCACCACTGAAGCTAGGGTTCCCGTGGGATCTTACTCCACAAGCTAGATATTTGCAAACAATAGTTGCACATGAAAGAAAATATAAGTGTATGCATGAATCCTCTTCCTTTCACCCCTCTTATCCTTTTATAACTTTTCCCGTGCCAAGGAACCCTAAAAATCCCAAGTCACATTTTCCCCTAGGGAAGACCAAAATAATAAAGTAACTTAAAGTTAATTTTTCCTTTTCAAGTCACCATGGTCCAAAAAGGTGACCCCAACACAAAATTAGAACACTAGGAGTTAAGTGTCCCCTTCCAACGATAAAACATAACATCTAGTCCCTTTGAAAGCACTTTATAAACCTATCAACAGAAAATTATAACAACTGGACTAGATATTCATACCCAATAACTCACAATGTCTATAACCCCTTGGGCATGACTAGGGTTAGGACCCATACTGACCCTCAGGCCTATGGCAAGGGAAATGGGACATTATAGATTGCAAACCCTCATCATCATCCACAAGCCCTTCAGGCACATGTTAGAGATTAAGATCTAAGATTTGTTGCAGAGACAATCTACCAAAATGCCTCCTCCTGGCTTCAAAATCATCAATACAGTCAGCCAAGTAATCCACAGTGTCAGGACGATGATAATAGGTTATTCTGAGATCTTGGTTGATGAATTTAATCAGATCAAAACAAGTCTTGGACCTGAAGAAATGAACAGTAAGAGGTGTAATAGACCTTTCTATATTTTGGGCATCTAGGGATGTATTACATGTATAATTCCCCAAGGATATAGGGAAATGAAGTCCTATGATCTTCTTGTCTCTACAGGTTCTATGGAGTTTGTCTAGCTTCCTGCACACTTTAACCAGATCAATTTTATCATTACAAAACATGGACAAATTAAGAGGTGCACTTTCAAAACAAGCCAATCTGATGTATGAGAACTTTCTGAACTGGATGAAGAAATCCCCATACTTGGCTATCAGAGCCATAGCCTCATTAAAAACCTCATAGCAGTGTCACCCTCCAAAAGTCTCACAATGTACATGGTGAAAGCATCATTCACCCTTCTGAAATTATGATTATTGTCCCTGAGGGTAAATTGAGGGCAATATGTGTATATGGGATCATCCTTCTTGCCCTCATTGTAAGTCAAGCCAAACCACTCCCGAGATGCTGCCAAGGTGTACATGAGGTAAGAAGTCATATAGAACTTCTTAGTTTATTGAACATTTATCAATTGTTTAGTCAGGTTCATATAGATGATCTCAACCCAGTTTATGTTTTGTTTACCCTTACAGATGATGCTGATGAAAGGACACATCCAAAAATGGAAGTCGTTGGTAGAGGGCATCCCCAAAATACGGGCGAGCAAGATGATGAAATATGATAATTATTCATTGAAATCAACCTTGTGCAACGCTTTGGAGAGTCAGGATGCTCCCTTATTAGCGAACTTCAGCCATGAATTATCCACTCGTGTATTGTATTTCTCGTTGTCCTTATCAAACTAAGCCTGAGCTTGAGCAAGAGTGAGAACAATGGATTCTTCTGTCTCAGGAATGCGTAGGGCAGCGGAGATGGTGGCAACATCTAGTTTTGCAATCAATTCTCCATGCACATTAACAACTTCTTTGGTATCTAGGTTTAAATGAGCTCCACATGTGAGCATTGTCTTGGCACACTACATAGAGATGGGAAAACCAGCAGCATACACTATTCCATTTTCATTGATCATTTGGGCCATGGGAGCAGGGTTGTCGCAAGTTAACTTGCTCCAGAAATCATCAAAATCTAAGTGCCAAACTTCACTATCCCTGATATTAGGCACAGAGGTCTCCAAGAGGTGACAAATGCTCATGCCCTTGGAATTTGATCTTCATTTTTGCAGTACACAGAAGAATGAGCTTCAAAGAATATATTTGTGATAAAAATGCAAAGGGATACAGGCAAATGATTCAATTGGAAGAAAGTGGGAAAGAAATGACAAGCAAGCAATATGATAAATGCATAGAAGGTGGTCCTTTTAAATAGCCGTTCAGGAGAGAGAAGATCATAAATGCTCATTAAATACCCCCTTACACTGACTCAAAAAGGTGTTATGTGGGAAAAGTGGAAAAAATTGGCCTGGATGGTCCATGGGACATTGGGACATGTGGGATGCGAAAATCTGATTTGGCTGATGCAGGTGATGTGGTCCAAAAGAGCACGGGAGGTCCAGGGACACAAAAATGCAAAGGATGCAAGGAATCGATTTGGCTGATGCGGGAAATGTGGGAAATCAGGGAACACGAAGCCCAGGTGAACTTGGGACAGATGGGCCAAAAAAGCGTGTAGAAGCCGATAGACAAGAATTTACTGGAAAATTGGCCGATCGGTGAACAAAAGGTCTTTAGGAACTTGGGAAATATGGGACAAGAAAACTTGATTCGTCCGATGCGGGTGATGTAGGGAAACGGTGAACATGAAGCCCAGAAAAACTTGGGACATGAGGGACAAAAATGTCTGACAGACCCGCAAGTTACTTAAAAAGACCCCAAGAAATGACATTTTCACTATCTTTTCAAATTTCCTCTTCACTGAAACATTACTAAAGGGTGCCAACTCAAAATTTTCAAAATTTTCAACTTTTAAAAGAGGGGAATTTTGAGGGGGGAACATTGTCGTACTTTGGTTGCAGGAGTGGTGCAGGCACACTAACAAGGGCACAGACACACTTATCTTGGTGTACACGCCTCTCGGGTGGTGTAGGTGTACTGTCGAGTCTAAATTTTTGTTTTTCAACCTCAATGAAATACACTAACCTCGACACACATGCCCTAATGAGCGCACAGGCACACTAAACCAGGCACAAACACTATTTTGTATTGTACCTTCACTTCAATGTAAAACTTGTCAGACCAGCGCATATGCACTAACCCAGGCACAAATGTTTCTCTGGTGGCGCAGACAATTTTTTGGTGGTACAAGCATTTTTTCAGGATTTGAAACTGTTTGAATCTGTGGTGGCGCACACGCTTTTCTGGTAGTGCAGGCACGTTTCTAGAAGTGCAAGTACTCTGTCAGAATCTAACACTATTTTTTTAATCAACGGTGGCGCACCCATATTTCTGGTGGCACACACGCCTCTTTGGTAATGTAGGTGCATTGTAAGTCAGAAAAAGACAGAGTGGCACATCCATGCTAATTCGCGCGTAGATGCCAAAATAGGGGCACATGTGTCTTCTTGTTCTCTTAAGGTTAAGATGTTAAGGTGCTAACTTTCTTGTAGGTTTTATCTAATTACATACTTATTTTTACAGGGTATTTTAAAGGATTTTACTTGATTAGATAAACTTTTCATGCTTGCTTATAAGAATAAGATCGTGTATGCTCTTCCCTCATGTCCCTTGGGGTGATATTGGGAATCAGAAATGATTCTTAGGTCTTTTTGATGCTTTGAAATTGTTAGGAATATCTGAATTGGAATGGATTAACTTGGTGCGTGTGAAAATTAAAGTATTTTTCCGTTTGATATCTTCTTGGATTTTGGGAAACATCACGTATGCTCTTCTCTTGTGTCATTGGACGATCTTGAGAATCAGAAATGATGTTTACTCTTTTTATGGAAAACTACTAAACTCGTTGTGCAGGACCAAAACACACGCTTGTCAAAGAAAAGGTGGAATCGAAATGAAGTCAAAAACTACTAATACAATTGTCATACAGGTTGCCAAAAGGTGTTCAAGAAAACAACACCTAATTAAGCAAGATATAAATAACAACATATTCAAAACACTATAATGCAGGTTTCGAAAAAGGGTACGTCCCTCTTCGCTTAACTGGAATATAACCCATTTGGCATAATGCCTTAAGCTATAACAATGGGGGTGGTTCCAGGAACCCCAAAGTAGTCCACGTAAGAGGGAAACTTGTGCATGAAACGGGAAGTGCTCCGCACTATCTAATTGACTAGTGATTCCTTGTGAGATAGCATTACCAGTTGTCCATATGGCGATCCTAGTGATAGTACACATAGACACACTAGTCGCCTTCTGTTCTTGAAGGGGGTAAAGTAAACCCGAGATACTCCCAAGATAGTTGGGAATGTTTGGGTAAATCGCGCTCACTTAAGACAACTTTGTAACACCTAGGGCGAGAGAACCACCTAGGAAGATATTCTTTGGCTAGGAGCCCACTTTGACCATTCTAAAATAGTGTTGAGTTGTGAGCCATATTTTCATCACGAAACGTGTGACGCGTTACTTTTGCTTAGTTTTTCACTTTCCTTAAGGCAAGACGAAACTATGCCGAAGTGAAGCCAACATTTTTAATCCCCATTTTTATCTACTTCCTTCACATTCTTTTGACACTTTGTTGTTCAAAAGAACTGTGACTACCTCTGTGTTACCAATCAATTTTTTCTACCACTTTTTTCTCTATTTACACCCATCCATGTTTGTGGTTGGGTAAGTTAAATGTCTAAAGTGTATGGAGGCATATTCATATCATTGGTGGCCTTTGTGATCTTGATACCCACATCAAGATTGTCATTGTAGTTAGGTGTGGTTCATCATCTTGGACTTCCTTAGAAAGGTTACCTTGTTTGTATTGTATCACTAGAATTTTGGTATTTACGTATTGTTTCTTGTAAAATTGACCTAAATATATATATATATATATATATATATATATATATTGTAAGGTTATGCTACACACATTTTAACAATTCCTAGTTATACTTTAAGCTTTTATTTCGACTCTATTATTACCTCGATTTTGAAGAGTGCTACATGTTACCACTTGTGCACGTTATATCAATATCATCTTGATATCAATACCTTAATTTCTCACAAAGTTTGGTTAACATATCTTGGTGACATTGTTGTGTCACTCACAAATTGTAACAAGAAATTTTTGGGATATAGGTCTTAATCGAATTTGAGCTCGCTTTTAGTAAACCTTGTTAGGAGGTCACATTAATTTCTTGTATTTACTTACGTCTTGTTCATTTTCTTGAACTTGGCATAAGTGATAACATCTTGTTAATTATCTTACGACACCAAACTAATTTTTGAATCATAGTCTAGGAAGTACTTCATTTTATAGGCTTGGATACCAAACATTTGTGTCATTGGTGATTTATCGCTCTATCACATTGGTATTCTCACATTTTTACTCATTCATATTCTTAACAAATCATCTTGCATTTCACTTAGGTGTGGTCACACAGTTTTGAGCACATTGACAACTTACCTTAGCAAAACTATCACAAATCATGGCTCCCAAAACATGATTAGGACTCAAGAAACAAACGTACGAGGAACAACAAGCACAAGCTTGGGAAGTCTCAAACAGACAAGGGTCAAACCCTTTTATTGGACATGATCTAGGGCCTCTATTGTCCGTAGAAAAAGAGATAGAAGACATGGTCGATCATAGTGGTAATGAATTGGAGTCCCCACATGCGGAATTTGACTTTGAACCCACCTTATTAGATGAGTTCCTTTTTAGAAACAAGGATAGGGTGCTAGCACGGGTTGTAGAGTTGGGGGCCAAAATGCCCACTACAAATGAAACAATCCCACCTACAAATAATACTAATGAGGAGGAGCATCCTCTTATTAATATGGAGGACATTTTAACACATGGACATGCTTCTACCTCCAAACGAGGAAAATATAATGTAGTGGAGCATAGAATACCCTTTATCAAAGTGCCACGTAAAATTAGGTCAACACACGAGAAATTTAAAGAACCTCCACAATACAAGGAAGAAGAGGAATCTTTGGGATAAGAGATCACCATTTAACAACAAATTAGTAGCCTCAGCAGAAAATTTGCATTGCTAACTTCTCATGTACAAAAGGAAGCAGGCAAGAATGTCCAAAAATCAAGGCCTAAGGTCAAAATTAGTGAACTCCATAGAGAAAATCACGAAGAAGACAATATGTATTATCATCATGTATATATCCCAACTTCTCCTACTAAGGAACAATTACAAAAACATGAAGTACAATCTATGAAAACAACACTCGCAAGCCTTCAAGAGAGCAATGTAGGGAGAATTAGAAAATATCAATACGAAGAACTATGTTCCTAACCTTTTGACAAAGCTATGACACTTCAACCTTTCCCTAAGAAATTTGATATGCCAAAATTCGAAAAATATAAGGGAAAGGGAGATCCACGAAATCATGTCAAAGATTTCTATATGGCATGTTAAGAGGTGTCCTATAATGATAAGTATCTCATACGACTCTTTCCCAAGAGTCTAGGAGTCCAAGCCTTGGAATGGTTTACTCGTTTTCCTCGCGGGTCCATTTTTACCTGGCTAGAATTGGCAGAGAGGTTTGTGCTTCACTTCTCATATAACATAGAAAGTGATATCACCATGGAAAATTTATGTGGCACCAAACAACGCCCTAATGAGACTTTCACCAACTTCCTACAATGGTGGAGAGGGATAGCCAGTTGCTTCCCTTGAGCTTTTCCTGAAAAATAGTTGGTAAGTATCTTTGTGCCCAACCTAAATCTAGACATTGCTTTCCACCTTCAAATGCTTTGTGTTTGCACTTTTGAGGAGGTTATTAAAAAGGGTGTTCAAATAGAGAAAGCCCTTATTACTAAATGAACTCTTGAGTCACAATCTAAGGATAATCAAAATTCTAAACCTACGGAGAAGCCAAAGGTATTTAAAAAAAACAAAAATGTGGTGGGAGATGAGATCACAGATTCCAAACGTGTACAAATGGTCCAAACCGGTCAACCTTTTAAACTGACCAAAGGACCTATTCAACCCCCACCAAAATGAAGAATGTTCACCCCTCTTAATGAGCCTTTTTTAGTTATATTAAAACAATTGGATGCGGCTCACATGGTGGCATATCCTACGACACAACCATTTGATGACAATGCTCCAAAACCATCATGGTACAAGGAGCATGAATATTGCAAAATGCATCATGTCAAAAGACATAAAATAGAAAAATGTCTGCTACTCCATCACTATATCCAAGAAATCATTGAAAATGGGGAGATAGAGGTGGAAAAATCAAGGAAAACTTAGACACCCAACGAAAAGATGGGGATATATAAAGAGCCATTCCCCAAAAACAGAAAATCAGAAGAGTCAAAGCCGGATCGGGGAGAGTCATCCCAAAGTTATAAAGCAGCGAATTACTTATATACCAAGAAAGAAAAAAATCATTATGATTCTCTTATTGGATGTATTCACTCTCCTAATGACCATATCAACACCATTCGAATCAAGGGAAAGTATTGTGCCACGATAAAAAGGTGTGCATGCCTCGTGATTCCTAAACCTTCTCCACCAACCCCATAAAATGGTAATTATAACCTCTTAGAGAAACTTAAGAAAACATTTGCCAAGATTTTGATCTTGGATATTCTCAAGATTTCAAATGTACACAAAGAAATTTTGTACCAAACTCTTCAGGGGTCGGGAGTGCCACTAGAGGTAGATCCTACACATCTTCAAGCTGTAGTAGCAAACATTGTGCCAACTAATCACATTACCTTCAATCATTGGGAGATCCCTACTGAAAATCCAATGCATAATCTTCCTTTGTATATTGAAGTAGTTGTTACCCGTAGGAAGATCAAAAAGGTGTTTGTGGATAATGAATCAGGGTTGAACATCTGCACACTAAATTTGGTTAAACAGCTAGGACATACTGAAGTAGATTTTGAGTCAAACATAATCATTATCACCACTTACGACAACACGAAAAGGGATTCAGAGGGCACAATCACGTCGCCTATGGAAGTGGGTCCCACTTGTCATAAAAAAGTTCAATGTCCTGGACTTGGAATTTCCATATAATATGCTTCTAGGCCGACCATGGAATCATGCCATGCTGGTTGTGTCATCAACGTTTCATCAATGCATTAAACTGAAGCATGAGGGAAACACCATTACAATACAAGGAGATTCAGAGCCCTTCACTCACTGCAGAGCTCTCGATAGTTTTGCACGTAAGGGTACCTATGCGTGTCCCTCCACTGATATGGCTGTCCCTTCTAATTTGAAGCCATGGAATCTCGAGTAGATTCAGACTCTCTCAGTCCTTGTGCCCATGGGGCCTCTACATCAACATCTCATTTTGATTCTTGGGAGATGAAGGTTCTAGGATATGGCTATGGAGAGTATAATGTGAAACAAGCCCTCTTGGTTCAGACCTTTCATTGACACCCAAGACTAGAGGTCGACCCAACTATCACTTCAAAAGACCTAGAAATGAACAAACTATCGGGTCATTCTTACCTGGAGGCTTGTCTGGATGAAGAAAAATTGTTGGACCCACCTACAACTTGGGTCCCAAAGGATACTCAGCCAAACTGTTATCAAACCCCTGAATATGAGAAATCCAGTAAAATGATGTACTCCATGGACTACAAGGGCCTAGGATGCTAGAAGAATTGAGCAAGGACAACGAGAACCAGTGCCTCTCCCGCATTTTAAAACAAAAAGATACGGCATTAGAATTCACCCTTATAGGGCACATCCCTAATGATCAAGATACTACTTTACTCTGAATTTGAGGATAGCTCTAACTATCTAGACAACGATACATAGGTTCCCATTGTAGCCAATATGAGGATCTTGCCTCCACGAACCTATTCATGAATACCACTGTCCTAACCATAACCCCTATGAAATCTACCCTTGACCTTGTTTACCCTTCCCTTGTTGAATGGGACCAACAATGTCATATGTCACTAGATCTATTTGAGAATGATGAAGCTATCGCAGAGTTCATGGGAATTTGAGATACAATTCCTATTGGAGACCACAAAAAGGGCTTCTATATTGACTTGGATACCCCTGCCTAGTTTGGTGAGGAGGTTGAGCTTCTTGGTTAGACAAAACTTAAGAAAAATTGAGGGCAAAAGTTCCAACGTAAAGCCTTGGCAAAAATCAAAGTCCAAGTCACACAGTGAAAACCTCTTTGAGGCATGCTGGCCAACAAATAGGTGTAAAAATCAAAGGAAAATAAAAATGACCACGCCAAGGATGAAAATATCTGTGGAGACATCCTTGGATGAAGAGCTCAACCTTCCTCCTAGATCCTATGTGGATGGTGTACTTGTCAAAATTGCTAGTAGAGGAGACTATCGACGTAAACATTGGTACGAGAAGAGTACCCAAAAATAGTCAAATTGAGAGCATCACTCTCGGCATGGGAATATAAGACATTCATCATGCTACTATGGGAGTTTATAAATGTATTCACATGGTCCTATAAGGATATGTCCAGGTTTAGATCCAACTTTGGTTGTGCACAACTTAGTCGTGCATGCAGATGCTAAGCCTATTAAGCAGAAGCTAAAAAAGATGCACCCAAGGGTGGCCCTACTGGTTAAAGAATAATTAGAAAGATTGCTTGTGGCTAGATTCATTCGTCCCATTGATTATTTTGAATGGATATCCAACATCATCCCTATCCAGAAAAATCCTGTCGGGATCAGAATTTGCACAAATTTTAGAGACATTAATAAGGCTTTCCCTAAGGATGATTTTCCACTACCAAATATTGATATGATTGTGGATTCAACAACAGGATATGAGATGATATCTCTTATGGATGGCTTTTCTAGGATACAACCAAATCAAGATAGCTGATGAAGATCAGTCACAAGATGAATTTTACAACTCCTTGAGGTACCTTCTATTATCAGGTAATGTCCATTTGGTCTCAAAAATGTAGGAGATACTTATCAGAGGGCAATGACGGTAATTTTCCATGATATGATCCATGATATCATGGAAGACTATGTGGATGACATCCTTGGAAAATCTAAGACAAGAGAGGATCACCCTGTTATTCTGTGGCATATCTTTGAGCATGCCTACGAGAGTACAAAGTCTGGCTAAACCCAAAGAAATGTGTGTTCAACGTGCTATTAGGAAAATTGTTAGGCTTCATTATATTAAGAAGGGGAATTGAGGTAGACCCTGCTAAAGTGTATGCTATTACTGAAATGCCTCCTCCTAAGAACATTAAGAAACTATGCATGTAGCTTGCAGGGAAAAATACAGGCTATTCACTGCTTCATCTCCCAACTTGCTGATAAGTGTCATTCGTTCACCCACCTCCTTAAAAAGGATGTCACTTTCATCTGGGGACCAGAGAAACAACAGGCCTTTGCACTTTGCTTAAACAATACTTGGCCAATCCACCTGTCCTCATGCCTCTAACTCTTGGTGAGCCACTCCTACTTTATATCTCTACTACTCAATTTTCTATTGGTGCGTTACTCACCCAATACAACCTTGGTCACAAAGAAAAAGTGGTGTACTACCTCAGTCACACTCTCATTGCTTATGAGCTCAACTATCCTCAAATTGAAAAATCTTTCTTGGTTGTTGTTTTTACTTTTCAAAAACTTTTCCATTATCTATTGAATACCAAAACCAAGCTAATATCCAAAGTTGACCCACTCAAGTACTTGTTGTCTAAACCCACCCGCACAGGTAGAATGGCTAATTGGATCATTCTACTAAGTGAATTCGACATAGAGTTTGTGCATCAGAAGTTCGGTTAAGGGACAAGTACTTGTTGAACCAATTAGCAGAAGCACCTTTGCAAGGCACTGAACCTTTGAATCTGGATCTACTCAGATGCCTCGTTGCTATACATTGAAGAATCTGTCGTATGACAGATACACTTTGAAGGGTCTTTTACTTTTCATGGTTCAAGAGCAGGTGTGGTCCTCATTACTCCTTCTGGCGACCCTATACCACAGGATTTTCGTCTAGGTTTTCCTTGCACAAAAAACATCACAGAGTATGAGGCACTTATCACAGGGATGAAGCTCGCCATCAAGTGGAACATTCATCATGTCAAGGTTGTGGGTGATTCTTAGTTAATTATCAAGCAAGTTAATGATGAATACAAGGTTAAGGATGAAAAGCTCATACCTTACAAGAAGCTGGTAAAAACTCTAAAAGAGTACTTTGTGTGCATCACATTTGAATAGATCCCAAGAGCGCAAAACAAATCGGTAGATGCTATGGCAACAGTAGGTTCTATGCTCTGCATTCCACCAGGAAATAATGTACATGCCATTCTTTGTGGAAAATTTATGCCAGCCCACGTACAACATGCTAGAATCATGTCTGGCTTGTGATGTTGTTGGTCCCAATTCCCCATGGTATGATACCCATCTTTACCTATCTCAAAGACAACACATTCCCTCCTGACATCTCCCATTCTGAGAAACAAAGCCTAATTCACCAAATAGCCCGTTATACCCTTTTAGGAGGTATGCTTTATCATCATGGCTATGATGGGAATCTGTTACGTTGTCTCGATATGACAGAGTCGATCCAAGCGATCAAAGAAGTACATGAAGGGGTGTGCAGAGCACATACTAATGGAATGGTTTTGGCCAAGAAATTGTTAAGAGTAGGCTACTATTGGCCTACCATGGAAACCATGATTATTGCAACTATGTCAGAAAATGTGTACTTTGTCAGAAGTATGGAAATTTCATCCATGCTCCATCACAGCCGTTGCAACCCATCACTACCCCATGGCCATTTTCTAAATGGGGACTTGACTTGATAGGGAAGCTTACCCCTACCTCATATGATGGTCATACCCACATCATCATGGCTATTGAATACTTTACCAAGTGGGTGGAAGTTGTCCCCTTAACCTATGTAACAGGAGCTCAGATTTCCAAATTCATCATGAATCATATCATTTACCAGTATGGACATTCCTTCTAGCCATTGTTACTGATAATGGAAAGTAATTCAAGAATAAAACTGTAAAGGGTCTTTGTCAGTGGTTCCAAATTAGGTTAAAATGGTCTACACCATATTATCCCCAAGGTAATGGACAGGCCAAGGCCACAAATAAGACTTTGGTGTACGCATAATGGAGAAAATGGTAAGTAAGACAGGTCGTAATTGGCATTTGCAAATCCACCTAGCTCTTTGGGATTACAGGACCTACTATTCACACTCCTACAGGGTGTGACACCATATTCTCTAGTATTTGGGATGGAATCTATCATCCCACTAGAAATTGAACTTCCTTCTCTAAGAATATCTCTTAGGGATTATCTAGATAAAGATGAAGATTACTGGGTGGCTAGACTGGCTGAGTTAGAGCTCCTAGATGAGAAATGCATCCATGCCCTTAATCACCTCAAAGTGTATCAGAACAGAGTCTCTAGAAATTACAACAAGAGAATCATACCTCGTTAGTTTGAGGTTGGTGATTTGGTCATGAAGGAGAATCAGTTCAATACAAGGGCAGAACGAGAAAAGAAAGGAAAGTTCAAACCACATTGGTTAGGACCTTATGTTATAGTGGCCAAGTACGACACAGGAGCATACAAACTCACTCACCCCAATGGTGATGAGATCTGTGAGCCCATGAATGCCATGCACCTTAAGCGGTTCTATGCTTAAATATGGCACAAAATCAGAAAAGCAAAAAAATCAAAAACATGGTAAAATAATCAAAATACAAAAAAATTAAAAAAATGAGAAAAAGAAAAAGAGAAAATAGGTCATCCATAAGTGAAAACCATGCAATTGTGGTGCTTTGGATAGGTCCTTGGGTGAAAACTTGTTTCCGGTACCTTGGGAGGATTTGTTGTTCACAAGCATCTTACATCTGGGGGGTACTTTCACTCAGCCTAGGGCTAGTTCCATGCCTACCTCTGAGCCCAATCATGTTAAGCCTTGATCCAACTTTGTCTCCTTTTATTTTTCTGTGAGGGGCATGGTCTTGGCCTATTCCCCATCTTACGCTGGGGGCATTTCTGTGAATTTACCTTCCTGTTCATAAGCACGTGGCATCTGCCCTTGTATATTCCCCATCTAACGCTGGGGGCATCCATGCTTTCTTGGTTACCTGTGCATAGCTATGGAAAACTGTTAGAAAAACATAAAAACACTCGAAAACAATAGAAAATTGTTTCTCAAAATCAAAAAATACTAGAAAATTGTTTCTCGAAAAACACAAAAATAATAGAAAATTGTTTCACAAACACAAAAACATAATATCAAAATTGTTTCTTCACAAAAACAATAGAAAATTGCTTCACAAACCACAAAAACATTCACAAAAAAAACAAGAGAAAATTCAAAAACACAAAAACAATATCAAAAACACAAAAACAATAGAAAATTGTTTCATAAAACCCATCAAAACATTCAAAATATCAAAAACACAAAAAACAATAGAAAATTGTTTCAAAAATATTTTTACTTTAGTTTACTTGCATTGTCTTGTTTCTTGCTTTGCTTGTTTGCTTGTATAGTTGCTTCATGCTTGTACATTTGTGTTGTTTGTTTGCTTGGACATACTTTATTAGGATTCATCTTTTCTTGATTAGATTAGATTTATTCTTACTTGTGCATATTGAAGTATGTGTTCTTGCATGCTAGTGGATCATAGTACATTGTTATATTGATTCATTGTGTTCTTTGTTAGCATTTGATTGTGTTTGTTTGTTGCATGTGCATCATTTTGTTATCACATCATCATATTTCCATCACTATCATCACATCTAACATCATCTATACATCATATATCAAGAAAAGGCTAAGTATACATCATACATGAATGCTAAGCTAATCATCACATATCATATCATCAAATGGGGGCAAGAGGGATCACAAATATCAAAATCTATCCCCCCCCACACCCATATCATCATATCATCCCATCCACTAAGTATGGCACATCACATAAGAAAAATACATTTGATATACTCTACAAGATCTATCATCTAGTAATCAAAACACATGTAATACATCAATAAATCATGATACATATACATGTGAAATCAAATCATCTAACATCATAAACACATCTATCTATCCATGTACTCAATCAGGAAATAAAAAACAATGACCATCTCATAAACACATATGTCATGTCAAAAATGTCCATATAATACATGTGTGGTATATCTGTATCAAAAATGGAACTGCATACATAACTGCAGTACATCACAAAAAAAAAATGCCTTCATCTGAGGCGTGTATAAAAACTACAGTACAAAAAGATGTCTTCATCTAAGATACATATATCAAAGAATAATTGCCTTCATCAGAGGCATATATCAAAACTACAATACATCAAAAAGGCCTTCATCAAGAGGCACATGTGTCAAATACAATCATCAGGGCTGACTCGAGCCCTCCGATGGGGTAGCTGGTTTGTCTTGTGGTGGTGGCATGACATGAGCATCGCTAGCTCTCCCTGGCCATGGTTGCTACTCCACTGAGGCTTGAGGCCTCTCAGATCTAGTACCTCTACTCGACTGTTAGCTATAGGAAGGCACTCACCTAACTCAGCCGGAACTACCTCAAAGTATAAAGACCTGTAATAAGAGGCTATGCCCTCTGCTGTAGCTAGATATCTGTGTGTCTGGGCAGTCACTCGCTGTACCATCTATGTGCATCAGAAGGATGCTATCTCTACTAAGGCTGAGCAAGCTTAGCCTGGCCCACTACGCTTAGCCCTCAGCCTATCTCACTCAAGTATCAAGGGCTGCTAGCTGGGCCTATGTCTGCTGATATAAACCCATCACCTAGGCCATCTACGCGGCCATCTATTGTATCTACTAAAAATGCACAACACTATCACCTCCCTGGCCAGCCTAGGCCCGAGCCTGATCCTGGCTCAGCTTGTCACTACTAAAATCTAAGCTCGGGCCTGGTCTCTCTCTACTGTGACCTGATCTCACTCTGCAAGAGCCTGCTGTAACTACTGCTGTAGGGTGGCTGTTTGTGCCACCAGGACTTGTCCATGTACTAGCCTAGAAGACTGACCTTGCTCTAAAACTCAGGGCCTAGAAGGTTGTGCAGAGTGCCTGTCCTAGACCCTATGGCCTCAGTCCCTTGTACTTGTGCGGTACCCTGCTCATCATGGGGTAATCCATCAAATGGATCCTCTGGGTCACAGCCTGCTGCACCCTCTCTCTGGTCACCACCATGCCAAATCTCTCTTCTCTCTGTGGTCTGGCACCTGCTACCCAGGCCTCCTCTAGGATAGTTAGATGTTGGGGTAAAATAGTCACATACCACAGTCCAATAATCCACGGTAGTTCCTGGATCTCTAATATGTAGCACTGGATCCCATACCTGTGGGGCCACCTATAAGAAACTGGCCCTGGCTTGGGTCACCTGTATACGTAGCCCCATGGTCTACCTCTCCGAGTCTCTATGGGCATACCATATGTCTGGCTGTGGAACCCCCTGTACCATGCCTAGCTGTCACTGACATCTTTCTACCCTGTATAGCTCAATAATGTAACTGCGATTGCCAATAAGGTAATGCTCCATTGTGCTAACACTGAGCTCTATGACATCCTCTGGCCACTGTATATACCTGTAGGGTCTCCATATGACATCCCTATCCAGAAGCTCATCAAAATCTCAGTGA
Source organism: Taxus chinensis (assembly GCA_019776745.2). Classification (NCBI taxonomy): domain Eukaryota; kingdom Viridiplantae; phylum Streptophyta; class Pinopsida; order Cupressales; family Taxaceae; genus Taxus; species Taxus chinensis. Next base: position 588,971,813 of record CM034154.1, on the reverse strand, counting down.
TACCTGTATAGGCTACCCAGGTGACCTCGTATGTCACACCTACTGAAACCCACACCATGTAAGATGGATCCTCTAGATCTCGAACATGAAGAGTTCCCATAGGGGCACCTAATAACAATGTGGTCCAATGACCAAATCTATAGTAGCGAGGTAGGCCCCACCATCTTTTGACGATGGTAGGTGATCAAATGTAATTCCCAGTAAAGGTGCACCAGTATACACTATCCCCAACAATAGTGCTCACCACTAAAGATCCCCTATACCAGTGTCATCAACCCTCATGCAGAAAATACGTCCTAGTCTTATCAGTGAGTAAAAACCCACTGATAAGTGCCATAACATATAGGGGCCCTCGTGCAGTGTAGGGTCAGCGATGCACTCATGGAATGTAAACAGTCATACCATCATGCAGTATGTCATCTCAATCAAACAAATCCCTGACAGCTGCCCTGATCTGCCTAGCATCAAAGTGTACTCAATCAGTGAACCTAGGATGGGAATGCGATAATCCACCACACATCCTCCAAAGTAACAGTCATCTCTCTCGTAGGGAGTTAGAAGCACTGACTCTCACTATGTGCCACCACTCGGCCAGTGCAGTAAGCAGACCGTGATCCAGCGTGATGGAAGGCATCTGAGACACAAGGCCTAGGCCCACTACCTCTAGAAGAATAGCTACGGTACGTGATGGTCTCGCTGACACATGCTCCCCTCCAGCTCGGTGATCCATGAGTGAATGCTCCCGCATCTGAAGCACTGACAATTGAATCTCTGAAAAATCAATCCACTCGTCAGTTACTAACATTTCTTCTAAAAATCCTATCCTTTTTAGGGTTAACCCAAAAAATCCTAAATTTTACTTCTAAAATGCCATCATTTTTGGCATTTTCTTATCTATCCTCCATCGGCCTAGTGTGCCTACACACCATTTTAGGTGCATGTGCACCCCCCTTTTGGTGCAGGCACATGCATGTGTGCAACTGTCTAAGGGCAGCTTGTGCCATCAATCGTGCGCCTGCGTGCCCTTTTGGGTGTGTGCGCCACCCTTTTTGGCGCATGCACATGAGTGGAACCATCTGTGCAACTGTGCTTGTGCCATTAATTATGTCCCTACGCGTGGATGTATGTGCTACTGCACTACCCTTCAATTCAGTGTGTGCATGGTTGCACACATATGTAGTGCATGCGCATGCTCATGTGTGTGTTTTGAGTGTACTTGTGTGTGTGCACACCCCCTAAGGCCTACCTGCACCCCCAATGAGACTCATGTGCCACCTTTAGTGTGCCTGCGCCTATGCACATGTGTCACCAAACATGACTCCTAACCCTAATTCCTAATTCTAGGCATTAATTAAAAAAATTGACAAGGAGGTTTGAGTACTCACAAAGACGCCATCGTCGGCATGCCGCTGATATCCTCGGATTGTGTCTACCCATCTCAATCGGTCTCATGCTATCACCATCATCATCGTCGCTTGTCAGAGCCTCGCGGTAAAAAATCAGGGGTGGTTGGTAAGAAATGAATTGGTCATGGTGATTTACCCCCTCAGGTGGGGTATATCAACCTATTTTTCATCGCCTGTGAATGCCTGGAGGCTCGTTTTGATCGTTGTTTTCTCCTCTGTTCACCGTTGAATAATTATTTTAATTAAATAATTATTTTTCTTTTATTTTCCACTGTGTTGGGGCATTTTTTGCCGTCCAATACCCCTTTCTTCTCCCTAGGACAATTTTTATTGCTCCCAGGCAATTTTTCTTCTTAACCACACTCTCGTAATATAATTAAAATTTATTCTATTAATTTTTCCACTGAACAAGGACATTATTTGTCACTTGTTTCTTCTTTCTTCCACCTGGAGCATGTTTTTTTACACCTAGGCCCTTCATTCTATTTCTTCTATTTTCTTCTACTATTCCACATTTAATAAAATAGCATTTATAGAAAACATATATATATATATATATATATATATATATATATATATATATCACTTCAAAAATCCAAAAAATAGGGCAATTTTTTTCACAAAATCCTAAAAAGTAAAAAACCTACAAAACTAGGTAACCTACTTATTACGGCTGAAACTTGTGTCTTGCACATGGTATTCTCTCCATATCCTACTTGGTTTGTTTCACATCTTCACCAATCTATACGACTCGTGGATCGCCAGATTCACAACCATTCACAAAGCTAGCTGCTTCCTTCAACTGTACTCTGGGGCACGTCTTGTTGCCTGGTGTTGTTTCGTTGTGCACAAAAATTTTCTACTTGGACCTCATGTCCATCATCATTTCCCCTTGCATGTATCCTTGCTCGAGGAATCATTTTTAACCCTTGTCATTAATCACGAACATGTGGATCTCTTCAGTCTTGATAACAAAACATTTGTACAACTATCTTGACCGTTGTTGGGTTGGATATGTGCATTCGTACTTGTTTTCCCTATTACATGAGCTTGTTTCCTTCTCATATTGCATTGCATTTTGTATGTTGCATGGAGTGGGTATTTTCAGCAATGGACAATTGTTTGTAGTATGGATTTTCATGTCATTCTACTTTTGTCGTATGCTTATATTTTTAATAAGGACCGATGACGTAGATCTTTTGGCAATATGATGACACTGAAGTTGTTCCGATGCAAAGGCTAGAGGCTAATTTCTTCTCTCCACTTCTCCATATTTCTTCTACATCACTTTCCTCTCACCACTATTCTTCTACTTCACCTTGGGCATTCTTCCCATGCCCATTCTTCTATCTATTTCTCACCTTTTTCGATCATTAATCATCTTCCTTCATCACCCCATCGACACTCGAGGGGGCATCTCTCACTCCTACTAATTTTTCTTCTATCCCTTCAAAATTTCATTTGTCTACTATCTTTGAAGTGGCATCACTTACGCCACCCCAAAGAGGGGAAAATGTAGACACCCATAATTACACCTGAGCAATTTAAATACTTAAATTGCGCTAATTATCTCCTTTCCCGCAAATTGGCAACATTTTGTCAAAAGGCTCATCTTCTCTCCTATCGTTGTTAATTAATTACACTACGCTAATTAATTAAGTCACCTATCCAACAAATATCCTAATTAACGACCTTCCGTTAATTAATCTCCCCTGCTATCTAGATTTAATCTCCTTCTATAGTCTAATTAATTATTATTAATTAATTAGCCCCCCCTTTCATTTAACCAATAAATCAATATTCAATTGATTTAATCCCCTTCTATAGTCTAAATCATGCTAATATTCCTCTAAAATCTTTTATAAGCTTGCACATCTATTAATTAAATCATCTTGATTAATTAAAAGGCCCCCTTTATCCACATGAGTCACTAAAGGACAAGCTAAACTCTCCTAAAGTTAACTCAACCCTATCTAAACCCCCCTTATCCACAACTAACTCAACATCCCTATTATCCCACATGCAAAGGGATGTAGTGATTCCTTTATCCATTGGGCTATATAAAGATCCCTCCTCCTACCTTTACACTTACACCTAAATTCTTTGAGAAGATAAAAGCAAAGCACATAGCAAATAGACTATAAGCTTCTTTGTCACTCTTGAAGAATTCACCATTGAAGAGCTAAGCCTCCTTCCTTCACCAAATTTGATTTCCATGGAGCCTACATAGGTCCATTTGATTTTTTTGTCAATCAAAAGAGTAGAGGTTTTTGACAATTAACATGATTAGTTTGATTTATGCTTTAAAGTTCTAATGCAATAGTGTTATTGTCTAACCTTGTTTAGCTCTTATCTTGAAGGTGTTTAGATTTTGATTTAGCTTTGTTAATTAAGACTACTAGGTGTTAGTTTTAATTTCCTTAACTTATTTTAACAAAACCATGCACACAATCATCACTCAGTTCCTTTACTGCAATTTCTATTTCAGTGTGTTTCATGTAATTCCTATTCAAGTGTGTTTATTTTCCTTATTGAAATTTCCATTCAAAATACATGCTTCCTCAGATTATGCAAATTATAGTTAGCGTGTACTTTTACTTTTACTACATTTTTTAATTATGAGTGTACAATTTCAATTCTATGTGCACATTTCCATATGCGTTAGAAGTAAAACTTTCAGAATTAATTTTATCACATTAACTTAATTCCGTAGATTTACATTGAGTTTCCGTAGATTAGTAACAAATTCATAAATATCTAACAGAAAACCCCCAATGAAATACCTAATAGTATAACTGGCTACATAGGACTCCATTGCATACAACCTAGGACACAGCCCTGATTTGATAATGACACCAGTATATTAATATATTAATTAAATGATTGGAAGAATACAATGACCCATCAGTTGGGCCCCATATCCTAACCAATACCAACAACAGTGGAAACCTAAATTCTAAGGCCAACCACATCAAAAATGACAACAACCTCCTCAATCATTTTAAAAGCCTTGGAGAGGAGTAAAACCATGGAATAACCCATCTCCAAATTACCAACAATCCTATCAGCAACCTTCCATATATGCACAGCAACAAGCTCTAATGCCAAACCCACAAACAAGATCTCAGCCAAAAGCTACCCAAATACTAGCTCATCCAACACCTAACCCAAAAAATAAATTTTCTCATCCAACCTATTCTACTGAACTAACTCAATACCCTACCTTTTCATGTTGATATCAACATTATCCATCTTCACTTAGGAAGAACACTTCATCCACCTAGCTAGACCCACCATTACTTATATTGTTGTAGGAACCACAAATGTTGCAGGATGATCTGTAGTCAAAGTAAATACAACATGCTATAGACAAATCCACATCAATGGTAGAAGACGTTGTCATGTTAATCCGTAGCAACATCCTAAGAAAAATTCTAGCAAAGGTAAAATGCATGGTTAATTAGCCACCATTTCTTGAAAGGTTACAAGAAAATAAGACTGACCCCAAATCAGAATCTGATTTTGATTTTGTTCAACCAGCTAAAAGAAATTTGTGTCAAAATTCCATTAATTCAAGACTATTAAGGATGTGTCCATCTATAAAAAATTGGTTAAAGATATATGCATAAAGAAACCAAGCAGAAAAAGGAAAGATCCAAATACTATGCAAAGTCATTGGACAACTAGTTGATATTAATGCTTGGGAACTCAATTCTACCCAAATGCATAGATCCACGATAGTCCTTTGGTAAATATCACAATCAAAGGCACAATGGTCAAGAATACACTGATTGACTTAGGGGCAACAATTAATGTAATGAAAAAATAAATTATGGATGAATTGAAGTTAGAAGGACTAAGACTAACAACCATAGTATTACAGGTTGTAGATAGATCAATAGTTAAGTCCTGAAGGAGTCTTGGAGGACCTAGTAGTAGTGGTAGACTCTTGGGAGTACCCCTACTAATTTTATTATACTTCAATCCAAAAGAAATATTAGGAGGATATCCTATCATCTTGAGAAGACCATGGTTGCATAATTGTTGACACATTCATAGGATGCATATATGGTAATATGATTATCTCTAATGGAAGTGGCACCAAAAATATCATTCTTTACCCTTTCTAAACAACTCATTCAATGAAGAAGACCAAACCATTTGGGTTAAAGAGACCAGAGGAATATCAAAGATCAATTCAACAGCTCAGGATGCTGGAGAAGTCATGCACAATTGAAAGGACAAGAAGAAGATGTTGTTCTTTCTAATGTCCTGTAAAATAATTATGGGAAGAATGAAGAAGTAAGATGGAAAATTACGATGTATAAGTTATCTTTAAAATAAAATCCTACCATAGTAAATCACTATGAACATTCTAGGTAAGAATTGCATACTCCACCAACTTCTTCCACATGATTGTATATTAAATTCTGTAAGCAACAATGTATGCTCCATGACCAATCTCTCTAAGTAAGTGCAAATTACTCTGCAGGCAAGCCACTTAATGTGAGACAAAACATTGAGACATGTAGTCAAGAGCATATATTAATTTCTCTTCTACAGAAAACACAAGACAAAATTCACATGGTACTATGGATACATGCATGGGATACACCTTAAGCTCTATACCCATAAGATATACATCAAAGATAGTTGCAAGCCAGCATAAGACAACCACAAAGAAGAATGAATCCAGTAGTGAGGGATACAGTGAAAGAAGAATTTAAAAAATTTTATTGGATGTTGGATTCATATATCCAATTTTAGATAGTTAATAGGTGTCACCCCTTGTCATTGCACCTAAGAATAATGAAAAATTGAAGAATCTGTAATGGACTATAAAGAGTTGAATGTAGCAACAAAGAAGGATCATTTTTCTACTTCCTTTCATTGATCAGGTACTTGACACTCTTGTTAAAAAGAAATATTTTTCTTTTCTAGATGGCTATAGTGGCTACAACCAAATTCAGATTACACTACAGAGGACCAGGACAAGACCACATTCATGTGCCCATGGGGAACATTTGCATATTATGTTATTCCTTTTGGTTTGTGCAATGCACTTACTACATTTAAGAGAGCAGTTTTGAGCGTTTTTTCAAATCTAAGAAATGATTACATGGATGTATATATGGATCATTTTACATCTATATGAAAAATAATTTTAATGAAGAAATGAAGAATCTAGACAAATATTATTAAGATATGCAAGGAGTATGACTTGTCCTTAAGAAACGAAAAAATTCTACATGATGACGTATGAAGGAATAGTGTCGGGGAATTATCTATCAACCACTGCTAGAATTTAGGTAGATCCAACAAAAATATTTGTGATTGTAAATCTGCCAACACCAAAGAAGTAGAAAAGATGTAAGGAGCTTTCTTAGGACATGTTGGGTATTATCAAATGATTTATACATGACTTTAATAAGATTACAACACCATTATTTATTGTGCTGGAAAAATATCTTTCCTTTGAGTGGACTGAGAAAAGTGAGGTTACATTCCAGACTTTGAAGTAAATGTTGACTTCAGCACATGTGTTAAGAGGACCAAATTAGAGTTTTCCATTTCACATTCATATTAATGCCCTAGATCATGCTATTGGAGATGTTTCTAGGATATAAATATAGAATTATAAACTATACAATCTACTATGTCAATAAAAGCCTATAACATGTTGAACTCAACTATGCAGCCACAGAGAAAAAATTCTTAGCAATGTTTTATGCTATCAACAAATGCATGGCACTACATCACGGGTTATCCAATATTCATTCATATTAATCATTCGAACAATTAAATATTTAATCAACAAACTAGTCATAAGTAAGCAGAATAATCACATGGTTGCTACTCTTGTAAGAGTTTGATGTCATCATCATGGATAAGCCTGAGTAAGGACAATGTTGTAGTTGAATTTATTTCAAGAATGGAGAATAATAATGAAGAGCAAGTAATGAATGACATCTTTTCTATATGAAAACCTCTTTTCAATTTCCACCAGAACACCTAGATATGCTGATATAGATAATTATTTAGTCTTAGGTAAGACACCTCCACACTATTTATATTCTGTAAAGAAATATATTATTGAGAAAAATGTAAATTTTTCTTGGATAGTTGGTTTTCTATTTCACACGAGAACATGATAATGTTAATGAGGAGATGCATAGATGATGAAGAAATTTATGATGTCTTCAAATATTTCCATAGTGAACAATGTGGAGGACATGTTTTTCTGCCAAATGAACAACAAAAAAAGTGTTGACAATAAGGTATTATTGACCTACACTACATAAAGATGTAACATTGTATACAATAAGGTGTGATAAATTCCAAATAATGGGTAGGCCTACCAAGTTAGATGAAATGCCACAGCAGCCTTAGTTAGTATTACAACCATTTAATAAATGGGGTTTAGACTTAATTGGTCTAATAGATCCTAAATATATATGCAAAAAGAGTACACTTTTGCTGTATATAGAACTACCTCATTAAATGGATAGAAGTGAAAGCACTACCAAATCATAAAAGTGAGAAAGTTGTTAAATTCTTATATGACCAAATTTTCATGAGGTATGGAGTACTAAGAGAAATGGTTACAAATCAAGCTACGCACTTTACAGCTGGAGTTATTTCTTGATCTAGCTAAAGAATATGAAATAATTTAAGGAATATAAAACAGGCCTATGAATTCTACACCTTATCACCCCTAATCTAATGGTCAAGTTGAGGTAACAAAATAGGGAAATAGAAGCCATCGTGACAAAAACTATTGCACTCCACAGGAGATATTGGGTAGATAGACTTCCAGAGGTAGTTTGGGCATTCAACACAACTTGGAAGACAAAAAAATGCTTCACACCATTTGAGATATTTTGTACAGTAAGATATTGTTGTTCTCCCTATTGAATTTGAGCATAAGAAATTAAGAAATACACTTGGAACTAAGCATATATTTATCTGAAAGCTCAAAGGCACAAAGGATTTTTCAACTCAACAAGTTGGATGAAATGAGGAGATAGGTTGTGCATAATATAGATGTGGTACAAAAGCAAGGATTAAATGGCATGGAAAGATTCATCAAGACAAGACAATTTCAAGAAGGTGATTAGGCTCTCTTATTTGATTCCAAGTATAAGGACCACATGGGAAAACTCTGGGACAAGGTGGATAGGCCCATATGAGATTGAGAAAATCTTTCCCAATGGAGCTGTGAAACTCACTACCATAGACCCTATGAGATTAAAATTACTATTGAATGGTCATAGGTTGAAGATGTATAAAAATCAAAATGATAGGATCACCTTTATGCAACAATTTAGAGGAAGTCAAAGCAAAATGGAGATGAGAACATCAGAGTTAAGTTCAGAAGTTGAACCTGTTGGTTCATCTTCTGAAGTTGTGGAAAAATGAGAAGTTCAGTGGCCTTGGTATATTCAACTTGTTGAATAATCCAAGGGTGAATAAAAGTGATGTGATCAACCCTCTTGGTGATTAGCGCCACTCAACTAACATGTTTTTTTTTCTTATAATTTTTTTTGCAAGGGTTTTGGTGTATTTGTTACAAGAAGTGCATAATCTCTGATAGAAGGAGATGGTGTACAAATGCTAAAGGTCCACTTGTAGCAACATGCAACAAAGTCCCTACTTTATTTTCCCATGTTGGTAGAACTTGTGATTGCATGAAGGAAATGAAAGGAAAAATCTTCACCTGAGCTAGTAGTGATGAAGATGACTGCTACAAGAGAAAAAAATTCAATATTCCCTCTCTAGGAATTATTTGATCCTAATAAGGATCCTTTAACATGCCTCTACCTATGCTTGCAGAAACAACATCCACAACATCATGGAATCTCAACCTACAACATCATTATGACTCTACACATAGCCAAAGGTGCAAATTATGATGAAGCACATGTCACCATCATCCAGTGTACATCTCGAGATAAGTGCACTTAATTCACTTTAATAAAGTAGCGATAGAATAATTATATGTGATTAATATTTATGCCATGTCATAAGTGACTTTATAAGCCATAATATGCCACTCCATTTCATTATACGATTTATCACCCATGTCATCCCACTTCATCACATGACCTCACCTCACACTCTAGCACCCCTAAAAAAATTTAATGCATCCCTTTTCATGTTGCGTGTGAGTCGGTTGCAATTTCAAAAACATCAAGTACTCAAGAGATTTACACTTAATTGAATTTTTGCATAATCACTGTAAACTGCAAGATTTTTCCTCTGAGATCTCGAGAAGTTTGTCCAAAATTTGAAATGGGATGAGACCTGATTTGAAATGAGCCTACAAACCATTCACAACTTTGCAGTTAGATGCAAAATATTATAGTACTTCCATGATAGATGATGGATGGACTATATTAATAAGTTTCAAGTCTTCAATGAGTACATGGTTACAGAGTTCCCTACCACATTCAAGGATGGAGATGTCAATGTTAAGGGTTTGAAAGTTAAGGTGGATGACAAAATTCTAGCTATAGTAATAGGACTTCTGGCCGAAGGTGATCTTGTTTCTTACAAAAGAAAATCTAGACAAGGCTCAAATGGAATTTGGTGATGATGATGATAATTTTGTAAGTGATAGATAAGATACATTGCGCACTTTCTTGAAACCCTTTTGGGATGATGTTTACAAAATATCATTATAAAACACTTCACTTGTGAGGGTAGGTACTCGAAGATTGAATATTGTGCATTTTAAATTTCTTAATTATTTAAATAAAGGAATACATGTTAATGTCCCTAATTTATTACATGAAATCTTAAATAAAATGAGTAAGGAATCTCATAGAGGGAGGTCTGCATTATCTCATCAATGTCTTATTACTTAGATTGTTAAAAAATCATTAGAGACGGAGCACCCTGAACAATAAAATGGGGAGAGTTTTCCAGGGATAAACACATTTATGATTTATTGGGAAAAAGGAATAAAAAGAGCATTAAAGATGCAACTAATTCTTCAATACACCTCCACCTAAAACCATAGCTTCTACCTCTAATCCTACAGAAAGCATATACCTACTTAAACCCCTATTCCTACAGAAACTTCCATACCTGTGGAAACACCTATTCATGAAAAAGCTCCATCTCTAGAGCAAGGCCCTGGGCCCATCTCTCCTGACAGGATTCTAGTTGCTGAAAATATACTAAATATATCTACACATGAATCCTCTTCCTCTAAGGGAAAATGAAATTCCTCAAGAAAATCCCTGAACCGTCTAGGAGATCCCATAGGATTCAGCACTAAAAATCCTAAAACCTCAAAGCCTAGGAAAAATGCTACAATCTCACTAGACAGTGATGTAGAGGAGGTTGAAAAGACCGAAGAACCTACATAAATGGATATTGATAAGGTTGAAATTCATGTGAAAATTAGGATGTGAAAGACACCACTAAGGAAATGGAAGAAACAAAGGAGGAGGAAAATGATGAACAACCTATTCATGAGAGCCCTGCCGAACCAATTAGGATCATAGACAGAGGTTTGTTCATGTTGGGGAATCCCATAAACAACATGAAGGTGAAGCATTGACAGATGAAGTTGAAGTCACACCACATCTTGCTACAGTTCATAAAGAGCATAGAGAAGAAGCACTAGATCATGTAATGCTTGAACCAGATATTGTTGACATAGATATTATGGATGATTTTCCACCACATGTTGAGGAAACAATAGAAAATATTGTTAATGAACTTGAGACAGAAACCCCAATATGAGAATATTGAGACCATACAAGTGGATAATCCTGCAGTTATTCAAGATACAGTTCATGAAGTTTCAGACCCTGTTTCCCAACATTTCCACTAGATAATCCTGCAACCACATGTTATTATCAAAGAAGTTTTCAAGGAATCCTCCTTAAACTAGTTTGTAGAAGCATAGGCACTCAAAAAACTTTGTTAGATTACTGGTGCAACAATTTGAAGACTATGTTGCTAATCTGCAGGGTAGATGGAACAGGGAGAAGGAAGAGTTACTCTTCCAACATCAGCAAAATCTTGAAGAAAAAGATAAGAAGCTCAGGGCCAAAGATAATGAAATTTAAATACTGAAGAAGAAACAAGAAGATACAGTTCAAGTGACCAATGAAATATTTAAATGTAGACCACCATCTAACATTTATGGTGTCTTCTTGAAAGAGAAAATGTTGCAGTTGAAGTATACATGTATTAACAATGATATCCCATTTGATATTAGTGGAGCCATGACCTTTCTTCAAGATATATATGAAAATAACCCATGAGATCCAACTAATTCTATGTGAGCTATATATGTATAATTATGCTTTGGAGTATGAAAAAGACTGGATCCCTATACTCTATATTGGGGATGTGACAAATTAGGGCATTGTGTTCCTATTTTAACAATGAGCTGTATAGAGAGAATAAAATGGTTGAATACATGCACTTATGTAAAGTGTAATCATTAATGATAAGAGCAGAGGCAGGAAATATCAAAGCCATGATTGAAGAATATGGGAAGTATATGAAATTTCAGGAAATTAAATAAAGGGTTTATTGGATGAGATAGGAAACTCATGATCAAGCCAGAAACTACATTAAATATAATGGCATGGAAATAGTACAGGATTGTAGGAAATATGGGAGGAAACGTCACAAGATATGTGAGGAAGGAAATGCATTCTTATCATAATATCATCCCCACTTTCAGAAGGATAAATGCATATATTGAAGTCTCTAAGGGATGTGGAAAAACTTAGTTTCCTATTGGTTATTATCCACAAATTTTCCACTATCCTATACCCCATTAGTCTGGAAACATGGAGACTGGATGAGGACTTACAAGACAATGCCTATAATGGAAAGGTACAAAAGGAATGTGGGGTGACTTATTTAATGATCCAGAAGGAACATCAATACCCACTGACTTCAGGCGCCTATACAACATCATTCAAGAAGATCCTAAGCTGGATGAGGAACCCAAAGAATCTTGAATGAGGACATTCAAGAAATTAAGTCTGGGGGTGTGATGAGTCATTTTATTTCCTATTTTAAACACCTCATCTCCTGTATTTTGTTTAATCCATGTGTACCCCTAAACTTTTATTTCCCGGTTATACTACTGAACATTTCCACTATATCTTGAACTTATGACACATATATTAGTTAATATAATTATTACTAAGTTTACTTTATTTTGTGGATTATGGGTATGCATTTATTCTTTTGGATGCAATGTGATGTTAAATAGTGCTTTGAATAAATGTCAGCCTTGATTTCCAAATATTTTTTATGTGTATCCACTAACATACTAGCCAAAGAAACTCATTTACATCAGTGTAGAGGTCATCCGCAAAACTGACATACAACCAAAGGGACCCGTCCGTAGCCAAGTTCCTGCATAGCCACAAGAGGTTACACATATATATAAAGTTGTGATTCTGAGGAGCTTGAACAATGTGGACACTTCACCTTGATCTTACACATGTTGATAGAGAATAAGTTATGTGAACAAGAAGAAGATTCAATGCCATCACCTGATTATGCGTTGCAACTCAAACAAAGAACTAGTTGATTGAATTATTAGTTTAATAATTGGTTGTTCAATGGATCAGTTAGTTAAGTTATGTGATTATATTATAACATCTCCTAAACAAATTTGTTACATGCAAATTTCCATATTTCTTGGTTAAGATCTTTTACTGAATCCAACTGTAACTCCTAGTATGAATCTATCTCTTCACGTACCAATGTTGTAATGAAGGATATAAAAAGGAAAGATTAATGTTGTAAGTAGGGGATAGTATGTAGAGAAGACAGATCAATCCATAGATATAGAGTTTTTCTTGTGTTCTTCCATTTGTAATCTTCATGATGATGAAATAAGAATCATGAGTTCTATTAAATTTTTGTAGACACAGGCCTTAAGAGGGATTAACACCCAAGGCAGGGCCCACTTACGTAGTTTGTTAATCCTTCTCTTTTGTTTGTTATTGTAATTCATTTCATGATTAAAATTACAATAGTTTACTTCTTTATCTGTATTATGTTTTTACATGATTTTCTATAGCCATAGTATTTACTTCCAGTCGTATTTTAGTTCATTTCCAGCAATGTTTTTTATTTATTGTCCTAAATGTAGGTTGACAGGGACACTTTACCTTTACACTCCTGAAAACATTTGTAAGATGTGCATACATCAACTGCCCTCAATATTGAAATTTTACGTCCCTAGGTCTGATAATTAAATGACTGTAGATAATGAACAACATATGTTATTAATGTAAGGGATAATTTGTGCTAACATATTAGCTTATTTCTCCTTTTTCCCATTTTCCTTCATGAGCTTGTTAACATGGGTTTCCACATCACAACATCAAATAGTCAATATTTGGTCAACAACTAGTTGTATTTTGTTGGGATTTCCTTGAGAGGAGAATAGTTTGATCAGTAGGAATGATCCCTGATTAGATTTCATGAATAAAAATTTGGGGTTGCAATGGTGTTACATTTCAATCTGATTACTGCACTTCTTATCATTCTTGTGCTTGCTCAATTTACTTGATCAATTATTGTGTTCCAACATTCTACCATGATCTTTATTATCCACATCTTAATTTGCGTCTGATTAGAAGAAGTGTTGCTTCCATGACCATTGCTAGAAGATGTATTATTTTTCATTAAGGAATTTTTTCTTGTAATTTTCGGGTAAGCTACTTGTAAGTGACCGGGGGTCTTGTAAAGGTGGCATCGAAAAGCCATATTATCATAGTAAATTTGTTGAACATGCTGCTTATTCCCCACTTGTAGAATAATCTTATCCGGAATTCCCTTGCTAAGATCAATTTCCACGCATATCCTAACGAAGAAGCTTATGCCACTTGCAGCCCTAGACAAGTCGATATTTAGAAATGTCCTAAGGGCTTGGCCAATATCAACAAGAGAGTGCCATAAGTGTAGAGGAAGATTCAGAAGCCAGACCCAAAATGACATCTTAGATACAAAGAGGGTATTCAGATCAAATTCGAGAAACCAGAGAGTGAGGAACAACCCCGCGTTACCCCAAAACCACAGACCATCCAAAATAAATTTTTGGCAATCCTATGCTCTTTGAAATTGGAAAATGAAGAAGCCCTTAGAGAAAAAATATATCTCAAAATTATCTGTCTAGTTAACAACGATCCAATGAGAAAGGGAATTTTCTTCCAGCCACACACCATTAAATATCTCGATCATAGATAATTGAGACAGAGATTCCAAATGTCCATTAACCTTTGGTTTATCAACCTTAAGCATCAGAGTATCCTTCACTAAATCAATAATATATGCCTGAGATCTGATCTGGTTGGAGGTAGTTTACTAGACAATAACCTTGAAAGAATTAGGAGTTGAGGTGAAATGAAACCATCCACTGCCTAGCCTACTATGATTCCGAGGATGAAGTCCACCTCCCCTAATTCACTCTTATTCAGCCTGCCACTGGAGGTATGGGGGAGCTTATGAGATTCTACAACTAGGGGATTATAGTGGCTTTGGTAATCTAGATCAATTATAGATTTCAGATCTGCAATAAATTCTTCCTTATCATTCTTACTCAGGATTTAAAAGTCCCTGATGCATTTTGTGTCCTTCCTTGAGATGGTTGCTCCTTCCCACACCCTGAGCACCTCTGTCTCAGATCTCACCTTCACTTTATTAGCTATGTTAGGGTTCTGACATAGCTTATTTTCCATCTCCACAACTTCTTCTGATTTCACAAAAACCCTAGTTTCACTCATTTGATCAGCCATTCGACCGTAATCCCCTCACTATACACATTATTTTAATCAACAATTACAATAAATTCATTTTAAAACCATACTAGTAATGTTATTTCCTAATTTTAGTGACAACAATTTACCTTTACACTCCTCAAACATTTGCAACTGTGCATACAACACTAACAATATCAAAAGTTTACGTCCCTAGGTCTGATAATTAAACGACTGTAGATTAATAAACAACATATTAATTGTTGTAAGTTAATTTGCACCACCATCCCCTGTATGGATCCCACATCACTTGATCATATGATACATGAATCAATAATATGTATCCAACCATTTCCATCACCACTAGGAATCTTCCACTCAACTACAATTGTGGCATCCCATGCTACTTGTAGAGGTGTAATTTTATGCCTATATATCAGAAACCTATCATATATTCAAGCTAATAAAAGGATAACATGTCATATGGCCCTATATTATTTGACTCAGATCTTGCACAATTCAAGCACCAACTGTACCCATGTAAAAGTACCCCAACTAAAATGAATCCCTAACTCCAACACATATATATATCTACCACTATCAAAAATAAGGGCATTGTTTCATATACTTTTTGGCATAAGATCCTTGTAACAATCATCCATATACTAGCCTTTTAGATATCTATAATCTCTGCAACTAGAATGAAATTCAATCACCAATATGCCTAAATTATTCTCATCACTTCCTACAACCCACTATGTTATGGACCTCCTCTCTATTATACTAGATGTCACATCACAAAACATCCTTTCTCCATGAATGGGAAACCCTAGTATGACATGCACATCCTTAAAAGTGATGATGGTCTCTAGAGTTTGTTCTCTAGCCACCCACCTAAAGATGTAAGACCTAAAATCCAAATGTCCCAAAATATTTTGAATCAAATCTAGATCCAATTATATCTAAACCATTTGCTTGACACCTCCAAATACAAGGGTTTGTAGTTCCACATCTTGTGGTGAAAATCCTCTCAAAAACTCTGGAAACCATGGCACATCAGATAAATCTCCACAATTGGATCCTCTATGGAACCTAAAAACTATAAAAAAAACACCTATAAGATTCCAATCAACAAAAACAATAAATTAATTGGATCACATAAATTCTATAAGTACGGGATATGCCATGTAGGAAATTGCCAATGAACACCGTACACTAATTTCGTCTTTCTTAAAAAATTAGCCACATAGGAATATATTGCATTGGCCATGCTATAAAATCTTAGTACCATCATCATTTCTATAATATATTTCTCTACCATGGATGATCTCATTTTTGGGGTGTGTGACTCTTTTTAGTATTTACTTTACTAACCTACAGTAATGACTACCAAACTTAAAATGATTCCAGACCAACCAAGAAATAGATTCAAGCTATATTTTGAATATATTTGCGGTAAGTTTCTCTTTCCTTGACACACATTTATCTAATTTTCTTCTAGCTACCATTTACCAAATTAAAAATAAAACCTACCCCTGGATTTGCACCTTTGTGTGCCTAGTCTCATCCACCCTGAATTCCGCCTTGTACTCTCTCTGTCATTGTAAAACATGACTTAGAAAATATTAGAACTTAGGTTTTCTTTATCTCAATTAGAAAAGTTACAAATGAATTTATTTTTTTACTATTTATAGAAATTCATACCCCTGATTTTGACGTGTTTTCCCCTGATTTTTAAACCTTCATATCTTTTAAACAAAAAACCCTAAAAAAATTCCATAAGTTACACCACAATCATGGTAGTGAATCGATTAGTTTGACATATTGAACATAGATCTACTTTTCTTACTAAAATCCCTCATTTATAACACCTGTTTATTATAGAAATCTGTTCCATCCTTCCCATGACTTCCTTGCTAGGAGATGTATGTTTTATTGTACTAATTATATTTTAGTGTTTCTTTTCATTCTTATAATCTTCAAGGTTTCAAAAAGCTATTGTGTCTGCCACATGAAAGATGAGCGACGATAGGAGGGTAAGTATGGAGTAGGTATATTTTTTATGGAGTTCATTATTTATGTCCTTCACTTACGTTATTACATAATTTCAAACACCGATTTTTTTTATTTTAGGCATTGTTTCGGTATTTTCCCAAAGACCATACTGTGTTTCACTATTGTTGAATGTGGAGATACTTAGTTGGGGCATATGTATGCACCTAATTTTTTATGCCTTCTAACCTTTTTATCTTATGTAGGGGATGTTGATGCATTATCCTTCTGAGCGGGTTCCTTAAGGGGCCTGTTGGGATTGGGTGTGATTGGACTTTGTCACCTAGGCTAGACCACAACATTTGAGAGATATAACTTTGTTATCTTATATACCATAGTTACCTTAAATTATATCTATCTACTCTTTTTTGAAATTTCCCCCTCATTATGTTCACTTATTTACACCCATAAAAATTCTCTCATGGTGTTGTATCTCGGGAAGATTAATGCATCATTAATCACACTACAAATTAGTATCTCTAACCCTTATTTTTCCATTGTTTCATGTTTATTGTTGCGTGGATGGTTAATCACTCATTGTTATATATTAAAGTAGATCTATGTTTTCTTTAGTCTATTGCTTTGTATTATTATGTTATGATCCTCAGTTTTATATCCATATTTTGACCTATTCCTTTTCTGAATTCTAGTAGGATACCTCTCTTTATCTCAGGTATAGGACTTGGAAACCTATAACTATTTTACTTTAGGGTTACTATCCTCTATAAATTATGAAACTTGCGCTCCTTAAGTACCTTTGATATCTACATCTTATGTGCAATCCTATATTTGATCCCTAATATTTGAGAACACAGGAAAAGACCCATCTTAAGATGTCATACATCTTACATTGGAGCACTAGGATGGTATATTGGTATGCCCCACAAAATCAATTCCTCATTTCTCAAATGATTGCATAATTAAAAATTAAATTAGAGGCATCACATCCTATTGATTTGGCTTCGTTATCCTTTGATTAGCATCACAATGTTAGGAAATCTGGTGTGCATATTAGAATACTGTAGGACACCATATTCCACTATGGACATATTTATCATAGTTAATTCCCCTAAAAGATGTTCTCATACAACTCCATGTGATATGATATTATCCATCCGCAATTTTGCTATAATGCCATGATTTTTAGCATGTCACATTTCCCTAATTTGTACAGGAATCCATTGATTTTTGTGAACGGTAGTACCCTTACATTTTTTTTGTTATTTTCATATTTGTAGTGATTTGGTAGTGTTCAATTATGCAAGAAAGTGGCTATCTCTTCTAACCATACTAGGACTACAATGACCCTATATATCTAGGCATATATAAAGGATATTCATTGAGTTCTTTTGGGTCATTCCCCGTATTTATCGTTCTTGGATGGTCCAATCCAACATGTTCTCTTCCTTATTTGACATTGATTATGAACTTGTATTCTTAGAACAAAATTAGCCATCTAGAGTTCCTAACTCCAAAAAAAATAATTTATTCACCAAGTACTTCAATTCCTGTTGACCAATAAATAATTTAGACTGGGTTGCGAGAAAATAATGACTAAAATTTTGAAGTGTAAAGATAATAGAAAAGGCCTCCTTTTCAATTATAGAATATATCTTTTCTACAATAAATAACTTGTAAATCAAAAAATGAATGGGATTATCCAATCCCTATTCTCTGGTTGCACAATTACTAATCCTATTGTTGATCTTGATGCATTAATGGACATGAAATACTTTCCTCCAATAAGGAAATATTAATATAAGCATGGAAATAACAATCATTTTTAGCTACGTGAATGCATTTTGGCACTTTCGAGTTCATTCAAACTTTATATCCTCATATGAAAAATTCTCCATTGGTGATGTAAAGTTTGCATACGCTTGAATGAAATTTCAGTAGTATCCTTATGTCCCAAGAAAGATCACACCTCAAATCGGATTGTGGTAGTTTTATGCCAATGATTACTATGAAGTTTTTTTGATCTACTAGGATTCCATATTTGCATATTACACATCCTAATAATACCCCAAATAGGGTGAGAAAGAAACATTTATTTAAATATAGGGAAATGTGCAAATTTCTACACTCTTCAAACATCAAGCTAAGTGTTCACTAAAAGAAGAGAATTCTTCCCAATCATCCATGTTGAATTCCCATAATTCATGAATGAAGTACTTGAATACATTGTCCACTACTCTTGAAAAAACGCATTTTTCAACCTAAACGACATGACCCCATATGTGAATGACCCCAATTTTTTTTTACAAAAGTTGTATTTTATTGATCTTTTGATGCAATTGGGATTTGGTGGTATCTAGTAAAATAATATATAAATGAATATACTTCATGTCTCATAAATGATTCCAAAATTTTATCTGTAAATAGCTTCGAAAAAGGATTCTTCAGAAATTTAGCAATCAATGCCCTATAATCTCCACAAATGCATATTTATCACATGTTCTTGGGTTAGGTTACCACTAAAATTAACCTCTATGAATTCTCTATATGGTATATTCATCTAACTTTTATCATCCTATCTAAATCCACATTTAATTTTTCCATGATGTTGGGATTCAGATAGTAAGGGAACTTTTTTATGGGTTACGTACATTACTTTAGATCAATGCACATATCTCCAAAGGATGGATACATCCATTTGATGTCACTAAAATTGTTAAGAAACACATTTTCATAATCTTGTAACAATTGAACAATTTTTGATATTTCCCATTCAATCCAATAACCACTATAATTTCCATCACGAGCACTCTTAATGTATCTATATCTTCTATCCTTTTTTAGTAGACAATCATATAATTTTTTCTTACCATTTTCCCTTGCATCTTACAAATTCTTAGATCCCTCCTTTTTGTCTATACTGAGGTTGCACAATTAAGCATCTTATTTACTCACTACGTTTTCCATGTATGGTAGAGGTTCTATTCCTTCTGGTTCAAACATGCTCTTTAGTTCCATATCCTCTTCAATATCTAAGTCTTTGTCTTCTCCCTTATTATCTCCTACTCATTGGTGGGGATTCAATATGAATAAATAAATTATACATGCTTTATTTGGATTTTGGGTTACTATTGCCCACCTAGAGTATTGCATTTTGGTTGAATCTTTGAATTATAGCCCACCGTCTATCTCAATTGTCCCATAACATAGAACTATATTAAAGTTTTGTATGCGTTGTTGCATCCTCACCTTCATATATGAAAGTTTGAATAAAATATTGTTGCATATGTTCTCGAGTATGTGTTTATATATTTTTTTGTTGGTGTACGAACAAATATTTTGGAATAGGGTGATCATTTCCTGAAATATGTGATCCAACCATATAGGATATATATATTGCTCTTTCCAAACATCTAAGCACACGTATATGAATTGTATTATACTAAACATAGGACAACATGTTGTCATTATGGAAGATGGTGCAAACCTTGTGTATAACATTCCAACTATTTATTCCCAATCTAGATGTTTGTTTATATGAGTGTCCTACTAAGTTGATGTGATCCCCATCAAGGATTATTTCAACATGCTCACTCTCATTTCCATCAAAGGTACATGTTCATGGAGTTTGGTAAGGTAAATACCTAAATTCCATATACCAAATTACTATGGGATTTATATTTTTGAGGAATGTACAATCCTCATTGGATACACTTTATGTTATCTTTGTGCATCCAATGATTCATGTTGACATATGAGTATCCAATGATGGAATAATTTGATTCCCATGGAATATAATTTTATCCATTTGGTTCTATGTAATCTTGGTGCATCTCTACGAAGTCATATATCATCCAAATTTCAAACTTTGTGGGCGACATAATGACATATGTGGGGTTTTTCATAAATGAAAGGATTCATGGTTAACATAACTTGAGGGATATCCATAGGGTTGTGGAACCATTATATCTTCTTATTCTTGCACAAACATTGTAGTTAGCTGTTTTTTGGTAATTTTAGGGTCAACCTTGAACCATTTCTCTTGTTCATGCACATATGGAGATGCATGCTAATTAGAGATCATATAGGCCTTTATTCAATCTTGTTCATGGAATCAATAATGATAAAATATCTAGATGAGATTCCATCTAATTAATGACTATGTTAATAGTCATCTTTTCTTCATAAGCTTTTTTTCCCAAATAAAATTGGATAATCATTCTCTTTTGTATTTGTAGCAATGGATTCACAGTATCTTTGTAGGATAAGATCTCCTACATTGATTTCAACATCTTCTAAGTAGCTATAAGTTCCACCCAGCTATAGTATGCTAAGCTTAGAGTTATTGGGTGATATTCCAAAATAGGTTTACCATGGCTTCCCAAGTGGACTAATGTATCATCTTCACTTTGTTTGCAAAACCAAAGATTACATTTCCTATTTAATATCCTGCTAGAATAATTGTTAGCTATGTATCTAAATCCTAAGTACTCTTTGTTTTAACGTACCATACTATCTTGTTAGTGCGTAGAGTACCTCTTGATGCACTTTCTAGTAGAGTTATGAGAAAATTAGCTACATTCTATGAGATATATTATTTGTGTATACATTTACCTATTATAGTAAGTTTGTGAGAGTGGAAACAACTCCCTCTTGTTTTATTATGTAGACAACCCAACCATTTGCTTGTGTTTCCACTTCTATAACATTAATAGTCCCTACATCCTTATTTTGAATAGAATTCAATAATAATGCAACCTCTTCTAACAATGCCTTTTATTTCCTTGGACTAGGGTACTTGTCTATCCACACTTTACTGATTTGGTGGTTAAATGACATCTTCAAGGGTCACAACCCTTGATATTTCCTCTTGAACCTCGTCATTACATGGAGATTTTTTGGTTTTCCCGGGCACCACATTTACCATTTTGAAATTACACAACTTTTTTATTCCTTTTATTCTCTATTGTGGGGCAATCCTCTATATGGTATTGCATAGCCACTTGATAATATGCACAATAGATTTCCCACTATGGATTTAATGGGTGATTACACACAATGTGGTTAACCTCTTCGCAAAGGTAACTAACAAACAATTAATTTTGGGGTGGATGCCATGTTCACCAATGTTGATACCCACCTTGGTAGCCTCTTTGTACATTGTATCCACTTGGTCTATGGGTCACACCATCCCCTCAATTAGTTATTATAACATCTATATGGGAATTGTAGAATCAATGTAGCCCACTGGGGATAATGTTTGGGTGAAGGAGCCTAACCCATCATGTTCTAATTAGAAGGTGGAGCACATGTTCCATGTTGCTGAGGGGAGGGAGGATCCCATCCCTAAAAATATGCCATCTCCACATCTTGTGCATGAGATTGATGTTGCAGAGATTGTTACGATTAAGCTTATACTGTAAATACACTCCTGGTCATTTTATCTTGCAAATCCATCAAATCCTTACTACCTTTGGATTTGTGCATGGTGGACTTAAACAAATTACAAATTTTACTATGAGATTGGAAATTTTCTAATGTTGTATTAGATGAAAAATTTTCATAGGATGTCCCTATACCATGAAAATATTGCAACATTCCACTCTTCCATCTATTTTGATAAGTGATTTGTTCCTATGAATATTGAGGAACTCATGCCTATGATACTCTTCTTTTCCATGATCTATGGCACCAAATACTAAGACAAAGTTTCTTTCCTTTTTGTAATTCTTTGAGTCGCCTTGTGACTAAATCTAATTTGGCCTCAATTTTGGAATTGAATGATGAAGTACTTCCATAATCTTAAATATTTTTTACCCATATCACAACCTCAATTGTATAGGATTTTATACTGAATTTTGTTTGTGTAATGGAAAATCCAATCTTGTTACATAGTCCTTTCACAAACCATGTGACTTTTCTTGCATCATCAAATTTGAATCTCATCTTGGAAATTACCTAAAAGAATCTAAGGTTACATTCTCGTACTAACTCACTAGGTATCTAATTTATTTCCTTGAGGTCTTGAATATTTTTCCCCATACACTTACTCCTTTTGAATTCCATTATCAAGGTGTTCCTAATATTATTTAGATTTTGTTTTGTAGTGATCTGAAAAATGTTGTTAAGTGACTCACTTAACCAGATTATTGTTTTCATGTACTTAAAAACTCATTCTCAATTTCCTGTCAGTTATTAAAAATGATTAAATTGGATTGAAAATTAAATTAAATTGTTAAAAAAATAAGAAAATGAGAGAAAAATACAGTAGATAGTGCAAATCAAGTGTTAATGGAGTTCATCCAAAATAGGCTATGACTCTGGGTTTTTATAATATCTTGAACTAATCAATTATGTGTTATCCTACGAAATTGACAAGGGCAATTTGCAGGTAACTATACCAAAAATTCTGTTTTGACCCATAAGGAAGTTTGACAATGTTCGAAAGTGCCCAGAACTCCCTTTCAAAAATCAAGTCCCAATTCTGTTATGGGGACCTAGCCATTTTTAGAAATATCCTTCAGCACACAAATCGTCGTGTCTACATAATTAAAGATGCGCCCTTTAACATAGGGCACGATTATTCGCATGTCGACATCAGAAGCATTGCACCCACCTTTAAAATCCTTCGACGGAAAAAGTGGCATGTCGACACTCTCAAAAATGCACCCTTTGAACTGAGCGCCATTTCATTCGTGTCAACACCCCAAAATTCGTGCCTCCTTTATCCTTTGGCACCGAGATCATTATGTCAACATCCAGAAATGTGCACCAAGCACTTTTCTAAGTGCTGAAAATGTTGTGTTGACGTCAATAAAATTGCGCTAAGGAACATTTTTCCTTGTGTCAATGCTCTGGAAATCACGCCAAAAAGTTAGTGAGGTCATAAATGCCATATTTTTCTATAAATATGAACCTGCCACATGTCATTTTCATGAATTGAAAATTGTGAAAGTTATTCTCTCTGGCTTGTCAGCCCTCATGTGTCGTTTTTGAGCCTGTGGACCCCGCGTCTTTCGTCATCTTTTATAAATCCGAAACAACAACATTCGTCCTCAAGCTCACATATGTCTTCATCAAGCAAGAAACTAGCTAAAGCTAAAGCTAAACAGTCAGAGCAAGAAATGAAGTACAAATATCAAAGAGTCAGAATGCCTGACTCATATGCAGAAAGTGACCTTGACATCAGAAGATTTTGAGCTGGGTCATATTGACATGGATGATTTCTGGGCAAGGACCACCCAGGAAAGAAGTGGCCCATGGATGAACAAATTAGTAGGCAATGGATTGCATTTTGCAGCTAGACTTCCAGTAAGTGCTGTAAATAATGAGTTTATCATGTTGGTTTCCTGATGCTATAACAAAGACACTAGATGTGTCAAAAATAAAGAATAGCAGACAATCATAAACCTCATAGCTCATCACTTCGAGATGATCCTGGGCATTCCCCATCATATGCAATATGTGGAGATAAGTATTGAAGACTGCAAGAAGGCATGGGATGAAAATGAAGATCAATGCATGTAGATGATGAATGAACTCTATCTGAAGAACAAGAAGCCGGTGTCCAGATGGCCACAAACCATCCACCAAAGTGATTTTAATGAAGAATTGAGTGATACAATCACATTATTGAGTAGAGTATTTGGGCTCCCTGATGCCCATCATTTCCACAAATGGATGCTGAGATACCTAGAGAATATGAGCAAGAACGCACTCGATCAACGCTTCGACTGGGGTGAAATCGTCAGTGACACCATCTCACAGCAGCTTCAACAAGTTCTAACAACTGGGAAGTTCTATATGAATTCCTACGTTGTATACGCTGCTGCGTCAGAAAGGGTTTTCGCAGGGTTAGCTCGAAATGGGGTATGGCCCCAAGTCAAGATATACGAGTTCTACCCAGAGCTAAGGCTCGAAGCCAGCATCTTCTAGTTCTTCAAAATAAATGATGGCTTCTTCCATGAGGTATTATGTCTGTTGAGACCAAACATGAGACAACGTCGAACCATCCTGAGTGTGATTGCTGCTACAAAGAAATGGGGAGTGTTGTTCACACAATTGCCCACATTCACATACCTCAGAGCTGTGAATTTCAAGGGAGAACCAATGAAGCTACCAAGGTTCGCAGGCCCGAAGTTGGTCCTTCTGGAACTGTCAAGATAGTTAATCACTTATCATGAAAAGTGCATGAAGTGAAAGAAAGGAGGAACTCCTTTCCCCCTTACAGTTGGTCAATACACCTGCCCTACACTTGCTAAAGCATGAGAGATGTATGCTGAGTTAGAGCTGTTGAATTTGAAGCACAACTTCCCAGCAAGGCCGGCCTTCGACTTGTCGGAGTTGCCTCCCAAAGGAAAAAAATTATCCCATCCATGTTCTCGAGATTGAGGACATTTGGATAGACCTAACTCATGAGATAGACATTAGGTGGAAGGATCACTCCCGGCTGGCTCTGGAGGAGATCATCCACTATGGCATTGCCATTGTCCCAAAGAAATTCAAGGAGACTGATCAAGAAATTGATCAAGTTTAGATTGACACGGATGGGGAAAACTGGCCATTCACGGAGATCGACAGAGCAAAAGTGCCAAAGACCATTCAGGAAAGGGTTAAACCCACATTATAGCACACCGAACATTGGTGCAATCAGAATGCCTTACATACCTCAGAGTTTACTTCACTACTTCTCCCTCAGGCCGTGCACCTCCAAGGCTAGATCGTGTGCCGAAAGGAAAAGGAAAGGACAAAGAGGGAGAACCCAGCAGACAAGAGGTACCTAGCGTTCCCTCCTCCACTACTCCTGAAAATCTTCCTCCTTCTTCTGAGAAGCAAGTAGTCGACCTGGTATCTCCAGATGAAGAAGGAACAACAAATGTTTCAACGGATACATTCACCTGGGATGTTATCACAACTACAACTACTGAGGTACATAGTGTTCCTTCTTCCATTTCTTCTCCTCCTCCTGTCATTAAAGCATCTATCCCCATGGATGCGTCTTCTCCTCTCCCTTCCTCCCTTCCATCTCCCACCTCTTCCATCTTCTCCTCTCTTGCGGATCTGTCACCCAATGTTTCGTCAATCCTAATGATGATCCCTTCCGTTTCCACGTCCTTCTCCTCCCTGTTAGTAACTCTAGGCCCCACAAGCATCGGTGCATTGGATTCCCTGTCAATGACACCACCGAGTGTTTTAACACACTTTCCTAAGGCCTCTATAGTTGCTCCCCCTCTCACTCCCGTTTCTTCTTCTTCCTTCGTTCCCACTCCCATAAGTCCTGGTTGGATTTCTGACCATCTGAGCCAACATAAGAGGAAAGTTCCCATTGTAGCCATGGATTTCTCCGTCATTCTGAAGAAGGGAACCAAGAAGCAGAAAGTGATAACTCAATTTTCTAAAGGCACTTCAGGGGAGAGAGTCATGGAGATAGCTTACCTAGATCCCACCAAGAGAAAAGAAGATCTGTCTCCCACAGACTTCACAGTGACTCAAGTCGCAATGGGGACCTCGTCTGAAATCCTACAAGGGGAAGCCTTTTCTACTGTGGATGCTCTCTACAAGAAGCTCCAAGAGGCAAAAGAGGAGAAAATGATACTCAAGGAACAAAACAAATATCTCCTACAAGCATTGCAGAAAATGGGAAACACTCCCCCTGTAACTGCTACCGAACCCATTCAACTTCTCAGTCAAGAGAAGATAAATGAATATATTAAGATTGGTGAACAAGGTGCGACAGTATCATCATGGATCGAGCGAATCCTCAGAGATGGTAAGGAAATTCTTGGGAAATTCACATTGCTCTATCAGGATATAACTCAAGCAAATAAGGAGCTACAAGTAGTAGCAAGCGCCCTATCTGAAGAGTTAGATAACGCCAGGTTGCAGCATGAAACGTTCCAAGCAATGGTTAACTGCTCAGCTAACGACCTATTAAAGGTCGGTGTTATCAATCACCCGCGTGCACATAATAAGGCTCTCATTGCATCAGATTACTGGGTTTATCAGATGGAATATATCCTGGAGAGAATCGATAAAATCAAAGATGAAGCCCTGGACGCATGATACAACATGGAGTAGACGGTTACAAAAATGTCTCCAGGGATGCTTAGTGAATCGTATAACTTGCGGGAAGCAGATGATTCATTTCATCGTTTCAAGGCTATTGTCACTCAAGATTTGGCACCAGAGGTCACTTTCGACCGAGAGTCAATCAATAACCCCTTGGCATGCTGCAATTTCATTGGTTTTTTAATCGATTCATGTGGAACTTTTGCCGAGTTACCTGACAAGCTCAAGAATGAGAAAGAAAATTGTGAAGTCATTCATGACCATTTTTATGGTCATGAATATGATCTACTTCAAGTAATGATCAACAAGTTTGCAGAATATCGAGCGCAGTGTCACATTAACTCTCCTAATCAAAAGCAAGACACCAAGTTTGAACAGAGGGATGATGAGGAGTAGTTTCTCCTCTCGTGTATGCGTTGATTAGTTTTTGTTAAATATTTAAAAAGCATGTTGGCATATATGATGACCTCATCCATGTTGCACCATGGGATGTTGTCATCCAAAACTTGTCCAAGTCAACTGTTGACTTTTTAGATATTTTAGACCTTTTGTAAATATCTTGTAAGATATTTTGTAAGTAGCGGGTTTGCTTTTGCCTTCTTTCCTCCTCTCCTTCTATAAATACTTGAATAATTGTTGTATTCCGGGTAGAAATTTTTTGTATGAAAAGAGAAGTGAGGAGAGAAAGACTTTGTGTTTTCTTGTAACAGAAGAAATATTAATACATATGTTCAGACTTTGTACTTAATGTATGTGTTATTTGCATCAGATCTTTCTTAAGTTAGATCTATGTTTTTATTCTGTTGGATTCATTCCTACTATTTTCATTTGTTCATCAGTATTGCTTTAATTGTTTATGCAAGTAAGTTTGGCTCTATTTACTACCAGCCCAAAGCATAGACCTTCTGACCTTTCCGTCTTGGAATTCATTTCTTTTCTTCCTTCAGATCTACCCTCCTCCGTTCCTTCCTTCCCACCTTTCTGTTCGTAGTTGTAACCACCTCTACTGGGATGAGATCCCCAAACCCCCTAAAGTTAGAATAGTGTAGATTTGCATAGATTCTTGCTTGATAGATTAGCAATAAACCAGTTTCACTTTGTTGTCTCAAAGAGGGGCTATGCCTTGCACACTATTTGCCTATTTCCCCATGACCTACCTAACCGATAGTTTTTTGGACCAACATTACGATACAATTTTTTTTTGTACAATGATTAATTACATCAAATAGATCTTTAGCCTGTATATACAATATCTGATCAGTCTCTAGGAGGTTTTGATAAAATCTCCAGTTGCATCCCCGTATCGAAAACTCTCTAAAAATTCTCTAGTTCCTCCAAATAGGTCCTACAATAAATAAAGTTAACAATTTAAATATGAGTGTGGCCATTTTATATCATTTCTAAACCCTGTTTGGCTGTTATATTTTTTCCCCAAATAACCACAGTTTGATCCTCTCCCCAACTGTCACATTGCCTTTGTTATATTGTTGAGATGTAAATCCCACATCAGGCGGTGGTTGGTCATGTAGAGGCTTGAAATAGCCTTGGATGTTATATCAAATATGTGGCTATGACCATGCTTCATATTTGTTTTGTTGGAATATCTCGTGAGCTCGTTGTTTAACTTGGTCTCTAACCTACAATTTGTTGAGGTTAGGACAATGAGTTGGTTGGTTGAACTTGAATTGCTAGCAATGTTGATGAGTTGGCTCGCCGTGACCAATGTGACTTAGCTTGCTAGTGACTTGCCTTGGGCTCATTGAGTGTGTGGCTGTGTAGGGCTCGGTCCAACTTGCCAAGATGAATATATGATATTTGATAAATTTGGGAACTTAGTCCCACATGTAGAAATAAATTGGTCTTTTATAGGGTTTATAAGGAAAAGCCCATAAAATGCAATGTAAAGAAAGGCGTCAGGGTCCCCCTCTTAAAAAAGAGTGGACCCCATTGGTTGCTTGCCCCCTAGCCGACATATAATGTGGGCCATACATTGATTGTTGAAGACCAGAGGCTAAAACCAAATCTTTGCACGAAAAAATTTCAATTTTTCATCACCTTATTCGTTTACTTTTCATGCTCACATCATGCCACCTCATCTTTGTATAAAATGTTGTTTTATTTTTTGCCTATTGGAGAGAAATTTCAAAAGGATGTATCTTTTGCATATGACATTTGTTTTTCCATGTTCAAAAGGAATAAAAAATCTCTTGATGAGCTCTTCCATATGGATGCAATTTTATGACTTATGTAGACTTTACGATTAATTCGGAGTGAGGATCCTCTTGGATCACTCCTCCCCACTAAGGAAATTTTGGACCACTAGAAGTTTTGGATTTATTTTGATAGTAGGTGAGGGTCTAGCTCCCCCACCCTTCCAATTTTCATCCATTTTTACTTGCTTGGATGCATTCCTTCAGAACCACATGAATATATTGAACTTCACCTCTTCATGAATTCCTTGTCCTCTTTCCAAGAATAATATCTTCCTATAATTAATCAAGAAACTCAGAAGAAAATTCATCAATACAAAGTACTTGAATAGTCTCATTCTGATCAACGATCATGGGTGGCTCCTGTAATTTCAAGTTTTTAACATTCACACTGGAATACATCTACATATATGGTGGAAAATCTAACTAGAATACATTATTATTAATCTTCTCTAATATTTTAAATGGGCCATAATTGATTGATTTCAAATTTTTACCTTCTCTTCTAAGTCTTTCTTTATTGATATATAGCCAAAATTTATCACCAACTTGAAAATGATGATCATCTTGATGCTGGTCATGCCTACCCTTGTACTTGGTTTGGCTCTTTTCCAATTACCCTTGGATAAATTGATGAACCGTCTATATATTCTAAATGAAATTATTTTCCTTATCAACATCTTTTTTTCCATCAATCATTGTTTCTTGTCCAAAGGAAAAGTCCATAAGTGACTTAGGAATATAACCAAAAAAAGTTTCAAAAAGAGACTTCTATGTGGAAGAATAAGTTGCATGGTTATAATCATGTTGTACGCAACTCAAGTGTTCATACCGAAGTTTAGGATGCTTGCCACAATTTCCTCATAGAAAATGCACTACTATATGGTTGACCATTTCTATTTATCCTTCGGTCTATAGATGAATAGGATTTCTTTTCTTCAAATTTGTGTCAATTAGGTCCCATGATGATGACCAAAACTTCCCAATAAAGTTAGAATTCCGATTAGAGACATTAGAAGTATGCAAACCAAAATGAACCTAAACATTGTTGAAGAAAAAATGTACAGTTTCCTCCCTTGTTATCTGCTTTTTTAAGGAACCAAAATACACATCTTGCTAAATATATCCACAACCAAATACAAATAGTCATGTTTTATTTTTATCATAGGCCTAAAAAAAAGTCCATGGAAATACTTTTCCATGTCCTGGCTAGTACATGAAGTGGAACATATAAGCCCGACTTCTTCATACTAGGCTTGCTTGTGGCACAAAGAATACAACCTTTAACATATTTAGATACATTTTCATACATCTGAGGCCAATAAAAATATCTTTGTAATTGTGAAACTATTTTACCAACACCAAAATTACCAAAAATAAGAGAATTATGTGCTTAATCAAACGAATTCTTTCATATAGCAGAATACAAAGTTTACCAAGATGATAAAACAATCCATTATGTAAATGATAGTATAATTCTTCCACCTGTTAACAATGAGTTATATCTTCATAGAAGTCCTTAAAATAAACATATATATCATATTTTTCCTTGTAATTTGCATGCAACAAAGAACTATGCTAAAAAATAATACATGCAATAACAAGAGGTCTAGAAAGCATATCAACAACCTTGTTCTCTATACCTTTTTTATACATGATCGCTAGGTGTATTTTTTTAAAAAACCCCATCCAAAAAAAGTTCCTTGACTATTGTAGCTTGGAATGTGACTGAAGGTATTGCAAAGGTTGATAATCCATGTGAATCATGGTCTCTTTTCCCATCAGGAAATGTTTCCATTTTTTACACTTTACATCAAAGCATACATATCATTTTCATAGGTAGGATAGTTTCTTACCACACTTGTGAATGTCTCTGAATGGTAACATACATGTTTTCTCTTTTGCATCAATACGACACCCGTGGCATAATCACTTGCATTGGTTTCAATTTTAAATGGATGTTGCAAATCAGGTAGTGTCCAAATTGGGGTTGTTTTTCTCTTCTAGCATATCAAAGGTTTTCTGATACTTTCCTCCCCATTGAAATACCTATTTCAAACTTGTCAAGGAATGCGAAGGAGCTGCAATCAATGAAAAATTAGCAACAAACTTCCTCCAATATTGGACCACCCCTAAGACGCTTCTAACTTCAATTGACTTAGTGGGTTTGTCCCATTTCACAATAAATTTAACTTAAAAGGGATTAATTTTTAGTTCAACACCCCTACAAAATAGCTCAAATAAACCAAACATGTTTTACAAAATTCACATTTTGACATCTTCAAGTATATTTTTTCCTTTTGCAATGTTTCCAAGAGTTTCTTAATGCGTTCAATTTGATCTTCCCAAATTTTATTGAAGATAAAAATGTCATCTAATTAGACAATAACAAAATGTTCAATGAATGGCCTCAAAACATCATTCATAACCCACGTGAAGGTGACATGTGCATTGAAAATACCAAAAGGCATAACAAGTCACTTAAATAGACCTTGTTTAGTTTTGAAAGAAAATTTCCAAATATCACCTTTGCTGATCCGAAATTGGTAATAACCACTTCTTAAGTCTAAGTTAGTGAAAAAAAATAGCATTTTTCACCTGATCTAATAAATCATCAATATGAAGAAGAGGGTAGTGGGTTTTCACCATTATATTGTTTAATGCTCAGTAATCCTCACACATTCACCAAGCATCATCTTTTTTGAAACCAACAAAATAGGAAAACCAAATGGATAAATTCTTGGTTGAATGACCCCTTTCTCAAGTAACTCCATAAGTTTCTTCTTGATATCTTCATTTTCAACCACAACCAACCTATACATGTTAATGTTAGGAAGAGATGCACCCTGTTGCATATGAATCTCATGTTGTATTTCTCTTTTTGGAGGTAATCCATGTGCCTCCTAAAACACATCATCATGGTTAGAAATAACTTCAAATATCTTATTATTATGTTTAGGATCACAACCTTCCAAAGCCTTGGATTTATCATCATCCTTAGCTTTAACAATCATGAGCAAAAAAAATATTTCTTGCATTCACAAGCCTCTTCATATGTCATACATATACAAGCGAAAAAATTGATTTTACTTGATGAGCTCTAATAATGTATCCAATCCCATCATGTTAACAAGAAAATACTTATTCTCTTCCCTATAGAAGATTAATTTTCTATCAAAAAGATAAAGACTACCAAGAACAATACCACATATGTCAACTGGAACCATATCTAAATCTACCTTGTCAATGAATTTAGAGATGATTGCGAATCTAAGCTTGCATGTTTTCGTGACTTGCAATTTAGTATCATCACATACCCATCCAAAAGGGTAGAATTTTGGATGTGGTTTGATTTTATGTTCCAATTTATTAAAAAATTCTTCAAAAATGATATTTAATTGAGATCCACTATAAAAAAGAGTATCACAATCTTTGTATGATTAGGAATAACTCTAATGTGGAAAAGCTCATTTCTCTTCTTTTCATGCATAAATTTAAAATTATAAGTATGTGAATCAGTTCTAGAAGAGAAAGAAGATGAACCTTACAAACCCATTGCTGTGATCTTAGTCTCATCACCTGAATCAAATCCACAATATTGCACTTATGCAGTAGTTTTCTTATCACCTCCTTTCTTGAACCATTTTGGCTTGAACTTCGGATGGAGCTTCCAACACTTAACATTTGTATGTATTTTCTTGCAATGTGAACAAACAAGCTTCTCATCTTCTTTCTTAACCATGGAAGTATGTTTTGATTTACCCTTTCCTTTTTTCCCCTTGTTTTTAGGTTGTTGTTTGCATGATTTCTTTGTGAAGATTTCCTTTGTGTTCTTACCCTTGGATTCAATGTGGGTAACTCGGACACCAATTTCATCAAGGTCAGTGGGATTAAACATAAGTATAGTATGTTGTAGATAACTATGCAACCCACCATTAAAGTTTAAAAGAGTCTCTTGAGTATAAAGAGGAATGCCCAAAATCAATGTTTTCTTCTCAAACTCTTGAGTGTAATCTTGCACACTTTGACCCTTAGTTTGTCATAAAATTTTCCAATGCACAATATTTTGTTGCATATAACCAAGTGGATAAAACTATTGTTTCAAAGCGAAAACAAAATTACCCCAAGAAGAAATAACTTTAATATGTTTTTCCAGATCCTCTTGAGTCTTACTGTCTCACCAAATGAGTGTTGTACCACCTAAATGAAGAGTAGCTAATTGAATTTTTTAATTTTTCATCAACAATATTTTGAACCTTGCAGCAAAATTCAATCTGTTTGATCCAATAATCCATTTTTTTTTCTAAATTGAGCTCTCCATTATAAATGGAAAATTCAAATTTAACATTTCAAGTTTTAAAAACCAATGGAGCATAAGAAGAATAACCAAAAGGTTTAAAATAAGATGGAGGAGATTTATGAGATCCTTATTCTTTACCTTTATCCTTTACATCTTCTGATTTACATTTAAGTATCTTTCTCCATTCTTGATATAGCTCTTCCACCATGCTCTTCACTTCCATAAAGGCACGACACAAAGTCATTTCTTTATCTGATCTTATAGGAGTTTCTCTAGGAGATTCCATTCCTGTACTTAAACTTGCACATTTTGAGCCAATTTCAGGATTGTACTCTGCTAGCAATCCTTCACCCCACATGGATTTTGACCTAGTAAGCATTCAAAAATGTACTTGCAAATCCAAAAATCAACGTTAAAATAACCTTGTATCAACCACTTTGATACCAAAATGATTTAAAAAACATTATTAAGTGACTCACTTAACCAGATTATTGTTTTCAGATACTTAAAAACTCATTCTCAATTTCCCATAAATTAATAAAAATGATTAAATTGGCTTGAAAACATAATTAAAATGTTAAAACAATGAGCAAATGAGAGAAAATTATAATAGACAGTACAAACCAAGTGTTTATGGAGTTCACCCAAAAGGGGCTACATATCTGGGTTCATATAAGCTCATGAACCAAACAATTATGATGCACAAATGATTTTTACAATGATTAATTACATCAAATAGCTCTTTGTCTTGCATACATAGTCTTTGCTAAGTCTCTAGAAGGATTTGATCAAATCTCCAATTGTACCCCACAACAAAAAATCTTTGAAAATGCTCTAATTCCTCCAAACAGGTCCTGCAATAAACAAAGTTAACACCTCAAATAAGAGTGCGGCCCTTTTATATCATTTCTAAGCGTCATGGGCTAGCAACTAAGGCTTATCTTTTTGCTCCAAATAACCATGGTTTGAGCCTCTCCCCAATTTTTGCATTGCCTTTGTTATATTTTTGGGATGTAAACCCCACATCAGATGGGGGTTGGCCATGTAGAGGCTTGAAATAGTCTTGGAGGTTTCATTGAATACGTGGTTGTGGCCAAAATTTTGGCTTTGTTTTATTGGAATATCCTGCGAGCTCACTGTCTAGCTTGGTCTTTGACCCCCCAAGTTGTTGAGGTTAACATGATGAGTTATGAGCTATGAATTGGTTGGTTGAACTTGACTTGCTGACAATGTTGATGATTTGCCTCACTGTGACTAATGTGACTTAGCTTGCTAGTGACTAGCCTTAGGCTCACCGAGTTGTGCGGATATGTAGGGCTTGGTCTAGCTCACCGAGTTGACTGTATGATCTTTGAAAAATTTGGGAACTTAGTCTCACATGTAGCAAAAATTCATCTTCCATAGGGTTTATAAGGAAAAACCCTTATAATGCAATGTGAAGAAAGGCGGCAGGGTCTCCCTCTTGAAAAAGAGTGGACCCCACTGACTGTTGGGGCCCCACTCACATCATGTGGGCCCCACATTGATTTTCAAAGACTGGAGGGCTAAAACCATTTTTTTGTACAAGCAGACTGTCACTTGTTGTCACCGTATTCATCCACTTGTCACACTCACGTCATGCCACCTCATCTTTGTGCAACCTGTTGTTTTATTTTTTTCCAGTTGGAGAGAAATGTCAGCATACTGTAACTTTTGCGTACAATTTCTGTTTTACCTTGTTGAAAAGGCATCATATAACTTTTGACGATATCTTTAGTATGGATGCATTTTCATGACTTATATTGAGCGTCTGATAAATTTAGAGTGAGGATCCTCCTAGATCAGATAGATACATTGTATACAAAAATTCCAAATCCCTTCCCTATAAATCTCCTACGAGCTCATACCTTATTATATCATCATTGGTTACCCCTTTAGCTCCTCACTTCATATCGCATGCCTTAATTAATGCACTGGGTTTGTGGATCCATCATATGGTTGCAGGGTCACATATGGAATAGTGTGAGCCATCTTTCTCCCACAAACATTCCAATATCCCCTAGTGGGATATTGAATGTTACCCAAGCAGATCTGTAATTATTATTTACGCATGTACTTGTAGCTACATGAGTTGTTGCACGCTAGAGGTATTTTGAATTAGAAGATGAAGAGATTGAACTAGACTCTATAGAGTTATGAATAGTAACTCTCTCTCTCTCTCTCTCTATATATATATATATATATATATATATTTGATGAGTAGTGCGCACTCATTGGGCACTAGATTACATAGATTGTCAGCATCTCTACTCATACTTTGGAGGAAGTATATAGTGGACTTACATTTATGAGTATGTGTACAACTAAACTAGTGATCAACTTCAACCTAAGTAGCTACGAGTAAGGGGCATCCATGCCATCAAAGTCACCCAGGGCACGATCCTGGCCTTAACCATTTTGACTTTCCATGTCGGG
Source organism: Taxus chinensis (assembly GCA_019776745.2). Classification (NCBI taxonomy): domain Eukaryota; kingdom Viridiplantae; phylum Streptophyta; class Pinopsida; order Cupressales; family Taxaceae; genus Taxus; species Taxus chinensis. The sequence goes on along the minus strand of CM034154.1, from coordinate 588,935,617 downwards.
TATCTCCAGCCCTTGCACTTAGCAAGACTTGATCCCTGGTGGGCTTATTGAAAGCCAAACAACATCACCAATAGACCAAGGGCCCTTTGATAGTAACTCTGTATTTTGGGTTTACTGAGCTATTATCACCTAGGTCGAGATATAAAGTGCGCAATGGTTTCTTAATGAGAGAAGTTTTTTGTTCGTTTAAGGATTCTTTTGCCTCAACACTGGCTTACAATGGAATCAAATACTCCTGCACATTATATGGTTTACTCAAAATTTTAATTGTTTCCTTTAGTCCTACTATATTATTTTCCTTCCATATTTTATACTTCTCTATGTCGAAAAAAAATTCTAATGGCATGAGAGACATATATCCTAGAGGAGGAGAGAGATTCCAATTCCGACCTATAGGGATCATACATTGGGTCTTTGTTGTGAGATACTTCTTCAACATCTTTTCAAGTTTAGGTATTGTAGTGGGTCCATCTTCATTGTATTCACAACTACTTACTTAAATTTACTTCTACACACCTCTAATTCCAATGAACTTCCCTCTGGGTTCCTAATGAACTGGTCTTGTGTAGTGTCAAAATAACTAAAATTTTGAACAATTAATTCAGTTATATATGTGTCTATAGTTTATGCAATCTTTTCTTTGTTCCACACAAACTCTTCCCTGGCTTTAATTCTGAAACAATAATACTCTAATCTTGACAACCACACAACAAACAACTCTTGGAAGCTCGCACCAAAATATTTCATAGATGTCCCTATATATGTGTTCTTCTATTATCTTTCTCGCAGATATTCTCGTCTCATTTACTTCGGCTTCCGTAAAACGATTCTTCTTCTCTTCTAGCCATCTCTTTGTCCCAATAGCCATTTTAACATTTTTAGGTTCAACAATGAAACTATTGTTAGCAACGGTCCCTTTCCTCATTAAGACATGCTAACATTGTTGTCTAGACTCATGAAATGTAGTCGCTAGCATATAGAGTAAACATTCAGATTGTGCATGAGAATATGGCAATAGTCACTTATTTCTTGCATCTCATAAGCATTTATAAGGTACTAATCAGGACTACATAAGGCGTGGAAACTTTCAGCTAGAAAAAGAGAACTCAGAAAAATGATTCTATTCCCTACAAAACCTTCTACACATTAGAACCAACCTTTTGCACACAGATCTTACATTCTTTTATACAATTTTAGATGTCTTTTAGTCTTCTAATCGTTTCAATTTCTCTACTTATGCTCTAAAAGCTTTTCATATTCTTGCATACACTTCTGAATGAAATGGAATTGAACTTGCCTTCAATCACTATTTCTAGCAAAACTTTTAAAATGTCAAAAATAATCAGGAAATTATAATAAATTATATTCCCAAACGGAGATAAATTTATGTTCGTTCTGAAACGAAAATTAAGGCGAGTATCTTCATAAAACACACTTGAAAAAATATAAAATAATAACAAAGGATGAAATTTTCGTTCCAACAAAAGAATGATCAGAAGCAGAAGAACATCAAAAAGTAGTAAGAGAGTTGAATTTATGTCCATTGGGTCTTCCAAAACCAGGCACAGCACCAAAAGAAGATGGCCCATCTGGCCATTCTGTTGATGGTAAGGGAGAGGGAAACGCAGCAGGAGAGATGAAAGTTTCTCCTCCACCATGTTTACAGTATCCATTCCATGCCTCTGAAGCTGTTGCACATCACAACAAAATTCATTTGAACATAATTTATTTATATAAGGAGCTCACATTTATAATCCGTATCCATTACATACAATTGTTTTGATGTATGCAATCTTTTTTACTAAAATTTGTTTCCAATGTAGGCATTGACATTGAATTCATGTTCATCTCTTATCACAATTATGTTCGAGTACATGTATTATTGTAACTATAATAAACAATGTTTAATTCTAGCTACCGCACCTTTGGTGTAAATATGAGCACCACCTAAGATTGTGTACGTAACCCATAATTTGTATACTCTGATGTTAAAATTAAATTGAAAATGCAACATACCCATCCCAAAGACTCTTAAGATGTTTAGTACCAACAACATTTAGCCCATCTAACATTAAAAAACAAGCTGAAAATGCATGCAGTATGTTAATACTTTGTTTGAGAGTGACAAACTTGGTCTTCATGTCCACAGTCTCTTCATTGTCATAACTAATCCACACATCTCCAGTATAACAATAAGCAGACACGGTAAAATTGTCAGCGACAACAGTAGCATTATGCTTCTCTATGAATTGTTCAACTTAAAACAATATCATTACACCTGTCTCGTTGCTTAATCTGTGTCTGGGGCCTGCAACAACAACAGGGGCTCCTATCTGCCCATTATTCTTGTTCTTAAGAATCCATGATCTTCCCGTACATGGGGATTCCCATTACTACTTTGTTGGAAGGAATGCCTGAATCTAACCAGGACCCAATACCATAATTACGACTCAAATGGCTGGTAACATCATAGAGAGTTGCATGAGCTCCAGTGTAAGGAGTGTCCCAGGCACCATGATAATCAAAACACGTTACATTTATCCAGTACAAATTATCTGCAATAATTTGAATGGGATAGTCCCTGCTTTCCCCAAAAAAAATAGGTGCTCAGAAAAATACACTGCAGCTGTCAGCAGCAGAGGTTCCATGCCTGAAGTCGAGGCTTCTTGATGCACTCTTTCCCTCCATTCAACCAACAAGGACCCTTAATTTATCATATCAGTATTAGTTGCAGGGAATTCCCAATCCAAGTCAAGCCCGTGGAATCCATTGTCTCTGGCCAATGCTATATTAGAGTGTATAAAACTCTTTCTTAATGAAGAATTGCATTAATGGAAAACACTGTTGCATTGCTTGAACCACCTCCAATAGAAATAAGTGTCTTCACGGAGCTATTGAACTCAAGTTGCACCGTAGCAGAGAAACCTGCAAATATTATTATATTTGTTGCTGTTCTTGTGGTACAGCCACTTTGAAAGTCTGATTATCAAGACCTGCAAAGGCATAGTACAGATGGGTATACAGAGAAGCATTGATATTCCATGCAGGCATGTATGAGTTTGCACCAGAAGGCCAGAAGCCTGCCATTACTGGGTCTGCATTGCTTGCAGGACAGCTACATGTCCCTGGATCCATTGATTGAGATGATGGAATAATGGCATTGCAGCCCGATACATTGTATAGGGAAATTATTAGGGGGAAATGTAAAAACAAGACAAGGAGAAAGTGGAAAAACAAGAGAATCCATTTGTGATATCCTAACTACTTTGAGTCTCTCAATGCGCTTTTGTACAAATTTTGACCATTAAGACAGTGCATGGGAAGTGTGCTAGTTTGGATTTCATAACTAAGAATCTTTAATGAATGATATGATACAGGAACTAGGGACAAACCTGGATCCCCTGTAAATATAAGTAATGAAGTCCCCTTTTTGGCTAGTGAACATCATAGGTAGGAACTAATTGAGGAATTTTTCCTAGTACTATAATTGAAGTCAAGTTCATATAGATGTCTAAGCTAAGCCTGTTAACCTTCTAAGTTGATAGGGTCAACTCAGCCAATTGTATGAAGGTTCCAGGCAAAGTGTGGACAGAGTAGGCATAACAAAGAATAAAAACTACAATTAAAAAACAATGGTAGCTGCAGATATAGTAGAATTAATGTCATTCCAGCTCGAATTCTACAGTCCAAAAATAATGAAATCCCCTGTAGAAATATCCATCTAAAATGGAGAAACCGCCTTGGAATGGATCATTTTCTGTACTACATGAAAGCTCAATTTCATATATGTCTCAACTGACGAGGTTGTCTCCCCTAGACTTGTGCAGGTCAATTATATGATCCCATACAGTGTGGGTCAGAGTAGAAGAACAGAGAATCAAAAACACTCAATTGGTCCATGTAGGGAGTTCGGCAAAATATACTGCCTAGAAAAAGCCTTTATCATTATAGCAAGAGAGTATATATGCTAGTCTAGTAATAGGAGTACATAATACACTAAGCAAGCACCCTTGACATGGTTGATAATGTCAGAGGTGGCAAATGTCTATTTGGGTTTACTTACCCCAGTTTATACCATCTTATCCTATTCAGGAGGTATTTAATCTGTGCTTCAAATTGACATAGAGCGTAATGATACCCTGTAATCTCCTTCAAAATTTAAATTTGAGACTTCTGAAATTTCAAGAACACAGGGGAGATTTTACACCATTAGACCAATTAAAAGTTGTTGCCTAGCATCCTCAACCTGAATACCACTTTTATCAACTTTAAACCCTGTAAACAGAGCTTTAGATACTGCAGGTTAAAAGAACTGGGAATTCCCTAAAAAAATGCCATCTCAAAACATATGGCAGGTTACCATTGAAACATGAAAGGGAATTCATCCATTCTTGAAGCATCTATACATGTGAAACCTGAAATGAGACGCACATGACTAGGAAAAAAATTCAAAACTGGAATATAATGTGCTTTCATGTACAGCCACACCAGAAGTTAGAGGTATATGGCTGAAGAGTTCCTCTAGAAACATTCAGAAACATCAAAATTTTGTGAGCATTGACTCAAAAAAACAAGTTGGAAATTGTTGAGCATGTGACCCAAAAAAAATTATTTATCCTATTTTTAACAAAGTGACTATGAAAGTGAGTGCGTGACGATGTCCAGAGTCTATACCCTTTATTCAATTGCAAAGGATGACAAATGAATCACACTATAAATCTAACTTGGGTAGTCAAGACTGGCTTTGCATTTATTAAATCTGGTACAGCTCATTAGTTATTATTATTATTTTTGAAGCCATAGAGGAGGATAGAGAAAGACTAAGCAACCAAACATACTCATCCCGCAACCAATCAACCAATATATTAGTAAAATGGCCACTTCCATTATGGTGTCACCTCTATTGGAATAAGGATCATGGTATACTGGGGTTTATATGTTACAACGGACCAAGCCAACCACCAATGTGTGATATGAAAGTAAGCTTGACTACTAGTTGCTATTTCCTAGTGGGTACGTGCAGCAAGTTGGTGGACAAAAAAAGAGGTCATAAGTGGACGTCATATTGCAAAAAACAACAAAATATCAACTTGTAGGGATTATTAGCAATACGCGCACTCAAAATTAGAAAAATTTATATAAATATGACTCGTAGCATCCGGAATCTAGTTTCTAAACTACTGTTTTTTTAAAAAAAACAGACAAGTTTAGCTATATTAAACACATAAAATTATATGACTTGGTTTTTTTTTTTGAAAAAACCTATAAGATTGTAGTTCTGTTTGCCCGTGATTTGGATGACCAAATCTTGTTAAATTTTTTTGTCATTTGGTGAAAAGTTAGATGTAGTTGTCTATCTTGGGATGGAATTTTATTTTTTATTTTTTTGAGCAATATTTTTTTTATGATTTTTTCTGTGAAAGTGGTCTGAAAAGATTTAGAAAACGTAGCGCTTTCCATTTTCCCGCCATAATTATATAAAAAAATATTGAAATAATATATATATATATATATATATATATATATATATATATATATATATATGTCAACCAGTATAGAATTTCTCCACACTTAGGATGGTATAAGTTTTATCACATTTTGATAAGCGAAACAAAAGCTGCAGTCTTAAACGTAGACATGAACATTCGCAGGAAAAAAATGTCTTAAAGACCTATTGTTAGTAAAAAATTATAAAATGATATCTATCTTATTCTATTCACTTTTAAATCAATATTTCTATGAAGCTAACAATCTCCCCTACGTGATGACACCATTTTTGTAAAATGTTTTTAGTTTTTCAGCATGGTTCAAGTCTATGGAAGAGTAAATTTGAAGTTTTTTGACCTTTTACACTTGATAATGACATTCCATAGCTTTGGTTGAGGCAAAACAAAGATTTCTTGAGCCTTAGGGTCAGATTTGATGATACAGATAGAACCACGATCATGGTTTATAAACCATGATCGCAGGTTTTAAAACAAGAACTGCGATTGCGCTTTATAAACTGCGAGTGCAGTTTTTAAAGCGTGATTGCGGTTCGTAAATAATATTTACACACATCCCAATGTTCTAAAATTACCATGTGATTTTTACTATTTGACTTTACCATAAAAATTATTGTGAAATTCTGTCATTTACTAGCAGGTTTTTCTTATCACCAGAAGCAAAACATCATGGGAGACAAGAAATGAAGTCAAAAAAGGAAGTCATTAAATAAAAAAACACCAAACGAATTAGAGGCAAATAGATTTCAAAATGCTAAGCAAATGCGTAACCTTCGTGAATCAATAAGAGGTTCATCTTGAACCCCTACTATTATAAGCAATGACGAATCTAGGTAATGTTTCTACTATCAATGTTGAAGTTGAATTAAATACTCGTGATGAAGATGTTTTTACTATCAATGTTAAAGAAGAATTAAATACTCATGATGTAGCAAATGTTGAAATCAAAGGAGACAATGAAAATGTGAATAAGGAAATTTAGGTTGAAAATGTAGACAATCAAAATTTGACAAAAACACCTCCTAGGATTTTCCATAAGAAACTTAATTATTTTATTGAAATTGATGAAAACATTTTGAAACCAATGTATGAAAAACTTTCTGAACGGAAAATCAGAAGAAAATCCACTGAAATTTGGGATAATCATTTTGAAATTTTAAATAATTCCCAAAGATGTTAGTTGTTGGTTAGTTTGATGAAATTGATTAAAATGAGACCTACATTAAACACCTTAGGATTGACAACATCTAATATACGTGGTTAAACCTCTACAATTGTTGAAAACCTTCATGATGCATATCACACTGTTGGTGTCAAGAGACGACACTAGGGATAGTAATATTGTGTGTCGTGTACTTGCTACTAGTGTTGTAAGTGAATCAATAAAAAAATAACATTTGATTATGCAAACGAGTTGAATGTTGCAAGTTAATAAAAAAACTCTAACGAAAGTAATTGAAAGACGTAATATCCTTCAATCACTCAATAACACTGATTTTTGGGCATTTTCTGCTAGAGCACCACGTAAGGAACAAATATGATTATGATGCTATAAGAGAAGTTGTTATTCAATTTTGGCATGATAACACTAGAGTTTCACCTAATACAAGAGATGTTGTAAAACGAAGAGTTGGTTCTACTAATCATGCAAACCACATCCAAATTATTTCTTAGATATGACTTAAACTCAAATGTTTTCATAAGTTTGAACAAGAGCATCTGAGAAATTAAAATTAGTCAACATTTTTTTGAAATGTTAAAACCAGTCTATGTGAAAATCAAGGACGCTCGCACCACTTGTTGTTGTAGGCAACATGTTGAATTTGCGATGCATTATGCTAAATTTTTACGTATTCGTTCTAATTTTTATTCTGAAACTATGTTATCGGAATGTGGTGTTCAAGTTCCACCAATATCTTCCAGGGATTTCATTCCTACAATATTTTGTGAAAAAGGAAGTTGGACAATTTTTTTATAGTCAAGATTGTTTAGATGGAAGTTGTGGTACATGTGGCGGATTACCTAAATTAGAAAGTTGCATCCATGAGAAAATTGAAGGTGCAATAGGACATAATTTAGTTGAGTTTGATAAATATAAATCAGTTGCATACTAGTTGAAAGATGGAAAAGATTCTAAATGGTGTGAGCTAGTTACAAAACATATGCCTATTTTTCAATTTATGATAAAATTTAAGGATGAAATTGTTTATGAGTATGTTAGGCATACACACAGAGCTCGATGGTTGGATGAATAGTTCAAGATATGCAAAGACAATATTTCCTATTGGTACTATTGTTTTAGTGGTTGATTTTGTAGAGAATTACACATTGCAACCACAAATGGAGGTTCAATCATAATATTACAACTCAATACAAGTTGTCATTTTTGTGCATATAATATTTATACATTCTCCTGATAGTACAGAGAATGATCGTTTTTTTAAGAGAGTACCACTTTTATATCAATGATGATCATACTCATTCTACTGAATTTGTGTAAGGGTGTTTCCAGTTATTTTATGGAAACTTGTCTGATAGGGACATCCCCTTCAAACAACATTATATATGGTTAGATAATTACATCTCTCAGTTTAAGAATGCACATGAATGTTTTATTGGATGAGCAAGATGCACGTCAAGATGGGTGTGCAACATATTTGGAGTTTCACTGAGGCTGGACATGGAAAAGGAGAGCATGACGGTGCAGGGGCATGTGTGAAAAGAGCTCTTGCAAGAGAAGAGTTGAAGTACAAAGATGGTGCTAAATTGAAAGATGCAAAGAGCATAGTGGAATGGTGTATTGACAACATGGCCTGAGGTTCTCAAGAAAATTTCACATTTCGTAGATATTTTTGGTTGATAGAGGAACAAAAATTGCTAACTATGAGGATTGTATGACACTCACTAGGGTCCAGTGATATGCACTCATTTTGTAGCTCAGATGCTACTTCGTGGGCCACATGGACAAGAAATTTGACATGTTTTTGTGCATCTTGTATCAAATTTTCACTGTTGAGTGTGATTCACAAGAATGGGTGGATGGATGGATTTGTAGGCCTCTAACTCCGCTTCCTAGTTATCAACCTCACAAGCATTACGACTTGTTTCTGCAGATGAAGTTGCAACATCCAAGGACTTTGACAAAATTTTGATTTTGGTGCGACAAGGTATTTATGGTTATTTACAATTTTTGTATTGAGTTATGTCCATTGAAATTTTAATATGTACAATTTAAATTTGAGTTGAAACCTTTGTTTTTTTGTAGGACATGTGTTTGCAGTTATTGTGACAGAAGACAATGAAGAAGGAAAAGACTATTTCTTATGTCGTTGCATCGAGGAAAGAAAGAAGTTGACTTCTCCTATTATAGATGGTGAAGATATTGAGTACCCTACAGGGTCAGTGGTAGTTACTGGAACTTGGCTTCGATGGTATCCATTAAAAAAATCCTCTGTTTGGGTGTTTGAAGACTTTGAGACACACAGGAAAATACTCTTATATTCACATCTAGTTCTAGCGACAAATATTCAGCTGTATAGATATCGAGGAAGGCCTAATAACAAGATTCTTTAGAAGGTTCGAGAGTCAGATCATGAAGCAATCTGTCCGCTATTCAGAGCAGATCCGATCCTGATGGTTCATTGGAATGAATTTACAATGCTTATGTCTGGTATATATAATTTCTTTGGTATATATAAATTTGTTAGTTAGATAAATTTAAGTTCATATATTTTATTAAATTTGTGTATTTTGTATATATCTAGTATGGTTTTGATTTGAAACTTAAATTTCTTTGACTAACACTTTTATGTGCAGGTTAGTGGTACCAAAAAATATTCCACCTTCACGTGGTTGGCACTGGTTAGTAGAGAATTATAAATTTTCAAAGCTAAGAGAAGCTTTCATTATTTTACAAGAAAAGAGAAGCAATTAAAACGATTTATGTACATGTGGAGGGGGTTCTTGGCTCCAGAGGAGGTACCCCAGAAGGACCTAGAGCTTAGAGAACCAAAAAAATGCCTCCCTAAGTGTTTACAAGACCATCCCTATGTGTGTGCACACTTGGTTTGGTGCCATGACCCACCGTTTGTAAAATATACCATTTGACAGCCTTACACTGGCTCAAACTGCACTATTTCACGCATTTGCAAACAATAGGGCAGTGAGAGCACTTATTAGAGAAGGAAAAAACTGAGACAGATGATTGTAGAGGGTCCCTAAGCTTCAAGGTGTAGGATCAGACGAGATGTTTCTAGGTGCCACGGAGTGCGCGTAGTCACTCGTCGAAGTTGAATGATTTTTTGGTCTCAGGGCTCTTAAGGAACTATGCCCGAATGAGGTAGCCCGGAAGCAACCGACGTTGTCGCATACCAAAATGATGCCTCCTCTAGAATTCACTTGGCCACCTGAACATGTTGACGCAGTCAGTTTGGTGGCACACCTACCGTTTGCAAAATATACCATTTAATAGCCTTACACTGTCTCAAACTACACTATTTGGCGTGTTTACAAACAATAGGGCAACGAGAGCACCGATTAGAGAAGGAAAAAACTAAGATATGATATTGCAGAGGGTCCCTACACTGAGGTGTAGGATTGGACAAGACGTCTCTAGGTGTTCATAGAGTCCGTGTAGTCACCCGTCGAAGTTGAATGATTGTTTGGTCTCAAGGCTCTTAAGGGACTATGCCCAAACAAGGTAGCCCGGAAGAAATGATGTTATCACACACCAAAAATATGGCTCCTTTAGTGTTCACCTGGCCACTCGAATGTGTCAGCATAGTCAATTCGATTCCATGACCCACCATTTGCAAAATATACCGTTTGACATCCTTACACTGTCTCAAACTACACTATTTCGCGCGTTTGTAAACAATAGGGCAGCGAGAGCACCGATTGGAGAAGGAAAAAAATGAGACAGCATATTGTAGATGGTCACTATGCTAAACTGTAGGATCAAACTAGACATCCTTAGGTGCCACGGAGTCCGTGTAGTCACCTGTCAAAGTTGAATGATTTTTTGGTCTCAAGGCTCTTATGGGACTACGCCCAAACTAGACATCCTTAGGTGCCACGGAGTATTCAGCTTGGCCACTCAGACATTTTGGATCATTTTGTTTGGTGCCATGACCCACCATTTGCAAAATATAGCTGTTTGACAACCTTACACTGTCTCAAACTGCATTATTTACGCGCGTTTGCAAACAAGTAGGGCAGCGAGAGCACCGATTGGAGAAGGAAAAAACTGAGATAGGCTATTGTAGAGGGTTCATATGCTAAGGTTTAGGATTAGATGAGATACCTCTAGGTGCCATAAAGTCCATGTAGTTCATTTGTCTGAAGTTGAATGATATTTTGGTCTTAGGGCTCTTAAGGGACTACGCCCGAATGAGGTAGCTCGGAAGAAACGACATTGTCGCGCACCAAAAAGACACCTCCTCTAGCATTCACCTAGCCACCCAGATGTGTTAGCATGGTTGTTTCGGTACCACAACCCACCGTTTGTAAAATATACCATTTGACATCCTTACACTGTCTCAAATTGCACTATTTCACTGTGTTTGCAAACAGTAGGGCAGCGAGAGCACCGATTGGAGAAGGAAAAAACTGAGTCAGAGCTATTGCAGAGGGTCCCTATACTCAAAGTTTCAAATAAAATGAGATGTCTCTAGGCGCCATGGAGTCTGCATAGTCACCCGTCGAAGTTGAACTATTTTTTGGTCTCAAGGCTCTTAAGGGACTACGCCCGAATTAGGTAGCCCGGAAGCAATGACGTTGTCACACACCAAAACAAAGCCTCCTCTAGCATTCACCTAGCTACACAGAATGTCTGCATAGTCGGTTCAGTGCCACAAACCACCTGTTTGTAAAATATACCATTTGACAAGCCTTACATTGTCTCAAACTGCACTATTTTGAGCGTTTGCAAACAATATGGCAGTGAGAGCACCGATTGGATGAAGGAAAAAACTGAAATAGGATATTACAGAGGGTCCCTACAATCTATGTGTAGGATCAAACGAGATGTCCCTAGGTACCACGGATTCTACGTAGTCACTCATCAAAGTTGAACGATGTTTTGGTCTCAGGACTCTTAAGGGACTATAGCTCAAACGAGGTAGCTCAGAAGCAACGACGTTGTCACACACCGAAATGATGTCTTCTCTAGCGTTCACCTGGCCACTTAGACATGTTGGCATAGTCAGTTTTGGTGCCATTAGACCCACTGTTTACATATACCGTTTGACCACCTTACATTGTCTCAAAATACACTATTTTGTGTATTTGCAAACAATAGGGCATCAAGAGCACTGATTGGAGAAGGAAAAAACCAAGACATAGGATATTGTAAAGGGTCCCTATGCAAGGTTTAGGATCAAACAAGACGTCCTTAGGTGCCGCAGAGTCCGCATAGTCACCCGTTGAAGTTGAACAATTTTTTGGTCTCAGGGCTCTTATGGGACTATGCCCAAACGAGGTAGCCCGGAAGCAATGACGTTGTCGCACACCAAAATTTGATGCCTCCTCTATCATTCACTTGACCTAATCAGATCATGTCAGCATAGTCAGTTTGGTGCCATGACTGCATTGTTTGTAAAATATGTCGTTTGACATCCTTACACTATCTCAAATTACACTATTTCACACATTTGTAAACAATAGGGCAGCGAGAACACCGATTGGAGAAGGAAAAACCAAGACAGGAAATTGTATAGGGTCCCTACGCCAAGTTCTAGGATTAAACAAGACATTCATTTGCCATGGAGTCTGCGTAGTCACCCGTCGAAGTTGAATGATTTTTTGGTCTTAGGGATCTTAAGGGATTATGTTCTGAACGAAGTAGCCCAGAAGCAACGACATTATCACACACCAAAACTATGCCTCCTCTAGCATTCACTTGGACACCCAGATCTATCAGTGGAACATCAGTTTGGTGCCACGACATACCGAGGCATGAATTTTCACTACTCACCTCCATTCATTTCCTAGGATAATCAAATCCGGGCCTCCCTAGAGCTTGTCATGATGTGGTCTGACACCAATTCAGGCCTCCCCTGAAAGCCTGCCATGATGTGGTCTAACACCAATCCGGGTCTCCCTAGGAATGCCAGGAAGGCTCCAGATTGGGTGGTCTGACACCAATTTGGGCCTCCCTAGAGCTCGCCATGATGTGAATTATTTGAAAATATACATTACATACATATTTATGTGTTCTTATCTAGATTGATATGTCGTTAACATATGTACAAACATCCTAAATAAATATGTAAAGAATGTTCACAAATTCCAAGTGATATATCATTTTAAAATTCATTGAAAAACCTTGAAATTTTTTCAAATACCTTGGAATGGTAAGGATGTGAATTAATTGACAAACCCCCTCACAAAAATGTGTATTTTGGACTAGAAGGATTGTAGGGTATACAAAAATGGGGTTTTTAAAGTGTGTGCTTAAATACAAAAACATATAGGACTTAATAGGGAAGTGAATCTACTTAAGATAATCAAATTATGTGTAACTTCTTAGTTGATTGGCATAGCACCAAATTATAAAGAGATATTAAGTTGTATCTATTGATCAATGGGATAAGCCCTATTAATGGGATAATCTCTAAAACAATACATATTTAAATGCTTCCCTTAATTTCTTAACAATATATGTACCATGCAATGTTGCACCATAGTAACGTTATATTCATATATGTTGCACCATAATTTTTTAATTTCCTAAATCAAACATACATATAGAACTAATATACATAGAACATACATATCATAGAAGGATATCATGTGAAATGAAATGAAATCAAACATAGAAGTAATATCAATTATGAAAACCAACACATGGATATATAATGTATCAAACTAAGTGTTCTGGACACATGACTTTGAAAATATAAGTTCATAACATGTGTGCATCTCGAACTAAGTGTGCTAGATGTATATCTCTGGAAATATAAGTTCATAACATGTGTACATCTCGAACTAAGTGTGTCATACATATAGGACCACATGCGGTCGCATAAGGCTATATATACAATGTCCTATGAAGAATCATGAACTAGGACCAATGATGAGGCCAGAATATGTCTGATTAATGTATAATATATGATCTCATCTTACTCTCCTAGAACTTGATTAAGTTTGATTGCATTGTGTGACTTTTAGTTGATCTGATATGAGTTAGGATGTAATTGTCTGTCTTTTGATTGATTGTGATTCTAATGTTAAAAGCTCTAGAATTCCTGACGAAGTGTGTGTTTGAAATTCAGTTTTGTAATAAAGCAGGTCTAATCAGTCGAGGAAATGAAGCAGGAAGTGTTCAGTATGTTTTCAGCAACATCTGTTCCCACACAACTTAGTTCTAGAACTTCCAAGCTAGTTCTGGAACTCCATCACATAGTCATCATTTAGTTCCAGAACTTTCGGACTTAGTTCCAGAACTCCAATATTTAGTTCCGGAAATTTTTGGACTTAGTTCCGGAACTCCTAGGGATAGCTCCAGAACTCTCATGGTTTTGATCCTTAACGATTTCCTATGGTTCTGGAACTTCTCTGAAGTTCTAGAACCAATGGGAGTTATCTATTCTAACCACATCTGGAGATTTTACATCTATGACCCTTTCAATCAGGAAAGGATGAGAAGATTTCTGAACGCAGATCCAGGGAGATTTATCCTACAGCTATCTGATCAACTGCAATCTGACTCAACATCTATTCTGGGCATGATTCGATTTCATCAGAATCGTTGAGACAAATGTGATTGTAAAATGTATATAAAAGCAGACCTGCAGTAGATAGATATAGATATAGAATATGATATGAGATAGAGAAATAGAACAGAAGAAGAGAATATAGACTAAGTACTTAGATCCAGTACGTTTTGTAATACCGAATGTTTTATCAATAAAATAGCCATTCCTATTTGAGAGAATTATGAGTTGTTAAATCCTGATTCGAGGAGGAGCAAGGGCCCACTCCCCCAAGGACCAGGATATTCATTTATTTGGTATTTATATTTCTTCAGCAAATAGCTTAGATCTGTTGATTCTGTATTGTTTTAATTCTTTCAGTTAAACTTTGTTGTATACTTGTTCCTACATGCAGGTGTTTAGATAGATTCTTATATTTCTTGCAATTGTTTTCAAGCATTCTAAATTGAGTGTGTTTATTTCCAAAAGTGTTTACTTTCAGAAGCAAGTGTGTTTATTTTCCAACAGCAAGTGTGTTTCCATTCTGCACAGTGTGTTTCCTTTTAGCAAAGATTTCAGTGTGTTTACTTTCAACAAGTTTTCATAGTTTGATTTAAATAAGGTTTTACCAAGAAGTCCTTAAGACATTGAAGAGATCCCCCAGAAAATACAAAAATAACAACAGTCAACTACTAGATCGATAAAATTACTCTTGTTGCATATAGCTTTAGACACACCCCTGGTTTGATATGACATCAACAAGAAGTTGATTAAATGAAGGGAATAATGACACCCATCATTTTTGGTGCCGTTACCGGGGAACACTAGTTGGAACTTTCTAATTAAGTGTTAGCAAGAGAAACAAAACATACATCTAGTAGTTGAAGGATCTTCCCTGCTATATCACAAAATATATGAGTAGACCAAGAGACTCACAGGGTAGATTCCTCCCAAAAACATCTTCACAAGAATTCATAACATCCTCTAGTCAAAGTAAGGAAATTGATCAAGAATTGGAAGCACCACCATCCCCTATCAGACAAGAAACAAAATTACCATTTTTGGAATTCTTAGATCAGTCACCTGAAGGAAGTGGAACTTTTAGGAGAAGGATTATTACTCAAGATCCATTTAGGGTGAGTTTCGATTCTCAATTGAGTAGTCAACCTCCTACTCCTGATTTTTCACCTTCCCCAAGGCATACCACTTACCACATTGATTGGGAGGAAAATTCAGAAAATATTTTTAAAATGGCACGAGAAGCTAAGAGAGAACCTGATAGGACCTTTACCTATCCAATCCAATTGGGAGATGATGATACATCAATGAAAAATATCTCACCTTGCACATTTACCCACATTTAGAGGGATGTCATCTGAAGATCCTGACCAATTTCTAGTTTGAGTTCAAGGTACTATGTCAGACCTATGATTATAAAACAGATAATCAAAAACTCAAGTTGTTTCCATCCACTTTGAAGGATGCAGGAATGAGGTGGTTCATGGGATTACCATCCAACTCTATTAGCACTTGGGCACAAATGGAGACTGCCTTCCTAGATAAATACCAGGATTATTGTAGAGGGAGAAATAGGAAGGAAGAATTCTTCAAAATCAAGCAGGAGGATGATGAAAACATAGAAGACTATTTAGACAGATTCCTCTTTGTTAGCAAAAGATGTGGATTTGTACTTTCAGAGGAGTTAAGTAAAACCATTTTTCTTAAAGGTTTGGATGACGAATCTAGGGAAGCCCTTAACTTGATAGGAGGTGGAGACATTGATCAGATAAGAATGAATGAAATTAAGGAGATTTGTAGAAGCTATTCCAGAACAAGAGGTGGACCTAGAAAAGGAAAATCAGTGAAAAGTCTGAATCCAGATATGAACAAACTAATGGATGAGTTAGCAAACTTTAAAATAGACATTTTAGTGCAATTAACCTCTACTATGGATGGATTACAAGCTAAATAAAATTCCAAAACTGAACCATTGGCTATGTATTGTCCTAGATGTAGGAAGAAGCATGCACTAAGAGACTGTCCTTTGGATAAAATAGAAATGTGTCTTATCTGTGAATCTAAAGAACATGATACTGATGTTTGTTCTTTACTTCCCATTATTAAGAATCAGCTTAAACAAACCAGTGCCTCATCTACAATAGAAGAATTGAATTTTGTT
Organism: Taxus chinensis; assembly: GCA_019776745.2. Lineage (NCBI taxonomy): Eukaryota > Viridiplantae > Streptophyta > Pinopsida > Cupressales > Taxaceae > Taxus > Taxus chinensis. Next base: position 588,919,241 of record CM034154.1, on the reverse strand, counting down.
TAGAGACAACCTAACCAAGGGTAGTTTATGCCAAGATCAGTTCCTAATCCCTGGACGATGCCATGGGCTGCTCAGTCAGTACCACAAAATTGGGGACAACCACCTTGGGTACCTCAACCAACTTGGAACCCTCAAGATTGGGAAATTCAAGCTTGGTATGCTTAGGGACATCAACAACCATGGGCTGGTCAAGGAAATCCTTATGTTTGGTCACAACCTAGATGGAACCCTAGTAATTATTCTCAAGGAAGAACATATCCAAATCAGAACCAACAGGCCATCATGGGATCTCCTGCACAGAATTCACAAACTGAGAATGTAGTCCAAATGCAAATGCCAACACAACCAGTAGCAAATCCAAGAAACAAAATAAACAACTCCTGTTTATGGAACAAAACCAGAAAAATCAGTTGATTTACATGCTATGGATTGTAAGGATATTCAAACTAGATCTGGGAAAATCATTAACAGTCCACCCCTTATAATCACTAAAATGACAAAAGAAAATGAAATCCCTAGTACTATTGTTCCAAAAGAGGATATAGAAAGAAAAGAAAAGGAGCCAGATAGCAACACTACTGAGACTCCATTTCTAGAAAGATTCAAAGAAGCTATAGAAATCAAGGAGTCTGAATTGGTACAGGAACTAAGGAAATTGAATATTGAAATACCACTGTTACAAGCAATTAAAGACATTCCAGAATTGAACAAATTAATCAAAATGTTATGTATGAAAAATCCTGGAAGGAAGAAACAGTACCCCAAGACTATCAAAGTAGATGGGAAACTTGTTGATTTATTAGCAGGAAAACTTTTACTTCCCAAATACGGAGATCTTGGAAGTCCTGTTATTTCTGTCTCTATAGGAAATAAGGATGTACATAATGTTTTGATAGATTTGGGAGCTGCTATCAATGTAATGACAGTGGATACTCTGAAAACATTACCATTAACGGGTATACAACCTACTAATACCATATTGCAGATGGCAGACAGTCTGTAGCAAAACTAGAAGGAATTATTGAAGACGTGGTGGTTATGGTGGAGTCATGGGAATATCCAGTTGACTTCCTTATACTGGTAGCCAAAAGGTAAAACATTGGGTTATCCCATTATTTTGGGTAGACCATGGTTAGCTACAGTTGCTGCTTTAATAGATTGCAGGTCAGGTGATATGACAATCTCGAATGGTAAGAACTCTAAACAAATTTCCTTATATCCTACTGCACAACCTTTTACTGACAATCATGAACAATTGTGGGTTGATTCTCCTGAAACTAATAAGAAAAATTTGTCTTCTTTGGCTATGATCACATTGCAGGATCATGTAAGAGAAGTAGAAGAGATGATTAATCCACCATTGGATGAGAACCTGTTGTCCTCAAAGCAATCAGAAATAGTTCCGAGAACCCACAAACTTAGTTTTGGAACCTGTGAACTTAGTTCTGGAACCCGGAACCTGCGGCTATAGTTCCAGAACCACCACATTTAGTTCCGGAACCACACAACAACAGTTCTCTTTGATTGGAAATGATTTCACTCTGGAGGAATGAGATTTCTCATGGGGAGAGGATGAATCAGTAGCTTCAGTTTCAAGTACATCAGGAAGTGGTGAAGAATTTCTGGAAAGTAGTAGTGACGAAGAATTTGGCCTACAAAGAGATAAGTATCATAATTCTCATTACTGTCCTTTTTCCAGTATTTTGTCTCAAGGAAATTTTGGAGATGTTGCTACATACCATATGATGTTACCACATGCATGTCCATTAAATAATTTAATGAAACCCTTCCCATAAATCAGTTCATCACATATTGGAACCAAGCATGTTGAAATTCAACCAGGTAAAACTTTAAACATTAACAGCTGGTTGAAGGAGGATGAAGAAACTAAATTGTTTGATGTTCTAAAAAATCATACTAAAGCTTTTTCTTGGGATTACAAAGACATGAAGGGGATTCATCCAAGTATCTGCACTCATCACATCTATACTGAAAACATTAAACCAGTTAGGCAGCCTCAAAGAAGGATTAACCCAACTTTAAGGGATATAGTCAAACAAGAAATTGAAAAACTATTACAAGTAGGTTTCATCTACCCTATCTCAGATAGCCAGTGGGTATCTCCTCTTGTAATTTTTCCCAAAAAGAATGGAAAATGGAGAATATGTGTTGACTATAGGGAACTGAAAAAAGCCACAATGAGAGATTATTTTCCCTTACCATTCATAGATCAAGTCCTAGATAACCTTTCAGGTAAACAATAATTTTCTTTCTTGGATGGCTTTAGTGGGTACAATCAAATCAAAGTTGTTACTGAAGATCAGGACAAAACTACATTTACATGTCCATGGGGAACTTTTTCCTATAGGGTGTTACCATTTGGTTTATGCAATGCTCCTGCAACTTTCCAGAGAGCTGTACCCTTGCAATCTTTGCTGATCTAACAAATGATTGTGTTGAGGTATATATGGATGACTTCACTGTACACGGAGATACATTTGAAGATGCTTTGAGAAATCTAGACAGAGTGTTAACAAGATGTGAACAACACAACCTGTCTCTTAGTGATGAAAAGTGTTTGATGATGGTGGATGAGGGGATTGTATTAGGACACCATATTTCAAAAAAAGGAATTCAGGTGGATCAGAACAAAATTAGGATCATTTCAGATTTACCTATTCCTCAGACCCCCACAGATATCAAATCATTTCTAGGGCATGCTGGGTACTATAGGTGCTTTATAAAAGATTTTAGTAAAATTGCTGCCCCCATGTTTAATTTGCTAACCAAGGACTGTGAATTTCTTTGGGATGAAAAGTGTCAGCATGCTTTTGAAGAAATTAAAGAAAAATTAATCAGTGCCCCAATATTGAGAGGACCTAATTGGGAAAATCCATTTCATATCCAAACAGATGCCTCAAATTATTCCATTGGTGCAGTATTGGGACAGAAAGATGAGGAAGGAAAGATGTATGCCATTTATTATCTTAGCAAGAATCTTACTCCCACTGAAAATAATTACACCACCACTAAAAAGGTATTTCTTGCTGTGATTTATGCAATCAATAAATTCAAACATTACATTACAGGGTACAAGATATTTGTACACACAGATCATTCAACAATTAAGTATTTAATGAACAAACCAGTGGTTGGAGGAAGAATAATTAGATGGTTATTAATTTTGCAAGAATTTGATATTTCCATTGTGGACAATCCAGGTAAATCTAATGTGGTAGCTGATTTTTTGTCAAGACTAACCACCACAGGGGAGCAAGATCCAGTCAAGGATAACTTTCCAGATGAACAAATATTTGCAATCTCAACAAGTACACCATGGTTTGCTGATATGGAAAATTATCTTGCAACATGGAAGTTTCCTCCTTCTTTCACTAAGAAAAAAATAAAGAAGTTAATTAAAACTAGTGCACAATTCAAATGGTTAAATGAAATGCTATTTAAATGTGGTCCTGATTTTGTCTTACGCAGGTGTGTAAGAGAGGATGAAATCTTTGACATCCTCAGAGCATGTAATGATGAACCAAGTGGAGGACACTATTCAGTGAAAATAACAACTCATAAGATACTTGGCACTGGTTATTATTGGCCATCTCTGTACAAGGATGTGAAGAGATATATCAAGAGGTGTGATCCTTGTCAAAGGATGGGACAACCAACTTTCACCAATGAAATGCCTCTTCAACCTCAAGTTGTGGTTGAACCATTTGAGAGATGGGGATTGGATTTTTTTGGTCCCTTTAATCCTCCTTCACAAGGGAAGGAATATATTCTTGTGTGTACTGACTATGTGACAAAATGGGCAGAAGTGCAGGCATTGACAAATGCCACTGAGGAAGCAGTTGCTGATTTCCTTTGGAACATAATTATGATAAAGTTTGGAGCACCAAGGAGCATAGTTTCAGATCAGGGACCATAATTCATGTCTAATATGATCCAATATTTCACAAGGTATTACCAAATCAATCATAGGAAGTCATCTCCTTACCACCCACAGTTAAATGGATAAGATGAAGTAACAAACAGAGAATTGGAGAACATCCTTACCAAAAAATTTGAATATGGGAGAAAAGATTGGGTAAAGAGACTACCTGAAGCTGTCTGGGATTATAATACAACTTGGAAAACTACAACAGGGTTTTCACCATATGAATTAGTCTATGGGAAAAATCCCTTGTTGCCTATAGAGTTTGAACTTCAGACATTGAGGACAACAGTGAAGGTGGGAATTGAGTTGAATGTAACTCAAAAAGAAAGAATCCTTTAACTCAATGAGTTGGATGAATTAAGGTTGGAAGCACTTCAACAGACAGAGATAATTCAAGAGCAAAGGAAGCAATGGCATGACACACATATCAAGAAAAAAAATTCAAAGTAGGAGACTGGGCATTGCTGTTCGATTCTAAGTACCAATAATTCAAGGGAAAATTGAGAACCAGATGGTTGGGACCCTATCAGATTGAGCAGATATTTGACAATGGTTCTATTCAGTTACTTCCCATTGATGGCAGTAGCAGAACACTCTTGGTCAATGGACATAGGCTGAAACTCTATAGGAAGCCTCCCACTAAGGATGAATTCTTGAGGAAGATTGAAGCAGACAAAGAATTTGATCATATGGAAGAACCCAATTCTTCCAAAATGATCAAATAACCAGATGATAGATCCATAATAAAGGGAAGAATATGAAAACTAACAAATAACATTTTCTTCCCCCCAATATACATACATACATACATACATACATACATACATACATACATACATACATACATACATACATAAAATACATACATACATACATACATACATACATACATACATACATACATATATATGAAATTCTCTCAAAGGTCAATTGAAAACCAACAAATGGTGGTTGACCTCTTTTTTTGGCTAGTTCAAATAAGGGAATTCTTTTGAATTCCAGCTGTCTTATCTAATCATGTTTTGTTCCACTTGTAGGAATGACGAGTCATCATAGCAAAAGGGTTACATCATCAAGGATGGTAATTATATCTTTTAACTTATTTAGGGTTGATTAAATGTTTGCATGTGTGATTTGACTTAATTTAAAATTAGGTATGATGAGTCATCTATTTATACATTATGATTACAAGTGTGTAATCATGAAGTTGATTTGGATGGAATAAGTGGCAACATGGTTATCATTAATAATCATTATTGCAAACTCAAGTGAAATAAGTTGCAGATATTTTGAGGAAGGAGCATTGAATTAAGTTTTGTTCCACATCAAAGAATAGAGAATTCATCAGCTAAGAACAGAGGTTCTGAAACTAAGAACAGAGGTTTCATAGCTAAGAACAGAGGTTCCACAGCCAAAGTCGTCAGTTCCGTAGCTAAGAAAAAGGGCCTGCAACCAATTCACACAAAATCAAAAGAGACAAAACTCAAGCCGATATGGGGATTAAGAAGAAATCAGAACCAAAGGATGATTCCTAGTTGCTCGCAGACGAAGAAGTGGCATCCATCTTTGAGCATGCAGGATGGCTAGAGTTCCTGAAGAAATTTTCAAGGCATAATGATGAATTGGTAAGAGAATTCGTCATAAACCTAGAACAATCTAGGACAAAGGTGAGAAATATCTTTATTCCTTTTTCTGTAAATACTGTAAGTAACGTGTCTGGAGTACCAATTGTGCATGTCCCACAACCTGCTAAGGGGAATTTGAAAGAACTGGTTGAAGTCTTAATGCAAGAAGGAGAAATTGAACCCAAGTATATCTACAATACAAAGAAAATCATAAAAGGGGTCAGAAGGGCCAGTTTTCCCAAACCCTTTGACAGGGTAGCATTTTGGATAGTAAAATATTCAACCTGTGATGGTCAATTTGGGTATGTGGGAAAAGAAGTCCTAAAAATGCTCATATATCTGAAGTATGGAGCCACAAAACCTGAGTACATAATAAACCTTCCAGGGTTTCTTTTTGATTCTATCCAGACCATGGCTCAACGGTATTCCTGGGGTGTTGGGACAATCAGGCATCATGGCCTAATTCATTTAATATGCCATCACCATTTTTCTGTCAAAGAAGAATGGAGAAGAAATTTGGGACAAGTTTCTTGGCAAGTTCAAGAAAAACCCTAATATTATTAGGACAATTCCAGCCCCATTCTCTCCTTCAACTAATCTAGAAATTGATGCCCCTACAGAAGAACAGAGGGAAATAGAAAGAGAAAATATACCAAAAAGAAGAAGGTTGGTAAGAAATATCAAAACAACAGAGCCTTCTGTACCTGTGAAGGAAATTCCTTCTTCTAAAGCAGCTTCAGAGGAGCCAATATCTATCTCTGACGGTGATAGCTCACCCATGCAAGAGCAAGAAAGAATAGTAAGAAGAAGCTCTAGAAGGAAATCCACCGTTGGGAATGTTGAAATTCCCAGAGAAGAAAAATTCATAAGAGGTCTAGGGAAACCCTAGAGGGAAGGAGTGAGCAAGAAAGGATGGAAAAGGAAGCTGCTGATATTTTGGGCAACATGGCCATGACTCCTCCTGAGCCAAGTCAAGCTGAAATGGACAGAGGAGAAGAAAGATTTGAAGAGCAGGATTTTCAGGAATTGGTTGAACCATCAGCAGTGCCACATGAAGAAGAAGAGTTGGCATCCTGGAGAAGAAAAGGAAAATTTCCTTTAATAGAGGAAGAATGCCCAACTCCTCAAGTAATTTCAGAGAAAGAAGAAAGACATCAAGTTAAACAGGCTAGAGCAGAGCTCATTATCAGAGAAAAAGATGAGGAATTGGATTTCCTCAAACTCAAATTGGAACAAAGGGAAATTCTCATTGGAGAGCTAACAACTCAGCTTGCAGCCAGAACTGAGGAATTATCAGCAACCAAGGAACAAAAAATAGAAAAAGAGGAAGAATTTTAGGCTTCTAGAAAATAGAGTGCTGTGTCCACAGTCTCTGCACAGACTGAGTTAACCTATTTTCCACTCAAACAACTATGGAATGACACTTGCAGGGAACTCAGAGAAGCCAAAACATCAAATGAAGAATTGAAGACCAAGATGGAAGAAGAGATGAAGGCAAGAAAAGAATGGGAAGAAAAATTTTATAAGGAGGAAGGAAATAAATATAAAATGTCTTACAAAAATTCATATGGTCTGTATTATGAGTGAAAAATTTCTTTCCTGCAGGAGGCCCTCTCCTGCATATAGTGTGTTTTTAAAAGAGCAGTTCATTCGCTGGCAGCTGTCAAGGATTGCATGTGGGCTTCCACATGAACTGCAAGATGAATCTGAATTCATGACAGCTTACTCTCTATCTAGTCCTGAGCAGAAAAATCTTATGTGTGAATTTTATCTTTGTAATTTTATGCTAGAGAAAAACACAGGATTTATGATCAATTTGTATGTAGGGGAGAGCTAGGTCAATGCATTTGTCTCTGTTCTACAAAACCAAATTGCATGGAAGGAAAGTTAATCTGAATTTTTATTGAAAGCTAGCTCAACAAGTCTCTGTATGAGAGCTCATTATGGTAAACCCTCTGCCTTCCTCACACATTTTAGAACTCATGCCTTTGATGAGAGATTCAAGACACACTATCTTACCATCCTAAAAAAGAGTATTGATGCCTTCACCTCCTGTGAGGAGGAAAATTTTGAAGATATTTATGAAGGATGCTCAAAGAGGTGGGAACTCCTTACTATTTCTTTGAGAAGAAGGGAAGTAATTTCCCCTAAAAATCTGATCTGGAGTTTAGAAAGGGAAAACGCGTTATGCACAATAATTCCTCAAGTCAATGAAACCTATGAGAAAATATGGATGGGAATGTGAACAAGGCCCCCTCTACTTCTCACCCCCATGTCTCCTTAGAAAAAAAGATAACCTCAAGACCCTACTGAATTTGAACAGTGGGAGAGGAAAATAGAAGCAGGAGCAGGGTACAGTACATCTAAGTTTAAACATTGGAAAATCCAGTTTCAGCCATTTGATCTGAGCAATCAAATGGAATGTAGAACTTATAACCCAAATTTTGAAGAATGAAGTTTGTAAAGAGACTTACAAACAAGTAATTTTGGGGGAAATGATGAGGCCATAATATGTCTGATTAATGTATAATATATGATCTCATTTTACTCTCCTTTTTATTAAGTTTGATTATATTGTGTGACTTTTAGTTGATCTGATATGAGTTAGGATGTAATTGTCTATCTTTTGATTGATTGTGATTCTAATGTTAAAAAATATAGAATTCTTGACAGAGTGTGTGTTTGAAATTTAGTTTTGTAATAAAGTAGGTCTAATCAGTCAAGGAAATGAAGCAGGAAGCGTTCAGTATATTTTTCAGCAACATTTGTTCCCACACAACTTAGTTCTGGAACTTCCAAGATAGTTCCAGAACTCCATCATACAGTCATCATTTAGTTCTGGAACTTTTGGAATTAGTTTCGGAACTCCAGTATTTAGTTCCAGAATTTTCGGACTTAGTTCCGGAACTCCTGGGGATAGCTTCGAAACTCTCATGGTTTTGATCCTTAATGATTTCCTATGGTTCTGGAACTTCTCCAAAGTTTCGAAACCGATGGGAGTTATCTATTATAACCACATCTAGATATTTTGCATCTACGACCCTTTCAATCAAGAAAGGATGAGAAGATTTATGAACGCAGATCCAGGGATAGTTATCCTACAGCTATCTAATCAACCGCAATATGACTCAACATTTATTCTGGGCATGATTCGATTTCATCAGAATCATTGAGACAACTATGATTGTAAAATGTATATAAAAGCAGACCTGCAGTAGATAGATATAGATATAGAATATGATATGAGATAGAAATAGAACAAAGAAGAGAAATATAGACTAAGTACTCAGATCCAATACGTTTTGTAATACCGAATGTTTTATCAATAAAATAGCCATTCTTATTTGAGAGAATTCTGAGTTATTAAATCTTGATTCGAGGAGAAGCAAGGGCCCACTCCCCCAAGGACCAAGATATTTATTTATTTGGTATTTATATTTCTTCAGAAAATAGCTTAGATCTGTTGATTCTGTATTGTTTTAATTATTTCACTTAAACTCTGTTGTATACTTACTCCTGCAAGTGTTTAGATAGATTCTTATATTTCTTGCAATTATTTTCAAGAATTCTAAATTGAGTGTGTTTATTTCCAAAAGCAAGTGTGTTTACTTTCAGAAGCAAGTGTGTTTATTTTCCAAGTGTGTTTCCATTCTGCATAGTGTGTTTACTTTTAGCAAATTTTCATAGTTTGATTTAAATAAGGTTTTACCAAGAAGTCCTTAAGACATTGAATAGATCCTCCAGAAAATACAAAAAAATAACAGTCAACTACTAGATTGATAAAATTACTTTTTTTGCATATAGCTTTAGACACACCCCTGGTTTGATATGACATCAACAAGAAGTTGATTAAATGAAGGGAATAAGGACACCCATCAACCAACAGGCCCATATATATATATGTACATCCAATTCCTATGAATCTAATCATGAAACATCTTCCCTCTCTTCACCCTGCTAGAAGTAGCATGTCCATGACCTAGGGATGTAGTGTAGGGAGATGCCACTACGGATTTCATTCGTGTGGTCCTAGGCATCTCTAAGCAGGCTTGTAACCTAACATGCACATTCATAAACAAGTTTTTAACACTCAGATTTTTAAAATACATTCAAAATTTAGAAACTTGGATTTTAGTTTAAATGCATGTGAAATCTTACTGCAATGTCATGATCCCTATCAATTTTTCATTGACGTGTTGCAGGGACAACAGTAGACTCACAAGGGGTAAGCTACATACAAATAATTAAATTTCAAATTAAATATTTCATGTACAAAATTTGATATTGTAGATTTTAGTAATAAGAAATAATTCCTCTAAAATTTAACAAATTTGAAAAATTATACCCCAGTTAGTGGATCTGCAGATGCTATGGCAGTATCTACATCAGCCTCCATAGTCTGCATATATGGAGGAGTCTCTATGGCAGTAATAAGCTATAAAAAAAATGAAAAAATCAATATTAATCTACATTACTGCCACATAACAGATGTAAAGCATAATCCATGTTAACTTCCACAATTAGAAACAAAGTGTAAAGAGAAACTAACCTGCGTAAAAGTCACGTTAGGCTTGCCAATAACCTTAGTTCCCAGAGTAGATGATGACCCACCAGGCTCTTCCATATAAAATATAAACATATATTAATATGTACATGTATAGGTTAAACATAATAATAATAAAAGTGTACAATCAAATGACATTTGAAATTTAAGTACAACTTGAAACTTATGTTTGTAACATGCCCAAATGTAGTAGCTAGCATGTCGACGCCAGATGTTTTCTTCACCGGCTCTTGCTATTTAAAATAAAATAAAAAATTAGTTTTTACATGAATTACAATCAAATACATATATATTAAAATCTCAAACATGAATTAAATTATTGTATATATATATATATTAAATATTTATTTGACATTTACCGGTGAAAGATCAAGATCCTTTGCACCAGTTCCAAAAACATCCACCATCATCTCATCTAGAGAAAAGAAATCATGTGACCCAGTAAATGATGTCTCACCCGTAGTGCATACGTCACCACATGATCCATAGTGGTGTGGTGCGCTAGAACTGGCACCTCCACCAACATCACCAGATGAAATCTGCTCACTATGCTGGGTCAGAGTGTCAGTGAGCTCCCTCAATGCATGTAGTGTGTCAATCTCCAAAACCTCCTTCACTGTAGTATGGATAACTAAAGGTAGTGGGGGTTTTTGGGCATGGGGGATCCTTGGTTGACCTGCGAGTGCACCAGGTCTACTCTGTGTAGAGCCACCTCCTCGCCCATAAAAATCAGAAAATTCAAAATAATTTGGGACCTCATTAAGCACGAAATCGCAATATAATTTCTTCAAAAAATAGAGACGAACCTCATTGTTGTTTCATGGTGGATAATTGAAAACCATCCACCATAGATCCCAAGAATTGTTCTTGATTTTGTCATCGTGGCACCAATGGACTGGGAACCATTTGCAAGTAGCTGCGGGGGGGCATTAGTTCTTGGGTCAGTAAATAATGCACAAATGTGGTCTTTTCCATTTTTTTTTGTCTTTTTTGTCTTTTACGGCCGTATGGGATAATTTATTTGCATACCACTGCATACAATCACCTCTAAAGGTATTCCATTTGTCTATTTGGTTAGTTACAGAGTCAACTTCACCAATCAATGTTTACAATGTGTTGGATAAAGACGTGCGGGACGGATTTGTGGCATGATTTTGTCTTATAGTTTGAATAAGGTTCTCAATGACAATTTTATTTTGTCAAATTCTTCCAACGATATCATCTTGTGTTCCTATTGGTTATGTGGGGACAAAAGGATCCACAGGAGGCGGATCTATGTTTGGAGGGGGGGTTTTGAGGATTATTTGGAGGGTTTTAAGCAATATTTTGACGGTTTGTAGGATTACAAGATTTTTGAGAAACTGACAAAACAAAAAAATTGTATACATAAACAAAAAATTGAAAAACCCATGAAAATCACAAAAAATAACCTAAAATGCAAAAAATTGATCAAAATCAAGGGCTCAACTCTTTGTCTTGGTGGCATGGTTGAAACTATCATGATTTAGAAGTCCGAAGAGCAATTTTTAGGAAAAATGGGGGAAAATGAGGAGTCGCAGGTCTATTTTTTTTGTTTCAGAGGACCGCAATCGCGGTTTGAAACCCGTGATCATGGTTTTAAGTTTAGAAATAACCGAACCTATAAAAACAATTGTGCGAGCACGATACCTAAATTTCATGTTTTTATGTCCACTTAATTGTCCACTAACTTGCTGCACTTACCCTAGTAAGGTATTCTATTGTAGTTGATATACATAAGGTGTTTTATGGGCGGACATGTTTCACTCAGAGGATGACATTTGGACTTTGACCTAAATGAAGAAATCCCTTCATGTGTCTATATTTGGATTTTCTTGTTTAAGCTTCCATTACCATATTGGGAAAATGAGATTTTGAGGCCTATTGGAAAATATTTAGGAATTTTTTAGGGTTCCAAGTATAACTAGAGGTTGAAAATGACAAAATATACCAATATTTGTGTTGAAATGGACTTATATCATCCTTTCTTAGAATTACTTAGAAATTTGATTGGATTCAATTAAGATTTGAGCCAACACTTAAAATATAAAGTGATACCTTTGTGGTGCAAATAATGAAATAAATAAAGGTTAAAAACTACAACATATACCACTATTTTTGTTGCAATGGACTTATCTTGCACTCTGTTAGAAGTATTTAGAAATTTGGTTGAACTTAATTCAGTTTAGAGACAAACCTTAAAGTATAAATTGATACCATTATAGTAAAGAATGAAATGCATGCAAACACTTTGTGAATTCTTAGGAATGAGACCTAACTTTCCTAGCTTCTCCTCCTCAAATGTTGACTTACATAAGAACACACTTCAATTCCCCATATGTAATGATGGTTTTAGATTAATACAAGGAAGGGAAATGCTAGGACATGGAAAATGGGAAAAATACTAATAGTTTGGCCCATTTGTGTTAATCAAGCCATAATCCACCATATTGTAAGGTAGTGCCATAGTGGGTAGTGCCAATTACTTCACACTGCATAAGTATAGTTTTTTAATGTGGCATTCAAATATGAAAAGTGTGAGTTATAATTGTATATTTTACACCACTTATCAGTCTTGGATTGTTTATTTTGATCATTTGATGGTGTTGTTTTCTTTTAAGGATGACATAAAGAGTCATTCCTTTGGTTAGGATACAAATTCATTAGAGAAAGAGCCCAAATATTTTTGACATAATTAGAGAACTTCAAAACTACATTAAAATGGGTGGAAATTTTTCGTTCAAATGTCAGAATGTGTTGTGACAAGATCTAATATGTTGTAGACTCATTGGTTATGATTAATGCATGAAATTGACACAATATCTTGTGTACTTTAATTATTGCAGTAGGTGTATTAGGTTTCGATTAGTACAAACAAGGCCAATCAATTCATAATCACATTAGGTGGATTATGGATCTAATGGACTTGTTTACACCAATTGATCCTTATACAAATTAATCTTTTGGATTAGGTGAATTACGAATTGGTAGGCCTTGTTTACATGAATCTAGCTGTAGTACACCTAAAGCACTAACTAAATGTTACATGAGGCACATAATCATCTTGAGTGCCCTGATTATATTTTTGAAAAACTAATCTCATTACAGGACCAATTTTTCCTAATTATATTCCCTTGTGTAACCACTCACTTGATCAGTTACATGGGGCACTCAATTAGGGTACATCAAGTCCCCCTAAATGTAATTACGATAAACTAATGTTTTTTAGCTTGATTTTTCCTCAGTGGGTTCCCTTTTGTACCATCACTCAATTAGTATCACAAGACACTTAATTAGAGCATATCAAGCCCTCTTAATGTAATTTCAATAACCCAATATCATTTCAAACTCAATTTTCCCTAATTTTGTGCCATCATGCAACCAATCAATCAATTACTTGCATGAGACACTCAATTAAGGAATATTGAGTCCCCTAGGCATAATTACGACAACCTAATAAACATTTTTGACTTGGTTTTCCCTAATTGTGTTGCCTTGTGCAACCGATTGTTTGATTGGTTGCATGGGGCACTCAATTATGACATATCGAGAACTCTAAGTGTAATTACACCAACCTAATGTTATTTCAGGTATAATTTTCCCTGATTATATGCCCTCATACAATAAATAACTCTATTGGTTGCATGGGGCACTCAATTAGGGCATACCGATCACCATGCATGTAATTATGATAAATTAGTGTCATTTTGGGATAAATTTTCCCTATCCTTGCACAACCAATCACTTGATTGGTTTTATGGGACACTTAATTAAGGCATATCAAGCCACTTAGTGTAATTGTGATAACCTAATATTATTTTGAGCTCACTTTGACCTGATTAGATGACTTTGTACAACTAATCACTAAATTGGCTAAATATATCAATTTATAAGGGAATATTGAACCCCTTAAATATAATTGGGACAACCTAATGTCATTTCAAGCTTGATTTTCCCTAAATGTGTTTCCCATGCAACCAACCACTTGACTGTTTGCACAAGACATTAGGGCATATCAAGCCCATTAAAACCTAATTCCATTTCACATTTGATCGGCCCTAATATTATGCCTTTGTGTAAAAAAAAAATTGATTCATTGCATGAGACACTTAATAAGACATATCAAGCCCCCTAAATGTAATTTTAAAAACTTGGTCTCATTTTGGGTTTGATTTTCCCTAATTACATTCTATCGTGCAACTAAGCACTCATTTATATGTAGGGGAATTCAATTAGGACTTATCCAGTTCCCTAAGAGTAACCATACCAACCTAATTGTGTTCCCCTACGTAAAAAATAAATTTATTGGCTACAAGAGGAATTTAATTAGGACATATTGAGCTCCCTAAGTCTAAGTGTGACAACTTAATTTAATATTGAGAACAATTTTTCCTAATTAGGTACCCTCATGCAACCAATCACTTTATTGGTTGCATGGAGAGATTATTTATGGAATATCAAGCCCCCTAAATACAATTGTGATAACCTAATGTCATCTTAGGCTCAATTTTCCCTAACTATACATACACTTTTTTTTGATGTTTTGTTCTCTATGGATACTTATGAACTTTTGTGCCTTTGTGAATCATGTGTTTTTTGTGCACATCAACATACTTAGATCTAAAAACATGGGCCTTAATCCATTTTCTTCGTGAAATGACGTATTGAACGACCTAGAGTGTTTTGATCAAATAAGGATGACACTGTAAATGATCACATATAAATTAGATGGATTGGATCGATGGTGATCTAATCGAGTTGAGAAGCATTTGTAAAAGTGTTTTTAAAATTTTAAGGAATATTTAATTTTCCTAGTGCCATATTATATAAATATTATGAGTGATGGACGTGAAAAGTATCCAGGACATGCTAAAAAACACTTATAATATTAAAGAGCATCATGTAAGATCATAGAGTAGGATTAGTGAGATTGAGGATTAAACAAACACATGTAGAGGTGAATTCTATGTAGCTTATGAAATTGTAAATATCCACTATAAAAAGAGTTAGGCATGGCTATGTAGAAGCCTTTAAAATTAGTAATCTTAGCTAGGATATATCCTAGGATTGAAATTATTTTTTTAGGAATTTTTACGGAGTATGTCATAAGACTGTAGTAGAGTGGGAATGTAGTGTGCCTTATTTTTCTAATATTTGCCTCATTAATTAAAGAATATATTATTATTTTCTTACAAGTTGCATTGGGATCTTTCTTTAGTAAGTTTTACATGGTTTAAAGCATCCCTTATATGGGACCCTTAATATTGACTACATCATCTCTATATGTCTCTACCAGACACATCTCTTCTCAAGTTGTTTTGGGTTTCCAACCTCTAGTTCCCATAGATGTAGTGTATCCTACACCACCAATAGTAGAAACTTATTCAATTAAAAAGGGAGTTGAAAAATATGTTAAGTTCATTGAGCACATATAAAACATTATGCAACAAACAAACACTAAGTACATGCACCATGGAAAACATCACACACCCCACACCTTACAAATTGGTGATTCATTAGAACTTCACATATCTAGAGAAATAATGACTAGACCTTTTGAAAAGATTCACTCTCTTTGATATAAGCCTTATACCATCACCAAGTAGGTTGAAAAATAACAATTTTTAGATTTTACTGTACTTCCTACTCAGGTTGCATACAATATTTAATATAGAGCTCTTGCACTACTAATTTCTACATTTTTTGGACATTTCAAATATTTTAGAGACATTTTAGCCATCAAAAATCAATCTTGAATACCAACCACAAGTAGAAACTAATCAAATCATTGTTGACATGGTAAAATGGACAATATAACAATAGGTCCATCTCTTCCATATCGTCAAATTAGGACAACCAAAATATCAAAGGAAATGGATCAATAAGATCAACTTTCAAGAAAATTTATGCATATTATCCAACAATTAGATGTAGTGGGGGCCATTTATCTTTTAGGAGAGACACCTAATCAAGGTGGATAGTATACCTCAAATAAACATTGGCACCAAAATGCTTCTCTACATGTTTATCTGGCTTATCTGGGAGATATAAATCTTAGGATTCTTAAATATAATAAATACATCTACCAGAACTATGTTATGAGTTATAAATCTCATGGTTCTTATCTTGATTTTGTGCATATCACATTTACATATTTATTGCACAATCTGACACCAAAATCGTCCCAGGATTAAGAGAAGGAAGTTACGACAAGTTTTTCTCTCTCCTAAGAAGGAAAAATTCAATTTAGTTACCTCGCGGCCAATCGTCCACAAAAAATTATCAAACTAGAACGCTTCATCAATGGAAAAGATGAATTCTAAAGGAAGGGGCACTACACATTTGAGCTTTCTTATTTTTAATTTGTATAGGATGTTGATACACGTGTAATGATGCTATGCGTGTAAATCTTATAATATGTCCTCAATAAATATGTGGATTCCATCATAATGTGTAACCTAAAGCACTATTGTTATTATCTAAATAAACTATTAAAAAATACCACAATATCCATCCTTTAAGACGAGGGATGCTACAAAGGATAACTTGGCTGAAAAGAGAAAGTGTTAGCTCTAAAGAGTAGATAACCATAACATACAAGATGTGAGTCATATATAACTAGACATAGTGATATAATAAATGTGTATTAGATATAATTATTTTGAACGATTAGTAGATGTCATCTCATAGTTAGGTATATCATAAGCATACTCAATGACTCAAAGAAATTTGTAGATAAGATCAAATGGTAATTGGTAGAGAAGTATAATATTAACACAATCTAGTGCCTAATGTATATCCATTAGGAGATGTGATGCAACATGAAAACACATGACTTGAAAAACCCTCCATAAAACAAAGATCACTAATAATAAATGATGATCTCACCAATGTTAGTAGTTGTTAGTTGTGTGTATAAATTAAGTACGTGTTAACCAATGTGCTATAATTAAGATGTGTAGCAAGTAATGTGTCATAAACATGATATATATAAAAATACGTGTTAACCATTACTCTAGGACTAGGATATGTAATAATCAATGTGTCATGATCATAATATAGATTGAAGTATGAGCCAACCATTGTGTTATGAGTAAGATATATAATGAGAAATATCTAATTATAATGATATAGATTAAAAAATATGTTAATACGTGTAATACACTAAAGATATGTAAAAAAGCAATGTGTCATGAACATGACATAGATTGAAATATGTGTTAAGAATTATATTTGGAGAAAACATGTTCCCAGAGAACACAAGAGAAAACAATAAAACATAATCATTGAGTATACATGAGAATAAATTCAAGCATGATGATAGAGAATAAAGGATCATGGAAGAAAACATGAGCATAACACATACAAACAATAGAAGAAAACATTAACATAAAACACATAAAAAAAAATAATGAACATAAATAGTAAAAGACCATAAAAGAAAACATGAGCATAAAGTATAAAATAAAACATGAATTAGGTAATGTGTACCTAAAGGATGAGTGATGTATAAAGAAATGTCAAATAGCCAAAAAAACAAGATCCTAGAGCCAATAGTAGTCAGCCAATATTGTAGTGTGTAGTAAGAAAATACTAAAATTAATTGATCAATATGAGTATGCATAGAGCATGGTAAATTTGTAATGAATAAAAAATGTGATCATTGGATAAGGCACAATATATAATCTTTCATAATAACTAAAGCAATATAAAATATGAAAGAGTAACATTGTACCACCAATGGAATAATGTGTAATGATATGATCTATATATAATCTCAGTAAGCAATATGCCCCTAGTGTAGGTATTCCCTTGATGCCGTGGGTATCCTATAGGATAAAGGAATATAATAAGCTACATAGTGTGAATAATATGATCAATTTTTGGCTTAGTATGTAATTTTCCCTTAGTGTAGGCATGCCCCTTGATTTAATCTAGTTTGTATTAAATCTTATTTCAAAGTAACGTACTGTAACTAATGATATCTAGGTAACTATATACAATAGTGCACAAGAAATAATAATTTAACAATGTAAAACCAAGATATTGATAGTGGAAGATGAGTTAGCCGATTCTGCATAACCTGGTAGTGATCTGGACTGAGTATCTACTGGATCTGGCTAGGAACAATGTAAAACATGCTTGATGAGGGTTGAAAACCCTAGAAATGTAAGGTACAAAAGCATCTGTAGAAGGCCAGGAGTGCCTCGGGTGCTTGTGAATGATTTGGGAGCGTGTGTCTGCTCAGATTCTTGTAACTTGATCTTTTCTGAGTTAAAGGATCTTCGATTCTACTTTCTATTTGTCACTCTATTTTTTCTATTAGATCGCCAATCACACTTATAACCTTCAAAACAAATGTATACCTATACATGCCCAAAAACCACATCAAATCTAATTAAAAAGATGCAAAATGTGAAGTTAGATTTCCCCGACGATCACCTGAAGAGTGAACTTATGAACGATTGCTGCACTACATCTCAGACTCCATGTATTTCTTCATGCTTGTGTGTGTAATGATGACCTAGGTTTCCCTTGTGCAAGTTGTAAAATGATAGTGGGCTATATGTAGATTGTATTGAGTATGCTAGATGTGTGTGATGAAATATAATGAAATCCATTCCTATGTTGTGTAAGCATATTGATGCAGTCGACTAATACAAATGGTTATGGCTTCCACATTTCATAAATACTCAACATCTTATTATTCATTTTTTAAAAACACAAATGCTAAATCTCTATTTAGACCTACTTACCCCAGTTTTCCCCTTTCCTATGTGAAGGAATTTGTTCTATGGTAAATTGACATTGAGAAAAATGATAAGCTGTAATATTTTTTTGTTGAAATTTCAAAAAAGAAAAGAAGACAAAGGTAAAAAAGTTGTTGAGGTATTTTTTGGAATGCATGTTAATGATTTAAAAGATTTTTTAATATAAATAATTTAATATGTTATTTTAATAGTCATTCCTCCACCATCTCTAAAAAAATTTCCATCCCAAAACCTCTTCCTATATCACCATCCATGCATCCACCAGTCTTAAAAGTAATTGTAATTATGTATGAGAGCACATGGCTAGCAAAAACTTCAAAAGGACTTTATTATGCTTTATGTAACTTCACCTATTTTAGATTTATTCTCTTTGTTTCCTCTAAAGTATCTAATAAGACTTTGTGGAAACTATTTTTTATCTCCAGACTTGCACCCTTATTTTTAAATATTTGATAGAGTGATACGAAAGTGAGTGCATGGCAATTTTTAGAGTCATAGAAGAAATTCCAAGATGCACTAAAGAGACATATCCAACTTGGGTAGTAAGGCATGTATTAAGAGCTAATTTAATAAGTTATTGTTATTATTTTTGAAGCCATAAAGAAGTATAGGGGAAGGCTAAGCAACCAAACATAATCATCTTGTTAATTTGTGGAGCTCAATTAATTTAGATTAGCATGCTATATTAAAATTGCAGGAAAGAACAATAACCAACATCGGTTATGGAGGGACCGACATCGGTCACCTATGACCGAAATCGGTTAGGCAAGGAGGAACCAACATTGGTTAGGGCTAATCGACGTCGGTTACCTGTGTGTGGGTGTTTTATTTAACTCACGGGAATTATATCTAATTTTAGCATTAAATCATATCTATTGATTGTAATTGCATGGATAAGTTCCCTAAGTTTGTATATTCCTATATAAGCATGAAATCTAGGGTTTAGAAGTATGTGTTAATGATTATTGTGAGAATAATTATGAGAGAGAGAAGTATTGGAGGAGGAGAAGCTTGAGAGGAAAGAAATTACTGTACATCTGAGAGGTGTGGAAGATTTTAGATTTTTAATTATATATCTTCTGAAAGCTTTGGATAATAGATTGGCTTGTTTCTTGGTGGATGTAGCCCATAGTGGGTGAACCACGTTAAATCTGGTGTTGATTTATATATCTTGTTTTGTATATTTCTTCTGGTAGAATATTCACTTTTATTGCATGTATGTTTATATATGATATATTATCCATACAACCTTATGCTAACCCCAACAACTGGTATTAGATATTTGTTTGAGGGTTTTATGTGTTAACAAATTTATTCACAGAGGTTTTTCTGATTGAGTGGGAGCTACAACAATGGTAGAAGAAAAAAAATACAAGGTAGAGAAGTTTGACGACTGAAATCATCAATTATGGAAGATGCAGATTGAGGATTATATGTATCAAAGAGATTTATACTTAATGTTGGATGAAAATTCCATGCCTACGTAGATGCTTGATGAAGAATGGAAGATTCTTGACAGAAAGGCTTTGGGATCTATAATATTGAGCTTGACATCATCTGTGGATTCCAATATTACAAAAGCGACTTCTACGGTAGAGTTAATGAAATATTTTGCTAATTTATATGAAAAACCTAGCGCTTAAAATAAATTTTATTTGATGAAGAAACTATTTAGTTCTAAGATGCATGAAGGTGGATCTGCATCTAGTCATTTGAGTGATTTCCGATCTATTGTAAATCAATTAAAATCAGCTAATATTCCATTTGATGATGAAATGAAAGCACTTTTATTCTTATGTTATTTTCCTGATAGTGTAATGAAATTACTTGATTAATTATGATTATCACCAGTAATAGAACACCAAATAACACAATAGTTCAGATAAATGCTCTCAATATGAAAGTATATTAGCTTGCCCACTTCAAGGGGGCAACCTCCAAAACATACAATAAGACTCAAATACTCAACATGATGATCATCCACTACCTATAACCCCTATTTATACTATTCCTATGATATGGCCCTTAGCAAGGCCGACCTACTAATGATAATAGATCATATATGAAAGTGATACATCATGATAAGAAGTTATGATAGCCATAAGTCGGCTATATCCATCCAATGTAAGATATATAATTAACGGCGTAACATGCCTCTCCCCTTCAAAGCAACATTTCCCCTAATGTTGGGAAGCCCTGGATGTTGCTGCATGAATGCTTCATCTTCCCATGACGCATCCTCAATATTCATATTCTTCCACTTGATCAGGTACTTGGTAATGACTCTGGTCCTCAACCTTTTAGTGCATGTCTGAAGAATACCTTCAGGTTCCAATATGATCCTTCCTTCCATGTCTAGTTCTGGAAGCACTGACTGGGTGGAAACTGTGCTTCCCAGTAACTTTCTTTAAGCAAGAAACATTGAAGACTGGATGTATTCTACTTCCTGGAGGGAGCTCTAGCGTATATGCCACACTACTAATTTTCTGCAAACCTCGGTAAGGACCATAATATTTAGGAGAAAACTTATTATCCTTCTTCTGTTGTTTTAATGATAATTGCTTATATGGTTGTAACCTTACAAAAGTAAAGTCTGCCCTCTTCAAAGTGTCGCTCACTCCAATGTTGATCAACCTGTTGCTTCATACGATTTTGTGCCCTTGCCAAATTTTCTCTAAGACTAGAGAGTACATCAAGCTGATGTTGAATGTGATCTTCGACTGCTCTCACCTTTGGTTTGACCTTCAAGCTAGATATGAGTGATGGAGGATGGTACCCATAAAGTGCCATAAATGGAGACATTTTGGAGGAGGTATGAAATGAAGTATTGTACCACCATTCTGCCAGTGGCAACCATTGCACCCAACGTTCTTGTTTATCTGAAGTAAAACATCAAAGATATCCCTCTAAACATTTATTTACCACCTCAGTTTGCCCATCTAATTGGGGATGATAAGAGGAACTCTGGGCTAGTTGGGTACCTA
The DNA here is from genome assembly GCA_019776745.2 of Taxus chinensis. NCBI lineage: Eukaryota > Viridiplantae > Streptophyta > Pinopsida > Cupressales > Taxaceae > Taxus > Taxus chinensis. Next base: position 588,897,333 of record CM034154.1, on the reverse strand, counting down.
GACAAGAGAACAAATTAGTCCAAAAGTTACTTGTAAATATTGGATCACGATCACTTACTATAATTTTTGGCGTGCCATGGAGCTTTTGAACTGTATCCATAAAAGAGATGGCAACTATACTAGCTGTGAAAGGATGAGCCATGGCACAAAAATGAGCATATTTGGTAAGTCTGTCTACCATGACCATGATGACACTTTTCCCTTCTGATTTAGGTAATCTTGTGATGAAATCCATTGATACCTCTTCCCATCTCTCACTAGGAATAGACAGAGGTTGGAGAAGACCAGGTGTCTTAATGGTCTCGCCCTTATTTTTTTGGAAAACCAAACATTCTGCCACAAAATTTTGAACATCTCCTTTCAACCCCTCCCAAAATAAATCCTTCTTAACTCTATGATATGTTTTCAAGACCCCAACATGGCCACCTATTGGAGAAGAATGTAGCTCTGAAAGAACATGGTGTTTAAGTGTAGAGTTCTTACATAGATATAACATGATCTTTGTACCACAATGTATCCCCCTTCCATATAAATTGATTTGATATGGATGGATCTACCTGGAGATTTTGAATGAGAGTATGTGTGGTTGCATCTTTCTTCCATTCTTCATGTGCTTGATCTACCCAATCTGCATTTAGTATAGAGATGGCACATAACAATGCTTCGGCAGACTCATCCCTCCTAGACAGAGCATCAATGACCAAATTTTCCTTTCCTTTCTTATAAACAATCTCAAATTCATATCCCAACATCTTAGTGACCCATTTTTGTTGTTCCTCTAAAGATAGACGTTGCTCTAAGAAATATTTCAAACTATCATGATCAGCTTTTACCTTAAAATGTCTACCCATCAAGTATGGTCTCCATTGTTTGACTGCATGTAGTATTGCCATCATTTCCTTTTCATAGGTGGGCTTTAACAAATTCTTTCCTTTTAGTTGTCACCTCTCAAAAGCAATGGGGTGTCCTTCTTGCATTAGTACTGCTCTGATTCCATTTCCTGAAGCATCGCACTCAACTACGAAAGTTTTGGAGAAATTTGGGGTTGCCAATACTAGAGTGGTGCACATAGCCACCTTCAATTTTTCAAATGCCTTAGATGCTTCCTCATTCCACTGAAAGGAGTCCTTCAATAATTTTGTGAGTGGTGCTGCTATACTGCCATAGTTTTTTACAAATCTACGATAATACCCTGTGAGACCTAAGAAACCTCGTAATTGTTTGAGGGTTCTTGGGGTTTCCCATTCCACCATGGCCTGGATCTTGTGAGGGTCCACCTTAACACCTTCATGAGAAACAATATGGCCCAAGTATTCCACTTCATGTACCCCAAAAGAACACTTCGAAGGCTTGGCATAAAGTTGATGTTTCTCTAAGAATTCTAAGACAATATTGACGTGTTGTAAGTGTTTCTCCCGTGATTTGTTGTAGATGAGTATATCATCAAAAAATACTAAGACAAACTTTCTTAGGAATGGTCTAAATACTGAATTCATCGAGATTTGGAATGTGGAGGGAGAATTTGTAAGACCAAATGACATCACTAGGAATTCATAATGGCCTTGATGAGTTCTGAAAGTTGTCTTATGAATATCTTCTTGCTTTACTCTAATTTGGTGATACCCAGAACATAGATCTAGTTTTGTAAAATAAATGGCACCATGCAACTCGTCTAATAAATCATCAAATGACAGGAATAGGAAAATTATCTTTGATAATGAAATTTTTAAGTTCATTTATAATCTAGACACATGCACCATCTTCCATCCTTACAACGCACCATCACCACTGGAGCAGAATAGGCACTCTGACTGTGACGAATAATACCCATTTCCAACATTTCCTCCACCATCTTCTCGATCTCACTCTTTTGCACATATGGATATCTATAAGGCCTGATGTTGGGGGGTTGGCTTCTTAGAATCAACTGAATGACATGATCATGCTCTCTTACAGGTGGTAATCCTCTTGGTTCCTTGAAGACAACTGCATGTTGATTAATAACCTTTCTGAAGATCAAGATGCAATACCTTCCATTTGCGGTTGGACTTCCATAGATAATAATTGTGCTACAAAACCTTCAGACCCCTTTTTAAGAATCTTCTACATTTGGTGAGAACTAACCACTAGAGGATCTTTAGCTTGTAGACCTTGAAGTTCAAATGTTTTACCCTCAGAATGAAAGTGCATGAACAATTCTTGGAAATTTATCTCTATGGTGCCTAAAGTTGTGAGCCACTGAACACCTATGACAATATCAACTCCACCCATGGGAATAAAAAACATCATAGATTCCAATGTGTATTCACCCATCATGAGTTGCTTAGGTTAGACTTTATGTAGCATTTACTTGAACATTAGGACTGTTCCACCATCTACAATCATTACTTGAAATTTAGATAAACCCTGGGTAGATGAAACAATTTAAAGTCTTGCTGCCAACTAAAATGATTGATGAAATTATGTGTGCTCCCTGATCAATCAATTTGTGTAATGTCCCAAATGGACATATTTTTTCCCCTAGATGGATTTTAGGCAATCCCAATTCTTCAAATGCAACTTGTAGAAATAAAATACCAAACAAGTATCACACAAATCTAAATTTATAAAGGAAATAGTGACTTGGGTTAAGTGGAAAACCCACACCAATATCAACCTCTAAATTTATAGACTCAAGTAGAACAACTCAAATCTAGTACCACTAAAGAACTTTACAAAACAAAGTAAAGTATGTATCTTAACTCAAATTACAGATTTCAGATGTAAACAAGGCTGGATCACAATAAATTATTTAGTCAAACCCTGTCTGCAACAGATAACTTCAAAAGTGGAAAATGGATTCAGAGAAGTCATATCTTTTGCTAGAGAAGACTTATCCAAGTGAGATTTCTAATAATCAGAAACTTTGGATCCTTAGGTGACAAAAAATATGAACACTTGAATAATATTTCAAAATTAGTTTTCGCACAGCAAACACAAAACCCTAATTTTTCCCTAAAAAGTAGGTCACCCAACACATTTAGGGGGAGCATAAAATCAGCTCTGAAAATTAAGAAAACAAGCTACTTTGATTCCCAAACAAATCAGCCCTGAATTAACTCCACTCTAATGACAAACTAAGGTGGATCTTTCACCACCAAAGAGTGCCCTACTAGCTAATAAATGGATCTCTCACCACCAAGGAAGCTAGGGTGAACATGTGGGATCAACTCTATTCCACAAGCTAAAGAAAATCTAAGCGTGTATGCAGAATAGGCTACAAGCTTAAGACACAAATAAGAAAATATCAAATGGTTATACAATACCTTCCCTTTCAAGTCGACTTCTCCTTATAAAGGAAGAAGAGACCCAAAACAACCTCATGACTCTTTATCCAATTAGTTCACAAGGATGTTTCCTTATGCAAGCATTTAATATTTTCCCATATTAAGATGCTTTTCCTAACAACTTTTTCCCTCCTAATGCAAGTCACATTTTTACCCTCAGGGGAAATACATAGTAAAATGGGAATGTTATCCTTTCTATGGTGTTCTCATTCCCCTTTCTAAGGCAAGTCACCTTTTCACCTAGGATGGATAACAATTTATATTTGAGCCTTTTCCATCCTAGATTTAATAATTATTAAGTCATATAGATTATTATAAGCGCTCTATATATTTTTTTCTTTTATTAATGACACTTTATAATAATTAAATATAGCTTAAGTCACCCTTATATTTTTCCTTTGGCTGTCGGATGACAAAATAGTCTTGTTGACAAACGTCTTCGAATGAAGGGTGATATTACATACTGTTACCTTCTGCTTCTTAAGATACCCCATGACCTGAAGGGTTTGTGGACTACTAATACCTGATAGAGCATGCCATGAAATAGTGGGCTGAGGATCTCCATATTCTTACTCTAATTTTTCCAGTTCCTCTATTGATGTTGCCTCATATTCTTCCTCATCACCAGACCCTTCAATGTAGAACAATTTTTTCTCAGAACATTTATGATTTGGTCCATATTTGCTATCACAGTTAAAGCATAACCCTTTGGCTCTTTTTTCTTCAATTTGTTGAGGTGTCAACTGAATTGGCCGAGGGTAAGAAGGAGACAAGGTGTTACGATCTTTTATGCTAGAAAAGGACTGCCTTCTACTGGAAAGAAATTTTTCCTCTACTCGATGTGCCATGATAATAGAATCAGAAACCTTGAGTGGGTTAAACATGTGTACCTCATGCTCAATGTGGTCCTTAAGACCCCCAATAAATAGGTCATTCAAATACTCTTTTGTAATATCCTCCACATGCAAGGACAAAGTTTGGAATTGATGGACATACTGTTTAACTGAACCAGTTTGGCGTAACTTTGCTAATTGGCTGAAGTAATTCTCAGAAACACTAGAACTATAGTGTAATTGAAGCTCTTCAGTGAAAATTGTCTAGGTGACATTCAGGCCATTCTTCTGCCTTTGAGCACATAACCAACAATACCAAACAAATTGATCAGTTCTAGGTATAAGGATGCCACAATTACCTTTTGTCCTCCTGTAATCTGATGGAGATCAAAGAAATTTTCCATTTGGGTAATCCAATTGAGTGGATCCTTTCCATCAAATTTACGCATTTCTACTTTTGGAATCATGCCCCTCCATTGGTGAGTAGATCCACTTGAATGATTAAAGGATCCTACCTGATTGGAGTGATTTGGATCTGTGTGACCATTTCTAGTAGAACCCATATGACTGGCATTGGAAGTTGTATTTGAAATAGCATTCAACAACTCCTGCTGCATTGCATGAAAATCCTTCTGAATCTCACTCCTAAGGCTACCTTTCAGTTGATGAAGCTCAACATTAAGGTCATCCTTACTCACCATATTGTTTACCCTTTCCTGAAGTTGGATGACCACCTCAGATACTCCTGAACCAGTAGACTTTGAAGCCATATCTTCCTTATTTGGGGTCATTCTTGGAGTTTCTTGTCCTTTTCCTTGGCTCTGGGTAGATCTACCAGCCATGACGAAGGGTTTGGGCCTAGGGGTAGACTTAATAGGGTAGAATTTTAGGGTTTAGGGTTTCACAATTTTTTTTGGCTGAATATAGGAATTCATAAAAAAGAAACCCTAGCTATTTTTTGGAGGATTTTCCGAAAATATAAGAAATTTGAAAAATTTCCAAAAATTACGCCCTAGGGAGCCAAATTATGAATAAATATAGAACCATAATAAATTTTGCAAAACAATTCAAAACTTATTGAAATTTGGAGAGAAGCTTACTTGACTTATTTCGCCTCACCACAAAAAAATTCAGAAAAATTTGCTACCAATCTTGAGATATAGCCGAACCTTCAAAATTAGGGTTTGACACTCGCTGGCCGAGATCAAGCTCTGATACCACTTGTAATGAAATTACTTGATTAATTATGATTATCACCAGCAATAGAACACCAAATAACACAATATTGCAGATAAATTCTCTCAATATGAAAGTATAATAGCTTGGCCACTTTGAGGGGGCAACCTCCAAAACATATAATAAGACTCAAATACTCAACATGATGATCATCCACTACCTATAACCCCTATTTATACTATTCCTATGATATGGCCATCAACAAGGCTGAACCTACCAATGATAATAGATCATATATGAAAGGTATACATCATGATAAGAAGTTATGGGTAGCCACAAGTCGAGCTATGTCCATCCCATGTAAGATCAGATAGTTGGGATAACTTAGTAATGGCTATTAGTAATATAATATCTGCTAATAATATTTTGAAGTTCGATGATGTGGTTAGTATAATCTTGAATGAATAAATTCATAGGAAAAGTACAGAGGAATCATCATCTTGGAATGCTTTGAATGTAGAAAGCAGAGGCAGACAAAAGGAGAGATCCAAGAGTAAGAATAATGGGAAATAAAAGTCAAGGGATATCATATCTAAATCCAAATGTAAGGGAATTACCTATTGGAAATATGGAAAGAAAGGACATGCAAAGAAATATTGTTGGTCAAAGGATAAAGAGAACCAACACCCAAACAAAGGTAAAGAGTCAAATAATGAGGAAAATTATTACATCAGAGATAATGCAAGATGCTCTTATTCTTTATTTAGATAATAGAATAAAATCATGGGTTTTAGATTCAAGAGCTTGTTTCATGCAACCCCTAATAAGGGCTATTTCAGAAATTATGTCCAAGGTAATTTCAAGCATGTTTATTTGGGTGATGATGAACCTTGCAGTATTACTGGTAAATAGAAAATTCATCTAAAATTACAGAAAGGAAATACATGGGTATTGAAATACATGAGGCATGTGCCAATCCTCAAGAGGAATCTTATTTTTGCAGGGTAACTAGGTGAAGTTGGTTGCATGGTTACATTCACAATAGACTCTTTTAAAGTCACCAAGGGTACTTTTGTTGTGGCAAGAGACAAGAAGGTAGGAATGTTATATTTATCTACCTATGTTATTGATTCCTTTTCTGTGTTATCTAATTTATATTCAGATGCATGCATGTGGCATAATCAGTTGGGCCATATGAGTCAAAAAGGAATGCAGATCCTAAAGGTTAAGGGTAAGTTATCATATTTGAAATATTTAGATCTTGATTTTTGTGAGCATTGTATCTTTGGAAAGTAAAAGAGAGTGATATTTATCAAAGTTGGGGTAACTAAGAAGGAGCAGAAATTGATTGTACACTCAGATGTGTGGGGACTAACCTAGGTAGTGTCATCACCAATCTGGCACTGATAATTCTCCACCGGGAACTCCTCGTGCTATGATTATTTACTAATGCACAACTTTTAGTTTAGTGGTAGTAATCTGGAAACACAATAACAAACATAACACAAGAATATTATAGACTATGATACAAATGAATGATGAAAAATATGAAATATAAGTGTAAATTATATTATCAACATGAAATTTTTACAATCTCACCCATGAGGTAGTTCAAGTGTTACCAACTCCACTTGCCTTCCAACAATAACTATGGGAGAAACTTCACAATTACACCTCTTAATGGCTTCCTTCACACACTTTCTCATACAATATTTCTCACTACTTCCTTCTATGCTAAATGAGGGGGGTGACCTCTCTATTTATAGAAATTTCAGGATTATCCACCTTATCTCTAAGATAGGATAAGAAATATACTCTAACGAATCATATTCCGTACCTTAACTCTTATCTTTACATGTAAGCTTATATTTTAAGATAAGATAAACATTATCATTTCACATGGGTTCCACCTTTTTAGAATTTTTACAAATAAAATACACAAAAAATTTATGACATCACTCCTTGTCCTTATTACCAATATAATATTTCTAATTTCTAATCATGTAGACCCTACTTCTCTACTTACCCTAACTTTGACATTTTAACATTACCAAACCACTTATGAAAAATATTTACTTTTACCACAACATTCCTATTGAACTTTGATTTTTACCGTACTATACATTATTGGTGGCATCATACCGGCAACACTGTTATCTTCTATCAGATGCTACTACTAATTATACTTAACAACATCCTATTCCTAATACATACATTAATGAAAGAGAATTTACGGAGGAAAATTTTAGTGTCGACAGTAGCTTCTCATGGAGGATCCCAGTATTATATTACTTTCATTGATGATGATACAAGAAAGGTATGGGTTTATTGTATTAAACATAAATTTGATGTTTTTGAGACTTTTAAAAGATGGAAAACCCTTTTTGAGAATGAATCGAATTCAAAGTTAACGTGCCTTAGATTTGGAAATGGTGGTGAATACTGTAGCAAGGATTTCAATGATTATTGTTCAGTGAATAGAATGCGCAGATAAATGACAGTTCCAAGAAAACCACAAGAGAATGGTGTTGCAGAAAGAATGAACAAGATAATCATGGAATGTGCTAGAAGTATGAGGATACATGTTGGATTGCCCTTACAGTTTTGGGAAGAAGTAGTTGATACATTAGTTTATTTGATTAACTGTGGGCCTTCAAGTTCACTAGATGGAGGAATACCATAGGAACATTTGACCAAAAAAGAGGTAGAAATTTATTTTCTTATAGTTTTTGGTTCAAAAACTTTTGTTCATATTGATAAGGAAAATAGGAAGAAATTGGATGCAAAATCCAAGAGATGCACTTTTATTGGCTATGGATCTGGTGATTTTGGATTCCGTTTTTTAGATTTATAGAATTCTAAAATTATTAGGAGTCGTGACATTGAATGGAATGAAAAGAGAATGTACAGGGATCAAATTTTGGCACCCAAGGATGAACTGATTGAGAAGTTTGTGAATGAAAATGAACTCACGGATTTAAAAATATTACCGATAGGGTTACACAGTAACCTGTGTTGGTTGACCCCTAGCTGACATCGGTCAACTGAACTGGTATCAGTTACAGAAGAGTAAAACTGACATCGGTTAGTAGAACCGATGCCGGTTATAGGTGACAGGTGTTGGTCACTGTCAGAATTGGAAACAAATGTCCAGGAGGTCTATAATGAGCCTCCGGTACCCCAAAATTCTATGAGAAGGTCATAAAAGGTAAGTAAAGCTCCAGAAATATTTACAACTTGTCTATCTTATTTATTATTGAATGATAATGGTGAACTAGAAATATTGTAAGAAGCAATGCATGATAAGACCCATGTGCAGTGGGAGCATGACATGGACTCCTTGGAACAAAACTAGACTTGGGATTTGGTTAAGTTGCTAGCAAATAAGAGGACATTACAAAACAAGTGGGTTTATAGGATCAAGGAAGAAGAGGGTGGACAAAAAAGATATAAGGCAAGAATTCTAGTAAAGGGATTTACACAGAAAGTAGGTATTGACTTTGGTGAAATATTTTCTCTTATTGTTAAAATGACTTCCATACATACTATGTTGAGTATAGTTGCAGTACATGATTTGCATTTAGAGAAAATAGATGTGAAGACATATTTCCTTCATAGTGACTTGGATGAAGAGATTTATATGCAGAAGCCACTTGGGTATGAAATCAAGGTGTAAGGAGAAATTAGTGTGTAGGTTGAAAAAGAGTCTATATGGGCTCAAGCAAGCTCCAAGGAAATGGTACATGAGGTTTGATAGTTTAATGCATGAGCATGGTTACTTAAGATGTGAATCTGATCATTGTGTTTATTTCAAGAAGCTTGAAAATGGGAACTATATTATTTTGTTAGTGTATGTGGATGATATGCTTATTGTAGGATCTAGTATGCAGGAAATTGGTGAGATTAAGGGAAAGCTATCTCACACATTTTCTATGAAGGATTTATGAGCTATAAAAAGAATCCTTAACATCCAAATAAATAGAGACAGGAATAACAAGAAATTTTATGTCTTAGGAGGCTTACATCAATAATGTGTTGGAATGGTTTAACATGCAAGATTCAATACTGGTGAGTACACCTATGGCTGGACACTTCAAATTGAGAAAATATCAGTGTCCTTCATCAAATGAGGAGATCAAATACATGACACGAGTACCATATGCTTCACCAGTTGGTAGTTTCATGTTTGCTATGGTTTGTACTAGACTAGACATTACACAGGTAGTGAGAGTTATGAGTAGATTTATGTCTAATCCAGGTAAATAGCATTGGAAAGTAGTCCAATGGATACTTAGGTATTTGAGAGGGACATCTAACATGCAGTTGTGATGTGGAGGTTTGGATATTTCTTTATATGACTATGTTGATTTAGATATGGTTGGAGATCTGGATGGTAGAAGGAGCACTACTGGATATATTTTCACAGTAGGTGGGACAACAACTAGATGGATTTTGAGATTGCAGAAGGTTGTAGCTTTGTCTACTACAGATGTAGAGTATGTTGCAGCTACAGAGGCTAGAAAAGAGATTATATGGACAAGTAGGTTCATGGAAGATTTGGGAAAGGAGCAAGATGATTGCAAATTGTTCAGTGATAGTCAGAGTGCAATTCATTTGGAAAAGAATTCAACATTTCATTCTATAATGAAACACATTCAATTGAGGTATCACTTCATATGTCAGGTATTAGAGGATGGACAACTAAAACTGGAGAAGATTCATATGAGTGAAAACCTAGTGGATATGCTAATGAAGACATTAGAAAAAGAGAAGTTAGAGATACACTCCACTTCTGTTTGTCTTCAAGTTTTAGACTTGAAGAGGAAGAAACAAAACTAAGGATCCAAGAATGAAATTATACAGGTATAGTATAGTAATTTATATCCAAGTGGGATATTCTTGAGTTGTGGAGAACAATTACTTTAGATTGACATGTTATATTAAACTTGCAGGAAAGCACAATAACTAACATCGGTCAGGAAAGGAGGAAACAACATCGGTTAGGGATAACCAACATCAGTTACTTGTACTTGGCTATTTTATTTAACTCATGGGAATTAGATCTAATTTTAGCATTAAAGGATATCTATTGATTGTAATTACATGGCTAAGTTTCCCAAGTTTGGAATTACATATATAAGCATGAACTCTAAGGTTTAGAATTTGTGTTAATGATTATTGTGAGAATAATTGTGAGAGAGAATTATTAGAGGAGGAGAAGTTTGAGAGGAAAGAAAGTACTGTACATTTGAGAGGTGTGAAAGATTGTAGATATTCAATTATGTATCTTCTAAAAGATTTGGATAATAGATTCACTTGTTTCTTGGTGGATGTATCCCACACTGGGTGAACCACGTTAAATTTGGTGTTGATTTATATCTCTTGTTTTTTATATTTATTTTGGTAGAGTATCTACTTTTATTGCATGTATGCTTAGATCTGATATATTATCTGTACAACCTTGTGCTAACCCCAACACATCTCGTAACTAATCGACAAATATATTAGTAAAAGGGCCACTTCCATTATAGTGTCACCTCTACTGGAACAAGGATCATGATATATTGGGGTTTATATGTTATCATAGACCAAGCCAACCAAAAATGTGTGATATGAAAGTAAGCCTGAATGCTAGTTGTTATTTCCTAATAAGATATTCTATTATAGCTGATATACATAAGGTATTTTATGGGTGGACATGTTTCACTGAGAGGAAAAACATTTGGACTTTGACCTAACTGAATAAATTCCTTCATGTGTCTATATTTGGAATCACTTGTTTAAGCTTCCATTACCATATTGGAAAAAGGAGATTTTGATGCCTATAGGAAAAAATTTGGGCATTTTTTTAGGGTTCCAAGTATAACTAGAGGTTAAAAATGACAAAATATACCAATATTTGTGTTGAAATGGACTTATATCATCCTTTCTTAGAATTAGTTTTAAATTTGATTGGATTGGATTCATTTTTGATTTGACCCTTAAAATATAAAGTCGTATCTATTTGGTGCAAAAAATGAAATAAATAAAGGTTAAAAACCACAACATATACCATTATTTTTGTTGCAATGAACTTATCTTGCACTCTGTTATAAGTATTTATAAATTTGGTTGAACTTAATTTAGTTTAGAGACAACCCTTAAAGTATAAATTGATACCATTATAGTAACGAATGAAATGCCTAAAAACACTTGGTAAATTCTTAGGAATAGGACCCTACTTTGCTAAATTTTCTTCTTCAAATGTTGACTTACGTAACAACACACTTCAATTCCCCACATGCAATGATGGTTTTATACTTGTACAAGGAAGGGAAATGCTAGGACATACAAAATGGAAAAAATACTAATAGTTGGGCCCATTTTTGTTAATCAATCCCTAATCCACCATATTGTAAGGTAGTGCCATGGTGGCAGTGTCAACTACTTCACACTACATAAGTATAGTTTTTTAGTGTGACATTCATATATGTAAAGTGTGTGTTATAATTGTATATTTTACACCACTTATCAGTCTTATATTGCTTAGTTTGATCACTTGATGGTGTTGTTTTCTTTTAAGGATGACACAAAGAGTCATTCCTTTGGTTAGGATTCAAATTCATTAGAGAGAGAGCCCAATGATTTTTGACATAATTAGAGAACTTCAAAACTACATTAAAATGGGTGGCACATTTTTTTTCAAATATTTCAATGTGTTATGACAGGATCTAAAATGTTGTAGACTCATTGGTTATCATTAATGCATGAAATTAACATAATATCTTGTGTAGTACTATTAACAATATAAGAGGGAGTTAAATGGGTCACAAGAAGGTCTTACTTGAAGGAAGTTTTTCTTGAACAAGTTTAGATTATGAAGGTTATGTAACATTACTAGTTTTGTATTATACCAATTAACATAAAGGTAAAAGAAATTCCTTATTTGGTGTGTGAGAGAAATTGTCTTGAAAGTATAATGTTTTTCGGTTCCCATCTATTTAATTATGAGATCATTATTATACAAATGTAAAAGTAATACATAATAAGACATTGTATATGGATTATTTGTATCTCAAGAACTATGATTTTTTCCAATTTCCATGTCATAGCATTCACCTTCCTTGTCCTAATGTAAAACCCTCATCGCATGTAGGGAATTGAAGTACGGTGCGACGAAAGTAATCATTTAAGGAGTAGAAGTTAGCTAGTATACATTAAATTGTTATATTATATGTATTTGGACTAAATCGACACAAACATGGTGAATCAGTCCTTAATCCACTTTTAATTATTGCAGTAGGTGTATTAGGTATCGATAAGTACAAACAGGGCCAATCAATCCCTAATCTACATTTATTAGATCACATTAGGTGGATTAGGGATCGAATAGAATTTTATACACAAATTGATCCCTATACAAATAAATATTTTGGAATAGGTGAATTACGGATTGGTAGGTCTTGTTTACAAATATAACTGTCATATACCTAAAGCAATAACTAAATGTTGCATGAGGTACATGATTATTGATTCTTGAGTGCTATAAATATATTATTGACAAACTAATGTCATTTCAGGACCAATATTTCCTAATTACATTCCCTTGCATATCCACTCACTTGATCGGTTACATGGGGCACTCAATTAGGGTACATCGAGTCCCCTTAAATGTAATTACGATAAACAAATGTCATTTTTAGCTTGATTTTTGCTAAGCGTGTTCCCTTTTGTACCATGACTCAATTAGTAGCACAAGGAACTTAAGTAGAGCATATCAAGCCCTCTTAATGTAATTGAAATAACCTAATATCATTTCAAACTCAATTTCCCCTAATTTTGTGCCATCATGCAACTAATCAATCAATTACTTACATGAGGCACTTAATTAGGGAATATCGAGTCCCCTAAGCATAATTACGACAACCTAATAACATTTTTGACTTGAGTTTCCCTAATTCTGTTCTTCTATGTAACTAATTGTTTGATTGGTTACATGGGGCACTCAATTAAAACATAACAATCCCCTTAAGTGTAATTACAATAACCTAATGTTATTTCAGGTATATTTTTCCCTGATTGTATTGACTCATGCAATAAATAACTTGATTAGTTACAAGAGGCACTCAATTAGGGCATATCGATAACCATAAATTTAATTGTGATAACTTAGTGTCATTTTGGGAAATATTTTTCCTATTTCCAATCCCTTGCACAACCAATCACTTGATTGGTTTTATAGGACATTCAATTAAGGCATATCAATCCACCTAAGTGTAATTGTGACAACTTAATATTATTTTGAGATCAATTATACCTAATTACATGAATTTGTGTAACCAATCACTAAATTGGTTGCATATATCAATTTATCAAGGCATATTGAGTTCCTAAATATAATTGAGACAACCTAATCTCATTTCAAGCTTGACTTTCCATAAATGTGTTCCCCATGCAACCAACCACTTGATTTCTTGTACAAGACATTAGGGCATATCAAGTGCACTAAGATCTAATGTCATTTCATGCTTGATGAACCCTATTTTTATGCCCTTGTGCAAAAAATAACTTGATTGGTTGCATGAGGCACTTAATAAGACATATCAAGCCCCATAAATGTAATTTTAAAAACTTGGTCTTATTTGAGGTTTTATTTTCCCTAATTACATTATCTTGTGTAACTAATCACTCAATTAGATGTAGGGGAATTAATTAGGACTTATCAAGTCCCCTCAGAGAAATCATACCAACCTAATTGTGTTACCCATTTAAGCAATAACTTTATTGGCTACAAGATACAATCAATTAGGACATATTGAGCCCCCTAAGTTTGATTGTGACAAATTAATTTCATACTTAGAACACTTATTCCAAATTAGGTTCCCTCATGCAACCAATCAATTGATTGTTTTCATGGAGAAATTAACTATGACATATCAATCCCCCTAAATACAATCGTGATAACCTAATGTAATCTTAGGCTCAATTTTCGCTAACTATACATACACGTTTTTTGAAGTTTTGTTTTGGATACTTGTGCACTTTTGTGCCCTTGTGAATCATGTGTTATTTTGTGCACATAAACATAATTTTACCATAAAAAATGGGCATTAATATATTTTCTTTGTGAAAAGGAGTATTGAATGACATAGTGTGTTTTGATTAGATAAAGAAGACACCATAAAATATTACATAGAAATTGGATGGACTGGATTTCCGGTGATATGATCGAGTCGAGAAATATTTTCAAAGGTGTTTTTTAATTATTAAGGAATATTTACTTTTCCTTTTTCCATATTATATAAATATTATGAGTGTTGGACGTGAAAAGTATCTGGGACATGCTAAAAACCCTTATAATAGTAAATAGAATCATGTAAGATCGTAGAGTACGATTAGTGAGATCTAGGATTAAACAAACACATATAGAGGTGAATTATATGTAGCTTATGAAATTGTAAATATCCATTATAAAAAGAGTTAGGTATGGCTATGTGGAAGCCTTACAGATTAGCAAGCTTAGCTAGGATATGTCCTAGGATTGAAATTATTTTGATGGGAATTTTTACAGAGCATGTCATAAGATCGTGGTAGAGTTGGAATATAGTGTGCCTTATTTTTATAATATTTCCCTCATTAATTAAAGAATATTTTATTGTTTCTTACAAGTCGTATTGGGATATTTCTTCGATAAGATTTACATGGTTTAAAGCATCCCTTATGTGGGACCCTTAATCCTAACTACATCATATCTATATGTCTCTACCAAACACATCCCTTCTAAATTTTGTTTGGGTTTCCAAGCTTTAGAACCCATATATGTAGCTTATCCTACACCACCAATAGTATAAAATTCTTCAAATAAAAAGGAATTTGAAAAATATGTTATGTTCATTGAGCACATCTAAAACATTATGCAAAAAATAAACACTAAGTACAAGCACCATGAAAAATATCACACACCGCACACCTTCCAAGTTGGTCATTCATTACAACTTCACATGTATAAGGAAATAATGACTAGACCTTTTGAAAAGATTCACCCTCTTTGATATAAGCATTATAACATCACCAAGTAGGTTAAAAATAATGATTTTGAGATTAATTGTACTTCCTACTCAGGTTGCATCCAATATTAATATGGAACTCTTGCACTTTTACTTTCTACATTTTTAGACACTTTAGATATTTTAGAGACATTTTAGCAATCAAAAATCAATCTTAACTACTGTACGCACCAAAAATTACATGTGCTACATTATCAGAAAATGGTTACAAAATTCCCCAATGATGATTCAGTTCCTTTCAAGAAGGTGTTCGAGCTCCAATTTCCATTAGTAGTATATATATTTTTGCCTAGACGTCTTTACTTGGCCTTCCCACATTTTGTTTCTAGCTTCCTACCTCAATCTGTGCTTGTTTTGGCCTTTAGTGCCATGACCACCGCCCAAGACGAGGCGACAGTACTGAAACTGCCGTCATGCGCAGGGCGGTGGTCCTACCCGATTTTTCCAAAATTCTTCACACGTGTTTTAACATGCGAGGGTTCACTTAAATTTTCTTTTTGCAGGCGTCAGTGAGCCAAATTGTCTAAAATTAGATTTGATTGCTTGGTTCTCCTTCCTCTTTGTATTTTTAAATATATTTAATTGGTTAGAACTATTCCTTCTTTCCTTGTGCATGAAGGCACCTCCCATCCTCCATTCCTATATATTCCATGCTTGTATTCAAGAAAAAGGGGCCTAATAATTTTTTGTATCTTGCATTATATTACTGCTACGATCTTGCTAGGAATTACATAGCCAAGCTTTGATCTCTTGGGTTATCTCTCTTCTACTTGCATTGCATCTGGAATGCTATCAAGTTGCCATTGCTCAAGTGCCAATCTCCTATTGTTGTTCTTTTATTCCCAATCCCTTAGACTCGTGTGAACACTCAGAGAATGAAAGGAGCATACCGAGGGGACAAATAAAAACTCAACCAGATTAGCCAAAGCTCTTACTTGTCCAGGCTAGAATTGTGTGTTTGCTTGCCTTGTTTGATGAATTATCAATTTCAAATCACTAAATTCAATCATTACATATAAAATAGAGTAGAGAATCATTCATATCAAATAGAGTAGAAAATAATTCATTTCAATAGAATTAGTCAGATCACAAGTAGATCAAGTCACTAGTAATATTGCCTCTTTAACATTACCAGGGAAGTTGTGAGGAACAATAGCCCCTTTCATGATCATGATTTGTTCTTCACCTCTGAGGTAGGGTTTGAAGGGTTTTTGATCAGTTTAGGTTATTTTCTTTCGATTAGATTCATACATTCACACAAGTAACCAGATACATCTAGATGATTACACATCTTTAGTTTATTTATTAGATTAGAATGCATTGCTTAAAAATGAGAAAAGAACAAAAAGATATCCTTTGATAGATTAGTTTGTTTTTATTGATTTGATCCAAAATATTGTGAAAACTCCAAAAACATAGATTATATTTCCTTCAGTAATTAGTTTTCTTATCAAGAATCATTTTGTTTCATTCTATATGACCATTAACGGTCAACAACAGGAAAAGACATACAATTGTGATCCCTTGGTCCCAAAACCCAATGGGCCAAAATTGATAACTGACATTGATACCAGTTTACGTTTGACATTCTTACATAAACCTATAACTTTTGTTGAGAAAATAGAACAATTGAATATGCTTAATATCACTACTAATCAAGCCTATGACTATTGGACTTCTCCTAGAAACAAGGTTTGATTATACACATGACCATCTAAGGGCCAAAGCCTCCACGTGTCTTTGGTTGTGATCCTCAGGTCCCACAACCCAACAAGCATGCCAATCAGTTAGATATTGACACTAATTTGTATACATTAGTATTCATATCTTCACCACTTCCACTAGATATTATCACACAACTTTCCTTACTGAACATAGCAGCTGATTAGGCTAAGAATTTCTGGACCAGACCAAAAAATTGTCCATAAATACCTATCGCTCCATCGCACCTCTTGTTATTAATTCCATGACCTTGTCTGGAAATCTATATGAGGCACCTGTAGGTCATTTTCCACATATTAAAAAAATAATTAACAGAATCTTAGCCAAGATCAACATTAATTGGAGTCTACGAGCAGCTATTAATTCAGACTGAGCCATCACACCACTTCAAGTTAGGAGAGCATTCTTTTCCTTAGACTCACAGATCCAAATATTGCGTGTTAAAGATATAAGATTGCCTAATTATCTAGATCCCCATCACCACACTCGCATTCACATTCATTCTACACTGGTTGACTCAGCATGACCTCGAGAGGTCAAGTACGAAGAAGGACACGTGTTGATTTTCTATCCTACAAATTAGTGAACCCGACGTGAAGAACTAACCTATAAATGTTTCTGCTTTCTTCGTCCATCCTTTATTCTAAGGGTATTATTATACCCACCAAATATGTCGAGATACGACGAGTATGGTCAGCCCATCCCAGGTTTTGACTTGTACCACTACCAATCAATTATACCACAACAATCACCTTCACTTTCAACATGGGTAGACAACCGCTCATCCGCTCAAAACCCTCTGCTTCAGGGAACCAATGTTGGTTTCTATATACGTATCGAGGAACTAGACCAGGTCACTCAAACCCATCCTCACAAACAATCAAGTTCCAACAACATGAATTTCACTAGTGAAGCAAGTTCATCTCCTTGGGTATTGTTTCTACAGCCTGTTAGCATGCAATCGGATCAGCTCCCGCATCTAGATGAGGAATATTTAGCACGATATGCTAGGAGTGAACAACACTTCCAGAACATGAACTAAACTTTCGATAGGTTGCAAGGAAAAGGTGATGCCCTACTCTAAAACAATAACACTACCCTTCTACTAACTGAAAATACTGCTAATGAGGGGTGGCAACATAGTGAACAATTCATAGCAGGATACCATACTCCTCAATAACCTATGACAGTTCAAAAAATAGTACCTAAACAAAGCACTTCCTCATCAATGAGTGATGTCATTTCAGATTTGGTAGATAAATTCAAGGAGCTAGAGATTTCCCAAAATAATAAGAATTCATACGTAGGGCAAGCGTGAACTTCTCCCTACCTATAGAATTACGGACAAATACCTACTATACAAAATCCTCTAGTTTATATGAACACTCAAAACCATAGAGATTTTCTTATTAGGATGGGCACCTTGGGTATGCCCCCCTAATCCACATATGGATATCTGGAATAGGAACCAGCCACAAGTGCGTTCTCAAATGCTATACCAGCCAGAAATGTAACATTCCCTAGCTTTGTGCCTTTAATGTCATACCAAGGTAATCAACCCCCTATGTGCACGTGTATTCTAAATCTCCACAGGGGGACATGTATACCTACTTGAGTATGTATGGACAATCACAGGGGATTCCATACACCCCAAAAAATTTATATGTTGTTCCTTTTCAACAACTGATGTAGCCCCCACCTCCTCATGAAGGATATTCAGTGGTAGAAACATACGCAATGGGGAATCATTCTAAATATCTCAAGGAACCCCTAAAATTATCCATTGAGAAAGACATGCTCCCGAGACCCTTGCTTGATATTCCAAAATTCAAAGGGGAGGGAGATCCTAATGCCCACATCAAGGCTTATGCAACAACCATTCAAGAGCTTCTCCCATGCGATGCATTCATTGTGAAAATTTTCCCTAAGATGTTAGAAGGTATTTCTCTCAACTGGTACTATAGGATACTTGAGGCTTCAATACACTCATTCAAGCAACTCGTGTAAGATTTTATCAAATATTTTGATATGAACAAGCTTTTGAGAATATGAATAAAGGAATTCCTTCATATCAAGCAATAACACAATGAGTCTGTAGCCCACTTTATTCAAAGGTGGCGACAAATTCTCTACTCCTCTACAAGTGCTCCAAATATGGATCAAACAAAACTTTGTAATTTGTTCCTTCACTCCCTCAACAGAGAGACAAAGGAAGAGGTTTAATAGTTCCCACTAAGGAGCTATGAATAGGTGTTAGAGGGTGCTCTTCAGATTGACCAAGCAACCATTGAAAATCATCGTAAGACTTATGGAGAAAATGGGAAGTTAGTTACTCCTAATAAAAATAATCTTGGTTACTCCAATAACACAAACAATAATCAAGGACCAAATATCCTTAATAAGAATTGTGGAGCCACGACTGACGGTGTGACTAACCAGCCCAAAAATTCTAATGTTGTTAATCCTACTAGTATAGGTGCTACAAATAACAACAAAAATAATGGAAACAATTACAGAAAAAATAATTTCTCACCCTAAGTAAACACCATGGATTTTAATCATCCTCAACAACAATAGCAAAAACCTTAGCAACAGAGATAAACATTAACCTCAAGCCATAGTCAATACCTAGGTGGGTATCCCAACCAATTCCAAAACCAAGGGAAAGGGTTCCAAAATTTTAATTATAATAGACAACAACCAAACAATAACCATAGTTTCGGACCACAATAAGGAACAAACCAAAGGCCTCGAGATTATGATCCCGACTTATATTGTAGTTTCCATAGGGTTCACAGGCATGACGCAAGAATGTGCCACGATTGTAACAATTTTTTGCAACATTTTCCAGAGGACCAAAGATAGTTATTTGTTGACATGTTTTTGGAAAACCCAACAACACCCACTCAAAACACCTACATGGGACCAGTTTCTCCGTAGAACACATTGTTGGGGATATTTAACGATCCTCTCCCCACACATTCAAAGGATGGTAGATTAGATCCCAATGGTTCGAATAAATGTATTGTAATAGGGACTCATGATCGTGAAGCCTCAACTTCATCAAACCCATAGGTGGCACCTCCTTTGTATTTTTGCAAACAAACAAAAGTTGTGGGGTTGGTAGAGTTATACACTAAACCCCAAATTAATGCTGCCACAAGAACCAAAGATTATTCTTCACATCCAATCCCAATTTATCCAGTTATGTCAGAAAATGTTCATGATACACTAAACAAGCCAGTTGGGGCTTATAACCTAATCAATTACCTAACCAAGAAATTTTCACACATTTTCTTCTTAGATCTACTAAATAATTCCTCTTCTCATAGAGCCTCTCTATTAGAAGTGCTAGGTCTTGACCATTTGATTAATGTTACCCCTTCGCCAGAGGCACATATAAATCTAATATAATTCAACGTTAGTCCTTTAGGGCAGCTTGAGAGAGGTATTGGATTCATGTTTGACATTAACAAGATGCCCACAGATGCTAAGATAGCTTGTAGGGGTGACCCAAATTTGTTTCTACAAGTTTGGATTTACAATAACTAGGTAAAGCATGTAGTGATCGATGATGGGGTAGTATTTAACATAGTTCCCTTCTCTTTTCTTCAGAATTTAGGGTATGGGGAGACCAATTGATCCTCGACACAAAACACATTGAGAGACTATGATAGCCTCAAGGAAATGTCAATCGAAACCATAATATTACTGGTTACTCTCGGCCCTAATATGGTACTAACCGAGTTTTATATTATAGATCAAGAAACCAGCTATAATATGATCCTTAGATGTCCTTGGATCCACCGAATGAAGTCAATCCCTTCCACTCTATTCCAGAGGGTAGATTCCTTCATTTAGGGAAGGTATTTTTGGCACAAGGTGATCCAAAACCCTTTAACACACATTTGGATAACTTAAAGAAGAGGCCAGGGGTCCACTCTAAGTTTGAGCTTCCCAAAAATTAGTTAAACAAACATGGAAGTGTGGTACAATAAGAAAATCTAGTTCCTACAATAGAGTTAGAAGTCACGGGATTGATTGAAGGCATTCTGGCGGTCAAGAATGAAACCGCTATTATAGAGATAGTGTTGCTAGGAACCACAACAAAAATTGAGCTATTGGAGAAGGATTTTCCTTTTCTCCTCCCCTTTGATTCTATGGGTATGGGACATACTTTGGGACTCAGTTCTCTTCCAGCAGATGAGGTTTGCATGGTTGAAGTAACCGAGGTAAAGAGAGAAGGTACAAGGATGAACCAATGTCCATATTTCCAAGTAGTTGTTGGACTCTCTATTTTGATGGAGCTAGGTGTCATTTTGGTGCCGAGGTAGGTGTGATCCTTACTTTTCCTGAAGGAAATATTCTAGCTTTTTCTTCAAGTTAAATTTCAAATGCACAAATAATGAGGCTAAATATGAGGCTCTCCTATTAGGTCTCATTACAGCTAAGAGAATAGGCATCCTCAATATTAGGGTGTTGGGTGATTCACAACTAGTCATAAATCAAATATCTGAGGTATATGATACTAGACCTAAGTATCTACAACTTTACAAAACAACAGTAATAGGTCTGACAAAAGGGTTCGACTTCATATCGATCGAAGCAGTTCCACGCGAACAGAACCTTCTTGCAGACTCTATAGAAACTTATGCTTTGCACTTCACCCCAAGTAGTGACCTGGAGGATACCATTTCACAGTTTCAGTCCACACCAAGCCCTTGATTCGTAAATCACCAATGACCCCAATATTGACGTATGTAGAAGTTGAGAATTAACCTGATTATTTAGACCACGTCGATGGTGTTGAAGTGAATCTAAGATATTTAAACACTTGTGAAAAGTTACATCTCTTTCCTTAATTCTATGTTCCTCTTCGTATTTTAGGAATCCCATGATCAAATCCTCTCTAGTAAAATATATTGAGATTTACAAGGTAGAAGAATAAGGGGATTTAGAGTTACCTCCGGCCCTACCTAAGTTTGAGGAGGGAGATGCCTCCTTAATTGAGGGAATGATCGATATAAATATTAGAACAGAGGAGGAACCAAAAATCTTAAATCTGGGATCCTCCTTAACTCCAGAGGAGGTGGAAATACATACCTGAATCCTCAAAGAACATCAAAAATCCTTAACATTTAGTTACAAAGAAATGATAGGAATTACATCACATATCATAGTGCACAATATCGTCACCAAACCAGATGCAAAGCCGATTAAGTAAAAGTCGAGGCTCGTGAAGCCAAAAGTGGCCCTCATGGTTAGAGAAGAAGTAATGAAACTTATCTAGGTAGGATTCATCAAGCCAATCGATTATTCACAATGGGTATCTAATATCATCCTAGTTCTAAAAAATATTGGAAAGATCTGTATTTGCATAGACTTTTGGGACATTAAAAAGGATTTCCCTAAATATGATCTCCCATTACCCTCCATTAAAGTTATTGTTCACGCAAAAATTGGATTTTAGTTGTTGTCTCTCATGGATGTGTTCTTTGGGTACAATCAAATCAAAATCTCTGAGGAGGATCAAGCCAAGACTACGTTTATAACTCCTTGGGGGACCTACTATTATGTTGTTATGCCATTCAGCCTTAAGAATGCTAGTACCATATACCAGCGAGCAATGACATATATATTTCATGACCTTATTCATAATATTATGGAATCTTATGTGGATGACCTTATGGCTAAGGCCAAGAAGTGTTGTGACCACCTAGAGGTTCTTCGTGTCATCCTTTCTCACTTAATCGAGTACGGTGTCACATTAAATCCATAGAAATGTGTATTCAGTGTAATAGGAGGTAAGCTTCTGGGTTATATTATATCTTCGTGAGGAATTGATGTCGACCCAACCAAAATCCAAGTTGTGCTAGAAATGGTTCCACTATTAGATGAATCTGGTATCAGATATTTTCTTGGGAAACTCAGTGCCATCCAAAGGTTCATCCTTGAATTGACCTTTTTTATTCATCCAATCAATAATTTTTTGAAAAAGGATTGCTGTATTGATTGGACAGAAGAATGTAATGAGGCCTTCGAGGCAGTTAAACAATTCTTGTTATCCCCTTCCTTGCTCATGCTTCCTAATTCACACCACCCCTCGATCCTATATTCATGAGCTATGGATGTCTCGTTAGATTGCATGTTGGATCAAGAGGATGATGATAAGCGAGAGCATGTAATTTATTTCATTATTTGAGCGTTGCTTGATTACGAGACACGTTACACCCAAGCAGAGAAAGAATGCCTTGCCATAGTCTTTGCAAAAAAATGCTGAATCAAGAAATGAGGGTTATTGTTAAGTCAGATCACCTATAGACATTTCTCAGACAAGGATCCTTGTTTAAGAAGGCTAGGCATTTCATAACCCTAATGGGAAATTTTGAACTAACATTTTTAAATCATAAATCCATCAAGGGACAAATCATTGCAGACTAGTTGGTTGACAATCCATTGGATGGGGGTGATCTGGTAGATTTAGAATTTCCTGATGAGTGCGTGTACTTTGTCGAAACCAGGCCCCCTATCTCTATATGTCCTTGGTATATCGACATTTTCAATTTCATCATGGACCACACATACCTAGAAGGGGCAACATTGCAACAAAGAAGATGGTTACACATCATTTCCACTAAGTATTTTATTTTGGAACAAGTGCTCTACCGCAAAGCCTTTGACAGAATGTTGTTAAGATATGTTGATGCCGAAGAATCTGAAAAGAGTCTTTATGAGTCACATAACGGAGTATGTGGAGGTCACTTTAGTGGCCATGCTACTTCTTGGAAGATACATCAGATGGGATATTTATGGCCCACTCTAGAACATGATGCGGTAGAGTTTGTGTGTAGATGCCACAAATGCCAAGAGTTATGCCATGAGATCCACATACCGGCACAAGCTTTGTAACCGATTGGAACCCCATGGCCCTTTTCCACGTGGGGATTGGATTTGATAGGGAAATTATATCCCTCATCAATAGATGGCCATAACTTCATAATCACAACCACATAATACTTTACCAATTGGGTAGAAGCCATGTCTTGTACCACTGTAACCGAGTCTGTGATCGTTAAGTTCATCTTAAACTAGGTCATTTGTAGGTACGGTGTCCCACATGTCATTATTTTAGACAATGGAAAGTCTTTCAAAAATGAAGAGGTACATGAATTATGTGCAAAGTTCAAGATAAGTCATCACATGGCTTCTCTTTATTATCCTTAGGCCAATGGATAGGTTGATGCTACGAAAAAAACATTAAAGTCCATCCTCCTTAAGAACGTTAAGGAGAACAAACTATATTGTCACTTAAAGTTTTTTCTAGCCTTGCGGGCCTATTGAACATCGGTTAGAACACCAACAAGGGCCACCCCCTTTTCTTTAGTGTTTGGCGCTGAAGTGGTTCTTCTGCTTGAATTCAAAATTCCTAGTCTCTGTATTTCACTGCACGGGATCTTGGGAGAAGAGGGTTATCGAGAAGCACTACTCTCTCAGTTAGAAAGTCTCGATGAGGCTAAACTTAATGCTGAACAATGCAACAATGTTTACGATGACCGGAAGGCTCAAAAATATAATAAGAAGGTTTATGAATGTTAAATATATAAGGGAGAATTGGTACTGAGATTTGATAACCAGATAGACAAGAAAACTGCCAAGGGAAGGAAATTTAGACCTAGGTGGTTGGGTCCATATCAAGTAGTAGAAGACTACAAAAATGGGGCATTTCACCTGTGTATGCTAGAGGGTGAGGAGTTTAATGAATCTGTGAACTCTCTTCACCAAAAGAGGTATTACGCATGATCCATTATCATTTTCATATGTACATTACTGCATCTGCATTTCACTTTCATTTTCCATTTCATTAGTAAAATTTGTGATTAAGGGATTTATTCTTATAGCAAATCCTAAAATTTTTAAAAATGCATTGGCAAAACATTCAAATCATGTCTCTTCAAATTTTCATGGTATCATCAATTGTTTTTAAATCATTTCATCAATTCAGGAAAGATAAGAAAAAGTTTTGACCATGATCATACCAAGGCCTGCATACTTGGTTATGCTTATAGTCTCTTTCTAGATTAGGTGTCTTTTCCTATAGTCTATTCTAGAAGCTTCATGGTGTCACATCTATCCCATAAAATCTCTTCAGAAATAAGAACATACTAAACATTTTGTCTAGATGAGTAAGTTAAATGCAAATCCACAGAAAATTTTTATTTTACACATTTCTTCTCCCTACCAACCTTTGGTGTTGAGCCTGCATCTCTTACTCGTAACGTAGGGTTGGAAAAGGAGAGAAATGCCCTTACTTGCCTATTCCTTCTCCATGGTGATGAGCTCATTCTTCCTCCTGGTAGCATGGGGCACTGATTAGGGAGTCTCTTTGATAAAATTGAAAGTTACAAATAATTTGTTCAAATGTTGTGAATTCATAAGTAAAAAACAAAGTGAGTTATATTTCCAAGATTCCAAAAGAGTTTAAAACCCCGAAACTAGATTTTTTCAACTAAGTAGCCATCTATGGATCTAAGTCTAGATAAACTAGAAAGTAAATCAAATTCTAAGCTATGAAGTAACTTGAGTAGGTTGAGGTTGTAGTGTCTCGATTTGGTCCTATCTAACCATTGTTTTTCCCTCATCATTACCATTCAGAAAAAATTTGTAACTTGTGCCCTTTCTGGATCTTGGTGTTGAGCATGTCATCCACCAATCCGACACTATGATAATTCTCCACTGGGAACTCCTCATGTGCTATGATTATTGACTAATGCACAATTTTTTGTTTGGTGGTAGTAATATGGAAACACAATAATAGGACATAACACAAGAATACCTTAGACTATGATACAAAGGAATGATGAAAAATCTTTAATATAAGTGTAAATTATATTATCAACATGAAATTATTACAATCTCACCCATGAAGTACTTCAAGTGTTACCAAAATCCACTTGCCTTCCAACAATAACTATGGGAGAAACTTCACATATTACACCTCTTAAAGGCTTCTTTAACACACCTTCTAAATGATGGCTTCCTTCACACACTTTCTCCTACAATATTTCTCTCTACTTCCTTTTATGCTAAATGAGGGGGGTGGCCTCTTTATTTATAGAAATTTTAGGATTATCCACCTTATCTCTAAGATAGGATAAGAAATCTACTCTGACGAATCATATTCCATACCTTAAATTTTATCTTTACATGTAGGCTTATCTTTTAAGATAAGATAAACCTTATCATTTCACATGGGTTCCACATTTTTAGACCTTTTAACAAATAAAATACACAAAATATTTATGACATCACTCCTTGTCCTTATTACGAATATAATATTTGTAATTCCTAATCATGTAGACCCTACTTCTCTACTTACCCTAACTTTTACATTTTAACATTATTGAACCACTTACAACAAATATTTACTTTTTACTACAACATTCCTATTGTACTTTGACTATTACCATACTATATATTATTAGTAGTGTCGTACTGGTAGCAATGTCGTTATCTTCTATCGGACGTCACTACTAATTATACTTAACAACATCCTATTCCTAATACATACATTAGTGAAATAGAAATTACAGAGGGAAAATTTTAGTGTTGACATCTTCCCCCTTCCTAGCTTCTACTTCATCCTCGGAGTAGACTATTCTAGTGCCTGGAAAATATTTAACTTGTCATGGTTGACCATCTTTCCTAATGAGAGTGCCATCTAATTCCTCTAGTCAATATGTACCATTTTCAGGCACAACTATTATTATGTAGGGCCCTGTCCATTTGGGAAGATTTTTTCTATGCCTCCTCTTTTTGTATCAAGAATCATATACTAGGACCAAGTCATTCAACTGAAATGGAGTCCAGAGGATCTTTTGATCAAAGTACTCCTTTTGCTTCATTTTCATTCTTATAGCTTGTATCCTTTGCTATTTCTCTCATTTCCTCTAGCAAATGAAGATGGACTAACCTTTCCTTTAGAGAATCACTTTCATCCATCCTTCTCATTTTTCATAATTCTCACAGTGGCAATATCAAACTCAATAGGAAGAACTAGATCAATGTCATAAGCCAACTGAAATGGGGAGTATCTAGTTGTTGACTTTGATGTTGCCTTATATGCCCACAATGTTTCATGAATCCTTTTATCCCACTTATATACCTATAAGGCTACATCTTTTGCTATAATTTGACACAACACATAATTTGTTCGCTCCACCTGTCCATTTGTGCTTGGCTTGTAAGTTGTTGCCTTCCTGTGCTTAATAGAAAACTTGTTGACTAGGGCTTCTACAACCTCATTAATGAAGTGGCTTCCTTGATCTATTACAATTTTTAATGGTACAACCAAATCTGGTGACAATGTGTTCATACATGAACCTTGCCACTTCATCCATGGAAGCTATGTTTTCAATGGCCTAGCTTCAACCCACTTGGTTAAATAATCTGTGGCAACTATAATATACTTATTTTGGTGTGGGGTAGTTGGAAGTGGACCTACAATATATATTCTCCACTTTTCAAAGGGACCAAGTGGAATAATATGGAATAATAGAGCTGATGAAGTCTTACCAGTTCCCATGTGTTTGAAAAATATCACATGTCTTACAAGAATTATAACAATCTCTAAAAAGAGTGGGAAATTGATAACCTGCATCCAAGATCCTTCATGCTGTAAGTTGTCCAGAGAAGTGTCCTCCACATGTACCATTGTGGAATTATTTTATTAGCTCCTTCCCTTGATCATGTCCAACTGCCCTCTTGTACTGTCCATCAGGTCCTATTCGAAATAATACTCCATGCATAGTAGAATATGGACGACTGGCTTGAGTAATCTTCCTCTTAGTCTTTGCATTGGCACCATCAAGAAACTTGAATTCATTCAGATAATTCCAAATATCTATATATTCACTAGGGATCGTGTCAAGGGATAACAATTTTGTATCTGGGAATTCATCATCATCACAAGATGAACCTAAACCATCATAGGATCGAGAGAGTGCATCTGCATTGACATGCTTCTTTCCTAGCCTATCTATAATATCAAATTCAAATCCTTGTAGAAAAATTATCCATCTTGCTATCCTCCCTGATGGGTTAGGCTTATTTACAATATATTTTAGAGCTTGATGATCTATTACAACTATAAATTTCTTCCCTAGAAAGTAATTTCTAAAAATTCTTTACAACAAAAATGATAACTAGAGCCTCTTTTTCTATTACAGTATAATTTACCTCAGTACTGATCATTTGTCTGCTCCCAAAGTAAACTGGATGATCATTCCCATTTTCATCCTTTTGGCTCAGAGTACTTCCTAGTGTTGCATCTGAGGCATTAGTATACATAATGAATGTCTTTCTCTAATTTGGATTCTTTAAAATAGGTGAAGACACCAAAGCTTCCTTCATTTTTTCAAAATATTCATGTGCCCTTCTTTCCTGGTTCATAAGTAACATCATTCTTCAAGAACTGGGTTAGTGGATGTGTAATCTTTAAGAAATTCTTGATGAACCTTCTGTACTAACCCACATGGCCTAAAAATGATCTCAACTTACTTCTATTAATAGGAAATGGTAACTCTTTGATTTTTGAAACTTTATCAGGATCAGTACCAATACCATCTCTAGATACAACATGCCCTAACAAAACACCTTTAAAACATCCAAAGACACACTTTGTAGGGTTTAGTGAGGCTTGTGCTTCATCTAACCTTTGAAATGTTGTCTCCAACTGGTGCAGGTGTTCCATTTTTCTCCCATAGATGTAAAAATCATCCATAAATAATCTGATGAACCTTCCAATGTAGGGTTCAAACACCCTATTCATCAAGCATTGGAATGTTGCCAGAGCATTACATAACCCAAAAGGCATAACTCTATAAGCAAACATTCCCCAAGGAGTGGTGAACGTGGTCTTCAATTGATATTTCTCTGCTATACGAACTTGGTTTTATCCACTATATCCATCAGAAAAACTATAGCACTCCTGGCTAGCTACTTCATCCAAGATCTGATCTAAGAATGGAAGAGGGTAATGATATTTCTTTGTTTCCTTGTTGAGCTTTCTATAATCAACAAAAATGCGTAGCTTCCCATTCTTTTTTATTGAGATCACAATGGGAGAAACCCATTCTAAATTCTCCATAGGAAATATGAATCCTGCATCAAGCAACTTATCAATTTCTTCTTTTACAGTCTTGGAGAAATTAGGATTCATTGTATATGGCATTTGCTTTATGGTCTTAGCACCATCTACCAGCTCAACAGAATGTCATACCCAACTTACTTTATGGAGTTCCTTGTAATCAAAAGTGAATAAGTGTATGTACCTTCGAAAGAGATGAAGGTATAATTCCTTCTCACTCTCCATCACAACATCACCAATATTTATTTGTTGGATATGATCATCAATTTCTTATTCAGATAATTTTATGGGTTCATGATTCAGTGTGACTGGAAGGATATCCGTGACCGAAACATCAACCTCACTTTCTTCATTTTTTTGTGTCCACATCACTAGTACTAGAGTAATTAGAGGATGCCCAATCATCAGTTTCATCACTTGAATCCACAGGTTCTGCCTTATAATGCCGAGATGGATCACGTTTATCTTCACCCTGTCTCTTCTATGCCCAAGTGTCATGAAGTCTTCATTCTAGTAGTTTCTTGCATGAACTCTCCTTAGTCATGGCCTTCCTAACAACATTGGGTATGCAACAGTACCATTATTCATCACCTGGAAGTCTACCACACACACAACACCCATGAAAAATATTGTCACATTTGAAACAACACCTTCTGGTTTAGTTTTTCCCTTATTTAGTGACCTTAACATAAGTGTTGAGGGGGTGATCAATTTTTAAACCCAACATATTCATTACAGACTTGGTCATTACATTAATTGCAGCACCTCCATCTACTAAGACATCATGAATTGAAATACCATTACATAATACCTCAGCTTGTGGAGCGTAGGGATCTGCCTCTGCTTCCAAAACAGGGACCTCAACCTCCTTCCTTCATCGAGCATTGAGTCCACTTTGCAGCTTCTGCCTCTTCTCAGAAGACATAGCCAGAAGTTGACCATATGTAATATTTGAAAGCCTTTTGGAAATATATTCTAAGATGGAGTATGGTCCTTGCCCCTATGAAATCAAAAAATCTTGCACACCCAACTTTCTTCTCCTATGTTTCTTAATAGTCTCTCCTTTCATCTTCTTAGGATCATTTCCATCTTGGTTATCTCTTTCTTTCTTTCTTTCTTTTTGTTACAAACACATCTGCTTCATCATTTATGCTCCTATCTACTACATCAAAAGAATTCACAGGTGTTTTTCCTTTATCATTATCTCTTGTACTATATGTAGAAGCTCTATCTGGACAATTATATTTATAATGACCCCTTTTATGACAACCATAAAATATAACTTCAGATATATTTATTTTTGGACCTCTATCTCGTCCCTGAGAACTAAATTATTTTCCTTGAAAAAGATTAATAGTTAACTAGCCCATCTTCCTGAGTAGATCGTTCATACTCAGTAGATGTACTAGGATAAATATTTGTGCTCACTGAGATTGGTTGTGGAATCTGGACCAAAAATGTTGGTGTAGGCTCTACCTTAGCAACAATTTCTTTGGGCTCTTCTTTCATGCTTTCTTCTTTCCTTATTGCAATATCCTTTTCTTGTTTGAGGGTCGCTGGGCAGTCATACTTCACTTGTTTTCTGATCTCTGGCTTCATCCCAAGAATGAAGTGCTTACAGAGGAGGTTATCCACACCATTCATCAACCCATCTGCTAATCCTTCCTTCTGGATTTGGGCATCGAGCTTCCTCCTTAGCTCTAGAACACGAGCATGATAATCCCTTCCCTTATCCTTCTCTCCTTGGGATAAACTTTGTGTCCTTGATCATGAGATCTGCATATTTCTATTGTTCACCAAATTCTTCAAGAAAAATTTCAATTAATAAATCCCATGAGTTTTTCACATTATCACCTAGTGTTTCAAACCACATAAGGGCTGAACCATCCAAAAAGGTAGGAAAAAATTCAGTCCATTATTCCCTTCTTATGAGACCATTACAAATGCAATATCTTTTAAAGTCTTGAATGAAAGAGGAAGCATCTTCATTAGATTGGGTTGAAAAAACATGAATCTTCCCCATTTTCAAAAGTAACCACAGTGAAATACCAACCCACAAGTACAATCAACAAGACTTATATGCACAAATAATTGGAATCACTATAATAGAAGTGACTTTACACCTTTCTACAGTAAAATAGGAATGACCACGGTAAACTATGGTAAAACTTGACTTACTACGGTAAAAACTGACTTTACTATGGTAAAAATACTATTCACGATAAAAAGTGAAGTTACTGCGGTAAATACTATTCATGGTTAAAAGGTGATTATACCATGGTAACTACTATGCACAGTAAAAACAAGGTTACCCCCCAAATGATTTATGACTAAGTGGGAATATCTCTCTAGAAAATCTACCAACGAGGAATGGTCTATGACAATGGAACCAAAATGTCATCACCAATCCAGCACTATGATAATTCTCCACCGGGAACTCCTCGTGCTATGATTATTTACTAATGCACAACTTTTAGTTTGGTGGTAGTAATCTGGAAACACAATAACAGACATAACACAAGAATACCATAGACTATGATACACAATGAATGATGAAAAATCTGAAATATAAGTGTAAATTATACTATCAACATGAAATTGTTACAATCTTACCCATGAGTTACTTCAAGTGTTACCAACTCCACTTTCCTTCCAACAATAAGTATGGGAGAAACTTCACAATTACACCTCTTAATGGCTTCTTTAACACACCTTCTAAATGATGGCTTCCTTTACACACTTTCTCATACAATATTTCTCACTACTTCCTTCTATGTTAAATGAGGGGGGTGGCCTCTCTATTTATAGAACTTTCAGGATTATCCACCTTATCTCTAAAGATAGGATAAGAAATATAGTCTGACCAAATCATATTCCATACCTTAACTCTTATCTTTACATGTAAGCTTATCTTTTAAGATAAGATAAAGCTTATCATTTCACATGGGTTCCACCTTTTTAGACTTTTACAAATAAAATACACAAAATATTTATGACATCACTCCTTGTTCTTATTACCAATATAATATTTATAATTCTTAATCCTGTAGAACCTACTTCTCTACTTACCCTAACTTTGACATTTTAACATTACCGAATGACTTACGACAAATATTTACTTTTTACCACAACATTCCTATTGTACTTTGAGTGTTACCATACTATACATTATTGGCGGCATTGTACCGGAAACACCGTTATCTTCTATCAGAACGCCACTAACTAATTATACTTAACAACATCCTATTCCTAATACATACAATAATGAAATAGAAATTACAGAGGAAAATTTTAGTGTCGAAAAGCCCTCACATCCTACTAGTTGCACGGGGGTAAGAAGAGTGGGGAAAGCACATCTTCTTATCATATCGACGTATCGCCATGTTTTTTCTAAGACAATATGAAGTATCAAAATATTGCTTAAAGAAGGCTAAAATTCAAACATCACATTGTGTTCGCATTATCATATATCAGAATTATGAAATACAAAAAGAAATCATTCTGTTATCATTTCACATCAACTATATACATTCTGAAAAGCATAGAAAAGAAAAAAATTATAAACATATAGAGTACACAATGAGCGATAAACCAAAATAAAGTAACTAAGATACAATGGAATACCAAACCAAAAATAAGAGTCTGTATGTATCAGGGTGAATCAAGTTTGTATACAATGTCACCATGCACTAGGCATGGTCAAAATGCTCACAGTGAGCCTGAAATATACAATAAAAATCATATAAACACCTGACAAAATGTCATAAAAGCAATAAAAATGGCCCCATGGCCTGTTGGTCCCTGTGGGATCCCTTGGATGGTGCCCGACCACATCTAGGGCTCCTACTATGGCTACGACGACACTGGGAGTGAACCGAATGATGTGAGTGCTCATAGTGGCGTCAACTACCCATGGTCTCACTGCGAGAATGGCTCCATCTCATAAAGCACTCGACAATCTAATATCCAGCCACCTAAGTATGGAGGGAAGTCATTATCTCTGATACCTTCCACAAAGGGGCAAACACGTCAGTGTTTCTGCCAGTGGCTAATGGCTGGCCCGAGTTGAGAGTTAGATCAACTCGGGTCTTCCCCGAGGGGACCAGTAGAGTGTCCATGCACACTTGATGGATGAGCTCTTGCAACTCCTGTGCCATTTCTACAAGAAGAGAACAAGAAGCGATAAGTTATAAAAACAAAAGAAGGAAAGGGATACAAGCCAACATTCCTAACTAACAAAGTCAAGAGAGAAGTGTTAATCTTACTCAGGTCTCCAGGCATCCAAGTGGGATCGGTAGCTACCAATACTACTGTTGGGTGTGGGGCTTCCCCAAATCTGAAGGTGAATCACTATCCAATCATGGAATCATTGTCCCCCTCTCCATCGTGAGGAAGTTTCATCTCTGAGACTAAGTTCTCTCTCTCAAAACTAGCCTCCCTTATTATACGGATCTCAACATCTCCTGAGTATCATTCCACTCAGGGTCACTCTCCTCCTCCTCCACATGGGCTTCCTTTTCAATCCCAATACCAACTCCCTAATCTTCCGTGTCCTCTCTAGCTAACTCCGCCTTTGTCTCATCCCTTATATACTCCTCAGAGTCAAAGTCTAGATCAATGGGCTCATCTTACTCCCCGCTGTGAGCAGGAGCTTCTAAAATATGAAGTAGGGGTCACTCGAGGGGCACTAAGTGCCCTTCGAGTGTGGACCACGCATCTAATTGTAATAGGCACACCTAGAAAGATCACTTTCCAATAGGGATCCCCTCTAGGGCCGCTTCGAGCCTCCTGAATTAGTCCTATAAACTGGTGTACTGGAGGGAGCATATCAAGGTAAAGAAGGCCAAACTACTGGGGGACCCAATCAAATGGGTGGGCCTCAAGTCTCCCTACTTTTTCAACTAGCTGATCTGTCGAAGAGAAAGCTACCATCATAGTCACCTCCTGTCCCCATATCCCTGTCATGTCCCGCGTAGGGTGTATCAGTCATGTCTATCATAGTCAGGGAAGCCACTAGCTGATATGGCATCCTAAGCACTAACATACCCATCCATCTAGTTACCCAAATAACCCCTAGATTTGAAAACCGGTACTCCCCTTGCATAGGGGATGAAACACTCATAAACCCAACTCATAACAAGAGTGGGGTGGCTCAATGACTACCCCTGCAATACTGACTACCTTGTATAAATCATGGTAGGTAGTCCCTAAGATATTTGTGCCCCAGGTATATTTACAGCCATGCCCCTCGATCTGCACAATGATAGGAGACCAATAATCTAAAAGAGTGTCACCACCCTTGTCCCAGATCAGTCGAGAGGAAAAATATGCCCATGATAGCTCTGCGTATGCCAGGAATGGGAGCTGGTGGCAATGGGAAAAAACCTTCATCCCCTTATTTGAACCAAATGAGATGATGACATCTCCTATCTATGTGGCCCACTGCATCATCACGGCCCTAGACCCCATTATCTCCAAATTCAGTCTCCTCCCAAGAATCGGTGATCCCAAGGATATGGTACACATCCTCCATGGTGATGGTCCACTCACCCTAGACACTTGGTAACCAGAAAGAGTTTCGATCCACATCCCAATAGGAAAATAATTCACATAAATATGACTGGCAGGAGCAACGTGGGGGGACCCGTGTAATCCTCCAGATACCGGCCCTCTAGAGAAGGTCCATCCTCATCCTTAGGTCAGCTGACTCCCAGCTATACCAGGAAGCCAATCACACTGCCCTCTCCTGAATCCATCTGATGTACTCCTCCTTCTGCATTCACCAACAACATGGAAAAAGAGAACGTTAGATGACATTTACCAAATAATAAGCTCACCAAAAACACTACAAAACATCAAAAATCCAAAAAATTCAAGGTTAAATACAAGTTTTGGTCATTCTGGTTAAGAACCACTGCCCAGTGCAGGGTGGGCGGTTCCAGGACCACCACCCTACTTTAGGTTACGGTTTTAGGACCACAACCCTGGCTTTGGGGTGGTGGTCCTAAACTAATTTTCCAAACGCGTCTTTTACCCTAAAAATGCCCAAAAAGATAAAAAAAGACTACTTTTGACCAAATAAAAGAATGCCTTATGGGCGCCCCCCTAGTGACTCATTTAAGACATTTTTTTTGAAAATAATCCCCCATAGGCGAACCTTTTAACATTTTAACATTTATGGTATTAAAAGACAAAAAATGAAAAATAACAAACCTTAGACCTCATTGGTCGATCTCCTGCTCATGGATTCATGATCACGATCTCGTCACAGTTGTATTGGCTATACTCTCATCGAAAATGGTCACCGTGGGTCCAGATGCTCGCAAATTCACCAAATCAAATAGCACAAATGAAATGAAAAATGAGTTGTTTTGTTGTATATATATATATATTTGACCATGTTTTTGAATGTACTTGTTCACAGGGCTAGAACGTTGGTGCAGGTATATTTATATATCCCCGCATAGATGGTAAGTCATATGTTCATTTTGAATTAGTGTTTATTTTTCGATATTTTATCTATCTACACTTGAGTCTTATCTTCTCTTACAGTCAGTGAGAGTTTAGGTGATGACATTTCGACACACGGGCGTGTTAGGTATAAATTCTAACTCCCCTTTTCAGGAACACCATACTCTGAATCCTACGTTTTATGCTTCTTCATGGCTTAAAGCACTTCTACAAGGGGTAAATATGTACACACCCAAAATTACATGTGCTACATTTTCAGAAAATGATTACAAAAGTCCCCAATGACGATTCAGGTCCTTTCAAGAAGGTGTTCAAGCTCTAATTTCCATTTGTAGTATATATTTTGTTGCCTATACATCTTTACTTAGCCTTCCCACATTTTTTTCTCACTTCTTGCCTCTTTCTGCACATGTTTTGGCCTTTAGTGCCAAGACCGCCTCCCTCTTTCTGGATGGCGGTCCTGAAACCACTATCCTGCACAGGGAGGTAGTCCTGAAACCACCGTCCTGCACAGGGGTGGCGGTCTTGCCCGATTTTTCTATAATTCTTCACACATGTTTTTAACATGCGACGGTTCACTTAACTTTGATTTTTGCATGCATCCGTGAGCTAAATTGTCTAAAATTAGATTTGATTGCTTGGTTCTCCTTCCTCCTTGTATTTTTAAATAGATTTAATTGGTTGAAACTGTTCCTTCTTACCTTGTGTATGAAGGCACCTCCCATCCTCCATTCCTATATATTCCATGCTTGTATTCAAGCAAAGGAGGCCTAAGAATTTTGTGTATCTTGTATTGTATTGTTGCTACGATCTTGCTAGGAATTGCATAGCCAAGCTCTAATCTCTTGTGTTATCTCTCTTCTACCTGCATTGCATCTAGACTACCATCAAGATGCCACTGCTCAAGCATTATTCTCTTGATGTTGTTATTGCATTCCCAATCCTTTGAAATCACATGAACACTCGAAGAAATAAAGGAACATACTGAGGGGGACAAATATAGACACAACTAGATTTTCTGAAGCTCTTGCTTGTCCAGGTTGGAATTATGTATTTTCTTGCCTTGTTTTTTGAATTGTCAATTTCAAGTTACTAGTTTCAATCATTACATATAAAATAGAGTAGAGAATCATTCATATCAATTAAGTAGAGAAATCATTCATATCAAATAGAGTAGATAATCATTCATTTCAATAGAATTAGTCAAATTACAAGTAGATCAAGTCACTAGTAATCTTGCCTCTTTAACATTATCCGGGAAGTTGTGAGGAACAATAGCCCCTTTCAGGATCATGATTTGTTTTTTCACCTCTGAGGTAGGGTTTGAAGGGTTTTTTATCAGATTAGGTTATTTGCTTTAGATTAGATTCATACATTCACACAAGTAACTAGCTACATACAGATGATTACTTGTCTTTAGTTTATTTATTAGATCAGAACACATTGCTTAAAAATTAGAAAAGAAAAGAAAAATTCTTTGATAGATTAGTTTATTTTTATTGCTTTGATCCAAAATATTGTGAAAAATCCAAAAACATAGATTAGATTTCCTTCAATAATTAGTTTTTCTTATCAGGGATCATTTTATTTCATTTTTATATGGCCATTAATGGTCCACAATAGGAAAAGATATACAGTTGTGATCAATTGGTCCCACAACCCAATTGGCTAGAATTGATAACTGACATTGATACCGGTTTACGTTTGATAATCTTACGCACACCTGAAACTTTTTTTGAGAAAATAGAAAAACTCAATATGCTAGATATCACTACTAATCAAGCCTACGACTATTGGACTGCTCCTTGCAATAGAGTATGATTACACGCATGACTATCCAAGGGCCACATCCTCCATGAGTCTTTGGTTTTTATCCTCAACTCCCACAACCCAACGGGCCTGCCAATCCGTTTGCACATTGACACTAGTTTGTGTACATTAGTATTCAGATCTTCACCACTTCCACTAGATATTATCACACAACTTTCCTTACTGAACATAGCAGTCGATTAGGCTAAGAATTTCTGGACCAGATCGGAAAATCATCCATAAATACATGTGGCTCCATCGCGCCTGTCATTCTTAATTTAATGACCTTATCTAGAAATCTATACAAGGTACCTGTGGGTCATTTTTCTGTGTATTCCACAACCAACTAATAGAATCTCGGTTGAGCTCGACATTGATTAGAGTCTACAAGCGGTTATTATTTAAGACCAAGCCATCACACCACTTCAAGTTAGGAGAGAATTCTTTTCCTTAGACTCACAAATCCTGATATTGCATGTTGAAGATATAATATTTCCCAATTAGCTTGATCCCTGTCACCAAACTCATATTCACATTCATTCTACACCATTTGTCTCAGCACGACCTCGAGAGGTTGAGTGTGAAGAAGGTCACATGTTGATTTTCTGTTCATTTGGTAACATCATTTACACATTTAGACGATGATTTTATTGCACATTTTTCAATTAAAATTGATTCTCAAATATCCTATGCTTAACTTTCATAAATCAAAAAAGGATCTAATGAGCATATAGCTGACTATATATTACACTATAAGAATAATTTAGCTAGGATGAACCAATGTACTCGTTGATTTAGAATTGTAATATTTTTTGGTCCAAAGTATTTTAACTCCATTGAAAAAGAGTTTCATCTTTGAGACATCTCCTTCATTTGATTAACTATGCCATACACTTAAGTTATGCAAAAGTAGAATCCTATCTATGGGCAAGCTCAAATAGCACAATTAGGATTTGTCCTTCTAATCGGTTTCAAAAACAATCTACTTTCAAGCCATCTCCTAGGACCACTGAAGAAAAATATATTGTTAACATTGTTTCTACTCTTGAAAAGATTCAATGGAAACCTCCAAAGCGTACATTCACAAAATTGCCTTATGATCCACACCTTTTATTGCAGAAACTTATTGAAAGCAATAATATTACACTTCCACATTCACTAAATATTGATCCATATCACCCTAAAGGCCAAAATTATGATGAAAATGCTAGATGTGACTATCATGAATGTGTTTGGAATTATACTGATTGATGTTTCAAACTTAGGCATCTCATTCAAGATCTTATCAACAACAATGCAATCGAGCTCCCTGAGCCTACACCATCTAATCTAGTTAATGACAATCAAAAGCTAAAAATATTTAAAGACCCATTGCCTAATCATGAAAATTAAGCTACCGAATATTTATCTAATCATATGTATCATGTTGTGGCTCCTTCATCGAGGGATCTTGATTTTCTAGCTGCTAATACTGATGCATCTCCACCACTCATCACATTCTTCGATCACGATTATCATGCTATATTTTCTTCTAATACACTACACATAAATTATTTTATTGGACCTCATACTATTAATAACACCATGATCAATCCATCAGCTCCTATTGATGTGTTATGTCTTGCAATCCTCATTACTATCAACTATACGCTCTTTCAAATTTCATATTCGATTCCAAAATTTTATGGTTACATCAAGCTTCTAGTTAAAGTTGGGCCTCTAACCATGATTGTGCCATTCAATGTGGCACCTTTAATCAAAGTTTGTAACATTCTCTTAGGTCTTCCTTGGCTCCGTTTCACTCAATTTATCTTCCACGAACCACTTGTGTCTCAAATTCATTCACAATAAACAAGTTGTCACTCTCAAAGGTATTCCACAATCCACACCGTTTCCTCTACCTACTCTTGAGGATGTCCTTTCACTAGCTAGAGCATCTAGACCCTTTGGACCTCCCACATATAAGGTACATTCTACACCTATCTCTCTTTGTGCACATGACATACTCATTATCATTGGTATACTAGTCCATCTTATTTGACTAATTCCCCTACTTGGGTAGCCTCAAGTCACATAGGTACTCATAAAATCTTAGGTCTACTTCCCATAAGGACTCATCACCTCCCCAGTCTACTTCACATAGGTTATCATCACATTTTAGGTCTCCTTCACATCACCTATGCCTCCTTTAAATACACATTATTAGTCTCATACACCACTTATCTCAGAGCATGGTCACACACCTTTATCTCCTCAGACATTGGGCGAAGGACCCTTACCCTTCACTTTCATCAGATAGCTTACTCATCATCACACACTTGGGGGCATCATGATTACTCTTTCTCCCTGTCATAACATCATCATGTGTCTACCATCTCTATTATTACACCTTGTGCTTCATACTTCATATTTCTAAGATCATTACACAACTTGATACATATCTTGTATCACCACTACCCTATGACGTACTCTTGTGCTAAGGTTTAGAATCGACTATAGAGGATATACTACATACATGAACTACACACACTACACACTTCACACTCTTAGCTTCATGATACATCCTTATAAAAATCCTTTCTTACACATCATACTGCTCTATGATAAAATCTAGTTCCAAGGTTCAGACTCGACTACTGAGGGTCAAAATCTGAAATTAACCTCACCTCTTCTACACTTTACAATCTGTGCTTCATGATCTATCTTTCTAGCATCTATTTTCAAACCATTTCCTGATGACACACTCTTTTTCTATGGTTCATTCTTGATTGTCAAGGGGAATTTTATAAATGAACCTCACATACTCATATCTATTCATTGGGGGGATTTATGCTCCTATCACATTCACATTGCATACCATTCGATCTAACTCATATATAACATACTGCATATCTTGGTTGCACTTATTCTTGTTTTCTTATACTTACATGTACACTTTATTTTCCATGGTTAGACAAATACTTAGTATGTCAATATATTTTCTATATACACATGAGTCTTCACTCGGTCTTTATATGTGAATGCATAATTCTTACAGATATTTACACACAACAATGATTCTTGGCATTGTACCTCTTACCAGTCCCACCAAGGCTCTTGAGGGGCATCTACATTTACTACTCTTACACATCACATGAGCTATCATTTCATTACATACTATTACCTCCTCTTGCTATAAAAATACTTGTTTAATCGATATATACACGTTTTGACATAATTTGTATCTTTCTAACATGATAACAGGTCCTTCATGTGTAGCA
This sequence comes from Taxus chinensis, assembly GCA_019776745.2. Taxonomy (NCBI): domain Eukaryota; kingdom Viridiplantae; phylum Streptophyta; class Pinopsida; order Cupressales; family Taxaceae; genus Taxus; species Taxus chinensis. Next base: position 588,856,545 of record CM034154.1, on the reverse strand, counting down.
TTTACCTTGCAGGACTATATGCCACCATGGTTGTCTGTTACACTTTGTCTTGATATTGTTTTCCATTGTATGTTATTGTTTGTGGGCTATGCCCTATGTTTGTCTTGTATGCACATTGTATGTTTTTGAATGCTTCTGGCCCTTCATTGGCTTGTGACATTGTGAACAATGTGTCCATGTCTTAAAACCCAATTTTGTGGGTCCATCTTGTATGAACACTTGCTTGATTACACTATTTTTCTATTACATACTTGTTAATTTTCTACTAACACATGCTTCTAGCCACTTTGTCTTGCATGTGCCTTGGTTTCTACCATGCACATTCTCTCCCCCCTGTAAGGATATCAATTTCAGATCAGCATCAGGTCCTCTCTATTAGGACGCATTCTCCTAGTGACATCACATGCACACCAAATGAGGAAGGGACATACATTAGGTGAATCAATCACCCCACATAACAAGCTCAGAGCTACAACACAATAGTACATCATAGTATAGGAACATGCTATACTTAGTAACATAGATGTCCTAGATTACCTGACTTGGGTCCTTAGTTTAGCACAAACACCAGTGCCCAGATACACACACTTATGCCTAAGAACTCCTGTGTCCTCCCATGGGCTCCTATGTATTGGGGGAAGATATAATTACTTTCTCATATCAACATAGTTCACAACAGTTCACAGAGCAATTTTCACATTACAAGGTGCAATCCTCCAAGTAATCAGAATGCATGCAATATCTACAATCAATTTCAATTGGAAGAAATCAATACTAAATTTGGTACAATTCAGCGACAGAACAAAATTAAATCAGGATCACACCATCTACAGTGGTGTATAATCAGGAAGTAGTCATGGAAGGAGAGTAACACTAGACCTCTCTCCCCAACACTCTTCTTCCGTGGCGTGAGATCTCCCAAAAAACTCGTGCTTGGCATGAGATCACCCAAAAAACTCCTCTTGGCATGATATCACCCAAAAAAATTACTCTTGGCGTGAGATCGCCTAAAAAAATCAGTGCTCTTGCACATTATTTTTAGGAAATTTTGTATCCTTTTACACTTCTATACATCAGGTGCACACTTTCCTTTTTACATACTTTTTCAGAGTTTTCATAATACATGACTTTGATTACTCTTTCAATCTTTTTTTGTAGGCCCGTCCTTAATACACAACAAGAAGTATCCCTACATCAAGAAAAACAATATGTACAACATGGTACAACACAATATGCTTTAGCCCTAGTTTCACTTCCTCTTTCTTATCTTCAACGCTTCATTTTTATCACTTCACGCTTTCACTTGTCTCTCCGGCATGCTATCACCATCACAATCTACATGGTTATTAGGTACACATATCTTATCTACTTTATGTTATCAAGTAATAACTCAAAAACATAAAGTGGGGGAAAATGTAGACACAAAATCACACACTTGTGTACATTTCTAGGTCCTAAAAGCATACTTTCTTTCATATGATTTCTAAGTGAGATAACTAGTAATTGAAAACTATCTTGGGCCTCTTTGGCTTTGATTATGGTCTTCTTTCTGGTGTTTTACACCCTAAAAACCAAACAGATTTTTACTTGTTTATCTTTTATGACTCCAAACACCAATAACCATTTAAAATGCTAGCACCTAGGTGCCCTTATCCCCTCTGGGAGCCCTTGAGACCTCTTTCCATCTTACTCACTCTTTTTGGGCCTCTTTTATCTTTAGGGCATCTTATTTTCTTATGGGTTTTCCTTCTCGTTTTTAATTAAAAAATTCAACCAAGGGAATCATATAAACATAAAGGTTATGTGATAAAAAAGGACCAATCTCTAAGCATCTATTATCATCACCTAAACTTGCATCCAAAGGAATCTAAGAGCATAAAAGGGCATCCATATAGCATCCATTCAAGGGACAAGGGAATACATTTTCTACATACACTGCATAGGAAGGGGATGTTCATTATTCCATCCACACATCTATTTACATTGGTACATCTAGTTATTACCCGCTATCAAGTGCACTTGCACAAGGGATTTCCTCAGGGCATGATTATTATCACACTCTCATAAGAAATTACATGGAGTTTGAGATGTACTGTAGTGCTCAGTCATAAGTTCACTCAGTCGGGTGACTTCCGAGGTTAAGTACGAATTCTCCATATTGCATAGTTATCTTTTTGGAATTTGATGTAGTATTGTAAGGGTTTTTTATGGGTCAAGCATCTCTTTGTACAGGTTACAAGTGTAATTCTATGATCATAGTGTGACATACAAGTGGCCAATAAGACTATCAATGACTACCAGTACGACACTAAAAAAACCAAGGATATCACCACTCTTGCACAGTCATAGGCTGCCCAACAGCAGGTCTTTGGGGGCATAGGTTCCCCTCACCCCAGTCCAAACACCCTAGTCCAAGCCTTGTTTGATAAACTCCATAATTTACATAGCACAATTACAATAGTCTTCCCTTCATGTTCATCAGTTTTTCCCAGCCGTAGTATTAGTCCCAGATATCATACATAAATTAGTTAATTCCTTTCTCTCTCTCTTACAATTAGGGTTTCATAATTTATCTTTCCTATTTTATTTTGTCAAATATGTACTTTAGTTTTTATTTATCATAAGTGACTATACAATTAGGGTTTAGCATTAATTCTATTTTTCTTAAATCAGTAATGTGAGATATCTCATTAGAATGATATAGACAAAAATACATGTTAATGTGTTTAATACAATAAATATATGTAACAAGCAATGTGTCATGAACATGATATAAATTGAAATATGTGTTAAACAATGTAATTAGAGAAAACATGTTTCTATATAACACAAAAAATAGAAGAAAATATGAGCATAGAGCATACAAACAATAGAAGAAAACATGAACATTGAATATACATGAGAATAAATTCAAACATGATGATAGAGAATAAAGGATTGTGGAAGAAAACATAAGCATAGAACATACAAACAATAAAAGAAAACATTAACATAAAGCATGCATGAAAAATTGGTGAATAAGATCATACACGATCATACGAGAAAACATGAGCATAAAACATAGAAGAACAAATAATAAAACGTGAATTAGGTAATGTTTAGCTAAAGGATGATTGATGTATAAATAAATGTCAAATAGCCAAAAAAACAAGATCCTAGAGGCAACAATAGTCAGCCAATAAAACGTAGTGTATAATAAGAAAACACTAAAATTAATTGATCAATATGAGTATGCATAGAGCATGGAAAATTTGTATTTATGAATAAATAATGTGATCATTGGATAAGGCACAATATAGAATCTTGCATAATAACTAAAGCAATATAATATATGAAAGAGTATCATTGTGCCACTAATGGAATAATGTGTAATGATATGATCTATATATAATCTCAGTAAGCAATATGCCCCTAGTGCATGTATTCCCCTGATGTGATGGGTATCCCATGGGATATAGGAATGTAATAAGCTGCATAGTGTATGATATGATCATTTTTGGCTTAGTATGTAATTTTCCCTTGGTGTAGGCATGCCCCTAATGTGGTGGTTTACCCCCGGTTTACAAGGTTTAAGAATCTATATAGTGTTTGTATGATGTCCACAAATTATGGTATCTACAACCGTATTATTTGTACTATAGGGATCATGTGCGCAAGAATATGATGTATGTAGAGTGCTAAATCCAAATGGTCATGATGCTTAAGTCTATGTAATGAATGGGCAAGTCATATTGCAGGTTCTGGTTTTTGATTTTTTAAACACACACACACACACACACACACACACACACACACACACACACACACACACACACACACACACATATGTATGCATGTATGTATGCATGTATGTATGTATGTATATGTGTGTGTGTATATGTGTATGTATTTACATATATATACATGCTCGCGCGCTCGCGCGCACACACACACACACACACACCATAAGATAATGATAATAATAAAATCACCAATTCAAAATTTTACTAATGGGCATAGGGTATAGGTTGTAATTGATAGAAGAGATGAGGTGGCATCATGTGTAATATTTTTCTCCACAATCATATCTAAGCTTTGAAGTGTGTCACAGATTCAAGTTATGCCCTAGTCATGGATTGGGAGAAATATGTTGAATGATAAAAAATTATGTTAAGATAAAATTTTGTTGGTGACAAATTACGATAATGATATGTACGCTAAATAAGTTATTTACAATTGGTTGTGCTTAAAATAGAAAACTAGTGCATATGCCACTCAGAAGGAGGTCTTGTATCCATTAATGTATTAAATATGTCATGTACATGAGAAGTAAGGGAAAATATATTTTCTGATTCATAAAATTATCTTCACATGAAAGGGCAATCATAAACTTTGACAAGGTAGAAGATATAAGTTTAGGAAACTTTCTAAGATGTTTGCTTAGTGATAAACCAAATTGAAGGTATGATATTGGTGCAAGTAGAATTTTCATATGATATTTCAGGGAAAAAAAGTAGTGGGAGGTCACCTTCCTAAATTTTATACGGAATCTACCCACAAGGTGTCATAGAGTTGAGAGAAATTGGAGGAATGAAAAGGAAGGAGTGTGGAAGAAGAAGAATACGTAGTTTTTTATGTGTGATATTCATGAGGAAGTGTCCAAGAATTTGGAGAAAAGTAGGTTTCAATACAAGGGGCATGTGGATATAAGTCACAAATGTAATGAGTTTAAAATAGATTATTTAGTTTTAGTGCATTAATAAAAGGAGATGGTTTTATGAGGAACATATAACATGATGAAGTGGAAAAAAACAAGACTTTGCAATTTTTCAAAAAATGCATATGGTATAACATTGCTAGAAGGAATTGACATATCAAACATATTCAATGTGGTATAATTATATGAGTATAATGAGGTAATAGTGATTGTGAGGAAGTAGAATTAGGGGAGAAAGCACATGATTGAAGAGAAAAAGTACTAAAGAATAAGAAGGAATAGATAGAGGTAATTTTGGAGAAGTTGTGAAGAGATTGTATGGAAATGATATAAAAATAATCTTTAGTTAAGTGGAGGAATACACAGTAGAGCATTCATAATGGTTTGGTCTCACAAAGAATGGTCATTATGGAAATAATATAGAAGATTTCAACTTGTGAGGAAGGGCTCAAAATTATTTTCTTACATGGGGAGTTTTGATGCAGGAGCATCTCATGTGAACAAGTAATCTTGCATCAACCAAAAAGAAGCTAACCATTCAAATAAATCCAACTCTATTTTGGACTTTTTGGTTAAGGAAAAATTTGCATGAATCAGTGGACAAGAATCAAGGCACCACAAGGATTTTTGGAAAAAAAATCACAAAAACCTAAGGGCCTATCGGATCAAAGGGTGTCTTAGGATGGAATAACATATATACATAGAAAGTGTAAAGTGCAGAAGTTTCATGAAAAATATTGAAACAAGCCTAGAGGCTAGTGGATGAAGAAATCATTCATCCAAAAGATTGGCATATCTCTTGTTTTGGGGCATGATAATATAAGTATATGGGAACAACATAGGGGTGAGAACACATAAGTGCAATGTTTCGTGTTTTGGACAAAATGACCCTATATATTTTGGATTGAATATGATAACCTAATAATTCCATAGGAATTCATAACCCTAGGATATGAGCACAAGCACATCAACTAGTGATTGAATGTATGGATCAAAAATGACATGTTATGTTCTAATAGGCCTATATAAGGATGTTTTGGGAAAGAATTTGAAGCAATCCAGAGATACAAAAAAGGAAAAAGTTTTCCAATATTATGGAGAGACAAAAAAGGAGAGGCTATTAATAGTTTGGAAGATGGTAGTGAAGTTACATTCAACTAGGGACTATCAAATTTTTTTGCAAGAATATGTTTCCCAATAGTTTGGAGAGACTGGAAGATCCTGCTAGAGGAGAGAGGGAAAGAGAATGGAAGTGTTAGTGATTCCATTTTTGTAGTGAATGAAGCTTGATATTGTAAATTAATAGATGTTGTAGCATATAGATAATCTAGGTGAATGTGTTTTAATTTGTTTTGGTATTAATATAACTAGAGTTCTGTTGTGGTCTTTTCTCATTTTTGTGTGTGTTTAGTTGTTTATTGATAAGGGATTTTTATAGTAGTAAACCCATCTTTGTGATTGTATTGATGATGTTGCAAAAATGAAGTAGGTGATGTGGCATTGACGTTGGCACCATTTTTAGGCTACAAATATCTATTGAAATTTATGCTACACAAAAATGTAACATACGAGTATGTACAACAAGAAAATAAAATTTTTGAAATTTTTATGTATCTAACCTATAATGAATTTTCAAGATTTTAGGTGTCCTCTAAATGAAAGAATCATGTACATTATTTTCACATTAATACTTTTGTATAATTTTTTTTAATTTCATTATTTGACAACAAGATATTTTGAAATCTTATAATACAAGAATTAAAATATTATTATTATTATGGGGTAAATAAGGGTTATAGGGGTCATTTCTAGTATATTACTATTTACAAAAATATACATTTGATATCATCGATGATTTCAGTAGGCCTAATATTTGGAACAAAAATAACTTTCCTTCCATACACAAATCATATCTAGCATCTAAAACTACTTTAAAAATACCAAAAAAGCCCATTATGGGTATAATATGTCATATATTAATACTCAGGGGGAGGAGGGTCTTTCCTCTTCCATGATAGGTTATGCATATTCTATTTTCCCCCCTCATCTGACATTGAATCCCTCCTTTCCCACCTTAATGCAGCATGATCATGTATGTTGCTTTGGATTTTTCAAATTGTGTCATCTTGAGTTGATCACATTCTGAAAAAGTGGCTGCTGCAGTGCATTCAAATTAGGTAGTGGGATAGTAATGGCCTCTCCAAAGGTGCTCCATATTTTGATTAGTTTCCCACAAAATTTAGTAAGGTGAAGAATCTAGATTATAACACATGGAATGCTTCCACAGTGACCATGTTGTGAGAGAAAGAAATTGAAGATGAAAACAATGAAAATTTTGGTCTTTTAAGTCATAACCATTACAATAACATGTCCCAAGTTTTCTATGTGCTCATGATGGATAAAAGTGACTGTCATCATTGTTACCCCGCTTTTCTGGATCTATCTTCAAAAAAATATAAATGAAAATATTTTATTTCATAATTTACCCTTGGCCTACAATTTAGCTCTAAATAGTTTGCTACCATAACATATTTTATTGCTTCCCATATATCCCTATAGTAGGGGAGTGGAAAAAAATATTAATCCTTGCCTTTTAGATGCAGACATGGAAATCCATTTCATTTTAAATAGTTTTCAGCCAACCCTCTGAATTTAACATGAAATAGGACCTAAACTTTGAGTTGTAGGTAGAATTAGATTTTTAGAATAGTTTTATATGATCATAAAATGTGATTTTTAGTGTTTCAGTGAAGTATAAAGTTCAAGAACGTGTTACTCATCCCTCAAGTTTCATTTAAGGATTCATCCCCCCTATCCAAAGGAGGAAACCCATTTCCACGAGGATAAAATGTGTCCAGGTTGCATAAACATGCTTCCACCCAAGTGTCATCTTGCTCACGAAAGTGAATTGTGCAGGATTCATCATGTTCAAAGGTGAAATGTGGAGCTCAAAGAGTGAATTGATGATCATTATATCTTGACTTTGTTATCATACCAAAATCTCTCTTGATTAAGCAAAATATGGATTTATGTTATGAAAATTCTTAATCTGATTGCTATTGTAGCAGTAAATAATTAAGCAATCAAGTACATAAAGCAACCCAAGAAAACTAAGTTATAAAATATGAAACCCTAGTTGTAAAGAAGGGATAGAGTGACTTAGTTGTTTCACAAAGATCCCGAAGGTGCAAAGAGATGTAAAACTATAAAATTCAAAGCACAAAATTTTGCATTGAAGCTTAGAAAAATTATAGATATGGAGGAATATGCTGGACAAGGGAAAACATAAAAGGGCAAGGGTGCCTGCGAGTTCCACAACCTATGATAGGTTTCTGTGACTGTAAAAATGATCAGAAAACCATCTTTGATTGGTTACAAGGTATTCCTTGTCCTTTTCCTTTGGTTGCTAGTATGGCATATAATGTTTCTTGAGGTCACTGAAAACCTGCAATGAAATAATGACCTGCAAAAACCTCAAAAAGACATCAAATCCTAAAAAATAAAGATGCAAAATGAAGGGTCAGATTGTCCTCAGTTTTCAACTAGTGAAATTATGACTAAGCACTACATTACATCTTAGAACCAATGTAGTTCTATGTGTGTGTTTGCAGAATCATGCTCTAGGTGGTTCTTTTACGTATTACACTTAATAGCAAGTAAAGTAGCTAGATGTTAAAGAAATGTAATAGATGTGTGCATGAAATATAATAGACTCCCCTTCTATGAAGTGTATGCAGAATAATGTATTCCCTTTCCCTTGAATGGATGTTTGAATGATCTTGAATGACCTTTGAATGCAACCTTAGTTGGTGATAGATAATGCTTAGTACTTGATCCTTTATTATGATCACATAACTTTATAGTTATATGATTCCCTTGCTTGAGTTTCATAATTTACCCTAAAAATATCGACCACTAAAAAGATAAGATGCTCAAATGAATATAAAGGACGCAAAATATGTGAGTAAATTATAAATAGGTCAAGGGCACCCAAAGGGGACGAGGATGCCTGACGTTGGTGTCCTAGCTAGGTGCTGGTGTCTAGACTTAGATAAACTGAAGGGTCAGAAGTCAAACTAAACAAGAAGGTGTGCAATACCAAAAGTGGCAATTGAAAGAAAGTAAAGATGGCTAAAGACATGGGTTGATTAGTACTTTTCTTACTTAGGAATCATACGAATAGTAATATGTAATCATGACTAGATAATTACCCAAAGTACATGATTTTGTGTCTACATTTCTCCCCACTTTATATTGTTGATGAGAACTATTAATAACTTGATAACCATGTCGATCAATGGGGAGAGGCGTGATGAGAGAAAGGAAAACATAAAGTAGATAGAGATACATACTTGATAACCATGTCGATCAATGGGGAGAGGCGTGATGAGAGAAAAGGAAAATCATGGAATGATAAAAAGGTGAAATGTGGAGACTAAAGATGAGAAAGTGCAAAAAATTGAGAGAAAAGGACTAAAAAATCATGGAATGTGACGAGATAAGGACCCTAGGGTAGAAACACATGTTGTAGATGTCAAAAATGTACCTTTTGTCAATGTTAATACTGATTTGTGTGATGTTGTTGTTGATGTAGGAAGGTGTTGAATGATGTTGACTACCACTTCCCATACGGAAGGACCTACAAAAGAGAAGAACAAGTGAGTAGTCAGAAATGCATATATATGTGTAAAAAGTATATAATAAAGTATGTAAAATGAAAAATGTGAAAAAGGAACATGTACACTTGATCTGTGATGAGGAAAAATAATATAGAAAGGATCCTATAGATGTTGTAAAAAACCAATTTTTTGGGTGATCTCACGCCTGTTATGTCATCTACAAGTTTTTCGAGCAATATCACGCCAATGATCTAGAAGAATTATATGGAGAAAATTCTAGTGTCATCCTCCAACCTCTAAATGCTTCTCGTAATGTGGAACACCACTATAGATGGTGTGTAAAAATTTGATTCAGTTCAACCAATTCCAATCTAATGTTGAATGTTGTATGTATCATGGGTGCTAAGGACTATCTACCCTATAAAAGCCGTTGTGTGGAGTGTTGTAGAATGTGATGCACTGATGAATTCTGTGTAACTACCCCCTGGTCACAGGAATCCAAGAAGGGTGAAGGGTGCACCCAGGCACTATTGTCTATGGGTCTAGGTACTCAGTGTCTATGTTGTGTCAAGGACCCAAGTCAAGATTTGAGCCCTATCCAATGTTGATGATTGTGTTGTACTGGTATTATGTTGTGTTGAACTATGTCTATAGACTGTTTATATGGGGTGACTAATTCACCCAAATGATGCCCCCCTTGTTTGGGGTACATGTGACATTGTTGAGTAGTATGCGACCCAAAGGAGGACCAACCATTTTGCTAAAATTGATGCCTTGCAAGGAGAGGGAGTGTGTTTGATAGAAACAAAGGCACACAAAAACAAGTGGCTAGGAGAGAAGTGTTAGTGCAAGTAGAGACAAACATGCATGTAGAAGACAAAATGCTAAGATAACAAGCAAGTAGACAATGTGTAAGCTAAGATGCAATCAAGAAAACAATACATAAGAAGGCAATGTAGTCTGTGAAAAGTGGGTTTCAAACATGAGTACATTACTCACAATGTCGCAAGAAAATCGAAGCTAACTAGGCCAAAATCATTCAATTATGCACACAAGACAAATGACAAAGCCCACAAATAGTGGAAAACAATGACAAACAATGTCACAGACAACCATGGAAGAAAATAGACATATAATAACAAATTTTGTACATGAAACACCCCTTATCATGTTAGAAACATAAAAATTATGTCAAATCATGTATAATCTGATATAATAATGTGTTGTGAAACAAAATGAAACAGTAACACCTGTAATGTACGAAAATCGGATGCCCCCAGGAGCCATCTGTGGGATTGGTAATAGGTATTGCGCCAAGCATCCATGTTGCATGTGTATGGATCTATAAAATATCACGATCATAACTAGAAAGGAAAGTGAACATACATGTGTGTATGGATAAAGATAATGACATACAAGATATCTATCTAGCATTTGTAATAATAGTGTACATGTAAAAGTATAAGTAAGATCAAGAATAGATGCAATCCAAGATATGCAAGTATGTTGTGGAGTGATAGATGGAATGGAATGCATAGAGTAAGTGCGATAAGATTCACTGTGCCCCTCGAGTGATGGTGGTTGTGTATGCATGTGATGAGGTTCATTTATACATCCCCCCTCAACATTCAAAAATGAACCGTAGAAAAAGAGTGTGTCATCAGGAAATTGTTTTGAATTGTGTGCACTAGAAATATGTGATCGTCAAAGCACAAAGTGTAGAGTATAGAGCACGGTAAATGAGTTGAACATGTGAGTGTGATGAGGTAAATTTTATATTTAGACCTTTATCAAACGAGTATGGGCCATGTGGAACTAGAGTGTTTCATAGGGTAATGACTGCAGCTTGTGAAGAAATAGATGCCATAAAGATATATCGTGAATGTGTAGAGTAGATGTTGCATAGAAAGAGATGAGTGCTCACAGTGAAATGTGGATTGTGTACCGTGTGTAATGTGTACTATAGTGTGTAGTGTGTGAGGTTCATGTGTATATGATTCCCTCAACATTCAAGTGTAAACCATATCACGAGAGTGATGTCATCGACTAATGACGATACAAGAGTGTGTATCAAAATGTGTATGTTATATGTGAAATACCTAGATGTGAATTGATGATAGAATAAGACGTCATTTGATGCTTGATAGGGGGGGAATAAAAATAAGTGTGATGCCCCCCTAAGTGTGTGATGATAAGTAATTATCAAGTAATTTCATCTAAAAGGTCATCATTGTCATGGTCAAAACTCAAATGGTGAAGCATCTGAAACTTGATAAGCAGATAGTATCATGTTGGTCAAGTAAACCATCCATTTAGGCTTAGAAGTTGTACATGCCCGTAGCATATTCCTTATTAGTAAATGGAGGTAGTGGAAAGACATGTGTATATTAGTGATTGATGATTTGGTAGAATAGCCCAGAAATGAGTCATTGCAAATGAAAAAATGGACCAAATGGCATGAGGTAATGATATATCAGTATGATCATGATCTAACATGCCCCCAATGTAATCAAGACAATAATATCTGAGTGTAATTGGAGAAGTGCGGGGAGTGCATGTGTAAGAAATAATGTGAGATAAAATACTCAGAAGACCATAAGATAATGATAATGTGCGAATAAACCCATGGTACAAGATGATGATCATGAGGCGAAGGAAAGATGTCGTCAACTGTAGATCTTAGCTCGAGTTAACCCATTATGTGTGCATATAGTATCAAAGAAAGTAGGATTAGAATGGAATGTGCTTCCCAATAAGATTCATTCATGAAAAGTGTGACATGTAAATGGAGGTCGTGATAATGGAGGTTTCTCATACAGAAGGTGAAGGATATGGATTGCATGTACTTCCAATGTTTGGATCAAGCCCCTGATAAATAATCACAATATTATGTAGTGGAAGCAGGGGGAGGCGGTGCTATAGATGAGACACCATCTAGCTTGAAAATAACACCTTCAAATGGTGGTAAATGAGCCGGAGTATGCATGGGTTGTGGTTCATTAGAGTATCATATCTTGGAGTAGGAATTGTAGTATTGGGATCACAGTTGCAATATTTGAATGGGTGAATATCACGAGGAATTGTATACTCGATGCCTTCATGTATGAATTTAACACAATGATGAACTGTAGAAGGAACTACTCACATATCATGAATCCATGGCCTACCAAGTAAAAAGTTATACGAAATTGGGAAGTCAATGACAAAGAAAACTATGTTAAGATTTTATGGCCCAACAATGATAGAAAGAGTAATTTGACCTACACATGGTCGAACAAAGCCATCATATGCACAGATAGAAAGACATGATGGACTAACATTAGTAGTAGAAAGACCAATATTTTCAAGGAATGACATAGGACAAAGATTAAGTTCAGATCCATTACCGATTAAAATGCATTTGATGCCTATGTTAGAAATGTGAATCATGATATGAAAGGGTGGATCATTGTTGAAAATAACAAGATTATAATTAGTATTAGATGGAAAAGCAATGTGCTGAGAAAATGCATCTACAAATGTATTATTTACTATATCGGGATGAATATTACCAAGAATGCAAGTAGTAGCTAGGATAGTTTTTATTTTATCTTTTGATTCAGGATTGATAAGCAAGAAATCATTAATAAAGATACACATGATGAAGAGATCCTATAAAGATAAGAACAATGGAAGTATGATTATCCTAAGAGCATTCAGATCAAGTTTGGGTTCAAAAAAATGATTAAGAAAAATATGTATTTATGCTATGAAAATGATTAATATGATAGCTATTGTAGCAATAAATAATTAAACAATTAAGTACTGAAAGTAACCCAAACAAACTAAGCTATAAAATATGAAACCCTAGTTGCAAAGAAGGGATAGAGTGACTTAGATATTTCACAGAGATCTTGAAGGTACACAAAGATGGAAAAATAGAAAATTTGAAGTACAGAATGTCACACAAAAGCTTAGAAAAATTACATATATGGGGGAATATTTTGGAGAGGGCCACCCAAAAAGAGGCAGGTGTGACTGCGGGCACCACATACCTATAATAGATGATTGTGAATGTGAAAATGATAAGAAAAACATATCTGACTACTTGCAAGATGTTTTTTGTCCTTTGCATTTTGTTTTTAGTATGTCGCACAATGTTCACCGAGGTCACTGAAAACCTGTAATGAAATAATGACCTGAAAACCCTGAAAAAGACATCAAATCTTTAAAAAGAAAGATTTACAATGAGGGGTCAAAGTGTCCTCAACTGTCAAATAGTGAACTTATGACAGAGTGCTACACTAAATCTCAAACCCAATGTAGTTCTATGTGTGTGTGTGGAATTGCACCATAGGTGGCTCTTGTGCGTGTTACACTTCATAGCAAGAAAAAGTAGCTAGATGTAAAGAAATGTAATAGATGTGTGCATGGAATAGAATAGTCTCCCCTCTTATGAATTGTATTTAGAATAATATTGTCCCTTCCCATTGAATGGTTACTATAATGGATGCTTGAATGCTCTTTAATAGTCTTTGGATGCAACCTTAGGTGGTGATAGCTAATGCTTAGTGTTTGGTCCTTTATTATGATCACATAAATTTATATTTATATGAATACCTTTCTTAAATTTTGTAATTAACCTGGAAAAGGGTGACTACCAAAAAGATAAGATGCTCAAATTTCTAAAAAGGACCCAAAATATTTGAGTAAAGTACAAAGAGGTCAGGGGTGCCAGAGGATACAGGGGCACTTGGCGTTGGTGTTCTAGCTAGGCACTGGTGTCAAGAATAAGAGAAACTAAAGGGTCAGAGGTCAAACTGAGAAAGAACAAAAGTAACAACAGAAAGAAAGAAAATATGGCCAAATACATGGGTTAATTAGTACTTTTCTTACTTATGAATCATATAAATAGTAGTATGTAATCAGGACTAGATAATTACCCAAAGTGTGTGATTTTGTGTCTACATCTCCAAGGAACAAGCCAAAAGGAGAGGGTTCAAAAGATTAAGTCTATAAGAAGAATATAAAAAAGGATAGGGGTGATCAAAAGGGACAGGAGCACATGGGTGCTTATTTTCTAACTGGGAGCTAGTGTTCGAGGCCATAAAAGATAAATCAGTCAAGTGTTGGTAGTTCTATAAGATGTGTAAGGTTAGTAAAGTGTAAGAAATAAATTAACCAACATTACAAAAGGAGTTTTCAACCACTAGTTTTATTTCTTAAGAATCATGTATACATTAATATGCTTTAGGACCTATACATTTTGGGAAGCACAATGGACTGAGGGGGGGGTTAATTAGTCCTACAATGATTTTTAATTCAATTACCAAATCATATATTCATCAATTAGATTGTCTATTCAACATTCATAACCTTGTGTGCTTATTAATATATACAACATCAATCACAAGAGCATGAAACATAGTACAAAACACAAGAACACCATATGTAAGTTTGAAAACCTCATGGGAAAAAAACCCAATGAAACTATGCTTATACTACACAAATCAAAGAGATTTCGTAACGCACCAACTTCACAAGTAGCACCAACCCTACAAGGAGCACCAACCCCTAATTTAGTGAAGCACAAACTCAAAAAGGAGGATATAACCCCCTAGGATGACTAAGCAACAACTCAGCCTCCTAAAGATGTTTGATCTTTGTTTTTTCTGCTGCCACAACTGATGGAGATCATATATTTAGCTCACAAACCCTAACTCAAACCCCAGGTCTTCAATATTTATGTATTTTCTTCCTTCTCAACTTGTCTTGCCTCTAAAATATTGCACACATGATTTCAAAACTTTCTCAACATAAAAAATATATGATCATCCTTCAAATAATTTCTTCATACCTACAAAATACTCTCCTCTAGGTCACACTTTTCCTTGTTACAATACTAACTCACCAAATGAGTTTAAACTTCAATTTGATATAAATTTCTTCTCTATATGCCAAAGGATTTCGGTCCCTCATGATAAATTTGACCCATAAAAATTTAAAAGATTCAAATAAATTCATTACAACAGTCACATATGACACAAGTAGGTCAGCCTAGCCAAAACCCACTTACCATGCACTAAAAATGCTCAAGACCGTGCTTTTAAAATGAGAAAAAACTTATAACATCAAAACTTATTTTATTCAAGCTCTCATATTCACAAAACATTAGTAATGTATAATTTAAACATAAAAAATTGTTTAAATTTACTTGAACCAATCAGATTATTTCATTTAATGGGCCTAGTGGCTCATTTTCTTCATGAAACAAAAGCTAACAACAACCTATTTTCATATTTGGGCTTCAAGAACACCTAATAACACCTCAAATATGGAATGTAATCACTCAATAGAAATACCATAACCTTTATATAACTAGTAAAAAATTTATATCTCGTGAAACAATCACCTGCTCAAATCATAACCACATTTTTCTTCACCAAAACAAGCTGCCCAAAAACTAGTTTTGCAAACTCAAATAGTTTGAAATATTTTTGTAACTTTCAAGACATAAAAAATGGATTAAATTGATGAAAATTCACCCCTCTTCAATTCCTAGGTGATAGAAAGCATCAACACATCTATTTGATGCTCCGAACAACTCAATACTTCAACAATAACAAGATTGTCCTGAAAATACAGCTACAAACGTCTTCACAAAATGACCTGAATGAAAAGCCTAAAAATTTCATCATGAGATAATACATACCTCATTGGAAATCCCTCTTAATAAAATTTCCATAACATATATGAAATCCTTCCAAATCAAAGTGGAAGGTGTTCAACCAAGCCACTCTATGAAAACTACTTTTTATGTCTACGTGGACTTAAGAATTGACACTTTTCCCAACATGATCCATCACACAAAAACTCACTTCCAATATTAACCAGAGCATGGAGAATACTTATAAATTATTCCTGAGACAAGAGAAACCTTAAAAAAACTTTAAGTTTTCAAAATCATCAACTTACCTCATGTAACTACTTGTACTTTACTAAAATGAGCATCCTCCAAACTTGAACTTCAACGAATGAGTCATAAATTATGCATACAATATATAATCATAAATTTTGATATACCATCATAATTCTATCTGAACCATATTTGCAATAAAACTTGAATGGAGTACTAACTCCCCTTGTAGCTCCTGCAATGTGAAATTTACTTCAAGCTGCTCCAAAATGCCCCAAAAACCATTCTTCCTAAATAGGGTACACTTTGCACTTTTTCACTGTAATCATGACATGAAACCTTCATGAACATATATATAAACTCTTGGGCTATCATAAATGGAAATTTAGTCTTTGCCTCATTTGGGAAAATCTACTACAAACTAGAACTCTTCATAAAATTGCATTTTAAGGTTAGGCCCACATATCACCACAAGTACTAACATACATTTCTAGAGATATGGAAGATTCCTCTACATCATCCAATTATCAATTTTTCACTATTAATCAAAATAGGGCTGATATACGCACTTTTTTGCAAACTGCTCTTAGCTAGAGTTTTGTTAGGGTTTCAAACCACTTTATCTTCTTAATGATCGTTCATAAAAACATGATGATTAAACAACCTCATTATTTTTGAAAAAAAATCAAAATTTATGTAAAATTATATTTTGAATATCTCAGGTCCCCATGTAGAGCATACAATTCATAACAAACATTAGAAGGTCTAATTTTGCTTTAAAAACACACTGTAACTTACCCAATTTCACCAAAATTGACATATCTACAAAAATATTCTTCAGAATGACCTAAAATTTGGCATAAAGAATCATGAAACCATTATATAACTTACCATACTCACCATATAAGCAAAATATACATGTAATTTTCTATATAATCTCATTTACATGGGCTTACCAACATGTTTCTCACTGTTTGCTTCCCAAAGACCCCAAATATGCATCATACCTCTGAGTTCTAACTTGAAACTCACCATAAACCTCAGGTACAATGTCAAAAAACTATTCCCATGCTTGAACAAGACTCATAAGCTCAAAATATCATACCTCTACCTCATTCTGCATGTTCCAAGGCTAGAAATAATCCTGGAATGACTTGATTCAACATTATAACCTCAAGATTTGACCATGCTAAACTCATGCAGAACCATGGAAACATGTAAGAAATATCATGTACCATGTATGACCTGATGAAAAGATACAAATAAATAAAAATGAATCAAACCATGATTCTACATACTCAACCAAGCACCAAGACACTATAGGACCTTCACCAAACTTGACACAACCACTCAATCTTCATCTTTGACACCTAAACAACATCATAAGGAGTCTCACATGACACTATGAAACCTTTTTCCATAAATGGAGTTGACATAAATGACAACATAACCACACAATGGCTAACAATATCCCCCTTTTTCATTGATGGAAACCATTTTCAGAAGCATTGATGGAAACCAACAAGACAAACACACTAATTGTCCTTATTCCCATGTTTTTGATGCTTCTCCCCCCTTTTCCATCTATGAAAAATACTATAATGACACTCCAACATAGAAAATGACAACAAAAGACAAGAATACTGACTAAAATGCTCAAGATTTACTTACTTTCCCTTGGACTGAATTATCTTCTCTTAAACTCCTCCAACAACATAAGAAGATCCTCTAGATCTGATAAATCATCTAACCAACTCCCCCTACACTGATAAATTCTTGTTTTTTTCTTAAACCATGCAATACACCTCTTTCAAGGTATTGTTTAAGCTTAAAAACACAAATTATTCCTTCAAATAAATCAAAACACTGTTTAGAACCATATGCCCTAAACCTCATCTTCAGTGTAATTTTGTCAAACTTTTCCAAGTTATAATTCTGACCCAAGCACTCAATACAATTAGCAATTTCTCCCCCTGGACTAATGACACCTTTCTCAAGTGAAAAACACAAAAATATAGGCCTCTTACCTTGTTTGTGTGCTTTGTAGATGCTCACCCAGTTTTTCATAGTTCTTAAATCACATATGCAGTGTCTTGAACCTCCTTTATTGCAAATTCCCTTCTATTGAAAAAAATTATTTACACCACAAGACAACATACTCATGAACACCTTTTATTTTTCCATACATACCACATGGATACTTTTCATACTATCTATAGACACTAGTAAATTGTCATTGCATCTCACCATATTAGACTAAACTCTAGTTAGAGAACATACTTACCCCTTCATCTCCTTTTTAGCTCAAAAGCGTACTAGTACATGCCACGTACCTTGCATTTTAGCTTATCATTAAGCTATTATGATAAATTACAACAATTTTCATACCGGCACTCATTTAGGACTTTCACCATTAGTCATAGGATGACTTTTCTCATCTATAGAAACTTCATACTCTTCCTCCTGAGCATACAATAAGCATGTAACATGTAATATTGACTTGTCCAAGTAACAACTAGATTATCCTAGACATGCCACATAATTTTTCATCTTTATTACATATCTCAAATCCTAAAAGCTCCTTAACTCATATATGTTCATGCTCTTGACACTTAGACCTATCAAAAAAATATTGCAAACCTGTTCTCACACTTGAAGAAACCTTTATGCACTACTTGAGTAGCTCAATCCATACCTATGAGATTAATTTTTATGTACATTCATTTTTTGTTAACTTGCTTAATTCATACTCTTTAATCACCTTTTAAGCCTTGATCCTCACTTTCAACTTAGAACTTGAAAGTGTAATCAAGATATGCCTGGGTTACTTAACTATCATATCACTACATTATACCACCCCCAAACTACACACAATCCTGAAGATCTCTATTATTAACTTGGACTCTACCTTTCCACCTATAGGTTCTCATTTTTTCTTAATTCATGTAGCTCTGCCTTAAACCTAGCTTTATACCTCATGATCTTGTATAAGAATCACTTTTAGGTCTTAAAATCTATTCTCTAATTTGCATGATTTTCTCAGGCACTATAACCCATACCTTTTGATGACATAGACATTTGAAGTACCTTATTCAAATGTAGAAAAGTGTTTACTTCATGATTAATTTTTTATATCTCAATAATAATGTACCAAGGAATCTTGATCCCTTGAGCACCTTCTATCAACCTGTAAATGCTCTTGGTTGCAATTTCACATCTTGTAGATACACCTCCTTACTGTGGATACCTACACATTATCCTTACCAGCCCTTACCAGAGGGTTTACCATGCATATCATTCACTTTAGGATATTATCAGAGAAATTATAAGCATAAAAAGATACCATTCGATCCTTTTATCTTTGCACAAGGTTTCAACATTCCTTCCTTAAAGGAAAATACTCCAAATCTTTACTATTTGAGACACAAGTAGGTCACATAATGTAATTTTATAGGTTAGTTAACACACTATCAAGGAATAATATCAAATGGAGCCAAAACAATCCTTGAAACAAAAAAAATATGCTAAATTGATGCTTCTATATCAATTATTCAAGTTTTAGCACTTCAAGAGTAATATTGAGGATCTCATTCAGTAGATTTAGTACAAACCCCTCCTAGGGTTTCACAGAGTACCAGTAAAGACTTAAACACTTATCAAATCACTTTATCACACTTTTAAAACCTTACAACATTAATTTCATCTTGTTCTCATGTTTAAATCTCTTGATTTTGAACTAAGTGACCATGAGACACCTATAAAGACCTTCATTTTATATTGTCATCATGCTTCAGACCATGAACTTCAAGATATACAAAAATATAGACCCAGAGCATATTTACTACCTAGATATCATTGTTCTAACCTTCACATCTCTATCAAACACTTCATATCTTCATCCACATGAGATAAATATAATGCTCATACCTTATCCTTCTGAATTTTCTCTAGATTAGTCATCATGAATACTAATCTCCACCTGGGAGTAGGCGTGCCTCTTAATCAATACTGAATCTTCAAGAAATATCACATACCTTGAGTCACATGGATGACCTCTTAAATAACCTTGAGACAAACTATCATTCTAATTTAGTATGGTTTTAACATTTGAATTTTTCTTAACACCCATGATAGCAACTCCTTTGATGCCTAAATATTTACTTAGCCCAATCATAATCATATATCCTCATAACCTGATTTCATGTTCTGCTATAGTTCCAGAATAAATCTCAGTTTCTCATGATCAATTTCTTTATGAAGGAAAAATCTGAATCATTAGAAGAGAAAATGGAACAAAATTCAATACCTTTGAATCCTTTTAACTCCTGATGAGCGCACACACCTACCTTTGAGCAAGATGTATGATTTTCAAGCTCCATTTGACATGACTGAACTTATTTCTTCAAGAAATCAACCTGTATAAGGATATTCTACTCTGATTTTTTATTTTGAAATTACCTTACACATCATTGGTCTTGAATAATGTGCACAATTTTTCTCAGACTTGCATCATGACATAAGACTTTGAAACTTGCCAAAAATCCTTACACACTTGAACTATCCTCAAATTCATGTCCACACTTTTGAATACTTGTTCAAAGATTCATATTCCTAATTCAAATCTTGTTTCATGACTCAGAGAAAAAAAACTTAAACCCTTAATTCAGGCACATACTTACACTAACAACACTGTATTGTTGATAAGTTTAAACTTTGACTCAGAACATGAATGAGATGCACAACAATTTTTTCTCAAACCAAGACACATTTGATGACCTATAGAAACTTATAAATTATTAAAATTCTTGAAAAACCTTGACATAGACCAAAAATTAATTCATACATGAATCATATTCACAAATTTCATCATAGTGTGTTGATTGTGGAGATTAATATCTTCACTAGAATTTTTTTTTAGAATTTCTTGAATACACAATAATTGGTGTCGATTGATGAACCTCCATCGGTCACCCATGGACCAGTATCATTTAGGCAAGGAAGAACTGACATCGGTTAGGGATAACCGACATGAGTTAGGACTATTCGGCATCGGTTAGGGCTATTCGGCATCAGTTGCCTTTGCACTACTATTATAATTAAGTTGCAGAAATTAGATCTTTCTTTAGTTGTAAAATGAATCTAATGGTTGTAATTGCATAGCTAAAGTTCCCTAAGATTGTAGATGTATGTATATGCATAAAGCTAGGGTTTATAAGGTAGAATTTAGTTGAGATTAGAGAAAATTTTCCTTTTGAGAGAAAAGAGAAACTTGTAGAGAAGAAAGTATAGGAAATCCAAGAAGGTGTGGAAGATTGCAAATCTTCATTGTATTATCTTTGTGATAATAAATTGGTTGTTTCTTGGTGGACCTAGCCCATAATGGGTGAACCATGTTAAATCTTGTGTATTGTTTCTTCTTTTTTATTTCCATATTGATTGCTTTTATGCTTAGATATGATTAATATATCTATACAACCAGTGTGCTAACCCCAACAACTGGTATCAGAGAATCTTTGTTTGAGGGTTGTGTGTGTTGACAAATTTAATCACAGAGGGATTTATGATTGAGTGGGAGAAAAACAATGGGAGGAGAAGGAAAATTCAGAGTAGATAAATTTGATGGTCATGAATATCTATTATGGAAGATGTAGGTGGAGGATTATCTGTATCAGAAATAATTATACTTAGCATTGGATGAGAAGACAAGAACTTGCAAAGATGACTGATGAAGAATGAAAAATTCTTGATAGAAAAGCTATGGGATCTATAAGATTGAGCATGGCAACATTTGTGGCTTCAAATATTACCAAAGAAGGATCTACAATAGAGTTGATGAAATCTGTAGCAAATCTATGTGAAAAACATAGTGCTTAAAATAAAGTTTATTTGATGAAAAAAATGTTTAATTTAAAGATGGGAGAAGGTGGATCTGCATCAAGACATTTGAAAGATTTCCGTTCTATTGTAAATCAATTAGTATTCCATTTGAGGATGAAGTGAAAGCACTTTTATTATTATTCTCTTTTCCAGATAGTTGGGATAACTTGGTAATGGTTGTTAGTAATACAACATTTTCTACTAATGTTTTAAAGTTTGATGATGTGGTTAGTATAATCTTGAATGAAGAAATACACAAGATAAGTACAAGATAATCATCATTTGGGAATGATTTGAATGTAGAAATTAGGGGAAGGCAGAGGGAGAGATCCAAAAGCAAGAATAATGGGAAATGAAAGTCTAAGAATGGTAGATATAAATCCAAAGGTAGAGGTATAATCTGTTGGAATTGTGGAAAGAAAGGTCATGCAAAGAAGGATTGTTGGTTCAAGGAAAACAAAGAGAATTTACTAGAGAAAGGTAAAGAGGAAAATGTTGTTGCAAAAGAGGTAATGTAAGATGCCCTAATTCTCTTTGTGGATGATAAAATTGAGTCATGGGTTCTAGATTCAGGAGCTTATTTTCATGTAACCCCTAATAAGGGTTATTTCAGAAATTATGTCTAGGGTAATTTTGGGCATGTTTATTTAGGAGATGATGAACCATGCAATATTACTAGTAGAGGTTAAGTTCATCTTAAATTGTAGAATGAAAATACATGGATATTGAAATATGTGAGGCATGCTCCAAGCCTTATAAGAAATCTAATTTTTTTAGGACAGTTGTGTGAAACTGGTTACATGGTTACACTCACAGCCAAATCTTGGAAAGTTACCAAGGGATATCTTGTTGTAGAAAGAGGAGAGAAGGTAGGATCATTGTAATTTTCTACCTGTATTACTAAATCCTTTTCTATTCTATCTACTTCAGATTTAGATATAAGAATTTGGCACAATCAGCTAGGCCATATGAGTGAAAAGGAAATACATATCTTAAAGGAAAAAGGTAAGTTATCAGATCTTAAATGTGTAGATCTTGATTTCTGTGAGGATTACATTTTTGGAAAGTAGAAGAGAGTGATATTTCTCAAAGTTGGGGAAATAAAGAAGAATCATAAATTGGATCTTGTACACTCTGATGTGTTGGGACCATCCCAAGTAGCTTCTCATGGAGGATCCCAATAATATGTTACTTTCATTGATGATGCCACAAGAAAGGTATGGGTTTATTGTATTAATCGTAAATATGATGTTTTTGAACATTTTAAAAGATGGAAAACCCTTGTTGAAAATGAATCAAATTCAAAGTTAAAGTTCCTTTGATCTGACAATGGTGGTGAGTATTGCAGTAAGGCTTTCAATGATTATTATTCAATAAAAGGAATACAAGAGTTACTAGAACACCACAGGAGAATGGTGTTGCAGAGAGAATGAATAGAACAATCATGGAACGTGCTAGAAGCATGAGGATACATGTTGGATTGCCCTTATAGTTTTGGGCAGAAGTAGTAGACACAAAGGTTTATTTGATTAATCGTGGACCTTAAAGTGCACTGAATGGTGTAAAACTAGAAGAATCTTGGGCTAAAAAAGAGGTAGATCTTTCTTTTCTTAGAGTATTTGGCTCATAAGCTTTTGTGCATATTGATAAGGAAAATAGAAATAAACTGGATGTTTAAATCTAAAATATGTACTTCCATTTGTTATGGCTCTGGTGATTTTAGATTCCCGTTTTGGGATTTAGAAGTTTCTAAGATAATTAAGAGTCATGACATTGATTGCAATGAAAAGAAAATGTACAAGGATCAAGTTTTGGTACCCAAAGGTGAAGCACTGGAGAAGTTTGTGGATGGAAAAAAAATGAACTCTCAGATTCAAAATTAAGACCTACATGTTTACATGGTCACCGGTATCGGTTTACCCTTGACCGACATCATTCCCCTGTACTGACGTTGGTTACAAAATATTCAGACTGATTTCAGTTAGGCGAACTAACATTGGTAGAAGGTGACCGGTGTCGGTCACTATTAGAATTAGATACCAATCTACAGGATGAGTAGATTGAGCCTCTAGCACCCCAAATATCAATGAGAAGGTCACAAAGGGTAAGTAGACCTCTAGAAATATTTTTACCTTCCTTGTCTTATTTATTATTGACTGATAGTGGTGAACCAGAAAGATTTGAAGAAGCAATGCAAGATAAAGCCCACAAGCAGTGGGAACTTGGAATGAATGAGGAGATGTACTCCTTAGAGTAGAAACAAACATGGAATTTGGTTAAGTTTCGAGCAGGTAAAAGAGCATTACAAAACAAATGGGTTTACAGGATTAAGGAAGAAAGAGAGTGAATAGAAGATATACAAGGTAAGGCTTGTAGTAAATGGATTTGCACAGAAAGTATGTATTAAATTTGGTGAAATCTTCTCCTGTTTTTAAGATGACTTATATTCATACTATATTGAGTTTAGTTGTAGTAGAGGATTTTCATTTAGATAAAATTGATGTAAAGATGACATTTCTTCATGGTGATTTAGAGGAAGAGAATTTTATGAATCAGCCACTGGGGGTATGAAGTCAAGGGTGAGGAGAAGCTTGTGTGTAGATTGAAAACGAGCCTATATGGGATCAAAAAAGCTCCAAGGCAATGGTATATGAGGTTTTATAGTTTCATACAAGATCATGGATATTTGAAATGTGAATTTGACCATTGTGTTTATTGCAAGATGCTTGGAAATGGGAGCTATATTATTTTGTTACTGTATGTGGATGATATGCTTATTGCAAGATCTAGTATGAAGAACCTTGGTGAGCTTAAAGAAAAGCTAGATCGTACATTTGAAATGAAGGATTTTGGAGATGCAAAGAGAATCCTTAGCATGCAAATTCATAGAGACATGAAAAATAGGAAGTTGTATTTGTCTTAGGAGCATTATGTCAATAAGGTGTTCGAATGGTTTAATTTGTAAAATTCAAAATCTATAAGTACACATATGGATGGACATTTCAAATTAAGTAAAGATGAATGTCCTACATCACATGAGGAGGTTGAGTACATGACATGAGTTTTGTATGCTTCAGTAGTTGGGAGCTTGATGTATGATATGGTTTGTACCAGACCAGACATTTCCAATTTTACACACCTGGCAAGATTGGACAACGGGGTCCTATCACGTTCAAAATAAAATAATAGTCCCAGGAACCCACCTTCGGTTATTATCGAAATGCAATAATTAAAAATAATTCCTAAATTGCATATGAAGAGATCACCTAGCATCGAAAGGCACCCAGTTGATCTCAACTCGGTGGAGAGTTCAGGGTCGAGTTGATAAAGAACCCGGTGTCAAATTGATAGTCATCTCGGAAATCATCTCAGTAGAGACTCTCAATTGTAAGAGCTCGACGATGGCCTTGTTAATGCAAAATATAGCTCGTTGAAAATTGACGAATGAAAGGAACTGTACAAGGATCCCGGTGGAGATCGATGCAAAAAGATCCGAAGGCCAAGTCAGGGAGAGTCAAAGTCAACATGATGTCAGGTTTAATCCACTAAGACAACGCTCGACCAACCACTTGGGAGAATTATCTTGTTTGACCGAGATGTTATGAAATTATGCAGATATGGGAGGTTCAACATCATTGAATCTCGGGTTTGTAATTACATAATGGAAGGACTTCTATCGACCCAGGAAGATAGTATAAGCACTATCGAATACCAATGTGAAATTGAGTCAAACCGACATCTTACAAAGAACTGTGAATTGTAATGGTGTTCAGACCTTCCTCGGTCGAGTATTCGGTGCACAGGCAGCAAGCATGTTGCAGTATAGTAAGAGTTCTTTTGAGCACTTCCAACAAGCAGGTCGCCCAACTATGTTTTTATCTGTTCAGCATCAAATGCATCCTCAAATTCGGGATTTTCCTTCAAGATATTTTTATGAAAATCGATTAAGTGACAGTGGGAGTGTTACTAGGAAACCTGAGGAAATTTATTACAAAAATTCTCTATCGAGATCTTACTCGTTTTACGATGTAGTTCATGGAAGCGGATCTCATAGAGGTATAACTGTTTCATATCAGAATATTCATGGAGCATAATTTGCTTTGCAATTATACGAGCATCTTCAACGAGTCACTAGGTTGGCAAGCATAAAGGTTTCTGTTGAAATGATCACACCTTACAAGCTACAGCTGAAATGTTTACACCGAGAGTTTGATGTTGTCCTCAAATTTGATGAAGGAAAAGGTTTATATATCAATACGGTAGATGCCTTTCAAGGCCAGCAGCGTGATATAATCATTATGTCTTGTGTCCGAGCTGCAAATCATGGGGTTGGTTTTATAGCTGATGTTCGCCACATGAATGTGACATTGACACGAGCTCGCAGAGCGCTTTGGGTTATAGGCAACACAGCTGCATTGAAGCAATCTAGTGACTGAGTTCAGTCGAAGGCAGATCTGCTCGATGCGTAGAGCTTGGTGAAACTCATGAGAAGCTCGCTGATTCAGAGGAAATAGAGCCCGGTAAGGATAAACAAGGCTCGGTGGGAGTTATTCAGCAATGAAAACACTCGGGGCTCGTAGAGACGAGTCGCAAGCTTCATGCGAGGGGCCGTTACGTGGGAAATAAGGCGACCAGTGCCAATGGGAAAATTAAGATGGCAAACCATGTGGTTCACTCCGCGTAGGGGAGATTCCGGCAAGCAATGCCAAGCGGAAATTTGATGATGGCGGGCCAAGCTGTTAAATCCCGCGCTGAGGCTGTTCACTTCGCGTTGGAGAAATCGGGTCAAACTGCCAACCGTGGAAATATTGGTTTGGCAAACCATGACTAAACTTCCGCGAAGGGGAGATTCAGGCAAACACTGCCAAATGGGAAAAATTAAGATGGCAATCCATCATGAAAACCCCGCGCAGTTGGAGTGGTCCGAGTCTTTGTGCGAGTCACCGGGAGGATTAATAGGACAGTTGTGAATTAGAGCGGGTCATGGAAAAAACGCGACGTGATACCAATTTCTGCGGAGGCTACAGGCCGCTCGTCTCATTATGCAGATATTTGTCAAATGATATCGAGTAACAGGAAAGCAGAGTGCTCAAAACTCGTCCAGTTCGGTGGCCGCGAGAGAAAATCATCAACCAGGGAGCAGACGTGTGCAATACAGTCGAAGCCTTCTTAGCGCTTCCAGCAAGCAGTTGCAGGAAACACATATTCACTGCCGTGTACGATGGATTGGAGTCACGACATTCAAGGCTTCATAAAATTTGTCTGAACCAGGAGATGAAGGTTTAAAACGGTGCAGAATGAAACGATTCATATTGTTCAGCATTCCTTCTCCTAGAAACGAATTGAATGTGAAGGTCAACTCTAAAATACCTAGTCGGCCGTTTTGCATGCTGCATCCTTGTTACGTGTAAATGGTCTCTTTGAAAAACTCTGTGGGCAGAAGTAATATTTATACCCTTCCATTATGTACGTCCAATCAGACAATAACAGTATTCTTTTACCAGGATCAGAAAAGCTGTGTTTGTTTATAATGGACGGGATATTATACTGTAGTTTCAAGCTAATTTTATCTAGCTTTATTTCTATTAGCTTTGATCCACGACTAAGGAAGAATTCATATGGTTGTTACCTGTACATTTTTCCAAGGTCCTCTTGGCTGCCCCAGTTGTTCAATGTATTTTTTGAAGGGCTTCTTTTATGTGTTGCAAATTGTAACATGAAGGATCTTTTTAGTTTCTGGAAAAATGAGTATATTGTGTAGCTCACGGCTACCTATGCCATACTAAGATCCCAATAGTGGCATAATTGTTGATTGGAGCCGAGATTGCCGAGTGCACTGCCAGAATACCGAAGGTCTCTTTGGCCAAAATTCAGTCTCAAGGATGTCTATCGACATGTTATGGGCATGAGCCTGTGTCATCATCATGGCAGCATTAGGTCTTTATTGGTAATGGCATTTTCTCATTGTTTGGAGGGTACAATTGCGCTTATTATGGCAAAGCTAAACATTCTTACTACAAGTGTTATATGATAAGGAAGAACCGTGAGCATTGTGGTAAAACCATTCTTAGAGGCGTGAAAATGTGAACATGATCGAACAAATCTTAATATTTCCCGCAGATACAAAGCCAGGTCGAATCAGTTGAAGAGCTCGTGGTGTTGTTTCATGGAGTTTGAACGTGGAATGCATGTGAATATGTGGTCCAAAACAAGAAGAAATAACTCTATCTGTCAAACTAGAGTTATCACAGAGAAATCAATCGATTGAGTGTTGACAGGGCCACGTAACGTGATCCCTAACAATTTTCATAGCTTGAAAATCATTTCTAAATGGCGCAACATGCAGGAGTGAAATAATTTAAATTCATTAAATTGTTTAACCTCTGTGAGTACAAGCAATGTATCATGGGTCAAATCCACTAAGTATGATTTAGAGTCAAACTTTTCATATTGTGGAAACGTTGGTACCAAGTCAAGATAAAGAATAAGCTCACGGGTGTCGAAGTTTAATGTATTTGTAGAGGCTTTCAATTTCGAGCTTAAAGCTTCATGTTCACGATGCATATAGGTGGCTTGGTAATTCAGAATGGCCTCGAGTTAACAGAGCAAAACGGTAAGAATCAAGTTTGATAGCCCACCATTCGGAGGACTCAATGCAAAAGAGCGCGATTACCAAGAGCAAGGAAAGAGTTAGTGCAGGGTCAAAAATCGATTGCAACACCGAATTAGCGGATTCGAAGCTCACCAAGTTGAGATTTGTGCAGACTCTATCCACATGGACCCCCCTCCTCTTCAAGTCAAACGGGTCAACGGGGGGGTCCCAACATTATGTTAATTAAATTAATATTTTTATTTAAATATTTTAATAATAATATTTATTATTATTATTTAAATATTTTATTTAAATATTCTTTTAATTAATTGAGAAGACTTGGTCATCAGGCAATTAATGACCCATGATGGAACCTTCTCAGGTAGTTCAACTAACTGCAATAAATACATCATGGGCCTTCATTTTAGGAATGTAATTATGACCATTTCCTCTTCTTTCTCACATATTTTTCTATAAATGTAAGTTGGAAGCTCATTTCAAAGGGTTCCAACAGTTCAGACAAGTTGGACAGTTAGATATCTCAGGCGAGTGTATACTTTTCAAAAATCCTCTCTCTTCTGCAAGTTGTTCTTGTGTGTTGAGAGAACTTTCAAGCCTCCTCTTCAAGACTGTAATGGCAACTATTGCCTCTTCTGAATGTATGATGCATTGTGCATGTTATTGAAGCAATAAAAGTGTGTGTTTTGTGACTAATCTCGGTCCTTTCATCCTTCTATGCTTCTTTGTGCCTTTCTCATACTTGCAGGTACACTGTGCAAGTTTAAGTTCTATTGCAGGTTCTTGGAGTTCTGTGCTTATCGAGTGGTGGAGTATTGCATGCAGTTGAGTTGTGGTGTCTATTCACCCTTCTTGAGTTCATCCTTCTTCGCTGGGAAACTGGTATATTTCTCAGTCTGATACAGTTTAACCAAGGGAACGCGTGTCTCTTAGTCTGTGGTATCATGTACCCTCTCTAAGTTGCAGTAGGTGAAGTTGACCTGTGGTGCACACACCCTCTTCAAATTAACCCTTCCTGAATCTGAAGACACCCTTTATTCGGTGCATCACCATCCCTAGTATAGTTTCATTTCTGTAAATCTCTTTCCCTAAAACCCCATGAAAATGTTAGCATAGGACTAGATAATCATTTTTGTTACACTAGGAGTAGTACAGCACTTAGTTTAGGAAGAGGAAGCCGGCCTTCTCCGGAGGTTCACCTCGAGCCCAAGTCCCACAGCTTGAGAGGTGATCCCATGTGTCCCAATCGCACCGAACGTCCTATTCACATCCTGGCCATTCGGGGGGTGCAGTGATTTGGCGACAACAGTTTTTGGCACGCCCGGTGGGACACTAAGGTTAGATCTTCCATCTTTTCAAGGTGTCTCATTACAACAACAAATCATAAGCCACCGTGCGACCACACACAACAGTTTTTGGCACGCCCGGTGGGACAGAGTTGGTACTTCTCTTCTCACTTACACAAGTCAAAGTACCTGGCGACTCCATATCTCTGGATTCCGAATCTCAGTGCAGTAACTTATGCGAAGAATTCAAACAAGAGCTTCTTCAAAGAAAGGAAATTATCAGCATATCGAACTTTCCTTGTCTCCTCCAAAGAGAAGAAGAAGAGGCATTTCCACATCCCCAGTTGCAGATTTACCTAGTAGGGGTCATTCAACTCCTCCTTACGGAAGATTTCCTCCACCCAGGAACAATCAACCTTTCGTTGCTATGGCGAGGAACCAAGTTTTTCCCCCTTTCAATGCAAGCAGTCCTCTCGTGTTGGCTCAACGTGACCCGATACCTGTTGCGGCACTCAAAAGTTTACCCTTCTACACGGGGGAAACTCACGTTACTCCAGTGGAGCATATCTTTGATGTAGCCAGCATCTGCGCAGTACATAATATCACCGAAGACAACGTTGCAGTTAGACTTCTTGCTACCTCTTTCAAGGGAAAAGCGCTTCAATGGTTTCGCGGGTTAGGTGTTGGCACTATAACCACTTGGGACGTGTTGGGAGAAAAGCTATGTAAACAATTTGAAGACAAAAGTGATCACCTATCACTTTTGGAACAACTTACTACCATAAAGAGAGCTCCCCAAGAATACATGAGTGATTTCAACTTCCGATTCCACAGGACTTGGAATAGGATTCCGGCGCTCATAAAGCCTTCTGCACATAATGCATTCTTGTACTATTTGCGAGCCTTGAATAGCGATGTAGCAGTTATGATCCAGTCTATGGGAGGGACTACACTTCCTGATGCTTACGAAGTTGCCATAAGTGCAGAGAATTCTTTGATTCAGGCTGGAAAGATAGCTCCACGACCACCAATGCCCTTTTCTCCAGATCTTACGAATCATCAGCCTATCATTGCTCCTCTTCCAGTGGACTCCAAGCAACCATCTCAATCTTCCCTTGCCTCTTCAAATGACCTATTTGAAGTCAAGTCACTACTGCAAAATTTTGGAAATGAGCTCGTTGCACTCAAAAGGCAACAATTTCAATACAATCGTCCGTATCAGCCACAAAATCAGCAGTATCAGGCTAGCCGTCCTCCCTTTCAAGGAAACAATCAGCCCCAAAATCAAACTACGAGTCAAGTTGCAAATGTCAGGCCCTTGAACTTCCGGAACCCTCTTGCAGCTAGCTCATCTAGAGCTATAGTACCTGTTCAGAATAATCTAGTTCAAGACTACGAATGGTGCTATCCTTGCTCTCAACCTCACAATCAAAATCTTTGTCCCAATGGGGTTCTTAGCCAGGCCCTTATGGTTCAAAGTGTATCTGCCCCTTCAGAGTTAACAAACAATTCATCTACGCAAGAAGCAGCAGATCAACCGCAGGCACCTGAAGAATCCACGTTACTAAACTGGCAAGAAGAAGATTTTTGCGGATTGAATATAGATTCTTCATCAGTGGCAGCAAACACTCGTTCCAAAAAGAGAGCAATGGAGCCTCAACCTCTCGAAGCTGATCTAGCATCCACTTCTCAACATGGGTTACAAATAGCGGTTGATAGAAATGTGGGAAAGAAATCACCAGAAACATCGGCTAGCCACGCCGCAGGGAAAGATGGTTCTCCAGGCATCACGATACCCAACAAACATTTTCCAAAGGAGGACCCCAATGCCCAAAAAAGTGTCAATAAAGTTGGAGCGATTCCCTTTAGCATAGTAGAACAAATGAAGAAAACCAATCTGAGCGTTACCATGTGGGATGCACTCTCGATTCCTTCTCAAAGAAACCTGCTGCGAGAAGCTCTGAACAGTTTTAGCACAACCAGCGCATCACCAAGCCATGGAGTGACAAATGCTACAAATTTGTGTCAACCGGAAGGGAAGATCATTCCTACGGCAAACAAACCACCACCATTCTACATTTCCCTGATCATTGGCGACCACCTGGTACATAATTGCATGATCGATTCTGGTGCCAGTAGCTCTGTCATGCCGAAACAAATCGCAGATGTACTAGGCATACAATATGCGCCAGTTGCAAGAGGGGTTGTTCAACTGGATGGCACAGCTGTTAAGACTGTTGGGGTTATCAAAGGACTTCAACTTACCATCCACGCATGCCCAAGCTTGTCATTCACCCAAGATATATCAGTCATTGATCTCCCTCCCCTCTTTGCCATCTGCCTATCACGGGATTTCACCGCCAAGATGGGTGGTTACCTATCAGCCGATTGGTCGCATATGATTCTCAGGACTCGATATGGAACCAAAGTAACTATAAGGGCAGAACCAATCTGCCATAATCATGTAGAACCCTACACTTCTAATCCCACAAATGGAAATTACACCATCGGTGATCCAGAAGAGGAAGGTGCCGATCATGAACCAACCACCCTTGTTGAAGAAGTCCCTGATACTTTGCTAGATGAAGCAAGTAGAGATCATCAGTACGATCCCTACGCCGATGTATTGGCAGAAGAAGAAGCTGGTTTGCTGGTCTTGGAAGAAACAGGATTAGGTACCTACTGTATCCATGAAGAAGATACGATCATACCACAACTTGTCAAAACACCAAATGATTCTAAAGGACTATGGCAATTGTTCTTCGATGGCTCAAGAAGTAAGAATGGATCCGGTGCTGGTGTTATGTTAATTTCTCCAGAGGGAGATAAGTACTTCTCATCTTTCCGGTTGCAGTTCAGTTGCACTAACAATGTTGCAGAATACGAGGCTCTTGTGCAAGGAATTCAGCTAGCCCAAAGGAAGGGAATCAAGGCCCTAACTGTTTTTGGAGACAGTGAGTTAGTTGTTCATCAAGTTTCAGCACGTAGTGCATCCAAAAATGATCTTTTAAGATCATACAAGAACCGAGTCTGGGACCTGATTGAAGATTTCGAAGCTTTTGGGATCCATGCAATCCCTAGAGATCAAAATCAAGATGCAGACAGGCTTGCTACAATTGGTTCACAATACAACATACCAGTTGATATCATGAAAGAAGGGCAGCAATTTGTTAAAATGGTGGTTCGACCAGCAGTCCCTGATAATGTGAGTAGTTGGCAAGTGTTCGATAGTGACAACCAAATTGTCCTCTTCCTACAAGAAGAGGCGGAGTTTGCTGCAAGAAATCAAGATAAGTTACAAGAGTCATATGGTGAACAAATTATCCAATTGAAAAGCAACAAGTTACCAAAAGGTTTAGTCACTTTGGAATCCATTTTCAATTCAGATGACCAAGCCAAAAGACAAAGCCCTAACATGGTGGTCAAAGAAGAATATTTTGAGGAAGTCGAAGTATCAAATGAAAAATTTCTTAAGATCGGAAAAGTGTGTACTTCTGAGGAGAAAGAAGCTTTCATCAAACTTTGTCAAGAGTATCATGACATCTTTGCATGGAGCTATAAAGATCTGCGTGGTTTTGATCCAGGTCTTGCGCAACATACCATCGAACTGGATCCTAATGCTAAGCCAGTTCGTCAGAAACAAAGACCAATTAATCCCAAAATTGAGCCACTAATGAGAAAGGAGCTAACCAAGCTCATCGAGGCTTGTATAATTTTTCCCATCAAGCATTCCTCATGGGTAGCCAATTTGGTGCCCGTGAGGAAGAAGAACGGAGAGATCCGGTTATGCGTAGATTTCAGGGATTTGAATCGTGCGTCATTGAAAGACCATTATCCTCTTCCATCGATGGAGCAGATCCTTCAAACGGTGGCAGGAGCTCAAAGATTTTCTTTGCTCGATGGATATTCAGGTTACAATCAAATCCTAGTCCAAGAATCTGACCAATTCAAAACGGCTTTCACTACCAAGTGGGGCACATATGCCTACAATAAAATGCCATTCGGATTGTCCAA
Organism: Taxus chinensis; assembly: GCA_019776745.2. Taxonomy (NCBI): domain Eukaryota; kingdom Viridiplantae; phylum Streptophyta; class Pinopsida; order Cupressales; family Taxaceae; genus Taxus; species Taxus chinensis. Next base: position 588,822,548 of record CM034154.1, on the reverse strand, counting down.
TGCCGGGGCTACTTTCCAAAGAGCCATGGACATGGCATTTAAGGGACTGATCAACGATATTATTTTGGTTTACCTTGATGATATAACTGTATACTCTAAGCATGCAGAAGATCACATCACACATCTAAGGAAAGTTTTCCAAAGGTGTAGGGAATTTGGGGTTTCACTTAACCCCAAGAAATGTATTTTCGCAGTGCACGAGGGAAAATTGCTGGGGCATGTTGTTTCAGCGGAAGGATTATCAATCGATCCAGCCAGGATTCATTCAATTATGTCCTTATCTCTCCCGAGTCACAAGAAGGGCCTCCAGAGCTTTTTGGGAACCATAAATTTTGTGCGGAGATTCATCCCTCAATTTGCGACATTGGCTAAACCACTGACAGCCATGCTAAAGAAAAACATGCCATTCTCATGGACAAAGGAAGGGCGAGAAAGCTTCGAAGCCATCAAAACAGCCATTTCCCAAGCTCCCACGCTTGTGAACCCCAGGTTTGACAAAGATTTTATCCTTTATGCTTTTGCAGGTCAAGAGAGCATTTCAGGGATCCTCACCCAACAAAACGACAACCTGATGGAGCAACCAATCGCTTTCTTCAGTCAATCCCTCAAAGACTACGAGTTTAAATACTCATTCATTGAAAAGCAAGTCTTTGCGGTTATTCGAGCTTTGAAGAAATTCAAGCACATGTTGTCCAACAACAAGATTCATCTGATGGTGTCTCATCCAGGTGTCAAGGAGTTCTTGTTGAACAAAGAAATGAACGAAAAGCGTGCTGGATGGATCACGAAGGTAATGGAGTATGACGTGCATATCAAAGTCACTAAACTTGTCAGAGGTAAGGGTTTATGTGAGCAACTTGCTGCAGACATGAAATCAAAAGGTAATGAGGACGTGACACTCCTAAATACTGATGAGGATGTTTATCAAGCTGACTGGTTATCCAAAATGAAGAATTTCATCTTCTCAGGAGCATACCCAACAAACATGGATAAAAACCAAAGACGAACTTTCCGTCTTCAATCTATCCCATATGTTTTGGTAGATAGCATTCTCTTTCGAAAAGATTTGAACGGTGTTCTCCTTCGGTGCATAGGACCGGAACAGGTAAGTAAGATACTAGAAGAATTTCATAATGGCCTATCTGGAGGACATTATTCCGCACGGACAACAGCTACTAAGATCATGCGAGCCGGCTACTATTGGCCGGATTTATTCAAGGATGCCCATCTCTGGGTAAGGAAATGCAAGGAATGTGCCTTTTTCACAGGTAAGCAGAAGCTGGCAGCTCTTCCACTGCATCCAGTTCAAGTGGATCAACCCTTTGTTCAATGGGGGTTGGACTTCATCGGAATGATTAATCCTCCATCCAGTGACGGACATAAGTGGGTCCTTACCGCAACAGACTATTTTACTCGATGGACAGAGGCGGTAGCATTAAAAGAGAGCAATGAAAAGGCAGTTCTAGATTTTTTGGAGGGTATAATGACGAGGTTTGGTGTTCCATTTACAATCATTTCAGACAACGCGCTAGCTTTTCTTGGTATGAAACTGAGTGAATGGGCTGTTAAAAATGGGGTATACCTCAAAACTTCATCCAATTACTATCCGCAAGGAAACGGATTGGCTGAGTCTAGCAACAAAAACCTCATAAGGATTATTAAGCGCACAATGGAGACTAACAAGAGGACTTGGCATACACAGCTTAAGACCGCCTTATGGGCAGATCGAATCACACCTAAAAGGGCCATTGGAAATTCTCCTTTCGTTCTTGTATATGGAAGAGAGGCAAAACTCCCGCTCTCATTGGAGTTACCTTCTTTGGAGTTAGCTCATCAACTTGAAGTTATAGAGAGTGATCCTCTGACAGTAAGGTTTGCTGAACTCATGGAGTTAGAGGAAGTACGAGATAAGGCTATGAAAACTTTGGAGCAGCATCAGGCTCAAGTTAAGAAATCTTTTGACAAGAAGGCGTCCGACAGACATTTTCAAGAGGGAGATTTAGTTCTCAAATGGGATGAAGACAGGGCCAAACCAGGCAAGCATGCCAAGTTTGACGCTCTCTGGAGTGGACCATACATCATCACAAGTTGCAAAGAGGCAAATTCATTTCGTCTATCTAGGCTCAATGGAGAAGAACTGCCCATTCATGTGAATGGGATACATCTCAAAGCTTGTTTTTGAGAAGCGTTCCACCCCCTGTACAGTTAAATTAGGTGTTTTCCTCCAAGTGCTTATGCACATTGTTGTGTGTTGTTGCTTTGCTTTCCTTGTTGTTGTGTTTTGTGTTGTTCTGCACATTGTTTCATCGTTGGAAGGTGTCAAGGAGAAGAAAGGTTCAAGGTTTCCATAATAGTTCAAAATCTGCTTCATTCAAAATTTTTTCAGTGTTCCATGGATGTCAAGCATTCAACAGATTCAGTATACTTCATGCTTAGCATTCCAGGGAGGTCCAGGATATCAACAATACTCAAGGAGATTTCAGGATGTGTCAAAGAAAATCATACTACTTTCAGGATTCCAACATAGACTCCATGCCCAATGGATGACTTAAGGCTACTGGAATCATGCTTAGCAGGCAATCATCCCCGAGAGGTCGCCAAAAATGTTATCCAATTTTGCACACCTGGCAAGATTGGACAACGGGGTCCTATCACGTTCAAAATAAAATAATAGTCCCAGGAACCCACCTTCGGTTATTATCGAAATGCAATAATTAAAAATAATTCCTAAATTGCATATGAAGAGATCACCTAGCATCGAAAGGCACCCAGTTGATCTCAACTCGGTGGAGAGTTCAGGGTCGAGTTGATAAAGAACCCGGTGTCAAATTGATAGTCATCTCGGAAATCATCTCAGTAGAGACTCTCAATTGTAAGAGCTCGACGATGGCCTTGTTAATGCAAAATATAGCTCGTTGAAAATTGACGAATGAAAGGAACTGTACAAGGATCCCGGTGGAGATCGATGCAAAAAGATCTGAAGGCCAAGTCAGGGAGAGTCAAAGTCAACATGATGTCAGGTTTAATCCACTAAGACAACGCTCGACCAACCACTTGGGAGAATTATCTTGTTTGACCGAGATGTTATGAAATTATGCAGATATGGGAGGTTCAACATCATTGAATCTCGGGTTTGTAATTACATAATGGAAGGACTTCTATCGACCCAGGAAGATAGTATAAGCACTATCGAATACCAATGTGAAATTGAGTCAAACCGACATCTTACAAAGAACTGTGAATTGTAATGGTGTTCAGACCTTCCTCGGTCGAGTATTCGGTGCACAGGCAGCAAGCATGTTGCAGTATAGTAAGAGTTCTTTTGAGCACTTCCAACAAGCAGGTCGCCCAACTATGTTTTTATCTGTTCAGCATCAAATGCATCCTCAAATTCGGGATTTTCCTTCAAGATATTTTTATGAAAATCGATTAAGTGACAGTGGGAGTGTTACTAGGAAACCTGAGGAAATTTATTACAAAAATTCTCTATCGAGATCTTACTCGTTTTACGATGTAGTTCATGGAAGCGGATCTCATAGAGGTATAACTGTTTCATATCAGAATATTCATGGAGCATAATTTGCTTTGCAATTATACGAGCATCTTCAACGAGTCACTAGGTTGGCAAGCATAAAGGTTTCTGTTGAAATGATCACACCTTACAAGCTACAGCTGAAATGTTTACACCGAGAGTTTGATGTTGTCCTCAAATTTGATGAAGGAAAAGGTTTATATATCAATACGGTAGATGCCTTTCAAGGCCAGCAGCGTGATATAATCATTATGTCTTGTGTCCGAGCTGCAAATCATGGGGTTGGTTTTATAGCTGATGTTCGCCACATGAATGTGACATTGACACGAGCTCGCAGAGCGCTTTGGGTTATAGGCAACACAGCTGCATTGAAGCAATCTAGTGACTGAGTTCAGTCGAAGGCAGATCTGCTCGATGCGTAGAGCTTGGTGAAACTCATGAGAAGCTCGCTGATTCAGAGGAAATAGAGCCCGGTAAGGATAAACAAGGCTCGGTGGGAGTTATTCAGCAATGAAAACACTCGGGGCTCGTAGAGACGAGTCGCAAGCTTCATGCGAGGGGCCGTTACGTGGGAAATAAGGCGACCAGTGCCAATGGGAAAATTAAGATGGCAAACCATGTGGTTCACTCCGCGTAGGGGAGATTCCGGCAAGCAATGCCAAGCGGAAATTTGATGATGGCGGGCCAAGCTGTTAAATCCCGCGCTGAGGCTGTTCACTTCGCGTTGGAGAAATCGGGTCAAACTGCCAACCGTGGAAATATTGGTTTGGCAAACCATGACTAAACTTCCGCGAAGGGGAGATTCAGGCAAACACTGCCAAATGGGAAAAATTAAGATGGCAATCCATCATGAAAACCCCGCGCAGTTGGAGTGGTCCGAGTCTTTGTGCGAGTCACCGGGAGGATTAATAGGACAGTTGTGAATTAGAGCGGGTCATGGAAAAAACGCGACGTGATACCAATTTCTGCGGAGGCTACAGGCCGCTCGTCTCATTATGCAGATATTTGTCAAATGATATCGAGTAACAGGAAAGCAGAGTGCTCAAAACTCGTCCAGTTCGGTGGCCGCGAGAGAAAATCATCAACCAGGGAGCAGACGTGTGCAATACAGTCGAAGCCTTCTTAGCGCTTCCAGCAAGCAGTTGCAGGAAACACATATTCACTGCCGTGTACGATGGATTGGAGTCACGACCTTCAAGGCTTCATAAAATTTGTCTGAACCAGGAGATGAAGGTTTAAAACGGTGCAGAATGAAACGATTCATATTGTTCAGCATTCCTTCTCCTAGAAACGAATTGAATGTGAAGGTCAACTCTAAAATACCTAGTCGGCCGTTTTGCATGCTGCATCCTTGTTACGTGTAAATGGTCTCTTTGAAAAACTCTGTGGGCAGAAGTAATATTTATACCCTTCCATTATGTACGTCCAATCAGACAATAACAGTATTCTTTTACCAGGATCAGAAAAGCTGTGTTTGTTTATAATGGACGGGACGATTATACTGTAGTTTCAAGCTAATTTTATCTAGCTTTATTTCTATTAGCTTTGATCCACGACTAAGGAAGAATTCATATGGTTGTTACCTGTACATTTTTCCAAGGTCCTCTTGGCTGCCCCAGTTGTTCAATGTATTTTTTGAAGGGCTCCTTTTATGTTTTGAAAATTGTAACATGAAGGATCTTTTAAGTTCTGAAAAATGGGTATATTGTGTAGCTCACAGCTACCTATGCCATACTAAGATCCCAATAGTGGCATAATTGTTGATTGGAGCCGAGATTGCCGAGTGCACTGCCAGAATACCGAAGGTCTCTTTGGCCAAAATTCAGTCTCAAGGATGTCTATCGACATGTTATGGGCATGAGCCTGTGTCATCATCATGGCAGCATTAGGTCTTTATTGGTAATGGCATTTTCTCATTGTTTGGAGGGTACAATTGCGCTTATTATGGCAAAGCTAAACATTCTTACTACAAGTGTTATATGATAAGGAAGAACCGTGAGCATTGTGGTAAAACCATTCTTAGAGGCGTGAAAATGTGAACATGATCGAACAAATCTTAATATTTCCCGCAGATACAAAGCCAGGTCGAATCAGTTGAAGAGCTCGTGGTGTTGTTTCATGGAGTTTGAACGTGGAATGCATGTGAATATGTGGTCCAAAACAAGAAGAAATAACTCTATCTGTCAAACTAGAGTTATCACAGAGAAATCAATCGATTGAGTGTTGACAGGGCCACGTAACGTGATCCCTAACAATTTTCATAGCTTGAAAATCATTTCTAAATGGCGCAACATGCAGGAGTGAAATAATTTAAATTCATTAAATTGTTTAACCTCTGTGAGTACAAGCAATGTATCATGGGTCAAATCCACTAAGTATGATTTAGAGTCAAACTTTTCATATTGTGGAAACGTTGGTACCAAGTCAAGATAAAGAATAAGCTCACGGGTGTCGAAGTTTAATGTATTTGTAGAGGCTTTCAATTTCGAGCTTAAAGCTTCATGTTCACGATGCATATAGGTGGCTTGGTAATTCAGAATGGCCTCGAGTTAACAGAGCAAAACGGTAAGAATCAAGTTTGATAGCCCACCATTCGGAGGACTCAATGCAAAAGAGCGCGATTACCAAAGCAAGGAAAGAGTTAGTGCAGGGTCAAAAATCGATTGCAACACCGAATTAGCGGATTCGAAGCTCACCAAGTTGAGATTTGTGCAGACTCTATCCACATGGACCCCCCTCCTCTTCAAGTCAAACGGGTCAACGGGGGGGTCCCAACATTATGTTAATTAAATTAATATTTTTATTTAAATATTTTAATAATAATATTTATTATTATTATTTAAATATTTTATTTAAATATTCTTTTAATTAATTGAGAAGACTAGGTCATCAGGCAATTAATGACCCATGATGGAACCTTCTCAGGTAGTTCAACTAACTGCAATAAATACATCATGGGCCTTCATTTTAGGAATGTAATTATGACCATTTCCTCTTCTTTCTCACATATTTTTCTATAAATGTAAGTTGGAAGCTCATTTCAAAGGGTTCCAACAGTTCAGACAAGTTGGACAGTTAGATATCTCAGGCGAGTGTATACTTTTCAAAAATCCTCTCTCTTCTGCAAGTTGTTCTTGTGTGTTGAGAGAACTTTCAAGCCTCCTCTTCAAGACTGTAATGGCAACTATTGCCTCTTCTGAATGTATGATGCATTGTGCATGTTATTGAAGCAATAAAAGTGTGTGTTTTGTGACTAATCTCGGTCCTTTCATCCTTCTATGCTTCTTTGTGCCTTTCTCATACTTGCAGGTACACTGTGCAAGTTTAAGTTCTATTGCAGGTTCTTGGAGTTCTGTGCTTATCGAGTGGTGGAGTATTGCATGCAGTTGAGTTGTGGTGTCTATTCACCCTTCTTGAGTTCATCCTTCTTCGCTGGGAAACTGGTATATTTCTCAGTCTGATACAGTTTAACCAAGGGAACGCGTGTCTCTTAGCCTGTGGTATCTTGTACCCTCTCTAAGTTGCAGTAGGTGAAGTTGACCTGTGGTGCACACACCCTCTTCAAATTAACCCTTCCTGAATCTGAAGACACCCTTCATTCGGTGCATCACCATCCCTAGTATAGTTTCATTTCTGTAAATCTCTTTCCCTAAAACCCCATGAAAATGTTAGCCTAGGACTAGATAATCATTTTTGTTACACTAGGAGTAGTACAGCACTTAGTTTAGGAAGAGGAAGCCGGCCTTCTCCGGAGGTTCACCTCGAGCCCAAGTCCCACAGCTTGAGAGGTGATCCCATGTGTCCCAATCACACCGAACGTCCTATTCACATCCTGGCCATTCGGGGGGTGCAGTGATTTGGCGACAACAGAGGTTCATGGAAGAGTTGGGAACAAAAAAATAAAGAGTATTGCAGATTGTATGGTGATAGTCAAAGTGAAATTCATCTAGAAAAGAACTCAACATTTCTTTCTAGAACAGAACACATTTAGTTGAGATATTAATTTATACGATAGGTATTAGAGGATGGGAAACTGAAGTTGGAACGTTATTCAAAGGAAAAAATCTTGCGGATATGCTAACAAAGCCGTTAGAAAAGGAGAAGTTGGAGCTACACTCCTTTTGTGTTGGTATTTGAGTTTGAGAGTTGAAGAGGGAGAAATAGGCCAAAGGAAAGGATAAGAGGATGGAGATATAAGCTACAGTGAAACATTTTATTTCTAAGTGGGAGATTGTTGAGTCGTGGAGCTTAATCGCTTCGCTGGCAAACTTTTACCGACTTAATGGAATACATAGTAACTTGCGTCAGTTGACGAACCGTCATTGGTCACCCATTAACCGGTATCGGTCAGGAAAGGAGGAACCAATATCAGCAAGGGCTAACTGGCATCGGTTAAGGTTAACCAACATCCATTGCATGTGCATGACTATTATAATTAAGTTGAGGGAATTAGATCTATCTTTAGTTATAAAGTGAATCTAATGGTTGTAATTGCATTGTTAAAGTGCCCTAAGATTTTAGATGCATATATAAGCATAAATCTAAGGTTTAGAAGGTAGAACTCATTTGAGATTAAAGAGAAGTTTCCTTTTGATAGATAAGAGAAATTTGTAGAGAAGAAAGTACAAGACCTCTAAGAAGGTGTGGAAGATTGCAGATTACAAATCTTCATTGTATTTCCTCTATGATAATAAACTGGTTATTTCTTGGTAGATGTAGCCCACACTGGGTGAACCATGTTAAATGTTGTGTATTTTGTTTTCTTTTTTATTTCCATATTGATTTCTTTTATGCTTAGATCTGATTAATATATTTGTACAACTGGTGTGCTAACCCCAACACAGTGAACTTAGTCCATAACACAAAGATATCTCATCTTTGAAGGATTCACATAATGACTCAAGACCATAAGATAACAATAATATGTTGTACATTGAAAACCAACTGACTTGTCCTGAGATATGACCTTGTAAGACACTTCAATAACCTTGCAACCCAAGAGCATAATTAATAATGGACAATAAACATAGAAAATTCAGACATGACACAATTTCCTTACCCAAGTATTGAAACATTATACTGACAACATGCCATTTACTTAATGTAAAACAAGACTTTGACAACGTTCCATACAAGAATCACATTGAGTGACAACATAAAAAATTTGACTCATAAATTTAGACACCTATAAAAAATCAAGGACTCAAAAATACATGGGAAGAAATTTCCATACCTTATCACTCTAGAGGTATCCAAGATACCTAATTTTCTTCAACTTATCTTACACATGATCTTGAAAGTAATTCAAACACATATGATCTTCTTCAACAAGTGCAAGCATGATTCCTTGACTTGATTTGGGCTTGTTAACTATGTTACCAACCTTGATAGCACTAAAATCCTCCCTGAAAACCTTCATATATTACATGGTGGGATGATAATCAGTTTTCATGACCTTCTTGACATGGGTAACCTCCTTCTTGACCATAGGAGAAGACCTCATAATAAAATTCTTCTTACTTTGGAAAATTATTTCTACGTGACCAGGTCTTTGACAATTGAAACAAACAACTCCCCCCTTCCTTCTAGACTCAAACACACTAAGATTCCATCCAAAATATTTTTCCCCATGACCATACACACAAAATGAAAAGAAATCGCTTTTGAAGATACCTACATCATTCCTAGTAGATATCCTCTTACAATCCCTAGTTATGTGACCAAAATCATGACAAACATAACAATAACCATTAAATGATGAACCATACCTTATAGCATTGGGTTTTCTTGCTAAGTAAGACCTTCTCAAATCATCCTTGTTTGTCACCATGAAATCTGATTTGAAACTTGAACCATCTTCATCGTCACTCTTCACATGTTTTCCATCAAACCTTAGGCCTGTTTTGTCCATTTTTAGCTTTTTGACCCTTTAAGATTTCAACAAGAGATTCAGAGCTCTTCTCCAGATTCTCATACATTCCCAACCTACTAGATGCATTCTCCAAATCTGATTCTATGGATTTAAACCTTTCTTCATACCTAGAACAAGTATCCTCTTTCTCTTTTAGGTATTTTGACATATTCTCCACTTGTGACTCCAAAACTTAAATGGCTTGACTATTCTTATCTTCCATATCCTTTCTATGAATTTAGTAGGCTTTAATTACTGACTCAAGTACTTCATTCTTCATCCTTAATTCTGTTACAATATCTGAAGACTTTCCCATTTCTTGTGCTTCAAAGGATATCCTTCAATTTATTAAACTTGCTTCACAAGGACATGCTCTGATACCAATTGTTGGAAGCAACAATTTACTTAGGGGGGTGAATCAGTCCTACAAAAATTTCAATTCATTTACCATCTCATACATTCATCGTTTCATGCATTGTCATTACATCATACCATAACATATGTGTAATTATTATGGTAGGTATTAAGCATCAATCACAACAACATGAAATAAATTACACGATATACATGTGAACACCATATATAAGTGGGGAAAACCCTCATGGGGAAGAATATTACACAAGTGAAATAGATTTAGTGAAGTACCAACTTCACAAGGAGCACCAACCCCTAGTTTAGTAGAGCACCAACCCTATAAGTGAAGCATCAAACCTCTGATTTAGTGAAGCACCCACTTCCATAACGGATGCATGTAACCCACAAGGATGAATACCAAACACAAACTCTATCCACCTAATTAATGATTGATATATGAATTTTCTTAACTTCCATAACTAATGAATATCAATTAATTCAGATCACAAACCCTTGCTCAAACCCTCATGCCTTCAATCTCACTCTTTCTTCTTCTTATTTGACCTTGTATTGGTTCTAAACTCTTACAAGCATGTTTTCATAAACTACATTCAACCTTAAATTACATCTAATCAGCCATTCAAATTCATTCCTTCATTCCTGCAAAACACTCTCCTCTAGGTCACACTTATCACCCATACAAGACTAGCTCACAAAATAAGCTCAAACTTCACTTTTACATGCATTCTCTTCTCTTATAACCCAAAGATAGGCTAGTCCTTCGTGAAAAATTTAACCCATAAAAAATTTACAAAATATCCAAATACATGCCATTAAAATGGTCACATATGAACCATATAGGTCGGGTCCATGCCAAAAACCTTCATACATGCACCAAAGAATTGTCAAAATCCCATTGCACTAGGAATGAGGAAAAATATCACTCATGCCAAAACCATGATGCTTATTAAAAACTCTCTAAATTCATCACATAAATGAGTAATATAACATATAATACATCATACCATTGTTGCACATTTACTTTAATAAATCAAATAAATTCATTAAATGGGCCCACTTGCTCATTACCTTCATCAAAACATCTGCTTTCCAAGCATCTTGAATATCACCTTTGGGCGTCAAGACTACCTTAATATGATACCTCAATATATGACATATTACAAATCTATATGTAAATAATGAGCACCATTACATCACACATCCATGCAAGTTATAACATCATGAAAACATCTCAAATACTCAAACCACAGTCTACGTTTTGTCTTCACCAAAACAAACAACTCAAAAATGTGTTTTACAAACTCATCTAGTTAAACACAAATTTTGCCACTTTAAAGACCTCTAAATTTTATTTAATAGATGACAAAATTCACCCATATATACACATTATCCAGGTGATATAAATCATTAAACTCAATCCATTTTATGCTTCCAACCAACTCAATCTATTTCACCGAAAAGAACAAAACCCTGTCTTGAAAATGCCACCATACACTTCTTCTTCACAAATTGACCTGAGTTCCTAATCAAAAACACCTCATCATGAGACAATGCATACATCATTAGAAATATATATGAATCCTAATTTCCATGTAAAATATTTTAAATCATTTCCAACTCTAAGTGGAGGGCCTTCAACCAATTCCATCTCTACAAACTACTTTTTAACCCTCTCTTGGACTCAAGAACTGGTTACTGAGCTCAACATCACTCCATCACACCAAAAACCTCTTCCACATATTAAAAAAATAATTAAAAGCATACTCATAAATTATTAATAAGCACTAAAAAACATTCACCGAGTCTTTATAAAACTCAGAATCAATACCTTACCTTAGGTAGTTACTATGGCACCCTGCTAGAATCCAACATCCTTAAAGATTTAAGCTTAAAAGAACAGCTCATAAATTTTACATACCTTTTCTAATCTTCCTATTTTATATCACCATTGGAAACCTCTCATTAATCCATGATTCATAACACAACTTGAATGGAGTCTTAAACTCATCTTTTCAGCTCATGCATTGTCAATTTTACTCCAGGATGCTCCAAACTACCCTAAGAAACCAAGTCCTCACAAATAGTAAAAACTTTGCAATTTTCATTCTTAACCATGACCTGAAAACCTTAATGTAAATATTAATAACAACTCATGGGATATCATAAATTCTAAATTTAGACTTCATACCTCATTTGTAAATGTTTTCCATAAATTAGTAACTCTTCAGAAAGAAGCCATTTTTCTGGTGGGACCCGCATATTTCCACATTCTTATAACATGCACCTTTCTAGAAATCTTGGAGAGTACTATAAAAAATATAATCATCAATTTTTAGGAACCAATCAAAACCAGGATCTGATACAAGCACTTTTATCCAAGATGTTTCTACCTAGGATTTAGCTAGAGTTTCAAACCACTTTAGCTTATTAATGATTGATCATAAAAATGTGACGGAAATCAAACCACCTAATTCTTTTTGTTGAACCTTCATAACTGACCTTAGAAGCTATTTCCAAAGATATATCATGTCCCCACGCAAATCATAAAGTTCAAAACGAACACTATATCGTCCAAATTTGCTTCTAAAATCAAACTGAAACTTACCCGATTTTACCAAAACTTATATATCTTGTAAAATTTTCTTTAGAATGACATAAAACCTATCATGAAGCATCGTGAAAACATCCTCTACCTATACATATTCACCACATAGCCTAAATATCTCTGAAAATCTCCAAAAAATATCATTTACCTGTGTTTACTTGCCTATTTCTCTTTGTTTGCTTCCCAAGGACCCCAAATATGCATCATACCTATGAGTTCTAACCTAAAACACACCATACACCTCAAGTGAAGTGTCAATTTTTTTACCATGCATTAATAAGACTCATCAACTCCATTTCTCATATCTCTACCTCATTCTACATGTTTCTAGAGCTAGAAACAAGCTTGGAATGACCTGATTCAACACTATAACCTCAAGAATTGACCATACTGGCCTTATACAGACACATTGACACCTATAACATGCCTCATGAACCATGTATAACCTCAAAAAACATCCAAACAAATAAAAATGACTCGAACCATGAATATGCATACTCAACCAAACATCAAGACCCTATAGACCTTCACCAAAGTTGACACAACCACCCAATATTCATCTTTGAAACATGAACAACATCATAGAGAGACTCACGTGACACCATGACACAAGTTTCCATCAATGGAGTTGACATTAATGACAACACAACCACAATATGGCCGACAGAAATGTACCAAAGTGCATAGATTTTGTGTCTACATTTTCCCCCACTATATGTTGTTGAGTTAATACTCAATAGCATAAATTAAATAGAATATGCATACCTTGTGATGCATATAAGAGTGTAGCCAATATCATTTTCAGTGGATAAGTAGGCATGTGAAGCGTGGAGTGATCATAATGTGAAGCGTGTAAACTAGGAAAGGGAAGTAAACCCTTAGGGTGAAATGTATGTGTAGTAGCGTGCTTCTGGAGCTTGTGCTTATTGATGTGAGTTGCTTCTTATAAGGACATACTTACAAAAGAAGATAAAAATAGTAGTCAAAGTCCCATATATGAAAAATCATAGTAACGCATGTATTTAAGTAAGTAAAAGTGTATAGAAAGTAATAGCTAAGGAAAGAGTGTACGTGATGTATGAGAGAGTATGGGATAGAAAGTTGTCTTGTTTGCTTTGGAGATGTTGCGGATTTGAGCATCTTGTTGCCAAGGATGAGATTTTTTTATGCGATCTCACACGAAGGATGAGTTTTCTGGGTGGTCTCACGCCAAGGACGATTTTTTTGGGCGATCTCACGCCAAGGATGAGTTTTTTAGGCGATCTCATGCCAAGGATGAGTTTTTTAGGTGATCTCACACCAAGAGAAGAGTTTTGGGGAGAGAGGTATATTTTTCTATCCTTCCATGATGCTTCTCAAATGATAAGTGCCACTACATATTGGCACGTCCCAATTTGTAAGTGATTTTTAACTGAATTGTAGCCAATTGAATAAATTATGTAACTGAAGGTGAGTGTCTGATACTGTAGATCCATTCTATAAGATGCTGGAAAATATAATGAATTGAGAAACTATCCCATTTTTCCCCTAGCACACTAGTGCTTAGGTGGGACACAAACAACCTCCATCCATGTATGATATTGGGCAATAGTGTCTGCTTTGTGTTTGTGATCTAAGTCTGATTTTGGATCAATTTGTAACTATGTGTATCTTCCAATTATGTATTGTGCCATTATGTTCTGGAGATCTATATTGTTGGAAGGGTGATTTGTTCACCCAATAGTTTCCCCCCTTGTTTGGGGTGCATGTGACAAATATAGGAGGAGGTGGCCCAAACGAGAGGACCTAAAAATGATATGCATATTTTAGATTGGATACCTATAGGGGGTGGGGGATGTACATGGTAGAAACCAAGGAACATGTAAACAATATAAGATAGAATAAGTGTTAGTGTATAAGAGATAAGATGTAAAAGAATGTAGTGAAGAAAGAAAGTATGAAGACAAGAGGTACCAAAAAAGAGGATTTCATACATGAGACATCGCTCAGTGCAATGTCATAAGACAATCAAGGCCGAAGAAGCCATAAGAAAAGAATGATCAAGTAAGACATTAGGCATAGCCCACAAATAGTGGAAAAAACTAGTAAACAAGAAGTAACATTTAACCATGGTTGTATATAATCATGTGACGTGTGGAGTATGAGATTATAAAAGGTAGATGCCTCAGGAGCCTTGGTGGGACTTGTAAAGAGCAGTGTCGAGCATCATGCAACGTGTAAGAATCTGTAAAATTCATGAATTCACCTCAAGATACCACATGAACGTGTATGTGTGTATAGAAAAAGATAATGACATACTAAGAATTCGGATAGCATGGGAAACTAAGTGCAACATGTAAATAATATAAGCTAATAATAGTAAAGACAACCGAGACATACATATGTTGTGTGAAATTGATGGTGTGTTGTGATATGCAAGATGTGTAGATGAGAGGGGATATGTTTCCCCCAATAGATGTGTGTGATGTGAGGTTCATTTAGGAATTACACCCTCAACATTCAAGTATGAATCGTAGAAAAAGAGTGCGTCATCGAGTAGCAAGGTAGAGTATGTAGTAGAACCCTTGTGTTGTATAGATAGGAGGAAGTAATGGTATAAAAAGAAAGTGGGTGTTGGGGGTTAGCACACTCTTGTTGTTAATATCTATAATCAGAATTAAGCTTACAAGAAATAAAACACAAAAATATACCAAAAGATGAATAAATAGATATAATGTGGTTCACCCAGTGTGGGCTACGTCCACAAGGAAATAGCCAATCTATTGATCTTTGATTTACATAGGAAATGCAATGAATATCTGTAATCTTCCACACCTCCTTTGGATGTACAATACTTTTCTCTCACAAGATTCTCTTTTCTCTCTCCAAAAAAATATTCTCTCAATTGTATTAATCTCTTGTTCTAACCCTAGCTTTCTAGCTTATATAAGCATATACAAACTTAGGGAACTTTAGCAATACAATTACAACCTTTAGACCACCTTTTAATCAAAGGTTAGATCTAATCCCAAATCTTAAATAAAAAACATAAATGTGCAGGTAACCAATGCCAGTTACCCCAACCAATTCTGATTGGTCCCAGGTGACCGACGTCGATCAGTCAGCCGATGTCAGTTACTGTGTAAACATGCAAGTTGTAAAACATGCTATTTGTGAAGCAATTCAGCTCCACAATTCAATAGTGAGGAGGGGGGAAGTCTGACACCACCTAAGTGTGTAGATGAAGATCTGCTAGATAATAGATGTGATCATTGTGAGAAAAAATAGCCAAATTATGTATAGTGAACAAAAAGATGTATACTATATGTATAAAGTATTATGTGTATCATGAATAAAAAGATCTCTAACCCTAGATTTCTAGCTTATATAAGCATATACAAACTTAGGGAACTTTAGAAATACAACTACAACCCTTAGACCACATTTTAATCAAAGGTTAGATCTAATCCCATGTCTTAAATAGAAAACATAAACGCACAAATAACCAATGCCGGTTACCCTAATTGATGTCGATTGGTCCCAGGTGACCGACAATAATCAGCTGACCAATCTTGGTTACTGTGTAAACTTGCAAGTTGTAAAACATGTTATTTGTGAAGAAATTCACCTCCAAAATTGAATAGTGAGGAGGGGGAAGTTTGGCACCTTCTAAGTGTGTAGATCAAGAGCTACTAGAAAATAGATGTGATCATTGTGAGAAAAAATAACCAAAGTATGTATAGTGAACGAAAGGATGTATACCATATGTATAAAGTAGTATGTGTATCATGAATAAAAGGATACATAAGTAATCAAAAGGAACAAATCGTGTATGGAGAGACATAAGAGTGGAAAGGTAATCCAAATAATGGATAGATGTAGCAAGGTGTGCTCATAGTGTAGATAAGATAAAGTATTTCTAGATATATTGACTTGAAGTGCAAAGAAAAAGTAAGGTATAGGTGTGTATGTGAGTAGTATGGATATGCAACTTCTAATTAGAATGTGTGACTATGAGGGGGGGGGGGCAAGTTTGATACCCCCCAAGTGTGTGAGTGAGATATTTATTCGATGATGGGAGAGAGACCATGCCATCATGGTAGATTTTAAAGTGTTTCATGAGAAAATGTATAGTTGTCACAATGGTAGGTAGAATGAAGGGTATGACCAACATCACAATTGGAGTCAACAAAATTTATAGGATTGAAATCTAATGTGTGAAAATTCTCATCTGACATATCAAATGGTTCATCAACATCATAAGCTTCATCTGGGTCCCAGTCATTGACATAGGCATTATATCTGGATCAAAAGGAGGAATTATGAGATAAATTTTATGAGGTTCGTGAGGGAATTGGTTGTTCCTCCTTTTATGGTTTGGCCTTAGATGGGGCTTGTAGTGACTCTTGCATTACTGGTGAAGGAACACGAGTGACTATTGTGTGATTCTCACTAGACATTGAGGGATCAAATTTGGAACCCATTGGGGTTTGATAATTGTAGATTAGCGTGTAACAGAATGTTGTGTAGTAAATGAAATAAAGCCTTGATGCTCAAGTTGTCCAATTATTTGTTATAAAGCATAGGTTTCCCTTGTGCAAGTTGCACGATGATAGTGGGCTAGATATATATTGTAATGAATATGAAAAATGTGTGTGATAAAATAAAATAAACTCCCCTCCTATGTTGTGTATGCAGATCAATACAACCATCATCCCTTGTATAAATGTGTTAGATGTATGCTTTGTAGTGTTGTTGTGCCTTTGTACAAGTTTAGGTGATGATATATAATACTTATGTTGTTTGGCACTTGATTTAGAAGAAGTAACTAAGAAGAAGAAAGGAACTTGATTTTGTATTTGACAACTGAAAGGCTGATCTAAAGTGTTAAAAGGTGACTGAGAAGCAGAAAGGACTCAAAAGAGAAAGAAGAAGATAAAGAAGGACAGGGGTGCCTAGAAGGGACATGAGCACCTTGGTACTTATGTCCGAATTGGATCTCCGAGGACTATTTGAACAACACCAAACTTCCGCCAGAGTCTATCAAACTGCACAACCTCTATCATCTCTGGCCACCACCCCTGTAACCTATGTAGTGCATGTCACATCCCCATAAACTCAATATCAACTCTTAGCCATGTAAGAGAAGACACAGTATGGCCACCACCTCACCTATCTCTATCTCTATCTCTACAAATATATCTCCATACCAATTTGTATCCCTATCACCCCTGTCACCATGAGCCTGATCAGCTCGCCACCTCAAAAATCTAGACTTTTCATCTCAATGTGGTTGCTGGTAACCCATGGTAACTTTGGTGGCCTTATCAATATGCATATGTCCTCATAATCCCAGTAATGGAGTAGGAATTCCACATCCTAATCATGTCCTCCTCCTGGTTGAATACATAGCACAACTCATGATAAATATATTCCAATAGTGATGTGCCAAATGAAAATGCAATCTTATGGTCAATGGTATCCGCGACCTCTCATGCCAATTTGCACGGGAATCAAGCACCTCCTGAACCCAAAAGTGCATAACTACCAATGGCCATCATTATCAAACAAATCAATCAAATCCTGGCCACACCCCACTCATATATGGGTCTCAATGTGAAAGGCCCCAGATGCAAAGGTAATCTTTGGGGCATCATCTCTAAACAATCATGTCAACACCCCTAATCTGATAGTCAACTGTAATCAGTTGTACCTGACTCACCCTGAATCAATAGCCTAAGGATGCGGTAAACATTCTCGAATGGTGATGGTCATCTCACCCATCCTAAACTAATAATTTTCTTGTCCACACATCCCACTCGATCCACCAATGTTATCATCAAACCCATATCTCGTGGAATCTGCTAGTAATGACCAGAAACCACCCAATCCAATTATTGCTAAGTGATCCCACTTAGCATCTGTGACATCACATCTCATCTAATAAAATAAGGGTAGATACTCTTTCTTGCAAGTATACAGAGTCTCTCGGGCCTAAAAAACCCAATAAAACATACACACATTAGACCTCCACATCATCTAAAATCCAAAATCAAGAACAAATCAATCCATCTATACCTTGGTTAACGCCGACCCAAGTTGGGTCGATGCCTCCAAGCATCAAGTTGATGCCTTTTTAGGTCCGGTTGATGGTGACTATACCCAATCACCAGTGCAACCACCCCCTTGTGCCAACCCTAAAATTTGACAAAATGTGTAATAAATTAACAAAAAACATCACAAATTGCTTTAAAACAAGCTAAGGTTTAGGCACTTGCCATCCTTTAGATCCTTTAGTGCTTCCTCACAACTCCTCTAGCCTCCATTTATCTCCAAAATCTCATTCTTTCTGTATAAACTAAGAGATATTGATCGTCACTTTGTTGCGTGTAAATGAGCTTATTTGGCCAACCCATGGGCTTATATAGCCCACTGACCCTAGTTAGTCATTGAGCCCCCTTTGGTCATTGCCGCCACTTTACCCTACTCACCATCGAATACCTCCAGTCGTCTTCAACCCAATGTTATCCTCTTGGTTCATCTCACTTCTAGTACCTTCTTTCAATCAATTCTTCCTTTCAAATTATCTTCTCTTCCAGTTTTTCCTTAAGTAGTGTCCTCTCATCACATCCTCATGTTTTGTCCTACGTAGGATTTCGTTATCCATGATATCATCCTTTTCCATCCTTTCATTTGCAGCCATCCTCATGTGTTCCCTCTTGGAGAACCACTACTTTACATATTTCATTTTGTCCCCCGGAATTCATCATCTATCATCTTGCATCATCTCACCATTATGGCCATCTTTTTGTTCCCTCTTGGGCCACCATTATTTTATAGCTTTCTCGTCCCACCCCGGATGCATATTTTCCTATCATGACCAAGTATTCATTTGTTATCACCTTTGTCTTGACCATTTTTGTATTTGTTTGTGCATACTTGATGCCTTGGCCTCTAATCTTGTTAGTCCTATAGCCTACACATCTATTTGAGTGGTTTCCCATTGGATTCCCTCCATTTTATAGTGGTTTTTTCCAAATCACTAGGTCCATGGGAAATTGCCATTGTCATCTCTATTGAGGTTGTACTTTGTTCCCTACCAAAGTGATATCTAAAATCATCACCATATTTTTAATTAGTTTTTTTTAGTTTTTTTTTATCCTTGTCTGGGATATCTTCTCTCATCCCTTTATTTTCTCATACTTTCTATCCTTTCTTCATCCATCTCTTTCAAACTTGTGACCTAACTTCATTTGTTTCGATCAATCCCTAGTTTGAGGGGGAGCACCCAATCAATCATGCTTTTCATTACTTTCTTAAATTTTTGTCTTGTGGCTTGCCCAACACAAACCACTTGTTAAAAAGGGAAAAATATAGACACAAAAATTTGGTATCGCTACTCCTCACCCCATGTTCACCCTCTTTTTGTCATGATCATCTATTTTCAAATACTCATATTCCCTCCTAAATTCAATTTATCCCACTTACCATTATTTCCCACCATCTAATTTATCTTCCCTAATCATTCCTAATCACCCTTAATCATCCATAATCCTCTATTTAATTTTTTTATCCCCCCTAAATCCCATAATTTTATCCTTTCTAGGCCTTCATTTAATGCTTTTTACCCATCTATGGCCTTTATTTACTCATTTCATCCATACACCCACCTATTTATCTTTTATATGCACTCTAGTTCTGCATCCTTATCCATCGTTAAACCCTAATCTTCCCATCTTTAGGTCCATTTTTCCTCAAGTTGAGGCATCATTCCACAACCCAAATGGACAGGTCCCCACAGTCGGCATAGTGAACCATCCGAGGTCTTCATCAACCCTATAAAGCCACCTTTACTCCCTCCTTGTTCAAGGATGCAATTTTTATATTTTCTGAGTTCTTGCAATATTTCCTTCATCTTGTGACCTCTTTTGTAGCTGTTAATCCATTTGGAATCCTTCTTGGAGATATTTTCTTCATTTTGGGATATTTGGATTCCTCTTGTCATTGAATTCTTAAATCCATCATGATCAACTTTTTGTAACCATTCTCATTGTGTTTATAGGTTCTGCTAGTCATCCCAGTGCTTCATTCTTGCATCTAGTCAAACTCAATCTTTGTCTACAGGATGTCATTTTCCCCATTTCATTCATCCAAATATAAATCAACCTTGGTCATCGTCAACCCTACCTAGTTGTCATCGAACCACATCTCAATTGGTTTGTATCTTCCTGTATCATATGTCCCTATCACCTATCTGATTCCAACCATCAATCAACTTTCATATCCAGTTCCATGCTATCCCCTTTGTCCATCCTCAGATCCATTCTAACTAACCCCCAGTCGCCGCCAACCCACCTTCATTCTTCATCAAAAAACCTTCATTTTCATATCATTCATCACCATTTTTCACCTAATTTTCTTTCATCTTTTCAGTTCCTTCTTGTTCCAGACCTTTTGCAAGTTCCTATTTATCATCATAGATCTAGAGCAGATTTAGCCACATAAGAGCTTACACGTCTATTTTCTTGCAGGTTCATCTCATCCAACCCCAGTCACCGTTGACTGGCCCTCTATAGTCTCGAGTCTCCACTGACCCGTGTAGGTTTGGTTTATTTAACATCTATTTATTTTAGATTTGTACTTTCTTTACAACACTGCATTTTAGTTTCTGTTTATCTCAGATTCTACATATCACCCAGATCTTGCTACATCCAATTTATCAATATTTTATTTATCCTATCTTATCCACAAGAGGGTTGACATCCATCCTAGGAAGCTCTCACTTATTTGGACCAATTTATGTCATGCAACCCTCCATCCAATCTACTAATCCATTTTTCATTCTTAGTCTTCTTTATTCTATAGATCATCTAGCTCGCAGTGAGGAGGAGTTCATATTGCACCTGTATCCATCCAGTTAGCTCAAGGTACCATAAACCCATGCATTTTTTGGAGTTACTTGTTTCCTTTATTACTAGCTCACTAATTTGAATAGGAATGAAGAAACTTGGTCAACATTATAGCACTTCTCTGGACTGATGTCAGAAAACCCTCCCATCTATCTACTAATTATTAACTATTTCATTATCTTATCTTATCCCTTTATGCAATCATTGTCCCTTGTATGAATGTGCCAGATGTATGCTTTGTAGTGTTGTTGTGCCTTTGCAAGCCTAAGTGATGATAGATAATACTTATGATGTTCTGGCCCTTGAATTAGAAGAAGTAACTAAGTACATATATATATATATATATATATATATATATATATATATATATATATATATATACGATTCCCTTGTTTGAATTTCGTAATTGACAATTAAAATTCCAACCTAAAGTGTTAAAAGGTGACCGAGAAGCGAAAAGGACCCAAAAGAGTAAGAAGAAGATATAAAAGGATAGAGGCACCCAGAAGGAACGTGAGTGACTTTTTACTTATGTCCTAACTAGACGTTAGTGTTTGACATCATAAAAGATAAATTAGTCAAGTGTTGGAAGTGATGTAAGATGTGTAAGGCCAGTAAAGTGTAAGAAATAAAGTAACTAAAATGCTAAAAGGAGTTGTCAACCACTAATTTTCTTTCTTAGGAATCATGTATATATTAGTATGCTTTAGGACTTAGAAATGTACCCAAGTGCATGGATTTTGTGTCTACATTTTCATTCCATATCTATTATTCATTATAGTTTGTATCAATTATTTATGCTGCCTTTAAAGCTTATCGTTCAAGTAGCAGTGGGGACAGGAAAATATTTCCTCATCAATGCACTAAAAGCAACACTTCCTCCCTTGGTAGATGCAAATAGGTTTCCGTTTCTTGTGTTGGCTCCAACTAGTGTCACAAATTTTATCATTTCCACTACAACCATTAGAGGGACAATCGCTAGCAACTTTGTAGGAATCAATCATATATGTCGATTACTTTATTATCGATTAGATGAATTTTATAGGGCCTAAATTTCTTTCCCTTGTTTATCAGATGTTTCTGAAAAATATATCCTTTGGGATAAGGTCAATCATCCTTGTTGAGGACCTTATACAACTTCCTCATATCAAGGATGTGCCCATGTATGTTGGGTAGTCATATGACATAACCCTATGGAAATGATTCAACAAATTCATCACCCTTCATATGATCATTCATTAACAAGGTTCATACCCTTCTTAATTTTATTTTCTCCACCTTCTTCTCAACATTCAAAATGTTAAGTGAAATTTCAATGATTGGGAAATAGTAATTTGGGACACATAGACAAGTTCCTATCTGCTGAAGAAATAAATAAGTTCTAGACATTGCCCCATTTGCTCACCATTAATGACCTCATTGACAATCATAACAAATTATTGTTGTGATCTTTGGATGTTGTTTCATGCTAACAACATCGAATACACAAGGAAAAATAATATATATGACCCAAACGATGGCCAATTGCAACCTAAACTTCTCTGTGATGCTAAACAAGTAATGCTTACAACTAACCTCTTGGTTGAGGTTGGCCTTGTCGATGGGTCCATAGGCATCATGGCTTCCATCATTTACACACCAAGTTCAAGGCCACTAAACCTACCTCTTTTAGTTGTTTTCAAATTTGAAAGATATATTATCCTGACATGGGACCTAGGCAATCCTCTATGTGTTCTGCTTGCCCCAATATCTCGTGGTTCTCGCCCCAATATCTCATGGTTCTTGCCACTAGCTCCCTCTAAAGATGGCATGGGCACTTACAATATATAAATCTCAAGGGCTCACTTTGGACAGAGAAACTATTGGTATTAGGTATTCATAAGGTCAAGGTCTTACTTTCACATATATCTCTAGAGTCTGAAGTCTTAGTTGGCTACGTATTTCACCAACTTCTTCTTTTGAGAGGTACTCAAATATGTCTTATGGGGCATGTGTCCACCTTCAAAAAAGAGAGGAGCAATGCCTAGTTTCTCTACATCTTGTGCAACCTACTTGCAATCATAATGTAACTGCTAGGACGGATTCTCATTCCAACTTCGACTATAATTTTGTTCTCGTTCTCCTTGTATTTTCTCGAATGTTAAGTTTTCACCAACTTCAATACATATTATTGTCTCCAATTTGTAGGTTCCATTCCTTTCTACTTTTATCTTTGTCCTACATCTATAATGCAATCAATTTTTCAAGCAAATTTCCCCTCCCTTTCTTTTTTCCATGTTTAACTAGCATTTTAGAATATAATCCACTATCAACATTTCCGTTGCACCCCTTCTGTACAAATTCTAGTTGCCTAACAAAATATCACTTATAATTGGAGAAGAAGTCTCAAAGTTTTCTCAAATTTCAATTCTGAAAGAAAGAAAGAAAAAAATAAAAAACCTAAATCTTCTCAACAACATTTTAATAAAACCATAATCCAAAACAATATTTAATTTAATCCATTATTTAAAACACATCTAAATTCTTTTGACAAACCACTGTTATCTCAAAACATTTACTAATATAAAATTAACATACTAACACATAATTTCTTTATTTTGATTTGTCCCTAACATTTTGTTTCAATATATGCATAATTCTTAAATAAAAAGGCATAATGTTACCCCAAAACAAAACAAAAAAACAAAGAAATTGCAGATAGATATGTTAGTCAATCCAGTTACAATTGAATGTTAGTTATATATTACACAAGTTGTTGGGAAGGAGGTCACATCCAACTGCAAGATGAATGGCCCCTCAGAAAACCCTGATTTTTGCAGAACTAGAATTTTAATGCATCGAATTTGATATGAATGTTGAGCAGGAGGTCGCAAGTATTGACATAAATTAAAGTTGATTCATTAAGATTTGTGTTGAAATTCTGAACCAACTTCTGCAGCCCACAATTAAATTTGTGAAACAATTCATCACAAACGTCGTTCCATCTGGCAAGGCCGGAATATCTCATTCCTGTACTGCACCCCAGCGGCAACACCACAAATTTTCTTCCGCCCATCTTGTGCAACCTCTGTATAAAACATTTGAAACCACTTTCAGTCCAAATATTTGTGCTGAATTTGGTGCCACATTAGAAAAATTAAAACTTGCCAGTAAATAGTTTTCATAAACCTTCAACAAGAACTCAATAAATGCTTCCGGGCCAACGGTGTTCCTGAGAGTAGCATTCGCCATGTAATTTCCTGCAATATCTTTCTCTCCCACATGTATTGCAATTATTGAATCCCAAAGAAATTGCTCTGTTTCGTAGTGCCCATGTTCAGATCCTGCTTCCAACATGGAAATTATGTTCTTGAATTCCTTTACTTGGTGCCCAAATGAAAGAACGTTCTGTATCACCAAATTAAAATCAAAATCCAGCTGATATTCATGAAAATTATGTATAAAATTGAATGAGCTTATATATCACACTAGTTCTAATAATATTGGTTGCCTGATGCTGATGGAAGAGCCTATCTCTCATACAAATTCCTGCAACAGGTAACAAGTATTTTCCGTTACTTAATTTTGACCGAAAACGTAACAACACATTACGTTGTTACAGAACAGATTACGTTGTTACCTACAACAATGTAATGTGTTCTTACCTATTCTGGCACATTTGCGAACAGGTGTCATATTGGTTCAAATTGAATGCGCAGTAGGATGGTGGAGCACAAAAATGGGGATGTGGAGATCACAGATATGAGAGTGTATACAAAGATTAATCAGAATGGCCAATATTTTGCACAGGGTCGCATTGACTGCGAACCTGAGTGAGGGATAGGCACCACAGATGCTAATAATATTGGAGTGAGTTTTAACGTTTTTTCATTAAAACTGGTGGAAAAAATAACAACCTAATGTATTGTTACGAAAGCACAACATATATGTTCAAAGTTAAAACGTATGGATGAATAAGATGCTCTGGGTGTTGTAAGCTATAGGTTGCAGGTTTGACACCAGGGTAGATAGGTGATTCAATTTTTTTTGTGAAAATTCACTAGATATACACCCACACCAAACTACATAAATTAAAAAAAAAAAAAAAAAAACCAATATAGATTAAATAAGAGGTATTTTACCAGAGATTGAGAAGTATAGTCGAGTAAACCGCTTCCAGCAGAAGCAAAATTGGCACCTTTAGTTATATCCAAATCCACTGCAGATTGAAACCATGGAACAGGAAATGGCACCCCCATTCTGCTTGCTGTCATCCCCAATTCATAACCATATGTCAAAATATATGTTTTTGGGCATTTACTTTGGCTCAGTATAAACAAAAACATGGATACAAACAACCATTATTTTGTATATGTACAACTCTACCTAAGAAATCGAATATGGTTCGGCCATCACAGAAGGGAGCAAAGTTTGCTCCAGCAGCAGCACCTGTATTGATATGGTTATTATTCCCACAGTCTCCAAATACAAAAAGAGCAGAAAACTTAGGAGGGCCAACAAAATATTGATAATAAACATCTTTGCCCCTCCACAGACATGCCTTGACAAACAAGACTGCCACATAGAATATCACAATTTTTCCTAATCCCATGCTCTCTCTCAATCTCTGTCAAAACGTTTTCTCTTCTGTAAGTGACCCAACAAAAGGAAATGGTAGCAAATTTTTTTGAATTACTTATGGTTTGCTCTGAAATCCTTCATTGATGGAACTTCTATTGCGAAGTTTTTTAACATTAGTCAAAAGAGAACATGATGAAGATGATAATTTCTTCAGTGCACGTTTGGAGAAATTTGCGGTGCCACATTTAATAGAGTAGATGGATTCACTACCCAACACGTGTACCTTCATAGTTTCTAGAAGCTTTAATAAAGGAAATCCTTTAAACCAGGGCATGCAATTATTGAAATAGGGAAGTGGAACCAGAAGGCTAAAGGACAGAGTGAGTGATGTAACCCTTTGTTTCCTTGTAAATAATTAAACCCACTCTGGTTCTGACTAATGTAAGATCTAATTCATTCTTCCATTCCAAATAGTTAAAGTTAAATAAGCTCCATTGGTATGTGATGATCTTCGCATGCTAAGCTTGTCGTGTTTACATGAATTTTATCTTTATGTAATTATTTATGTTATTTTATTATTCGTTCGGCGTTTACTTTGAAGAAGGCATTGCTAGTAATTGTCAAATTCTGGTGGCTCCAATATTTATTGTGTTGTCGGATTTTAGATATTTTAAAGGTTGTCGGATTTTAGATATTTTTCTACAATCCTAAATATTTACTATCCTAGATATTTGATTTTGATTTATTCTTCATAAAGTAAATTTTATAGTTTACTATTTGGAAAATAATATTGGTCATATATCTTGTTCAAAATTTTTGAGATTCAAAAGTTTTCTATTTTGATTTTATTCTTCATAAAGTAAATCCTATAGTTTACTTTTTGGAAAATAATATTGGTCATATATCTTGTTCAAAGTTTTTGAGATTCGAAAGATTTAATAGATAAATGTCTGGTGTTTGACCAAATGATGAAACGTGATTTAGTTTGGCGACTATCATAATCGTGTCTTACAAAAATATGGACAATAGCAAAATAAAAGTTTTGCAACAGCATATAGACGTCCATGCAATATCAACCCAAAATACAACTCAAATAAACTAAATATTGCTACTATCTCTGGCGTAATTTGCAACTCATTTGCAATTGCTAGTTAAGTTAATATTATATTAGGATATTTTGGTTTAAATTATGTATAATTTCACATTCTTACAATTCTATCTTCTTGTAATTCTATTTTATCTTGTTTATTTCCTTTTCTAATTGCATATATTTCATTTTTAGATTTTTTGTGGTTATTGTTAATTGAAGTATTTATGCTATATATAAGGATATGAGAAAACTATTACTGGTACATATATCTTAAATATATTTATCTGAAATATCTTCAAAGACATCAATTTCAAAATTCTTAGCTTAAAGGTCAAGATATTATTCCTTACTAATTGAATTTTTCAAACAAAAAGAAAGAGTTTTAAAGTGATAGGTACATGAACATTAATTTAAGGTTTGAATTTTTCTTGTTGATTTCTCCAAGGAAAAAGAAAAAAATTTAAGTGACATTCAAATGAATATCAAACTCGAGGTTCGAATTGCCATGTGATGGTCAAAGGAAGATCAAATTTAATGTCTAAAATAAAAATACATGGTCACACCATCACATTCCACCCCTTACTACCATTGTAGAATATTTCTTAGCGTAATAAATTTAGTAGGCTACAAAAAACTAAAGAGAAATCATCTTCAAGGTCGGTAACGTCTACCCCACTTAACACTTGTTGCATTATACAACAATTATTACTAGCACTTGCATAGAAAGGAGGTGCAATGGTTACCCCAATAGTAAAATACAAGGAGGGTTTTAGATTTGTCAAAGCAATTGCAAGATTTGCGGAAGAGGCATATTTGACTTGGGTAGCAAGGAAACAAACGTATCCCACAACCAATTTACCACTATGTTAGTGAGAGGGAAACTTCCATTGCAGCCTTATTCCTATTCGCATTAAAATCATGATATATTCAAGTTTATATGTTATCGTGGATAAGACTCACCAAGTATATGCATAGAAATGGGGAACCAAAAAGCGGGCAATAAATGTTTGAGAGACATTTTTAGCATGATGTGCTCACATTATGGCTCTACCATATTATGGATTGATATCCGAGCCATAATGCCCTCACAATATAATGCAGCTGTTAGGACTATGTAAAAATAAAATAAAAATCTCAATCAATTCTGAGTATATTCACAAATTTCTACTACAGAAAATGTGAGTGAGGAAAAATGCAAGCAAGAAAGTCCACAAACATGTTTTGGCTTACACAAAACCTTCCAAGCACCCAATTGAAAATGGTGGAATGTCAAAGAGGTGAGTTAAAACCAGTTTTAGGGTAATTTTAGTGAAGATTAAACTCTACTTTTCTTGCATTGCTTGCAATTTATTCAATTTTTTTTTCTATTTCAGTGATTCTAAACTTTCTTCCACTTACTTAAAACATTCTCTGCCTAAAAACCCAACTTTAAATGGACAACTACATGAAGAAAATGTCTTGTAGAAGAAAAACCCCCTCAAACTCCTCCTACAATTCCCACACATTCTCCTCAAACACAAGAAAATATTTTAGGGGAAATAGAAAACAATAAAATTGAGATTTAATTTTTGATAGAAATCCTAAAAACCTAATGACATAAGCACCCACCCCCAAGCAGTTACAGTGTCACTAGAATCATAGATATCCCATATCGATTTAGTGATTGGAAAAATAAACACATGGGCGGGCCACAAAAACAATTATTGCCAATTTTATGCAAACAAATTGCCGTATGGTATGGTGAATAAAAAAATATTACTAAATGTAAGTTATATACATTGTTATTAACCAAAAAATGAATACACCTTTACAAATGAACTGCAAAAGATCATATCCATTGGTTCAACCGCGAGTAACTAAAAAAATTAGAATAAATGGTGGATGGTGTTTGACAAACCCCCTTGCAATAAATTTGAGGTGCCTCAGTATGTATTGAGGAAACTCTATTGTGAGTTCATCCTCAATGAAATATTGAATTGTTTTAACATTTGATACTTTAAAGGAAGAGGCAAAGGATTTGAGAAGGATAAATTGGGGGCACGATATTTACAAAATAAGTCAGTGAGATCCCTTTCTCATCCATCCATTCATCATGTGAAAATCCCTTTAGTTGTGAAGAAGAACATGGAGGTTGAGATGCTCCAATCCATAAATTCGTTGACATAGTCCTTGATTCAACATTGCATGCATATATCCCAAGTTGATGAGTGTGAGCCTTTGAAGCATCCATGGGTATCACCACACATAATTTATCATGCTTGTGGATATGTATGCACTTATGAGGTTGATAAGGTTACTACACATCCTAGGGAGGATGTTCCATAGGTTGAGCACAATGCTTAATAGGATGAAACACATCATACTTGTGTGTTGGACAATATTATCATCACATATGACTTACTAGAGATGACCTTTGATATTAAATAACATATAAATTTATATAAAATTAAATGTAGTTTAGTATATATATTTCCAATTGAATTTTAGAATTAACTATATTAATTCATTATAAATGAAAATAAATAAAATAATGTATATTTGTTATAGTGTTTAGGGTCAAATAATGCACTCTATATCCCATGTCACTTCATAGGTGACAATTTAACGATATCCCATTTACTACTATGATAGCGCACTTCACAGGTGATGGTAGAACGCTTACTGCTACGGTAGCGTAGGGATCCTGTAAATGCACAAAAAATGAAGAAAAACACTACAAAATGACTATTTTGGGGGATTTTCTCTTAGTTTACTCCACCAAATATCCTAAAACTTGGAAAGTAGATCCTAAAAAAACAAATAACACAAAAACAAAGTTAGATTAGCAAGAAACAAACTTAAAATGATAAATAATGTGTTCAAGTCCCACCGGGCATGCCAAAATGTATACAAGGAAAGATGAAAACAAATGAAGAAATACGTAAATAACAAACAGATACAAACCTTCTTTCAAGTTCTCTTGTAACCTCAAATGAGATAGTTGAAGTGTGGAATGGAGTACCACACTTGTTGGATCTCTTTGGATGATTTCGTTATGGACTCTCCAAACTTGTTTCCAAATAGAAGAAGGATGCTACGAACAACAGATGATCAAATGGACAAGCTTTTGGTATGCAAATTCTAGTGGCAATTTAGCAGAGTATTGCTGTAAATGTTTAAAGCTTCTAAGGATGAATTGTGAAGGAGAGAGCCTCATATTTATAGATGAAGGAGAGACCATGGATTGGGGATCAAGGTTTGAATGAGATGCAGGTAAATGAATGCATTTTCTTGAATCAGCAAGTTGATTTGATCTGTGCAGTTGGATGGTTTGAATATTCATTTAAGGGGTGATGAATATTTAGTTGGTTTTTTATTTTATTCGAAAAGGTGGTTTTACGAGAATATTTTGCTTCCACCTTTGTAGGGTTCTAGAACTTGAGTGGAGTGAGCTAGTTCAACATGAGTTAGTTAGATGGTGAAGTAGAGATGAGTGGATAATTAGCTATTTATTTATTTAAATAGCTAATTAAATTAGCCAAGGGGTGTGACTGTATGCTTTAAGCATGGTAGAATTAATTAAATTAATTATAAAGGGATGTGGGTGAATTTTAATGAAATGTAAGACGGTAGTGGTCTAAGATGCATTCTAGAACTGATTTGACACATTGTGTAGGTAATAGGGATGATTTGAAATAGGTATGTATTTTTAGGGTTTTTAAATTTTCCCCTCTTTAAAGTGTTATTACAAAGTAATAGAATTTTAAAGAAAGTAGACACATGTAGATCAATGAGTGGATGATGGGGAAGTGTGGTGGACCTACTCAAATTTCCCCGGTGAAGTATTTGGATTCCCCAATGAGTATGGATCCTAAGGGATTTCCCCCTCAAGTAGATGGGTGACGTGACAAAGCGGTGGACAACCGCTTAATAGAATGAAGGAAAGGGTCGATGATTTGAGAAGAAGTAGGAGGATGGTGGGAGAGATCTTTCTTGTAGCATGAGCTTCCATTTAGATAGTGAAAATTTAAAGCAACCTTTTTTTTTGTGTCATAAAGAGATTTGGCACCATGATTATGAAAGAATCATGATGTTTAACCCATTATGTGGGTAAACAAACACACACACAAAAAACAAAAAAGAGGCCGGGGGAGGAATGAAACTAACCCAATATACAAAGTAGATGTATGCACCAAGGCTATAAATGAACCAAGATGATTAAAAAAAACTTGTAATTGGTCCAAAGCAAAACAAAAGATAAAAAAATTAAAGCAAACCTAATACACACAGTAAAATTATGCAATGTGGCCATAAATGAGCCAAGATGAGAACGAAATACGTGTAATTTTGAAAGAAACAATATCAAAAATGTAACACAACTGTAAATAAAGATAGTTCAATTTTCCACTAATGTGTTCCACAATGATGATTAAGTAGATTTGGAGATCCTAACAATGTCACTTTTCATCTAAGAGATCAAGCTCAATAAGGAGATCCTGTCGATAGTCATTTTCATTGATCAGATGCTGAAGTGATACACGAAGTGATGGACAAAGTGATGGGATCTTGACCTCTATGGGTAGATGAAATTTTTTTATAGCTATAAAAAGGAATTTTTAGAAAATAAATAATATGGAAACCTTATATTAGTCAGAAAATTTGAAAAAATCTATTTTTATAAAGTAGATAGTCCGCTCTACATCGTGGTATAATAATTTTTAAAACGAATCGATCGTTTTATATTGATTTATCATGGTGGAAGTGGATATTTTGTATTTTCTTGCAAAAACACATAGCTTACTGTTGTGTCTGTGCATGGTCCATGCCTTATGCTTGGGGATCAAAATTGGATCCAAGCCTCAAGGCTTGGATTGAAATAAAGTGTAAATAGAAAAATACGTATACGTTATAATGCATACGCGTTATTCTCGTTACTTATTTATTGGGCTCCTCAATGTATTTTCCCTCTTTCATAAGTTTTCTATCAAATTTATGTCTTCGTTTACAGATTCTTGTACACTCTTTGCAAATTTCTAGTACTTCATCTTATCCCCTACCCCATAATATATTATTTTGCAATCATGGACAACAAACAAACGACATAAGGACGCAAATAAAGTCCAATAAAAAGACACCGAAGATCAATTGGAAGAGCTAAGAATTAAAAAAGTGAAGAGAATGCAAATACATTTTATCCAGGGTAAGGTACTTTTGCTATATAAAATGTATCTAATGTATCTAAGAATTATGATTTTTATATGAATTTTGATATTAAATTGAATGATAATATTGGTATGGATGATGAAATTGATATGAATCCAATTGACTTGAACCTTTACCTGAGAATCCAAGTGTTGAAGTTTTACCTGAGAATCAAAGACTTGAACCTTAACTTGAGAATCCAAATGTTGAAGTCTTTACCTGAAGAATCCAAGATATTAAAGATTTTACCCGAGAATCTAAATTTCGAAATTTTAGCTAAGAATCTAAGAATTAAACTTTTACCTGAGAATCCAAATGTTAATCCTGAAATTTGTATGGAAAAACTAAATGAAGAAAGTAACCCTCTTAATGAATCTTCACCTCTTAGAACATTTCCTTCCATGTTGAGAAAGAAAACTAATTCACTTAATTAAAATTGATGAAAAGATTATAAAACCAATTCCTAATAAAATATCTAACAGAAAAAGCGAGAAGAAAAGCTAGGGGAATTTGGTATAACACTGACTATTGGTGAATCTCTAGCAGACTAACACATGGAAAGACAAGAATACAATCTGATATTGTATAAGAATTAATGATGAAATTAATTGGAGATGAGACCTACAATGAAGACACCTAATAGATGAGTTAAGAATTTAAATAATGAATATGTTGATCGAAATGCATCAATCGTAGAAAATATACATAAAGCATTTCTTAAACTGTAGGTGCCAACGCAGATTTTTCTTTAAGATCGTAATGCTACATGAAAATGCACTTACTAATTATATAGTAAGTGATAAAAATCTTTGAAGTGAACATGCTCCTTGATTATGTAAAACTCAGTCATTCACGTGCCACTTGAAGCTAAACAAAAAACACTAATGAAAGTTCAATAGAGATTACGCAAAAGTCTTTAGTCAAATACATTATGTTTTGCATACTGACATATTGTTGCAAGAACGTGGATCTAACAGACTCCCACGGAAATCTTCAAGGGAATTTATTCTGACAATATTTTGTGAAAAATCAAGTAGAAAATTTTTTATATAAAAAAATCATGTTTGGATGGAACGTACAACATATATAGTGGCTTGCCGATTCTCGAAAAGTTGTATCCATGAGGAGAGTATAGATTCAATAGGAAAATAATGTTATGAATAAAACTTAGCTTAATTCATTATTAGTTGATATTTGAATAAATGTAATAATTTAAAGTATTTAATTTAAATACTTTAAACTTATGTCAATAGATATTAGTTTTCCTTAGTTGTTAGTTAACTAAGTGATAGTGTTCTCATCCCAATGTTTGTGGGATCATATTCTATCTTGCATATTTTATTCCCAGGATGATTTCCATGAGGGGCAATAGGGGTAGTTAGGGAAATATGTTATTTCTTCAATGTTTTCTTAGATTAGATGATTTGTTTCCATATATTTTGGATGAGATAGAAGTTGTCCAATATCTATAAATATTGTAGCTCTCTCATTTGTCTATAATGCTTGATTTTGATATTAATAAAATACACAAGCACCGTCTTGTTTGGCTATGCCAAAGCTTCTGTGTCAATATTGTTTTCAAGTATTCATTGTCAAGAAATAATTGGTTGGTTTCAACAAATATAAATTGGTGGCATATCAATTAAAATATGGAAAATAATCTAAGAGGTGTGAGCTTATTATAGAATAGTTACCTGTAACAGAATATTTGGTTAAATTCAGAGAGTAAATTGTTTATGAGTATGCAAGGCACACACATAGAGCTCGATGGTTGGATGAATAATTCAAGTTAAGCAAGGACACATTACCACTTGACACTATTGTTTCAGTAGTTGACTTCACAAAGAATTATACATTGCAACCAAAAATGGAGGTTCGGTCTCAATACTATAGCTTGGTGCAAGTTGTTATTTTTGTGCATATAACATTCATGCACTCTCCAGAAAGCACTGAGTAAGATTGAAAAATATTAAGAGAGTATCATTTCTACATCAGTGATGATCGGAAACATTCTACAGAATATGTGCAAGGGTGTTTCCAAGTGTTTTATGCGAACTTGAATGAGAGGAACATTTTATTCAATCAACATTAAATTTGGTCTAGATAACTGTACATCACAATTCAAGAATGCATAGTATGTTTTATTGGTTAAATAGGATGCACAAAGAAACATGTGTACAACATATTTGAAGTTTTACTGAGGTAGGACATGGGAAAGGAGAGAAGTATGGTGCAGGAGCATGTGTGAAAAGAGAACTTGCAAGAGAAGAGATAAAGTTCAAGGATGGTGCTAAATTTATAGATGCAAGAAGCAATGTTGATTGGTGTGTCAAGTACATGGGCTCTCAATAAAATTATATACGTTCATAGATATTTCTAGTTGATATACGAGAAACATTTGGCAAGCTATGAAGATTGTATGATAGTTGTAGGATCAAGTGATAGGCAGGAGTTCTGTAGTTCAGATGTAAGTTCTTGGACACTTTATACTAGGTGCATGGCATGTTTTTGTATATCAAGCATTGATTTTACGTGGAATGAATTTGAATCACAACGATGGGTGGATGAATGGATTTTTAGTCCTCTAAGTTCACTCGACAATGTATATGAAGTTCCACGAGTATTACAACTTGCAGTGTCTTCAAATCATATGACAACATTAGTTGACTTTGACCAAGTCTTTCGATTTAATGCAATAAGGTACATATGTATGTCATGCTTTAGATTTATAAATTATTAAATGATCAAATCTTAATATATTTTAAATTTGAATTGATTTTTACTTTGTGATGTAGGGAACGTTTTTGTAGTTATTGCAAAAGAATTTAATGAAGAGGGAACAAACTACTTCTTGTCTTCTTGTGTAGAGGGAAAAAATTGATTTCCACGGTCATTGATGGTGAAGGCCTTGAGTATCCCATCTGGGTCAGTAGTAGTCACTAGAACTTGGCTTCGATGATATCCTATAATTAAATTCAAACACTTGGTTGTTTGTAAGACTATGAAGTACATTGAAAGATACTTCACTATTCACATTTGGTTCTTGTAACAAATATTAAATTGATCAAATATCGAGGTAGACCATTAAACAAGAATTTGTGGAAGGTTCGTGAATCAGATCATGAAGCAATTCTTGCTACTATCAAGAGTAGAGCTGATCCATGTGGTTCATTAGATTGAATTTACAAATGTATGTTCTTCATGAATTTTTAATTTGATTATTTACTTTAATTATTTTTTTAAATTATGTAGGATTTAAAATTCTATTTAATTACTTACTAACATGTTTATGTAGGTTAGTGGTTCCAAAAAAGCTTCCACCTTCACATGGTTGGCATCGTTAGTAGAGAATTTATTATTCTCGAAGCCAAGTGAAGTTAAGGGAAATTGAATATTATAAAGGAACAACAAACATAAATTCTCATTTCATCACCTATACTGTAGAAATACCTTATTAAAATTCTCATTTCACCACCTATATTGTATGAACCACCTATATTATTCACGTGGTTGGAAATGGACAACCTTACATTGACTCGAACTAGACTATTTGACACTTTTGCATACAATAGGATATTGAGAGGAGATGCAATTGAGATGGAGAAAATTGAGATGGGATTTCATATAGGGTACCAATGTGGAGGTGTAGGATCTGACAAGACATCTCTAGGTGCCACAGAGTCCAAGAAATCACCCGTCGAATATATAACATTTTTTGGTCTCAGGGCTCTTAAGGGACTATGCCTAGAAGCCCCGAGAGAACTTTGGCCTCTAAAAATAAACCTCTCGTAGTGTTTACCTAGCCATAACTGATGCGTGTGCATAATTATTTTGATGTCAAGAGCTTCCATTTACAAAATATTGCATTGAACAACCTTACACTGACTCAAACTGCAATATTTTGCACTAATGTAAACAATAGCCCAATGAGAAAACCAAATGGATATGGAGAAAACTGAGATAGGTTTGTATAGAGGGTCTTGAAATGGAGGGGTAGGATCTAACGAGACATATCTAGGTGTTTCGGAGTCTAATAAATCACCTATCGAAGATATAGATTTTTTTGATCTTAAGGTTCTTAAAGGACTACGCCCGAACAAGGTATCCCGGAAGCACTGAGATATTTGGCCTCTAAAATGACATCTCTCATAGCATTTACTAGGTCATGTCAATGTGTTGTGCACAGTTTTTTTGGTGCCAAGAGCTTCTATTTGCAAAATATTGTATCGAACAACCTTACATTGACTCAAATTGTAATATTTTGCATTGTTGCAAACAATATCACAACAAGAGAACTAATTGGAGATGGAGAAAACTGAGACAGGATTTCATAGAGGGTCCTAATGTGGAGGTGTATGGATCTGATGAAACGTTTCTAGCTAACATGAATTCCAAGAAATCACCTTTTTGAAGATATAGCATTTTTTGGTCTCAAGGTTCTTAAGGGACTACGCCCTGGAGACTGAGGTAGCCTAGATGGTCACTAGGAAGTTTGGTGCCTCGGTTTACAAAATGACACCTCCCCTAGAATTTACTGTTGCAAACAATGGCCACCCTATATGACATTCTCTGAACGGAGGTGTAGTCGGTTTGGTGATAGCATTTTTGGTCAAGACTCTTTATGCCTCGTTTGAAACAAAAAACCTATTGTTTACTTGGATTGATGAGTAAAGGGCCTTATACTAACTCAAACTACAGTATTTTCGACATTGTTGCAAACAATAACACAATGAGAGAACCGAATGGAGATGGATAAGACTAAGACAATATTTTGTAGAGGGTCTTGACATGTAGGTGTAGGATCTTCCGAGACATCTCTAGGTGTTAGGAATTCTAAGAAATCACATGTCGAAGATATAGCGTTTTTTGGTCTCAGGGCTCTTAAGGGACTACGCCCGGACGAGGTAGCCTGAAAGCACCAGGAGAATTGCCCTTCGAAAAGGACACCTCATGTAGCATTTACCTTAGCCACCCTGACGTGTTTACAGTAGTAATTTCAGTGCCAAGAGCTTCCATTTGCAAAATTTTGCATCGTACAGCCTTACACTGACTCAAACTGCAGTATTTTTCATGCTGTTACAAACAATATCACAACAAGAGAACCAAATGAATATGGAGAAAACTGAGATATTATTTCTTATAGGGTCTTGACATGGAGGTGTAGGATCTGACGAGACATCTCTAGGTGCCACATATTCTGAGAAATCACTTGTCGAAGATATAACATTTTTTGGTCTTAGGGCTCTTAAGGGACTACACCCAGACGAGTTAGCCCAGAATCACCGAGAGCTTTGGCCTCTAAAAAGACACCTCCCCTAGCATTTACTTAGCCACCCCAACGT
This sequence comes from Taxus chinensis, assembly GCA_019776745.2. NCBI lineage: Eukaryota > Viridiplantae > Streptophyta > Pinopsida > Cupressales > Taxaceae > Taxus > Taxus chinensis. Next base: position 588,785,064 of record CM034154.1, on the reverse strand, counting down.
GTTGGCAGCAGTCATTTTGGTGCCAAGAGCTTCCTGTTTGTAAAATATTGCATTGGACATCCTTACACTGACTCAAACTACAGTATTTTACATGCTATTGCAAACAATAGCACAACGAGAGAACCGAATGGAGATGGAGAAAAATAGAGAAAATATTTTGGTAGAGGGTCCTGACATGGAGGTGTAGGATCTGACGAGATGTCTCTAGGTGCCACATGAGTCTAAGAAATTACCTATTGAATATATAGGTGTTTTTGGTCTCAGGGATCTTAAGGGACTATGCTCAGAATCACCGAGAGCTTTGGCCTCCAAAACGACACCTCCCCTAGCATTTACCCAGCCACCCCGATGTGTTGGTGCATTTTTTTCAGTGCCAAAAGACTTTCGTTTACAAAATATTGCATCAAACAACCTTACACTGACTCAAACTACAGTACTTTATATTGTTGCAAACAATAACACAATGAGAGAACCGAATGGATATGGAGAAAACCGAGATAGATATTTCATATAATGGTCTATGTAAGCATTATACACATTTATACATGCATTTTCAATGTGCCTGAATGGTGAAGATTGTAATGTCCTGAACTAGTCATGCAAGTAATTATTTGTGTATGTTTTGACCTTGAATCTCCAAGAATCTTGTATGTTTTATTAGATCCAAATTTATATCTAACTTAGTAAATATGATTTGAGTATCCTATGGGTGAATAAGATAAGAAGGATGCCCTATTTCTAAACACATTCCTCAAGAAATATGAGTGCATAGTTAAGGAGGCATGACAGTTTTTTTAGCATGCATTATCATGGATTAAAGGTAATATTTTGACTGGATAATTACTTATAAACAAGGGAAATGTGATTCTAGGTGACTAAAATGAATCTTGGTTGAAGCTTTATATAGTGAAAAGGGTCAATAAATCATCCAAAGTCTTATTGTATGCCAAGAAACCCTTGACATGTACAAATTTGGCAAGGAAAAGACCTCAAAAAAGAAAGATATGCAATCCTTTCAAGATCATTAGTAAAATAATCATCTTCAACATGATTGGACAAGCCTACTTAAGAAATTTGAGATCTTGAATCACAATATTTTAGAAGATACTGCCAATTTTAGGCTCTCATGCTAGACTATAAATTATAGTGAAAAGTATGCTAAGGAAAGAGATTTGAAGCATAAAATATACATTTTTGGGCCTCAAATTTTATATGAACAATGTTGGGTGAGTACTTGAAGGTATTAAAAAAGAATTTTATTTTTTCATTGGTTATATTTTCATATTTTCTTGACAGTCCTAAAGAGAACCAGTCGTCTCAATCTAAGGCCTAAATTAGAGGGTCACTTTACAAAGGAAGTAACAAGAATATTGAGAACTAGCTCATGAAAATTTCCAGATATCTTAAATATCTTAATGAGTGAAATTTTCAATAATTCCTATTGAATCCTTATAGAATTTTCCTAGTTCATGACAGTTTCCTCAGGGAGATCTAGTTCAAGGTTTCAAACACAAAATACAAAAAGGGAAATTTAGAGAGTTGTAGACCTAACCAAGACTTAAAACTTTGGGAACATGTTGGGCCAATGGAATTTGAATTAATGAACCTATTGTGGTCTTATGGGAACTTGTGAAAGTCTATGTGCATGTTCATTCCAAGAGCAAGGTCTTAAAGGACTAGATAAGACAATTTTGCTTAAGGATGGAAAAGAGTGCACTAGGAGTTTGAAATGACTTTTCATGGGTGTTCTAACGTTGTTGGATATGTTGTATCATGATCTAACCCTCAAGATGCCTAAGGAAGACCAAGGAGCACACACATGCATGCTAGCTCTATGAACTAAGCATGGAGACAAGTGCATATGAGCTAAGTATAGGAAGGAAAAAGTGAATGTATGGTCTTTAGTGATTGATGCACTCTTTTATGACTGTATAAACATTGAAGGAAGGTGTATAGGCACCAAGAATAGGAAAATTTCAAGGTAAGTATGTCATAATCCTAGAATTTTATTATTTGCATTCAAATACTAGAGGTATAATAGTGAAAATGAATGAAATGTTTCCTTGATTGTGGATCAAATTTTAGAACCAAATGTAGATTTTGGAAATCCAAACAAAGTAAATTGAACAAAATTTGCAGTCTTAAGTCAATCTAGTCATTGAACAAGAAATTATGGATGAGGTAGCCCAGAAAAACCAGGAGCTTTGGCCTCCAAATAAATAACTCCCTTAGTGTTTACCTGGTTACCTTGACGTGTTGGCACAGTCAGTTCAGTGCCATGAGTTACTGTTTGTAAAATATTGCGTCTGACAGGATTCCACTAACTCAAACTGTAGTATTTCATGCATTTACAAACAGTAGGAAGACGAGAGAACCAAATCGAGATGGAAAAAACTAAGAGATTATTTTGTGGAGGGTCCCTACGTAGAGGTGTAGGATCTGACGAGACATCTCTAGGTTCCACGGAGTCCAAGAAATCACTCATCGAAGATATAGCATTTTTTGGTATCAGGGATCTTAAGGGACGATGCTCGTACTAGGTTTCTCGGAAGAAAAAACACTACCCTACACTAAAAAAATATTGAACTAACATCCACCGGGCCATTTGAATGTGTTGGCGTAGTTGATTTGGTGTCGCAAGCTATCATTTGCAGTATTTCATGCATTTGCAAATAGTAGGAAAATGAGAGAACCAAATCGAGATGGAAAAAACTGAGAGATTATTTTGTAGAGGGTCCCTACGTAGAGGTGTAGGATCTGACGAGACATCTCTAGGTTCCACGGAGTCCAAGAAATCACTCATCGAAGATATAGCATTTTTTTGTCTCAGGGCTCTTAAGGGACTACGCTCGTACTAGGTTTCTCAGAAGCAACAACACTGTCCTGCACCAAAAAAATATTGAACTAACATCCACCAGGCCATCTGAATGTATTGGCGTAGTTGATTTGGTGCCACAAGCTATCATTTACAAAATATTACGTCTAACAGTCTTACACTGACTCAAACAACAGTATTTCACATGTTTGTGATTTGTTAGTTTTAATTTTCAAGGTACAATGATTACATTAACAGGGAAATTGAAATCCATATTATTCTTGTTGATAGTACTAATTACCCATGAAATCTAATTCTCTAGCTTTCGTTTGCTTTTCTCATCTTCCATGTCATACTGATAAACAATTTGATAGGGGAGCTTCCCTCTTCGACGACGATACATTGAATATGAATATGATCCTCGAGAGACAATCCTCATCCCAACATAATACCATTATGAACTATATTATTGGTAATTTTGCATGGTCATTGTCCTTTTTTGGGATATAATTTTCTTAACAGATTTGTTTCAGATTTTCTAATACATCTGTTGTAAAGACATATAGTTATTGAGAGCAGTGTTCGTGGACGTAGAGGAAGAATGGCGAAGCTGGTCGCAATGAAGAGAGAAAGGAAAAAGTTGAGGGAGAAAAATAGGAGGGCCATTACCTCCAAAATATTCCAAGGCCTCAAGTGACATGGAAATTACAATCATAGCAACAAGGGAATGGCTAAGAACACATAATGGTTATCAATCGCCTTGTAAATCTTTCTTGTTTAGTTCTGAATGGGATTCAGTTGGCCTACAACTTAGTGACCTTCCACTCATTGATAATTTATGATATGATAAACCCATGGATATTTTCAAAAGTTCCTTAAAAAGATAGGGGTAGTCATCAAGCGTAGTGAAGGGTGTGATGTGATTTCCAAATAACTTGAAATGCATACATATTTAGAGGTAATAACACGAATTGGATAGGATTGGACAATCAGGAATCATTGAGTTTCTAAATCAGAATGTCATTGCATATGTAGATACATTCTCAAACATTAGAGTGATGCATCTAGAGAGACATTCTCAAAATATCAGTAGATGAAAGGCATCAAATTGTGATGACTCTCTTTGAATGTTTTTCATAAGAAGCAGATGAACCCTTTTCATTTGAATACTCTTTGTCAATACTAATAAGAGTGGGTAAGACACACAAAATTATAGTGAAATATTTTTTTAATCATGGTTCAGTGTTCTATTGCTTTTTGGTGTATTGAGCTAGTATTCACAAAGTGTGAACTATTGAGAGAAGTGAATGATAAAGCTCTAAGGAGTTGTAGAAGGAGTTAGAGTATGAGATTTTGGGAGAACCTTAGGGATGGAAAAAGTGAACTATTGAAGATTTTAATACTTTGTGGGTATCCTTAGATCCTTATATCCATGCTTGTTGCAAAAAACATTGTCTTAAGGGACATAGTTGACAATTTTGGTAAGATGAACAACAATGGTGTTTGGAGCCTTATGAATCAAGTTAGTGATGGTGATAATGATTGTCTGAGGTGTTTTAACATGGGAGAAGACTAAGAATAATTGAATAATTTTATAGGTACATGATAAGATAGGAACCAGTACAAAGAGACCATGAGCAAGAAGAAGCACAGGTAAGGTAAATACACATATACACATTGATAAATTGAATGAATAATTACTCAGATTAGGTAAATCTTTATATACATACATTATATAAATATTAATTTCCAAATTTTGATGTTTATTATACATTGCAAATGCTAGTACATTTACATCACCAATAAATGAAAAAATAATTTATAATGTCTTAAATATTGTCAAGTGCACATCATATTAGTTTCATACAAAAATAATCTTATAAATGTAAGGTCTCATACAAAAATATCGAGTTCCAAATAGTATTTTAATGTGCACAATAAATATAAAAATGCCTAGATATGTCATATACTATTAAGTTCAAATGCCATAAAGGCGTACATATAATGACATGCACATAGGCATATAAAAAAATGTCATTTAATACATAATACATATATATATATTCCTAATCATCAAAATGTATCCCTATCTTGGCCTTTCTCAAAGAAGGCCCTCCCTTAGACGAAGATGGAGATCTATGAGATGACTTCGGATCATCCGTGCCCATGCTAGGATTCCTCTTTCGTTGAATACTCGCCTGTAGTTGAACCTGTAAATGCAAACAATTTTTTTGTCAAAACTTAATTTATATATGTTTTCAACATGTATTTAAGACCATGTTAATAAAATTATTTACATAAATACACAAACTTACCGCAAGGTCTTGATCACACTGAATCTGCATATCATGCTCAAATGAGTCATCAGGAGCTCGTGGAGCATGAACAGGGGTATGAAGATGGTGAGATTGAGGAGTCCATGCCCTCGAAGTCAAGATGTAGGGGGTTGTAATTCCCTACATACACATAAAATCAAAAAATCAAACATCATAATTAGCCAAACTAGAACTAAGTACATGTATGTGTAATGACAATATTTTAGCTAGTTTTATCAATATACAACTATTTTTTTTACCGTGCCACACCTGTGAATCAAATGAACAAGGCTGCTACCTGTCGCAGGTAACTCTTATGTATACATAATGAAGGACATTATTAACATGTAATTTAACATAATATGAAATACACAAGAAATTTAATGAAAATACATGACAAATTTGAATACCTCAGTGAGTTGTTGCGTAGATGAAATCGTAATGGAAACACCTTTCTCTACTCATCACAGAGATGGTGGGGTGTCTAGTGAATTCAACATTTTTATTAAACATATATCACGTCAAGTTAGTTGAACATATAATAACATACATATATTTGAGTTCAAATATATTATATATATATATATATATATATATATATATATATATATATATATATATATATATATATATATATATATATGCATACATGAAAATTTTACACAATTAACATTCTAAATTACCTCTGTAAATGTATGTATAGGCATGGTGGTCATAGCGTGTGGTCAGGATGATGACGCCCCTCCCACGTGCTATAATATCAATGCATACATGTACAAATACAATTATTTCAAAAATTTAACATATATAAGTAAATCAAGTACTATGATATTTTTGTAATATGCATAATAAGTTATAACAAATACCTGAGAAGGTGATGCCAATGAATGTAATCCAAATTTATTACTCAAAAAAGCATCTGACATAGTGGCATTATCGTGTGCACCCCTAATGCCAACTCCACCAAAACCAGTATGTATTAAAGCATCATCCTCCTCGGGCCCCAAACATATGCTACCACATGACGAGAAAATATGTGGCCTCATGCTAGTAATCCTTGAGGGAATACTTTATGTACCTCCATGAGCATCTGAATAATAAATCTCCCTTGTATGTCGAACAAGGGTATCATAAATCCCTTGAAGCGAGTGCAGTGTATCAATATATATTGTATCCCTCATTGTTGGAGGTAAAAACTAGAGGTGAGGGGATTTTTGTGCGGGAATCTACCCTGCTGAATAGGTGCATGTTGTGCACCTGGTCGGTCCTGTGCAGAGCCTTTTCCTTAGCCCTAAAAATATTGAGAAATCAAAATAATTTGGGATCACATTGAGGATAAAATCACAATAGAGTTTCCCAAAAAATTATAGTGGCACCTCGATGTTATTGTAAGGTGGAAAATCAAACACCATCCACCATCGGTCCCAAAAATTATTTTTAATCAAAACATTATTGCACCAATGGATGGGAAACCATTTGCATGACAACATAACAAGAAAATTGGTGTGGGGGTCTGTGAATAAGGTGCATATGAGGTCTTTTGTAAAAAAAAAAATCCTTTACATCCACATATGACAATTTGTTGGAATAATAAACCTTACAACGCTCTCTATAAGATTTCCAACGATCAATTTTACACGTTGTCCATCAACTTGAGCCACTAATTCCTTTAATGTGTTTATAAGAGAGGTGTGGTGGGGGTTTGTAGAATGTGAATCCCTCATTGTTTTGATTAAATCCTCAATTTCAATATTATTTTCAACTATATGGGCTGCTAAATCTTCTTGACTACATGGGGGATGTTGATCAACTGTAGGAGAGCTAAGAGGGAGCACAAGAATTACAGGGTTTCTTTGTGGTTGATTGCGTTGACCTCAAACTTTAACAATAAAAAAAATGTATTCAATTCAAATTCTAATCTATAATTACCAAATTTCAATGCAATTTCGAGAAAAGAATTTTGCCTACCTCTTCTCCATGGTGCCATCGTCGATTTGGATCTTCACGACGATTCTCAGACGAACATTTTTGGTGTAGGTGGTATATTTATTCACTTATTTATTGTTATTCCACCTCACCAAGTGAGTCATCTCACTTAGGTGGACATGGATCTAGGTGGCATCTTAGTTATGACAAATTCTCTTACAGAATCTATCATATGTGTAAGTGTGTCATAGGAGTTACATTCCCATTTGGGAAAGTAACTCCTCTTCTCCATTGTGGAGGAATCTTCTCTTACATGGGATTTACACATTCACTCCCCTATATGTGCACCATCTCTTTTGATCTATGATAAGCCAATACAAGCTAAGCTAAGGTTTCCATTCCACTCCACTTTTTGAATCTTGAGCTCTCATATGCATGCACATTGCTTTACAAAGCTTGCTTGCTTCAATCTCACAACTCCTACACTTTGGTGAAGTGCAACTATTCGATGCATGTGAATTCCTTCCAGGTATTCGTCCTACACTCCTTCATGGTATCAGAGCGTGGGGACCAGAATCACGTTGCTCACCATCGTTTCTCCACCATGTAGTTGCTTGTGCAAGCTCTCGCTTTTGCATGTGATCTACTTGCATATTTTGAGATTCTATGGGTGTTTTTGGGGTTTTTGTGGTTTTCCATCTTTTTCATGCATTGGACTTGGTTGTTGATGAGCTCTTCTTGGTCTATAGGTCAGTTTTGAACTTGCATCTCCTGCATTTCTCTTTGTATTCACGACCTGCACTGGTTTAGGCTCGTCTACACCTTATTGGTAGCTCGACCTTCCTCGTCGTGCACCCGAGATCATGGGTGTGTTAACTCATTTCCAGCTCACCGGCATGGCTATCGACCTTTTGGGCTCGTGCATTGCTTGACAGCTCATTTTTTGCAACTCAAAACTTACTCATTGTGCCGAATGTTTGTGACTATTGCATTATCAACCGGTGCATCAAATACAACTGGTGTAACAATCAACTCCATCTCATGCATTCGTTTGATGGCTCTGCAACGCCGCTCGGGCTCATTTTTTTGTCGGTGAGTTAGTGTTTTATTGTGCATAGACGTTATTTGCATTGGATTTTTAAGTTTTTTCAATGGTCTGCCTATCTCTCTAATGGATGACTCACCCTGCATTGTTTTGGCTCGAGTTCTGCTCCCTTGTGGTTGGTTTGGCCGCTCGTGCTTGGCTCGTTGGAACTTTCTTTGCCTCATTGGCTCAGTTATGAATTATTGACATCTCAGTTGTTAATTCTCGTGCTCCGTTGGATGAGATGAGCCTTCCTGCATTTGGATTGACACTGCAATCTTGCTTGTGCCTCTATTGTTTCTGTGATCTCCTGCTCAAAGGATTTCTCCATTGCCAACTCATGGTTTTGCAGTGTCGTTACAAATCTTTAGACCTGCTTCAGCTATTTCCTATCTTCTCTAGTGGTTTATACTTGCTTCAGCTGTTGGCTCGTGATTGATCCCTGCTTCTGCATGGCTATTTCTATGTGGTTGTTTAAAACATGTTTCTACACCCTCCGTTTGACATCAACGTGGAAAAACTCTGACACGAAGCCTCAGACTCTGTAAACGTTTCATTTCTACATTCTGGGCAGTGGGCACGTGGTCACAACCTTCTCTGCAATGGTTTCATCGGTCTTGGCAGTTACAACCAGCACCACACGTGGGCTTCCATTCTCTCAGCTCGATCAAACATTTCCCTCTCACCCCTTTTGCATTCAACATTCTTTTTTAGTATTGATTACTACTAAATCAAATCACCTTTCATGTTTTAAGGTGTTAAAAACCTTTATTTTATTGGCATTGTAAAAATTTGGGTTATTTGGCTTGTTTTATCAACCCTCCTACGAGCGTCAAAGACGGAGGGCGAGGTCCGGGGTTGGCAAGAGGCTAACCCCCCCTCACAGTCAAAACAAACCCTTGCTGAAATTTGATGCCATTTCCAACGAGTAGTCACACGATACCCCTTGCACTCATTTTGAGCACTTTTTTAATGCATTTGTAGCATCTATTGACTTTTTCCATCAATTGTAGGAATTATATTTATGCCATAACTTTTGACTCGCTGCTCGTTTTTTAGCGCTTCCTTGGTCAAAGTTACATGATTTTTCACACACTATGTGATGGTATTGCCAATTTTGTAAATGCACTACTTTTATAAAGTGCCACAATCTGGGGGGTTGATTGTACTCTTGGGCCTACACACGCAGATGCATTATCGGCCGAGTCTGACGTCTTGATTTTGTGCACCTTACATCTTGCATTTTTTCATCATGGAGAGTGCTCTTTCTAGACATGAGCATCGTAGGAATGCTTTATAGCCTCCACCACTTCTCACTGGGAGAGAGAACTATTCAGCCTGGCATGCTTCCATGGAACGTTACTTCACCCACGAGGGTATTTCAGCCTTCTTACTTGGGCCAGTTCCTGCACCCGCTGATCATCGTCATCTAGAGGACTTCCTCGACACTTGTGACCACATCTTTGGTCACATGATGATGCATGTCTCTCGTTCTCTCTAGTTTCATGTGGCAGACTCAAATCCACCTCACCATGTCTGGAGCATTCTTCAGTCCCTCTATGGAGACCCTTCACACACTACGCACTGTTGTTGTTGCTACTGATTCAGTTGTCTCCTCCATTTCTTCGTGTGATGAAAGTTCCACTGACACAGGCTCGCTTGGTTCTACTTTTGATGACGAGGATTGTGCATCTAGTTATGATGTCGAGAGTACTACAGAGGACTCTTCTCCTCTTTCTCTCACTATTCCAGAGAGTGTTGACACTTCCCACATCTCATCAGATATCGAGCAGTCCCCTTCTCAGTCTCATACAGTCATCACACCCACCTCCTTTCCACTTCCACTGTGTGAGGCCCTTTTCACTCCTCTACCTTTATTGGATGACTCATACCTATCATACATCGCTCTTATGTTTGTTGAGCCCCCTCATTGGGACGAGTATCTACCTGACCTTAGTCGTCTTTTTATAGAGTCTACTTGTGATGCACTATAGGTCCCTCATCCATCTACAGGTGTTTCAGAGGAGTTCATCATCTCTGTTGTTGGGAGTGCCCCTTCCGGGAATCATGTCACTTCCACATTTCTGGAGACCTTCATTGATCCACCCTCAGTTGTGGATCCCTTTTTTGGAGGATGTTTTGTTCCCTTCACATCACTTGGACATCCTCTCTACGGGTGTTCCTCTTTTTCACTCTGATAGTTCTATGCATGTGGCATTACCTTTGGTTCCTTGGCACTCACTCGCTAGACCTATGTCACACTTATGTGCACCAAACTCAGAGTTCTTCGTGTTGCTTCCTTCAGTTTCCTTTGCAAAGTGGGAAGACTTCCAGCACATCATTTCTGTGCTTCCTAAGGGTAGGCACACAGCTCGGTGTGAGTGGCTCTTCTTCAGTCCAGAGGAAGAGGATCTCATCATCGACATTCTTTTGGGAGACTTCTTAGAGCTGCAGAGTTCAGATCTGTCCATGGCATCTTCTGCATTCCTCTCATCTCCCTCTTCTTCTCTCTTCTTCTTTTTTCGAGAGATTACCTCTTTGTACATGGGTACCCTTTCAGGCTCGTCTATGGCCGGGACCCATATTTGGCATCTTTCTTAGATTAGAGAGTGTGTTTTGTTCTCTTGTGTTGGATGTTTTTCCAGTGGTTTTTCCTTCACTACTTGGGACTTCTTTCTTGTACATGGGTACCTCATCAGGCTTTGTGTCGGGACCCATTTCTTGTTTCTGACTTGCCACCTCATCCTAAGTTACGATGAAGGGGGGGTGTTGGTGTAGGTGGTATATTTATTCACTTATTTAGTGTTATTACACCTCACCAGGTGAGTCATCTCACTTAGGTGGACATGGATCTAGGTGGCATCTTAGTTATGATAGATTCTCTTACAGAATCTATCATATGTGTAAGTGTGTCATAGGAGTTACATTCCCATTTGGGAAAGTAACTCCTCTTCTCCATTATGGAGGAATCTTCTCTTACATGGGAGTTACACATTCACTTCCCTATATGTACACCATCTCTTTTGATCTATGATAAGCTAATACAAGCTAAGCTAAGGCTTCCGTTCCACTCCACTTTTCGAATCTTGAGCTCTCATATGCATGCACATTGATTTACAAAGCTTGCTTGCTTCAATCTCGCAACTCCTACACTTTGGTGAAGTGCAACTATTCGATGCACGTGAATTCCTTCCAGGTCTTCGTCCTACACTCCTTCAAACATTTGAGCAAGATACAACTAAAAACTGAAACAAAAGGGCACGGTTTGGCTGTAAAACGTGCATTTGGGGGGAGTAAGAATGATAAGAGCTCGGAAATTTTTTATAACTTAACATCACGCGTACGCGTTATAAGTTCGTGAATTACCAAACCTAATAAATCATAACATGATCGTGTTATATTAGAACGCGTATGCGTTTTGTTCATTTTTGGGTTTTTTGTCCACTTTTTGGCCCCCCAACTTGGTGCACTTACCCATGTGATAAATTGAAATTAACCCATAAGGATCTATCTACCATCAATTTGTAAGAAATGAAATTTTTATCCTTAGATCATTTCTTTGAAGTGTTGACGAAACAGATAGGGTAACGAGGCATAGGAGGAATACCTGTTCAAATGTTGGTTGATGGGTTGTTGCGCACGTATGACTTCTGGATCCACAGCTGATCATGAGAGCTTCCTTTTGGCTAGGAGGAACTACCTGTAATGAAAACAAGACCACCAGAAGGAATTAAACAATATGGGTAGTGAACTGCCTAGCGTATGCTAGATCCAGGAAGTATGATACTTCCTAGATGGCTGTCAGTCCACTGTTTTAAACAATTTAATGTTGTAAACAAAGTAAATCCTATTGTTATTTAAAATGATTTAGGTATCTCACTTAAAAACACAATAAGAAATAGATCTAATCTAACAGGCTAAGCTAGAATAGAATCCAAAGGTCAAATGATTGGTTCTGGGTCTCTGCAGGTTTGATAGAGGTCTCGGGTAGATCACAGGTGAATGGGGGTGAGATGAAATTTGGTGGGTAGGTCTCTATTCTAGGCTGTGTGGGAAAATACAGAGACCAGGTGTCGGTCAGGGGTGACCGACGGTGGTTAGGTGTAACTGGTGCCAGTTACTGTGAGATCTGAAAAATGTCACAGAACAAGTTGTGGTCTCCTTTGTGATTACACAAAGGACTTTGGTGAGTCGGGGTGAAATATTGGGTTACTGGAGTAGGCTTTTGTGAGGTTTTAATGGGTATATGGAGGTGAAAATGTCAGAGAAGGTCAATAGGGGGCAAGATAAACAATGGATGATAAAATGATGATGAAATGAAATAAACCAGGAAAGTATGATGTTATACTTACTTGGATTCCATTCCTGAATGCCTGTGTGTGAGGGATGGAGGTGCTGATGATGGGTTTGAAGGTTGCAAGTGATCACCAACTGAAGAAAATCTTCTGCATGGGCTGCATGTACACTCCTCTTTGCTTGGATAGATCAGATCATGGCTGGGATGGCTGTGTAGGAGAAGATGCTCAATCTCCTTCCTTGCATGTGAGTTTTCACTGGAATTTTCTCTCTGAAGATGCGTTATCTCTCTGAGATGTGTTCTTGCTCATCAACTTTCTCCCAATGTTTTCCAACCTTGAGAATAAGGTAGTTTAGGGGTTAAAAGGGGTAACCGACAGCGGTCCGGCTTAACCGGCGACGGTTAGGGGTAACCGACGTCGGTCAAGGTGGGATTTCCTAGGTTTACTAAACTAGGGAGATCCTCCTGATTTCCTTGGATCTCATGTCATTATCCCATGGATTAGACTGAGAGCCTCTTGTGAGCATGTGGGAATGTGGTTAGAGGGAATGTAGGCATTGATTTTTAGGGTTTGGGTAAGTCTTAGTTAGTTATGGCAACTTACTAAGAATAGGTCTTAGGTTGAGTTGGTTTGATGAGGTGTCTAAGTGAAGTGTATGTGTGGATATTATTTAAATAAAATATTCAAATAATAAATATAGTGAGGATAATGCATTAATTTAATTAAATTAATAAATTAATATTAGTGGGGTGAAGGGGGGTCATGGCTAGGTAAATGTAATAAAGGGTGCTTATATGTCGAGGGACCAAAGGGGAGTGTGACCTAATTTTAGTGTCTACATTTTTCCCCTTTTTGTTGCATAGCTTGTATTGGTAAGTGACGCTAACAAAAATAAGATGTGGTTGCCCCATGTGTGGGTGAAGGTGATCCCCCTCAAACCAGGAACTGACGAGGCAGCAGGCTGAAGCAGTAAGTGGTTTGATAAAAGGTAAATGTGAGGAAAAGGCAAGTGGGTACAGGGGAAAAGGGTGAAAGGTCTACTCAGGAAATCTAGGGAATGGGTCAGGGTCAAAGGTAGCAACAGTCAAATGCACGCACACGTATAAACTGCAGCACGCTACCGGGTTGAAGAGCAGGAAAACTCTACATCGTCTAAGGTCGATAGGTTTATCCAAACAAGGTTGAAGTGAATCTGGTATCCAAGGTATAGGATATGGTCAGGAAACACAACGTAGGTTAGGTGCAGGAACGTTTAGGTATGTTCCGGTACACCAAAGGTAGGGTCAGGATAAACGGTCATGGTAAATAGGCTAGGTAAGGTCATTAGGTCAATCAACACAGGTAACAATGCCGCAAGGTATAGCGAACACATGAGGTCAAAGGTCACTAGCGATGGTCTAGGTCCAAATATCTAGGTCATGGCATGGGTAAGGCCAAGGTAGGGGTAAAAGAATAAGAAGTCCCCAAAGGAGGAAAAATGGAGGTAGGAAGTGACGAGGTCAGGAAAGGTAAGGTAATGGGTTGGGTAAAGGTTGGATGGGGTAAAGGAGCAAGGTAAAGGGTGGGGTAAAATGGAAAAGTAAGGGCAATGTGTAGGTGAGGGTGACCAATGGCGGTCATGGATAACTGACGTCGGTATAGGAAAACCGGTGATGGTTAGGTAGGGCACGCGACCGATGCCGGTCAATGGTAACCGACGTCGGTTAGGTCGGGTGGGTTATAAAAACAAAAAATCCATGTTTTTATTATTCATTTGTTATTTGTGAAGTGAAGAAATGACAAAAAAGAGAGAGAAAAGAGAGAAAAGTGTCTGAAGAAATGGGACAGTGAGCTGGCAGTCTGATTTGATGAGGGTTGGGTTGGTGAGTAGCGGGTCCACGGGATCAGGGTGAGAGAGTTGATTGGTCGGAGGTTGTGAGTAGTTATTCGGTGATGGCAGAGGCTAGGAGAGGGATCAGGGGACCACTGCACAGTGGCCAGATGTGCCACCAAGATGGTGGCAGCACGACGAGGTAAGCGCCTAACTCTAGATTGGTGATTAGATAGATTAGAGGTTTTGGTATTTGTTATTTGTAGGGTTTTGTGGGTTTTGGGTTTTTGTGGGTGGTTAAAAATAAAATGTGGGTATGGGGGGAATAACAGGAAAAAAAGAGGGGGGGAGGGTAGTAAATTGTATAGGTGGGGTGGGTAGGGGTCTTGGGGTAGTGTAGGTCATTGTAGGTGGGGTAAAAGGGACAGGTGGGAGAGTTTTTTTAAAAAAGGGGGGTTTGGGAAGTCACAAATTTTCTGCGACAGTGACCGGCATCGGTCAAGCTTGGCCAGCGTCAGTTGGGTAGAACTGGTATCGGTCACCAAACAGGTGACCGATGCCGGTAAGTGGTAACCATGGTCGGTAAAGATGAACCGGTAGCGGTCACCAAATAGGTGACCGATGCCGGTTTAAAGGTGACCGAAGTCGGTTAGAATAAACCGGTACCGGTCAGGATTTTAGGCACAAGGGTGCAAAAGTGATGTAGGTTAGGTAGTTGAGATGGGTAGGGTAAAAATAGGGTGGAGGGTAATGATAATTGGTGAATATGGTCATGGTAAATAGGGATTAATGTCGTGCTTGGATTGGATGCAGGGGAGAGTGCAGTTACACATGCGGGACAGGGTTCCACCTCTACTGGTGACATTACATGGCTTAGCGACCCCTTTGGAGCTGCAACACATGGAGGTAGTGGGCTTGAGTGGGATTCAGTGCTACCGACATGTTGTTTGGTAGCCCAGCTTGATGGTCATGCTCATCGATAGATGGGACTCCGCGACCAACACGTTCCACCTTCCGATGGGTGAGATGACTATCACCCTGGAGGACGTGTTCTAGATTTTTTGGTTACCCATATTGGGTGCCCAGGTTTACTCTATCTCCTCTGAGGCCTCAGAGGAGCTGATCGGGATAGTTTTTGGTGAGGGGGTGGTGATCTGAGATTCCATAGCACCAGTTTGAGCTATGGCGAGATGTACCTAGCCCATCTGGATGAGACGAGGCTAGTGGTTCTATTGATGGAGGCAGTGTGCTGCTATGCACTACCAGATGCAGAGGGTGGATGCTTTCCCTGATCACTGATGGGGGTGCTCCATGATATGATGGTAGAGGAGACCTGGTTTTCCTGGGCACCAACATTCTTGGTGTAGCTATACCAAGAGTTGTGGGCATATGGGTGGTTGCACAGGTTTAGCCTGTGTTGTACATTTATACTGCACTGCTGGGCCTACGAGCACATAGTCTGTGTTTGACCTATAGGGATGCCCCAAGTAGATGCATTTCCCATGAGATCTGTGTGGGTGGGATACAGGAGATGGGTGCCAGTTGTAGGAGAGAGGAGATCAGATAGGCCGACATATGATGTGGCCCATTTTCGGTAGTTGTTGGAGGGGTTGTCCAGAGTGGACATTATCTGGAGGCCATATGTGGGATTCCCCTCATATAGGCACATGCATGAGGAGCTAGCTGAGCTCCAGCTAGAGAGGTGGATACAGGGTCGCCGTGCCGGGGAGGATGAGATGATCCCAGTAGACAGGGTCTGGTGGTAGTTCGGGCTTGTACAGGATATTCCTCCATCCTTCCCACAGTATCAGAGAGATGACATGGAGAGGCCTCTACCTCTACCATAGCCTACAGTGCCTACAGGGGAGGAGGAGGAGCCAGTGGATCAGGTGGATAGATGACGCCAGATGTACAGACAGGTACAGGCAGTGGTGGGTGGCTCAGTTATGAGCCATACCACCTAGACCGGGGCAGCCTGACTTAGCTACCATTACAGTGCAGAGAGACACCCTACAGGGGCAGGTAGCGATGTTGATTACCCAGATAGGTATACTACAGACATAGCTAGAGGGGTCAGAGGTAGAGGTAGCAGAGCTACGAGTACAGGTGGCCAGTCTGCAGGCCCAGATGGTGGGAGAGGAGGAGGAGATGGAGGAGATGGAGATAGAGATGGTCAGGTGGCAGCCTTACTGGCTCAGGTGGCAGGTTTACAGGGCTAGTTGGCCATAGCCCAGGCACAGATTGGGGCCTTACAGGCCCAGATATAGGCACAGGGGTAGGGGGCACCACCACAGGCACAGGGAGCTGGTCCCAGTTCACAGGCTGGCATAGGTAGGTCACTGCAGGGAAGGTACAGGGGCCGAGACCTATGGGACCACCACAGACCATGCCTATATCTAGGTTACAGGATGCCCTAGGTGAGGTGAGATATTATCAGGATCAGCTCATGGTGGCTGGGATAGACTTCCTATCCTATGGAGAGTACAGAGCACAACAGGCATCCAGTGAGAGGACGAGATCCCACACACATAGTGTGGAGAGCACAGGAGGTCAGCGAGCTCTGAGGCCCGATCAGGGAGAGGCCACCAGTGCACACGGTGACCAGAGCTAGGTGATGTGCCAGCAGGGACACAGGAGACCAAGGGTACAGGTGACACAGAGATGGAGGACATCCGGTGAGATGCCTGAGATGCGGTCACCTGATTTTTGATGTATACTAGTGATTTTTGGATATATATGCGGCCTGCGTGCCGAAGGTAGTTGTATTTTTTATCACATACCAGCCTGCGTGCCGAAGACAGTGAGGATGTATGAGTGATTTTTGTATATTTTGAGCATATACCGGCCTACGTGCCGAAGATATTTTGTATTGATTCATTCATTCTTTTTGTATATATGAGACCGGCCTGTGTGCCGATGACATTTTGTATTATATATATATATATATCGGCTTGCATGCCGAACATTTTTGAGATGATGGACAGGATGAGATAGACATGTATATTGAGATACACATTTATTGATTTGTATGATGAGATTCATGGTATTTCGTGATTTGTTGATGTGTGTATGAGACATTGGTTTATGGCTTGTATTAGATGAGATATGGATTTGTTACTTTAATGTGGTTTGAAATTAGGTGAGTTAGGCATGGATGGTCAGGTTATTGGTTTAGGCATGGATCGAGTCAGGTTATGGTTATAGGCATGGATCGAGTCAGGTTTGGTAGGCATGGATCGAGTCAGGTTTGGTTAGGCATGGATCGAGTCAGGTTGAGTCAGGTTATTAGTTAGGCATGGATCGAGTCAGGTTTTAGTTAGGCATGGTCGAGTTGAAAGTAGG
This sequence comes from Taxus chinensis, assembly GCA_019776745.2. Lineage (NCBI taxonomy): Eukaryota > Viridiplantae > Streptophyta > Pinopsida > Cupressales > Taxaceae > Taxus > Taxus chinensis. The sequence goes on along the minus strand of CM034154.1, from coordinate 588,767,474 downwards.
TTTAGTTATGATTCATTATTTTTTGCAATGAATGATACTATGGGTCATATGTGAAATGTTGTATAATCTATGCATAGTGATGATAGAGGGATGGTAGGTGTAATAAATGTATGTTGTGGTAAGCAACTTGTTATGTATGTGGCTTAATTTCCAATTTTGTTAGAAAAGGGGAACTAAGTGAAATGTGATGTAAATGGTGAGTTAGGCATGGTTGATGAATTGTTTTAGGGTAGAGAATGGCCGAGCTAACCTCCAAGGGCCCCATGCCCTCGGAGTGCTGCCTACATAGTCCCGGCGAAAAGGGACCTCAGGCCGATGTAGTTCTCCCATGAGCTAGGGAAGAATATGAAAATGAGTTGGTAGGTTTTTGGGCATGTTGTGGGTTTAGGTTTAATAGGTGTGGGTAGATTATAGGTAAAAGGATGTAGGTGAAGGTGATTATGGTGAAAGGGGAGGATTACCTCAAAGGTAAGCATCGAGGACCAAGTCCTGTATAAGGTAATCAAAACATAAACAAAGATGGTTAAAAGATAAGAGGGGGGGCAATAAAGCCACCTGATTGGGTAGGATCATACCGAGTAGATCATACCTTGGAGGAGGTGAGGAACATAAGACCCTAAAGACATTGCACGATTGACATGTTCTATGATGACGGTAGTCACAGGATCACCAAATGTCTAAATTCCAAGATGTCCCTTGAGGAAATTGAGGAAATGAGAGTGGAAATGGTAAGGTGGGTGAAAGGTAGCTAATTTTATATGTTTTGAGTGACAGGGCCCTTGGGCAAGGGGTCCTAGGTCACAATGGGCAAGTCCATGACTAAAAAGTTTTTTTTTTGATAGACTGATCGATGCAGGAAGTCTATATGGGATAATGAATATGGTACTCCTTGAGGTCTTCGTGAAGCTGATCGATGCGGGAAGCTTCGGTTTCTCTCATTTTTTTTTTTTAAAAGCTTCACATAGCTGTCCTTCGAGGGAGCAGTCTATTTATAGCAGCAATTTTGTCAAGAGGAAGATGTCCTTTTGAGGGAGTCATCTTTTATTAGAAGTTTGACTCAAGGAGTTTGGTCCCATGTGAGGTCTTTGAAGTCATGGACAAGACCAAGGTGGAGGATAGGACTCTTGTTCAAAAGGCAAGGTGGAATGACCATGGGATCTCATCTAAAGGTAGATGAAAAGTATCCATGAGAATCATGCTATGTGCAGTGTCATGGTACACATATTCAAGAGAAGATAACAAGTGACGGGTACTCACATGATTCTTGTTTAATCATTAGGGAGGTGTATGGAGTGGATAGCACTCAAGGGATGAGCCTGTAAAGAGACAAAGGGTGAGGTAGGACAATGAGTCAACAATAGAATGGTCGAAGATGCAATGCATTAAGGGGCTCAGGTTCAGGTTTACCATCAAGTGAGGATAAATGATAGGCACCTGATCCATAGGTATGAGTTACGATGTATGGTCCAAGCCAATTAGGAGTGAATTTTCCCCATTTTACTTTTTTCTGCTTTGGTTACGTGTTGATTTTCTTTCAAGACAAGGTCACCGACTTGGAAGGTTCATTCATGAACACGTTTGTCATAAGCACGTTTGATACATTGTTGGTAAACTTGAAGGTGATCCAGAGTGTTAAGACGACGTTCATCTAATAACTCTAGTTGTGCTAAGCAGTCCTGACGAAAGTCATCATCAGTAAGCATGTCATGGAGAGAAATGTGGAGTGAGGGGATCTGGACTTCGAGAGGTAGAACAGCCTCTGTACCATAGACCAGCGAAAAGGGTGTGGCCATAGTGGAAGTGCGAATACTAGTGTGGTATGCCCATAGGGAAAAAGGAATGTGCGTATGCCAATCCTTCCCAGTATCGTCAACCACTTTCATGAGAATTTTGTTGAGGGTTTTGTTAGTGGATTCAGCTTGGCCATTGGTTTGTGGGTAATAAGGTGATGAGAAACTAAGCTGAATGCCGAAGGCATCGCAAAGTTTTTGCAATGTTTTGTTTTTGAATTGTTTTCCATTGTCAGTGATGAGGCGATGAGGAACACCAAAGTGACAAATGATGTGATGGTTAATGAACTCACATATCTTCTCATCTTTCATGGAGATGAGTGGTATGGCTTCCACCCATTTTGTGTAGTATTCGGTAGCAGTTATGATCCATTGATGGCATTGGGAAGAATGAGGATTGATTTCTCTGACAAGATCCAAACCCCATTGAGAGAAGGGCCAAAGGTCACGAGTGACCTGTAAGGCATGACTGGGTGTATGATGAAGGTTGGAATGTTGTTGACATTTTACACAATGTTTGACATAGTCACAACAATCATGGTTAAGGGTCGGCCAGTAATAGCCTAGGTGAAGAATACACTTAGCAACAGCAAGGCCACTAAAGTGACCTCCACATATGCCATCATGAACCTCCTTAATGGTATAAGGAATTTCAGAACTTGTGAGGCATCGTAAGAGAATACCATCAAAGCCACATTTATAGAGGAGTCCCCCCAGAATGATGAAATGAGAGACCTTTTTAAGGAAGGCGCGTTGTCCGTTACGGGTGAGATCAGGAGGTAAGATGGAGAGAGAAAGGTAGTCAGAGTACTATTTATACCAAAGGTCACTCAGGTCAGGGGTGTCGGTTCTGATTGAGTAAACATCATGAGGTAAATAAGAAGGTGAATGGAGGCATTGTATGGTGACAAATATTTTGGAATCGGCAGGGGAAGCGGGTATTTGGGAAGCTAAGCAGGCCATGGTATCGACAAATTTGTTGGTTGAACGTGGGATGGTTTGAAGGGTGTAACGATCAAAGGTGGTCAAAAGTATGTCTACATGATGTTTATACTTTTGAAGTATCTCGTTACAACATTGGTACATACCATTGACTTGGTTGATGACCAATTGTGAATCACCAAAGATGTGGATTGATTTGACATCTAGGGCATATGCGGCTTGGAGACCTAGTACGAGCACTTCGTACTCAGCAATATTGTTGGTGCATTCAAAGTCTAGTTTGAAAGACAAAGGCATGGGTTCTCCATCCAGAGGAATGAGGATAATACCAGCCCCACCCCCACACTGACACTTGGAACCATCGAAGAATAGTGTCATTTGGTAAGGGGGTTCATCCAGGGAAAGAGTAGCAATTGACTCATCGGGAAAGTCAAAATTAGAGGGTTGATCCCCGGAAATAGGTGCGTCGGCCAGTTGGTCGGTGATAGCTTGGCCCTTGATGGACTTTTGATGAATGAATTCGAGGTCAAGATCAGCTAAAAGCATAAGCCATCATGTGGCACACTGATTTTGATAAGGTTTGGCGTACATGAAGTGTAAGGGATCGGTGTTGGTCATGACATAGGTTTTGTGGTTGAGTAGGTAATGGCGGAGTTTGGTGGCAATGAAAACTAAGGCTAAGAAAAGTTTTTCTGGATGGTTGTATCAGGTTTCATAGTCCAAAAGAGTATGGCTTATGTAATAAACCACCTGCTCCCTGTGTTGTTCATCGCGATGAGCGAGCATGGCTCCCAAGGAATGATCGGTAGCTGATATGTATAGGTAAAAAGGTTGATCATCTTTAGGTGGAATGAGTACAGGTGGTTGGAGAAGGTATTGTTTTAGGGCCTCAAAAGCTTTGTGACAGTCATCATCCCATTTAAAGGAGACATCCTTCCTAAGCAGATGATGAAATGGTTGACACCGATCAGATAATTGTGAAATGAAATGGTGAATGGACTGCAATTTACCTTGCAGGCTACGGAGTTGGTTAAGGTTAGTAGGTGGAGGCATTTCGAGGATGGCCTTGACTTTAGTAGGGTCAACTTCTATACCACGGAGGGAAACAATAAATCCCAGGAGCTTTCCTGAGAGAACCGCGAAGACACACTTTTTAGGCTGAAGGCGGACATAATATTTAATGAGGTGGTCAAAGATGGTTTTGAGGACGGTGAGGTGCTCGAGCGATGTTTAGATTTGGCCAAGAGATCATCCACATAATCTTCCAATATGCGATGCATGATATCATGGAAGATGTAAGTCATAGCACGCTGATATGTAGCACCAACATTTTTAAGGCCAAAAGGCATGACTCGATAGCAAAAGGTTCCCCAAGGGGTGATGAATGTGGTCTTGTGTTGATCTTCTGGGGCAAGAAAAATTTGGTTATAACCCGAGAAGCCATCCATGAGTGAGAGCATCTCATGACCAGTGGTGAGGTCAACCAGTTGATCAATACCAGGCAAGGGAAAGTCATCTTTCGGGCAGGCTAGGTTGAGGTCACGGAAGTCCATGCAAATGCGGAGTCCCCCTGTTGCTTTAGTAATAGGGACAATGTTAGAAATCCAATGAGGATAATCAATGGGTAAGATGAAGGAAATGAAAGAAGGCACTGAAGTTCTTCTTTGACGAGAAGAGCAATGCGAGGGTGCATTTTCCTCAGCTTTTGTTTGATAGGTTTGGCATCGGGAACGGTTACGATATTATGGACCACTATGGTGGGGTCAATACCAGGCATGTCTGCATAAGACCAAGTGAAAGCATGGTTATGATCTCAGAGAAAAGAAGTGATGGCTTCCTGTTCAGCAGCATCTAAAGATTGTCTGATCTTTAGGATGTGTGGGTCATCCTGAGTATGAATGTTGATCTCGATAGTCGATTCATTCAACATGGTTTGCGTCTCAGAGGGTAACGACCGATGAATATATGAGTCTTCTACACCAAGGTAGGTGAGTATGGATTCATCATCCTGACATTGAACGACGTTAATTGTAGGTGTGTCATCATCGATCATTTCAGGATACAGGAATGGAAGAGTGGAAGGGGCCTCGCCTTCACGTTGATAAGTCAAAGGCCCCAAGGAAATGGTGTTTATGAAAAAAAAAAGTTAGGGGGGATAGATTCAGGATCCATCGACTCCGTCGGTGAGGGTGGTGATGAAGGTGGAGCAGGTGAAGGTGGTGATGAAGATGAAGGTGGAGAAGGGCTAGGGTCCTCAATGAGTTCAATGCGGGCCTGTTTGGTAGGAGGTTCGGGGAAGCCGATACCACTACGGTCGTTATGTTTGCGGGTGGTACATGGAATAACAGTATGGTGGCCTTGCTCATAAAATCCAAAACCAAAACCCTTCCACACACAGTGGTGCAGGAAGGTGTGGGTGAAATGGTGATTGGTAAGTGATTGGAAGTCAGTGGAAAATGGGTGGGTTTGTGATGGTGGTTCAGGTGTGTAAGTGGTAGTATCAAGTCCCCCATAGGTGAGACTAGTACGAAGATGAGGAGGACCATAAAGGAGGCATTCTCCTATACGGTGATCATAGCGAGGGTGTTGGTGAAGGCTTCCATACTCGTGCGGAGTAAGGAATGTGTTGACACTATATAGGCGGTACTCCCCCAGAGTGAGGCATTGAAAAACACCTTCCAAGGGGTCAGTGGTTGGTATGTAGGTAGCTGGAATGGATGATGTGTCGGAGGTCGATGCGGAGGTGGAGTTAATGGATTGGGAAGCTAATGGGTCAGCCATGGAGGTTATAGCAGTGGTAGGAATGGAGGAGGTATGTGCGGTGAAAGTAGTGGTTGTACTGGTAGGTGGAGGTGTAGGTGAAGCGGTATTGGTTGCGAGGTAGACGGCTTGACAGGTATGAGCACATCATTAGGTTGGTAAAGCATGTTGCATGTTTTGAAAGGTGATGGGTCAGCCAGAATGGTATAAGTGTGTCCTTCGTGTTCAAACTTTACACAACGATGCAAAGTGGAAGGAACGCAACCCATGACATGGATCCAGGGTCTACCAAGCAACAAGTTATATTGGAATTCCCCCTCCAAAACGTAAAACAATTCTGGAATAGTGCGGGGGCCCACGCGAACGTGAAGGATGATAGTTCCTAGTGTGGAGGTGATAGCATCGTTGAATGAATGCAACATGACCGGATGTTTATGCATGTAATTGTCAGGTATGCGCATTTGAGAAAATGCATGGGATGAAATGATGTTAATGCTAGCACCTCCATCAATCATCACATGGTGTACCCGTATGTCATCAATGTGGACGGAGATGAAGAGGGCTGGGTCCAGGTCATCATTTTGGTGTGGCGTGATCTCTTCCTCTGAGAAGCTAAGGGAGGCCACTTGGTGAACAAGATGGGGTGAAGATGAAGGTGGTAATTTGGTGAGAGAGGCTACATGATGGGGTGTGATAATGGAGGCTACGGGTGTAGGGTCATTGGGTAAAACCTCAATAGATTGAAGAACCTCCATGAGGGCTTGACGATGGGATTCTGAGGTTTGGATGAGGTCATATAAGGACATTTTGAGGGGAGATTGGTGTAATTGTTTGAGCATGGTGTGATGTGTGATGCCATTAGAAATGGGGTACGTGGGGCCACGGATAGTTATTTTAGGTATGGGTGCAGATGGTATGTTGGGTATAGGATTGGTTGGTAGGTCAGTTGCCTTTTCTTTTCCCTTCTGCGCACGTGTAGTGACATGTATCATGTTGATTTGAGGGGAGTTGGAAAATGGAGAAGGTGTAGGATGAGTGGTATAATGACATGAAGGGAAAAAACCTACTGGAGGAGAAAAGCCTTGTGAGGTGAGTTGGGTGCAACGACATTGGGGTGGTGGCGTGGCAAGTTCTCTGATGTGAACCATGTTAATTTCAAATCTTGGGAGTGGCTCTAGGAGTTGTGAGGGTGGAGGTTGTGGTTGTTGAGTGGGTAGTGTGGGAATGGGTGTCGGTGAAGAAGGATCCTCATCAAGAAGGTCATCATCATCAAAGTTGGTTTCTGGTGGACACAATTGGATAAGGATGGTTTTCAAGGCCTTGTAGTTCTCCACATCATGCCCTGGCACATGATGGTATGCACAAATTTTAGTATCATCAAACCCTTTTGGCTTGGGTTTGAGGGGGTCATAAGGTCAGAGTGGCGGTAATGTGATAACAGAGGTCTCGAGGAGGTTGGTTAAAATTTGGGCATAGGATCCTGCTAGTGGATCACAATGGGAAGTGAACGTGGGTTTGGGTGTAGGTGTGGTTGATTGTCGAGGAACTATTTTTGGAAGAGGAGGAACGGGTCGAGCTATGGGTTTAGGTGCTGGTGTGGTTTTAGGTATCGGTCATGTTTGTCTGGGTAGGGGTACAATAGATGAACGGGTAGGAGGGTGTGTGGTTGTTTTGACTACCTTATTGTGGGGTAGTGGGGTTTTGTTTTTGGGTTGCACTTTCTTGGGTAAAGGTGATGTGGGTGTACGAGGTCTAGAAGGAAAAGTAGATGGAGGAAGAGGGTGAGTTACCCATGGGGATAACAGGGGTGCTGTGAAGGTAGATGACATGGGTCGTACTTGGGGTGTGAGGGACAATGACTGAAGTGTAGTGGGTAGTGAAGCAATAGCTGAGGGTATTGGAGGTATTGGTGGTAAAAAGACTGCAGGTGCGGGTGTAAGTCATGTTGTGTGCCTGGGTAGGTTAGAGGTTTGTGAGGAAGGAATGGGTTGTTGTGTTATTGGTTTATGGATGGGTGAAGGTTGCTTGACCATGTTGGGTAGCTGAGGTCTTAAGATAGATGGAGACAAGTGCGGGTGTGATTGGTGCAGTCAGGGTATGAGGTCGATGAGTTTGTTTCTTTGGTTTGGGTGTCAGAGTAGGTGTGGTATTGACATTGGAGGATGTAGCTAAATCCAGTTTAATAGGTGGATGAGTAAGGCTGGTGGTCGGGGTGACCCCTAAAGTGGTAATAGGTTTAGTTGAGGCAAATGTTGTAGGTGTGGGTTTGGGTTTAGATGTAGGTTGGGTTATGGGTAAGGGTGTGGTTTGAGTGCTAACAGGTATCGTGGAAGGGGTTGTGACAGAGGTGGTTGTATTTGGTTTGATTGGTCAAATGTGTTTGGGTAGATAGTGGAGGTATCAGCGAGGGATCTCTGCATCTGTGTTGAGACAGGGAGTAAGAGGCACCCCCATAGTAAAGCCCTATCCACATAATCTAAGTGATCAGCCAAACATGAGAATGGCACGTCTGTGGGTGGAGTTGGTGAGGACCTAATGGAAATTCCCATAAAATGTGTCTTAGAGATGGGGAATTGGCTAGCTTCAGCTTCCGTGGGTAAGAGAGCCGAAAGTAGGTCTGTTGGATTCTGGGTAGCTGATGGAGAATGCTCGCCAAGAGGAAAAGGTATCTCAACTGGGTCGATGATAGGTGGAGGAGATGATGGGAGCTCCTCTATAAGTGGAGGAACAGATGGGCACACCTCTGTGGGTGGAGGAGGCAATGGGTGCTCCTCTTGTGGGTGGAGGAGATAATGGGAGCTCCTCTATGGGTGGAGGAGGTACTGTAGGTAAAGGTTCTCTAAGTGGTGAAGCTAGGGGTGAGATGGGCTCAATGTTAGTGGAAGACCCCTCCATTGGTGATGAAGGAGATGAAAGGTGTTCCTCTATTGGTGAAGGAATAGGGGAGGTTGGTTCCAATGTGGAAGGAGGATTTTGGGCTAGGATCTCCTCTATGGAAGGAATATGGGGTAATTGGGAGGTGACAGGTACCTCGTTAAAGATAGCGTGAACCTCGCGGGTATGGGTATCATGAGTTGATGTCTCACCAGTTTGATTGGATGAAGGGGCATGGTTGGGAAATGGTTTTTTGAAGATTTGTAGATTTTGGTTGGGGGTGGCATTGGGATTATCCATAGTTAACTCACCTTTCTCGAGCATTTCTTGGACAATATTTTTGAAAGTGATGCAGTTTCCATCACTATGACCCTTTACTCGATGATAGTTACAGAAATCATGTTCTTTATACCATGCAAGCATGGGGCGAGCAGGGTCAAAACCAGTGTGTGGTTTTATAGGTGGAAGGGTGATGGCTCTGGCTTTGATAAGATTTTCTAAGACAGAAGAGTAAGGTTCCCCAATTGGGGTATATTTTCACTGCTCTCGTCTGAATTGAAAAGTCTGGACAGGTGAGAGATTAGATGAGGGTGTAGCCTGATTTGATGGATGAGCTGGGCCAGCCTTGAGTACCACTGCGTTAGTAGGTGCCCTTAGCTTTTGAATAATTGGTTTGTGGTTTGGAAGAAGAAGAGGTATCATTCGACTTGAATGCCAATTCTTATTGCATAATTGGATTTTCTTCTCTTCGATGGCCCGAATCTCTAACTTTCGTGCCATAGTGAATGCCTCATCGAATGTTCAGAAGGTTTGGACCTGCAAGGTCGGGGAGATATGTCTAGCGCAAGCCCATGTGAAGAGCTCAATGAGTTCAGTTTGTGGCAGTTGGAAGGTAAGTTGATTGATCAGGCTGCACCAGCGAGTGACAAAATCTGTGATAGATTCATCCTCATACTGACGTGTGGAATATAGATCGGTCATGGTAACCTTCTTGATGATATTGATAGAGAAATGATCCAAGAAGGCTTGGGCTACCTGATTGAATGAGAATATAGAGTGTTTAGGTAACCCACTATACCAATCTAATGCAGGTCCAGTGAGGGACATGGGAAAGGTTCTCAAAAGCAAGGCATCATCATGAGTGATCAGATAACACCCATGTTTGAATGACCACAAATGTTGTTGTGGGTCTTCTTTGCTATTGAAACGATTGAATTTAGGCATTTCCCAATGCACAGGGTATGAACAGATAGGAATGGATGGGTGAATAGGCTCGTTGCAAATCTCGTCATAGGTGAGAGTGTTGCGGGAGCCAGAAACCGATGCCTCCAATGTCTGCATCTTGTCCAACATCAATTTAATTAGGTCATTGGTGGGTTGTGATGATTGGATGCCTCCCGTAGCATGAGAAGGTTGGTTTTGGGCATATAACAGGGGTGGCACTCTAGTGTATGGGGCTGCCATGTAGGGTGGTGGAGAAGAAGGTAGTGAAATAGGGGGTACGTACCCAGAATGAATAATGGATGAAACAAGAGGTTGTTGGTAGTATGTATATGGGGGTGGAAGGGTCATGGTAACCCTAGTGGCAATAGGGGCTAATGATTGTGGAATGGAAAGAACCACGTTCTGAAATGGGGTAGGGGTCACCGACACTAGAGGTGGTAATGTAGCTACAGGTATGTGTGAGACATTAGGGGTGGATGAGGTTGTGTTTGGGGTAGTCGTCGAGGGTACGGTGGATGTAATGGGGGCCACAGAGGTAACAGATGTAGCAGTCATAGCGGGTATAGGACCTAACTATGAAACGACTGGGGGTAAGGTGGATGCGGGCAGCACAGAGCCAGATGGGGCCGATGCGGGAGTGGGTGCGAGAGTCAGGGGGATAGATACGGGCATGTCATATATCAACTGACCCGAGGCATCTCGAGTGGATGAGTGGGAAAGGTAAAACTGCAAGGTGGCAGGGTTCTGGTCAAGGAGTCATGTGAACTCCTCATCTCTGGTAGCGATAGTAATAGGCTGGATGGGATCCATGGCTGGTGATAAAATAGAAGGTGGTGAAGGACTAGGTGGGAGTGGTTGACAACTGGCATGAAATACGAGGGCACTTGCTTGTCTTCGGGTCAGCACCATGTGAACCAGTACTGATCAGGTAGGGCTGCTTCTCTGTAAATGACACAGAGAACAACAGGAACAGGTGAATCTGGTGACAAAAAGTAGATTAAGTACCAAATGGTGGCTGGAATGTGAAATAGGCTAACCGATGCCATTAGGGAAAACTGACGCCGGTGAGGGGTAACCACTGCTGGTTACTGTAGAAAATGACAGTGAGTAAACAACGAGGCAGAAGGTAAAATCTGACAGGTATGCCAAATCTGAGGATGTTTAAAATGTCAATGGGAATAATGACAGTGACAGAGACTATGAAAAGTGGAAGAAAGTGAAGTAAAATGTCCTTTTGAGTAGGTTAGCAAAAGGACCTGGAACCGATGTCAGTTGGGTATAACCGATGGCGGTCAGAGGTAACCGATGACGGTTACTGTGAAATTGAAATAGTGATGAAAGAAAGTGGTTGTGAATTAAAATCTGATGTAGAATCAGACCCAGAATTCTGAGAATGATGATGATATGGCCCAGGCACACTCAGGTGAAGCCAGAATACACCAGCTGTGATGAGGAGCATGCAAGGATGAACAAAAAAAAGTGACGAACGTGATCTCTCACCTCAAAACGCAAGCCAAGCAAAAACACTAAGAAAATGTGATCCTAGGAGTGCCTTTTCTATTATGTTTGTTTAGCTTATGCTATTTAGGGACTGACACATGAATTGTGAAATAGATTTTTTGGTGAGGATGGCTTCCTACAAAGAAGGAGATCTAAAAGGTGAGGTTTCAGGTATGTTATGGTGGGGGCGGGCTTCACTCTGAAGTATGACTCGATAGAGCAGTGAGCTGGGTGCCCACTGTGTCGTGATCGTGTGATCACCTACAGCTTCTTCTAGGTAGGATGTTGTTTAAGAATGTATGTATTTTGAATTTTTGTGTGGTTTGGTAAGACTCAGAGAAAGAGAAAAGGATAGAAGTGCTTTTCTATGATTCGTTTGTCAACCATCAGCTGGGCATGACTTCCAGCGTATAGGTTGCCCTCAATTAATGTGAGCTAATGCAATAAATCAGAATGGAATGCACTTATTTTTAAACCCAAATCGAAAATGTGAAATTGGATGACACAATAAGATGAAGAGGAAGAGGGATGCTCTTTCACTACAATGCAGAAAACATGAAGAAATGGTTCTTTTTAATTACACCAAAAGAAAAAGTTTCCTTTAGAGCAAATAGAAAGAAGAGGTGGATTACCAAGGAAGAAAATTAGTGTGTACACTTTTCAGAAGGGAAACAAACACACAATTTTTTCCTAGGAATGAATGAAATGCAAGGAACCCCAGATGGGTCCCACCGGGGGCATGCCAAAATGTTTCACCTGATTCTTAGATCATTTCTTTAAAGTGTTGACGAAATAGATAGGGTAACGGGCATAGGAGGAATACCTGTTCAAATGTTGGTTGATGGGTTGTTGCGCGCGTATGACTTCTGGATCCACAGCTGATCGTGAGAGCTTCCTTTTGGCTAGGAGGAACTACCTGTAATGAAAACAAGACCACCAGAAGGAATTAAACAATATGGGCAGTGAACTGCCTAGCGTATGCTAGATCTGGGAAGTATGATACTTCCTAGATGGCTGTCAGTCCACTGTTTTAAACAATTTAATGTTGTAAACAAAGTAAATCCTATTGTTATTTTAAAATGATTTAGGTATCTCACTTAAAAACACAATAAGAAATAGATCTAATCTAACAGGCTAAGCTAGAATAGAATCCAAAGGTCAAATGATTGGTTCTGGGTCTCTGCAGGTTTGATAGAGGTCTCAGGTAGATCACAGGTGAATGGGGGTGAGATGAAATTTGGTGGGTAGGTCTCTGTTCTAGGCTGTGTGGGAAAATACAGAGACCGGTGTCGGTCAGGGGTGACCGACGGTAGTTAGGTGTAACCGGTGCCGGTTACTGTGAGATCTAGAAATGTCACAGAACAAGTTGTGGTCTCCTTTGTGATTGCACAAAGGACTTTGGTGAGTCAGGGTGAAATATTGGGTTACTGGAGTAGGATTTTGTGAGGTTTTAATGGGTATATGGAGGTGAAAATGTTGGAGAAGGTCAATAGGGGGCAAGATAAACAATGGATGATAAAATGATGATGAAATGAAATAAACCAGGAAAGTATGATGTTATACTTACTTGGATTCCATTCCTGAATGCTTGTGTGTGAGGGATGGAGGTGCTGATGATGGGTTTGAAGGTTGCAAGTGATCACCAACTGAAGAAAAATTTCTACATGGGCTGCATGTACACTCCTCTTTGCTTGGATAGATCAAATCATGGCTGGGATGGCTGTGCAGGAGAAGATGCTCAATCTCCTTCCTTGCATGTGAGTTTTCACTGGAATTTGCTCTCTGAAGATGTGTTATCTCTCTAAGATGTGTTCTTTCTCATCAACTTTCTCCCAATGTTTTCCAACCTTGAGAATAAGGTAGTTTAGGGGTTAAAAGGGGTAACCGACGGCAGTCCGGCTTAACCAGTGATGGTTAGGGGTAACCGACGTCGGTCAAGGTGGATTTCCTAGGTTTACTAAACTAGGGAGATCCTCCTGATTTCCTTGGATCTCATGTCATTATCCCATGGATTAGACTGGGAGCCTCTTGTGAGCATGCGGGAATGTGGTTAGAGGGAATGTAGGCATTGATTTTTAGGGTTTGGGTAAGTCTTAGTTAGTTATGGCAACTTACTAAGAATAGGTCTTAGGTTGAGTTGGTTTGATGAGGTGTCTAAGTGAAGTGTATGTGTGGATATTATTTAAATAAAATATTCAAATAATAAATATAGTGAGGATAATGCATTAATTTAATTAAATTAATTAAATTAATATTAGTGGGGTGAAGGGGGGTCATGGCTAGGTAAATGTAATAAAGGGTGCTTATACAAAATTCTTCATTTAAAAAATCAAAATGAAAGGGTCGAGATCTTGGTAGAGGTGTTGTAGAAATTTGATCTGTAAGATATTTTCCTTTGATTTCCTTTTGAATAACAAACTTATTATCAAACTCACTAAGTAAAACGACCTAGCTTGACATTCTGCTTGTGAGAATGGGTCTTGATAGTATATATTTGAGAGGATCTACTTTTGCAATGAGTTTCGTTGTGTGATTGAGAAAATAGTTTTTTATTTTATGAAATATGAAAGTTACTGCTAAACACACTTTCTCAACCTACAAACATAATTTTTATCTCATGATCAATAAGTGTTTCTACTAAGATATTATATTGATTACTCTTGTCCTTGATCTTTATGTTATGCTAGAAATTATCTTATTACATGTTCTATAGTATATGTGTAGAGAAGAATATGTTTATTTGATGTGGGTGGCATGAGAACCGGTGGACTTGATAGATATTCTTTTAACTTAAAAAAAGGATCCTAACATTCTTGGTTCCACCAAAATTGTACATCTTTCTTCAGTAGTTGATTATAGTGGTGACACTTATCGATGAGTTGTGAAATGAACCTTCTAATTAAATAAATGTTTCCTTGAATACCCCTGAGTTGCCTAAGATTTTGGGGAGGACGCATTTATGTGATAGCATTAACTTTTAAAGGGTCTACTTTTATGCCTCTTCGTGAAACCATAAATCCTAGTAATCTTCCTGATGTTATGTCGAACACACATTTCTTTGGATTAAGTCTGACTTTTTATTCTCACAATATTTCAAATATTTAACACAATAATGTGAGATGATCTAATCATGTTTTATACTTTGATAGGATGTCGTATACATAGTACTCTATGATATCATGTAGCATGTCATGAAATATGAATGTCATCACTCTCTGATAAGTAACACTTTCATTTTAGAGGCAAAAAGACATGACCTTATAATAGAATATGCCGTATGATGTAGTGAATGTTGTTTTATGTTGATCTTATTCTACAATCTGAATTTGATTGTAGCCAGAAAATCCATCCATGGGGGAAATCATTTCATGAGATATTGTTGAATCCATGATCATATCAATGTTTGGTAAAGGGAAGTAATCTTTCAAACATACCTTATTGATGTCGTGAAAGTTTGTATATATTTTGATGCCTGGAGTTTTCTTTACTACATGTACTATGTTTAAAATCTATGCAGAATAGTCTATTAGTCGAATGAAGCAAATTTCCAAAAGTTTTTGAATTTGAACTTTGACAAGAAATGTAACTTTGGGATGCATCTTTCTCAAATTTTCCTTGACATGTTTTACATCCGGATGTACCACAAGGTGGTGTACCATAAGAGATGGATCTAATCCTGGAAGATATTTGTAATTCCATGCAAAAAAAAATTAAATTCCACAAGGATTGTTGTGATTTATGTTGTTTCTTGATCTGACAGACTCGCACCAAGTTGTAAAATCTTTGGTTTCTCATGTGTGCCAATGTCAATTTCTATTGTTTCTTCAACAAACATTTTAGATGTGTCTCTTTAGGAAAATAATGTTGTTGGTTGATGTAAATATTTAGTTGATGATGAAGTATATTCCCATCTCTCTAGTGCCTCAAACATTTTCTCACTAGGAGATACATCCCTTTTATTTTTACTATTTTTCATTTTGTTGTTTTTCTCCAATAGCGCCTCAGTAAGGTTATCAGCATGGGAGATTTTTTTTTTCATTTTTTTCTTATATTTTCACTTTTTTGTAGACTAGGGTATTTTAGTTCCTCGCCAAAGTAGGAAGTTGCATCAAAGTCAATAAAAAATCTCTTCCTGTGATCAAAACTAGGATGGGATTCCACGTCCCGAGAAAATCTTCAATGGCCTTGTCATTTTGAAAGAGGTCCATGGAGACATTATTTAGTTGGTCATGACTTATTAGGGTAGGATATACAAGGTCGAAGTCAATGGTATTAATGGACAGGGTTTCAATAAATAGGTTTGTTTTTGAAAGGTTATCAAAGAGTCTATATGTGGAACATGTATCTTCATTAGAGTCAGTGTCCTCGCCACTAGTCGAGACATCAAGAAGTATGTTTGAGTTTTCAAATGTACTATAGCCAAGACCATACCGATAAATATTTTATGTGCAATATATCGGATCAATAAATCCTTTTTTTTTTCACAAGTAATTTACCTTTCTACTGCATATGTTTCATGATTTTTTGTGCTTTAGTATATTCAGATGATTCATAGCAAGAAGCATATCCATCATCATATAACCAAGAGACGGAAGAACTCAGAATGTGTTCCTCATCTAAGTATACAAACCTTTTCTATAATGACTTACCACTATTATAGATAGGAGAAATTTTGATATGAGGAGCACCAGGTTGGTCATACCTGTGTGGGGATAATGGTAGGTTTCCAGTGTGAAGGGAATTCTTGAGTTCATGCTCTCAAAGACCTTTGTCAATGATTTTCAATGTAGATGGGGTGGAGGAAGTGGAGGGTTGATATTTCAACAAAAATTTAGGGTCTATGTGAGTCTCTTATGTGAAGGGGATAAGGTAAGGAGCAAAGAATTTATCCACAGAAGGAAAATCGTTTACATGCATATGTATACCTTATAAGAGTTTGCAATACTCAAAGGGTTTAACATCTGCTCTTAACCTGAATTATTTCCCTTCATAGGGGAATTTGATGAACTAATGGTACATAGAAGGAACAAATTGCATTGCAAGAATCCATGGGCAACCTAGGAGGATATTATAGGGGGTTTCCACGTCCACAACATGGAAAAATGTATCCAGAGTTTGGGGTCCAAATTTGATCTATAAAGAGATAGTACCCACGGATTACCTTTTTCCAATTATCATAATCACAAATGGTAATGATGTTAGTACCTAGAATTTCCTCAGTATAACCTAGATATCACAACAATTTTATGGATAAAATATTTAATGCAGTTCCATTTTCTATGATAAAGCATTTGATTTTATGATGTGTGATGAATGCTTTTACATATAAGGAATTATTATTGGTAATGTTAGGGTTCAATAGGTCATGAGGACCAAATGACAAAATGGGATTATTGGATGATAAATTTGTAATGAGGGTCTAAAATTGTTGGGAGTTAATATCCTTAGGAACACATGCCTCCTTGAGTGCTTGAGTAAGGATAATTTAAAGTAAAGGAGATGTCTTAAGAAATTCTATGAAATAAATTTTTTTAGTGGTCTTCTCAAATTGTTTGATTATATCGTAGGAATCAAGCGAAGGCTTTGCATTTGAGGATTGTGTATTTGCAGCGGACTTAGGATTAAACACTTGTTGTGGTGTTTTGAATGTGGAAGGTTTTTTAGTAGTGGGTACAAAACATGTTTCTATAACATTGTTATGATGCAAGTAGGAGTGTTAAATTTGATAATGGCAACCATGTACGGCGTATGATCTAATAATGAAATAATGGAATCAAACTTGACATTGTGTGATGTTTGAACCTTATCTTTTGCATCATTGTTTTTTCTATGCTTAAGGAATGGGTCTCGAAAGACTTTTAATTTATCATTTTGTGTCTTTTTATTAAACGATCCTTCTATTTTGATGTTTCCATTATCAATTAAGTCTTGTATATATTGACTTATTCTTACACAAATTTTTTTTGGATGGCCATGTATACGATGGTAATCACAGTATTCATTATCTTTATACCATGTACATTTAGGTTTTCCTTATTTGAAAGGATGTGTGAATGGGTATTTTACCATTTTAGCACTTTCTAGTTGATGGAGGACACTTGAAAGGATTTCTCCAAGAGGCGTAAATTGTTATCTTTTTACCTCACGTGGAGCAATTTTTTTGCTAGAAAGGACTAGAGGTTGTTTAGATTTTTCATTTTTACCCATTTGTTGATGAATTGGATTTTGTACATTTTGGATACAAAAATAATTAGTGACTCCATCGTTTACAAATTTTTGATGATTTTGATTGTTGTTGTGATTATTAGTTTGATATTTTGAATGTTTCTTGATTAGGCCCTTTGCAATAAGATCCCTCTCAATTTTTTTTCCTTTATTTATTACTTCTTAGAAGCTAACAAACAATGCATTTTCATTTGAAAAGATAGCTCTGAATTGAGATTTTGAATGAAGATGCTAACTAATTACTTTTTGGGTATAGAGAAAGGTAATCATCTTGCGATTCCTTGCCATCATTGAAGAAATGATGCGAAATTTTCATTATTCCTTTACTTTGTATTGTAAAGGTCCATCATTGTAATTTCAAAAACAATATTGAATGAGAAATGTTTAAAAAATTTCTCTGATATCTTTGCAAATGTGGCGATTGATCCCTTTGAAAGGCATAAGAATCAAACCATAGTTTTCCCTCCTAAAATTTTAGGGAAGAGGCATAAGAGAAAGATATCATTGTCTGCCACTTTTTGACATGCCATGAATTTTTTTTTGATATGTTCTCTTGGATTATGTTTTCCCTTGTATTTTTCAAATTTGGGAGTTTCAAAGGATTTAGGGAAAGGTACACTTAACATGTCACTATCGAATGGGTAATGACATAGTTCATTGAAAATGAATTTATTTGTACACTTTTAAATTCCCATTAATGTTTCTTTCATGCTCCTCCATTCTTGTGTGAATGGGGAGTTGGCTTGAGGAATGTCCATAGTGACGTCATTATCATGTGTTGATTTGTGCTCTTCCTCTTTTCTAGGATTTTTATTATTTTTGAGTTGGTGTTGTAACTCTTCTATTTTTGCCAACAAATCTTATTTTGATGAATTGGGTGTTGTAGTTAATTTGGAATTTTTCATATTAGACTTGGATTTGTCTATTAATGATTTCTCAGGGTAGTTTTGCCCCCATTTCGAAGAGGTGAATCATATGTTGGTTTTTTTTTTGCATTATGACTTGATCAATTACTTCTTTCTTGTCTGTTGATAGTTTGGGTTATTCCCCAATGTCTTCATCTACAAAAATTCCATGACCAAAAGGGTGTAATATTTCAGAATCATCATGGACATGGGTACTTTTACTACATGTAAACACCATTTTTTTTATATGAAAATACCTAATTGAATAGTATTTTTATATTTGGTAGAATTTGTGACAAGGTTTGAGCTAAGAAGATAGATAAGATTGATTTTTTTCACTTTTTTTGATAGGTTCAAATGGAAGTTGAAGGTTGAAAATTGTTTTGATTGAATTGGATTGAGATTTACTTTAATACATGAACAAAGTAAATTTTCAACGGATAAACTTTGGATATTATTTTGGTTGGCTTAATACGTGAATATTCAACGTATAAGGCTTAAAGGTGAGTTGTGATATGATTACGTATTATTTTCCTATAATTAAATAAATTGTATATTCAATATATAGGGCTCTTGATTGGATTGGGTTTGATATGGTTTAATACGTGAATAACATGAGTATTCAGCATATAAGGATTGGATTCAATCAGATTTTCTTAAACAATAGATAAAGTTAATATTCAATTAAAAAGGCTTAAATTGTGATTAGATTGGATTTTTCTTAAGTCTATGATTTTTGGTAAAAGCAAAGACTGAGACTAAGAATGATTTGGATTTGAGTTGGTAAGTTTATAGAACAAGAATGGAATTAGTAAGCCCTAGTTTTTTAAGCTTCCTAGGGGTAGGGAAAACTTTCACTCACCAAAATTCTTGAACGAGTACTTGTACTGGAAAATTGCTTTCCTAGCTACAGACTATACACCACAATCAATCAAGAATCAGGCCATCACCATGGCCTACTTATGGTTTCCTAATGGGTATTGCTAGTCAAGTGGGTGGGGAAACTACTTATTTCATTGGCTGATTCCCTCAATGTGCCAACTACTTTGGGGTTCTTGTGGTACTCGTCACAATGATTTTTAGGATTATGTCCAAGACTTTCCCATAGTTAAGCGGATGGGAATAAACCCTTATCCAAACCTATAATTCAAATTTTTATATACTTTATTAAAATTTAACAATGGTTATATTTTCCTCAACTAAGGAAACCTCCATACAATATGTTAAAATCTTGCTTCATTTTTCAACGTATTCTTTAAACAATGTGGTCATGCACACAATGAATTAGTATTTTTCCTGCAAAGAAAACATGATGTAAAAAATTGAAACAAACTTCATTGTTTCTGATTTGCAAGATCACCCAAGAGGGTGCGAGAGAAGAGCATACATGGTTGGTTTGATTAGATTATATTATATAGAGATTGAAAGAAAAACAAGTGTTAGATGTTTTATTTATGAAAACCTATAGAAAAATGTTGGAAAATATTGCTAAAACAATAATCATAAATGAGCTAACATGTTGGAGAGTTGTGAAAATAGAAAAAATAAAAATAAAGAATGCTAGCACATGTAATTAGTTGTGCTATCGTGAATGGTTATGGTAGTGCGTGCAATGTAAAGTGCACTAGTGTGAAGGGTTACAATATTGCACGTAATGTAAATTGCATTAACGTGAAGGGTTACACTATTGCATGAAATGTAAAGTGCATTAGCATCACAAATACTTCTTCTGGTTCAAAACTGGTTATGGTAGCATGTGCAATGATATGCTAGCGTGCACATAGTGATAGTTTGACAAACAGTTTAATGGTTTCCCATTTACTTCTAGAGTAGCGCACTTCATGAGTGATGGTAGCATGTTTACTGTTATGGTAGTCCATGGATTCTATATATGCACAAAAATGATGAAAAACATGGAAAAATGACTATTTTTTGGTATTTTATCTCAGTTTACTCCACCAAATACCCTAAAACTTGGAAAATAGATCCTATAAAAAATAATTAACACAAAAACAAAGTTAGATTAGGAAGAAATAAGCTAAAAATGATAAATAATTTGTTCGAGTCCCACCAGAAGTGGCAGAATGTATATAAGTAAAACAAAAAGCAAATGAAGAAATGACAAAATTAAAAACAAATGTAAACCTTCCTTCAAGTTCTCATGCAACCTCAGATGAGATAGCTAAAGTGTGGAATGGATTACCATGCTTGTTGGATCTCTTTGGATGATTTGGTTGTGGATCCTCAAACCTTTTTTCCAAATGGAAAAAGGATTCTACGAGCAATGGATGATCAATTGGATAACCTTTCTATATGTAAATTCTAGTGGAAATTTAGTAGAGTATTAATTAAAATGCTTAAAGATTCTAAGGATGAATTTTGAAGGAGATAGCCTCGTATTTATAGTTGAAGGAGAGGCCATGGATTGTTGATCAAGGTTTGAATTAGTTGTACGTAAATGAATACATTTCCTGAATTAGCAAGTTGATTTGGTTTGTGCAATTGGATGGTTTGAATATTCATTTAAGGGGCGATGAATATTTAGTTGGCTTTTGATTTTATTTGAAAAGGTAATTTTATGTGAATATTTTGCTTCCATCTTTGTAGGGTTTTAGAACTTGAGTGGAGTGAGATATTTCAACTTGAGTGAGTTGGATGGTGAAGTAGAGATAAGTGGAGGGTGAGTGGATAATTAGCTATATATTTATTTATTTAAATGGATAATTAAATTAGCCAAGGGGTGTGAGTGTATGCTTTAAGCATGGTATAATTAATTAAATTAATTCTGAAGGGATGTGGGTGAATTCTAATGGAATGTGATAGGGTAGTGGTCTAGGATGCATTCTAGAAATGATTTGACACATTTTATAGCTAATAGGGATGATTAGAAATATATGTATGCATTTTTAGGGTGTCTACATTTTCCCCTCTTTAAAGTGTTATTATGAAGTAAAAGAATTTTAAAGATAGTAGACACGTGTAGATCAATGAACGAATGATGGGGAAGTGTGATAAACCTATTAATTTACCCATGAAGTATTTGGATGCCCTAAAAAGTATGGATTCTAAGGGATTACCCCCTAATGTGTATGAGTGACACAAAAAAGCATTGGACAACCGTTTGATAGGAGGAAGGAAAGAGCATATGATTTGAGAAGAAGTAGAAGGAAGGTGGGAGAGATCTTGCTTGTAGCATGAGTTTCCATTCAGAAATTTAAATTTAGAGAAAACCTATTTTTTGTTGCATAAAGAGAGTCATAATCATGATTATGAAAGAATTGTGATGTTTAACCCACTATGTGCATAAACAAACACACACAATAAACAAAAAAATTTGGAAAAAGTGAAACAAAATACCCAATGTATATAGTAGATCTATGAACCAAGGCTATAAATGAACCAAGATGATAAAAAAATACTTGTAATTGTTCCAAAGAAAAACAAAAGACAAAAAGTAAAGAAAACCCAATATACACAGTAAAAGTATGCACCATGGCCATAAATGAGCCAAAATGAGAATGAAATATGTGTAATTGGGAAAGAAACAATAGCAACAATGCAACACAATTGTAAATAAAAATAATTAAATTTTCCCCTTATGTTTTCCACAGTGATGATTAAGAAGATTTGAATTCCTCCAAGCAAGGATTCATGCAAGGGGATTGGAGAAAACTAAAATATTGGGGTCAATTGACACTCTTTTTTGGATCTGTATCGAATATTAATCTAATATTGAATGGGTCATTGCCCCAAGCAAGGATGCATGCAAGGGATAAAATGAGAGCTGAGATTTCCTCAAGTGAGGATACACACGAGGGATTTGATTTATTTGATTGCTCCCCAAGAAAGGATCCATGTGAGGGGTAAGATGATTTGTATTTGATAGTTGTAGGATAGTTTGAATGATCACTAGGATAAAAGTTAAAAGTTTGATGTTGTTGAGTTGTGTTTATTTGTTTCAGATTTTGATTTTTTTTTTTGTAAAGTTTTAGGATTTTGTGATTATTTGAACATTTTTTGGATTAATTTTTAAGTTTTGTTTTTATGTTTTTGTGTTTTGTTAGATTATTTAAATGTTTTTAAATTTTGAGATGTTTTGAATGTTTTTGGATTTCCTTAATTTTTAAAATGTTTTTGTGATTTTTTTATCTAACAATAATAACCAGTGAGATGTTAATGAGGTGATCAGGGGACCCACCCAAGCATACAAAACCATATAAAGGCTTATAAATACCAAGGGATGGATTTTAGTGAAAATGGATAAGATGAAAAATGACATATGTCTTAACTATAAGAAACAAGTGACAAAAACCAGTTTTGGATGAAACGATAAGATGAATAGGATGGAGGAACTATATAAGGGAATGTACTAAAATTCCCCTAGAAAAGGAGGTATGTATGTATTGAAAATGGTGGTTATGCACAAGGATAGAGAGTGTGTGAAAAGGAAGGAGAGGTGTAACAAGATAAGGGAATTTTTTTTGCAAAAGGGCATGAGCACTTTGCGCAGTAGAAATCAGTGAAGGTGTAGAGTGTAAGGATTAAATTGGATGCACAAGTAGAGAGCATAAGGGATTGTGGAGAGTAGCACCTAGTAGAGTAGGAAATAAAAAATACGGTGCAATGGTTTACATTATATTTTGTTAGAGAAATGAGGATTTTTGGCTCAAGTTAATAGACGGGATGTGTACAAATGTTGTGAGGGAGTTATGCACAGTGACTGTAAGTTTGCAAAAGGTACATAAGCATCTAATGAGTATTGCACAATAGTTTGGTTTGTGAAGGAGGGTATGTGGATGTTTTGGATCAGCCCATAAACATAGAAATAGTGTGTGAAAATATTTAAAGGTGAGAATCAAGCATACAAGTGTGTGGTAAAAGAAGACAAAGGCATGAGAAATGAGTACGAGAAAGGACAATGTGGTAGAATGAATAGTTTTCTGGAAGCACAAGGGACTGAGAGGGGGGGTGAATCAGTCCATTAAAAATTTATTCCATTTCCATTCATAATTCATTGTCATATATATAACCATTTAATCAAAATTTAACCATATGTGTGTTTACTTAAACATTGAATCAATTGTACACAAGAGTAAGAGCAAGAGAGTACACAAGGACACCAAATTCAAGTGGGAAACCTTCAAGGGGAAGAAAACCCACTGAAAATATGCTTATATTACTAAAATTAAATATATTTAGTGAAACACAAACTTCACAAGGAGCATTAACCCCTAGTTGAGTAGAGCACCAACTCTACAAGGAGCACCAGCCCCTATTTTAGTGAGGCACCAACCCCACAAGGAGGATACAACCCCCTAAGGTGATCAAGTACCAACTCAAACACCTGGAAATGAGTGATCATTGGTGATAAAGGTATTAAATATTATTTAAGTCCTCTTGGCTCTTCTTATCTCTATCATTAACCCCTTAACACTCTCCTTCACTCCTTAATGTGTCACACTTTTCCCCCATCTTTCCAAATAATTCAAATTTGAACCAAACATGTACTTTTATATGATTCTCAACTCAAAAACATAGCATAGGTCAGTCCTAACCCGATATATTTACCATTCCAACTTAAACACATAACATCACATTCATAAAAATTTAGAAAATGGACCCATGTAGGTTGGTCATGCACCAAGACAACCCAACAAGCACAAAAAGACTCATAAACCCCATCACTAAGCTCATCAAAGACCTCCAAACACTTCACCATGATTTTCAATCCTAAAAATGATTCAAACATGTAAAATACATCATATAAACATCATCCATACTTGCACCATGCTCTACACTAGTCATTTTCTTCATAACACTACCAAGTAGGACCATTTCCTACTCAAAATAGTTGTTTCTAGGAGCCAATATTCACTAATGAAACTCAATACCAAACCAAAACACATCAACTATGACATATAACAACTCATTGGAAATCCACTGACCTGTAGAACATTTACATGCATTATATAGCTCATGAAACATCCAAGAAAGCAAACCACACCTCTTTTCCTCTTTAGTAAACTAAACTACCCAGGAAGCAGTTTTGGAAACTCAACTGGTTTATACCATTTATATCAATTTCAATACCTTTAAAGTAATTCAATAGTAAAAAAATTCATCCCTCTTTACTCTTAAATTTATATCTAATATAAGATAAGCCAAAACATTGGTCTTCTACATCCATCTTATAGCCAAACCATCTCTGTCATGAACCAGTCAAACTAGGTCAATTTATGAACTCAACCATGCCACCTCAGTACACTTTCAGCACTCAACCAACACATGAAATTTTTTACATGAGATATAAATAACACCTTTAAGTCTATTATACCTCATCACTAAACCCACAAGTGCTCAAGCACTTCCATTCACCAAGCCTGCTAAAACTACCCTTTTGGCCCAGAACCAGTCAACCTATTTTGACCTATATAGGTCATCAAATCACCTCACCAAGATTTTAAATGAATTTAAAAATATATAATATCTACCATATATATTAGAACACCAATTTAGACTTAGAGTCTAATGGAAAACTTGTAAGTAAATCCTTCTTTCCTGGAAACAAGCAAATCTGAGTGGGGTCCACTCATTGTCATGAACTCTAATCACCACCATATACAATATGGGATAGTCCTCTCCATCATCAAATCATCACATTTGATGATCTAGTCCATTATGGTCTCATACAAACAATACTTCATCCATAGCTAGAAAACTAAGGTTTTTTAAGGGTTTTGACCTTCTTACCTTCTTAACAATCGTTCATAAATAATATCCCCTCGTTTAACCTCCTTACAAATCTAAAACCTTATTATCTCCATGATCCATCATCCTTGAAAGTATCAAGGTTCCATTAAAAGGTTACACGTGTCATCCAAGAAAATATTTCCCATATCGAGTTGGAAAACATGCTCTTAAGAACCTTGTTTTGGTCTAAACCTTATATCTTGCAAAAACTTAGTAATGGAAGCCTGAAATTTTTCCCACAATACCATGATTCCCTATGCTAACATATCCAATCATCATTTTTCCACAAATATCTCTGTATCTTCCCCATCACTAGTACTTGCATGACTAGGCCTTGTGGTTTTCCATGATTTAAGTCACAACCAAGTGAATTAACTTAATAACCATGCATGAAACCACTACTAACTACTTCTACATACTTAATATGTTGTGACATACCTTATTTATTGTTTCCAAGATATCATACACTTTTTCAAGTGACTATTATGCCTTATTAGGCCTACATTCACTAAGATTAGGTCTAGTTTATACCTAGACCAAGTAGTAAAACACCATGAATCTACTTTCAAACTCTCTAAAAGGAAATAAAACACTTGAGAAAAAATATCTCACACCCCTGCATGCTTCCATGATATCACATAGCTCTACACCGCACTCTCATGCCTCGTTTGGCCTTCAAGCACTTAGACTAGGTTTAGATGAGCACATGTAACTGAGTATTTCACTTGAACCTGTACTCTAAAACTCATGTGAGTGTCTCATAACTCTCCTATCATGATCTCCATACCTCTAGCATGCTCCTCAAGCCACCATGTAACTCAAATCATCACGCACTATCACCTAGGCTAGCTAGGCCACCTAATTAGGCCTCCTAGGCCAAGCCATTCTCATTGATTCCACTCTTGCAACCATGAATAAACCTGAATTTCCATGTCATCATCATGCTAAGCATCCTTTGTCACTTCTCCATCATCCTCTTTGTCAGTAATGAGCTTTTACATCAATGACAACACACTATCTCACTCATGCCAACAATTTCCACCTTTGTCATTGATGGAAAACCACCTAATTTGTCTCCCCCTTTTTACATTAATGACAAAGGATACATGAGAATATGGTCTTCATATTCCTTTTTCTTACCCTCTTTTAAGTGTTATTATGGAGCAATGATAGTTCAAATAAAATAAGAGAATAAGCCATCCATCCATCCACACAAGCCACCTTACTTTACACTTGGGGGAACACCACATCTATCCCTCAATCCACTCCCCCCATAGCTATGGGCATCTCTTATCATCTTCCATTATCCCCCATCTTATCCTATACCACCTCCCTCATCCTATCAATCTATCTCCCATCCCACACCCCATCTAATCCTCACCAATTAACCAATCCTTATCTTATCCTTCAATCCCATCAACATCAAACAACCCTCATCCTATCATTCAATCCAAAATCATCCTATCCCATCCTATGCAATTTCCCTCATCCTACCTAAAAACTCTTTGGGACTTATAGGATAAAGTTACATCCCACCTTACACCCTTTCCCATCCTCCCATGCACTATCCCATCATGAATCCTTTCATCTTACCTATCCTAAACCATTCCCCCTATCAAAAAATATCAAATCCAAAATCCAAACATCTAAAATCCAATGTCCAAACATCTACAATCCAAACTGTAAAATCCAAAACTCTGAAATATTCAAATACAACATCTAAAAATATAAACATTCAACATCCAAAATCCAAAAATCCAACATCCAAAATTTAAAAACCAATCCAAAATCCAAAATATAAAAAATCAAAACAAAACAAAAAAATACAATGATTGTGTTTTAATTTGTGTATGTTTGCTTGTTTATCCACATTTACATTTTGGCCAATGATAAGAGGCCCCCTTTTTTTGATCCAATGATATGAGGACCATATTTTCTATTTTAATTTGTCTAACGATATGAGGACAAGGGCATTTGGCAACTCAGTCATGATGGTCTTTATACCTTGGTGCATTTTTATCTATGCCACATTAATCAAATTGCTAATGATAATAACAGTGGGCACTTTATGGTATCATCAATTTTTAGCCTTATCATTATCTACACCTAATCCTTATCATCATCTAACCTCCTCATCCTCCCATCCAACTGATCCTTTACCAATCAATATCCACATCCAAATCTTATTCATCTTACATCTAGATCCTAAAATCTTCATCCCTTGGTTGGGGAATATTCTACAATCCTCTCATCGATCAAACTTCCAACATCTAACATCATCAAATCAAAATCCAAAATATTCAATCCTACCCCCTTGACTAGGGCATCTCAAAATCAAATCCAACATCCTCAAACTCTAGCATCTTCAAATCCAATATCATCAAATCCAACATCATTTAATCCAAAATCCAAAATCCTCACTCTTGCCATACATCATTGATTGGAGCATCCAAAATCCAAAATCCAATATATTATAATCCTCTAATCTTCTACTCTTCTCATCCTCTCTCCTAATCCTCTAACTCCTCAAATCTTCTAATCCTCTAATCCTAATCTTCTAATCATCTCATCCCCATCCTCTAAATCCTCAAATATTCTAATCCTCCAGTCTTCTAATCCTCTAATCCTCTCCTCTCCCATCTTCTGATCATATCTTCTAATCCTCTAATCTCCTAATCCTGAAATTCTCTCTCATCAACTAACTTGGGCCTATCCTATTTTCGAGTGGTTACCCAACTTGTTCCTCCCTACCTAACCCCTGGAGGGGGCATCATATCACCATTATAACATCTTCTCTTATTTTCTTTAAATTTTCATTGCTCCACAATAACACTTCAAAGAGAGGGAAAATGTAGACATCTAAAATTTCGACATGATTAGTTACGATTAATCTATCCCACAACATCATATAAATTCATATAATAATTAATTACAAGATTAATTATTATTAATTTAATCATTAATCCCTTTATTCTAATATTTCATTATTTATCATTTATCTCATTTTATCATTTATCACCTATTATATCCTATTATTCTATTTTAATTCTTCATTAACATTTTATAGGAATTTAATATTCCTACATCTCACCTACCACCTACCCTACACATCCCTACACCTAGCCTTTCCATCAAATCACATACCTAATCATATTTATTTAACCTAATCTAATCACATCCTCACACCTCTAAATCTAGATGTTTCTATTTATATAATCCTCTCCATTCTTCCCTCTCATTTTCAAATATTCAAATAAATTTGCATTATTCCATTGAATTTTTAATTCAATGGAGAGTTCTCCTAAAATCTATAATTCTCTAATTCTATAGAATTCTCCATTCTCATGGAATTTCAACCATTGATCTAATCCTACTTGGATCAATCTTGACCCCCCAATCCTCCACCAACAATCTATTAATCAACCTCTCCCCCTCCATGAGAGCTAACTTAGAAATCGATAACAAAACTCTGCTATTTTTTTCATCAATCATACATTTTATCTTCAATTAATCCATTATTCATCCACAATCAATCATCATCCTTCATCAATCATCAAGGAAAATCAAAGGGGAGGTACTGCCCAACTGAATCCAAAATATGAAGTAAGGAATCAAGTTCAATATAATCCCCATCCAAGAGAAAATCCAAAGCATCAAAGGAGGAGCTTTGTAGCTTGTAGGTAAGTGTGGATATTTGTCTTATTTCTCCTTTCCATCTATTTCTCTATCTGAGGTATTAGTGATGAGATTAGATTGGAGGAACAACTTGTATGTATTTTCTCATATTTGCATTACTAATATTTTTAACAGATACACCTTCAATCATTTTTGAGCATTTCTTGATTGAAAACATCAACCTAGTTCATCATTCAAGCATTTAAATTTTTCTTACCTTCCTCAAACTCTGTTTTTGACTTCTTTACATCATGTATATACTTTATCTCCCCCTAGACATAAGCATACAATCATGCCAACAATCATTATGAGGACGAATCAACATAAAAAAATCATTCTTAATTTATTCATGATCCATCTCTACTGATAAATCTCACAAACTTTCTTGTCTCTATCATACATAGATTGCAAACAAACTTTATAGCTTGAGATACCTAAAATAAACCTTCAGTGCAAATTTTACTAACTTCTCCACGCTCTAGAAGCCTAAACATGGTATGAATTACACCCTTATAGCTCAACTCGGGATCATTTGATCCTTCTGTAACTGAAAAACAAAAAAATTGAGTTCTTACCTTGCATACAAACCATGGAGATAACTTACCCATATCAACTCAACCCTTAAGCAATCCTTTAGTGTTCTTTTCCTCCTTTGCATGATGTTATGCCTCACTTGATCATGTAACCTGCTCCTTTTTCATCATACCTATAATCACCATCATTTCTACCTAATTAAACCTTCTTTTCATCTAAATCATTTGTTCAAGAGCCATAACCATCTTCCCCTAGTTCAATAAGTCCTTACATACCTGTAGCTCTCTATTTTTCTCTCTTTACAATCCTCGGTACCTTGACATGATACAATGATCTACTCAAGATGCAAGTGAATCAACTATGTAAACCCTTCCACATTTCTACTTACTTCTTTTTGAAAACTTATACCCTCTTATAGGGTCAAAATCATCTCCCCCTACCTCTAAAATCTTTCACATACATGTAGTCATCATATTCATACCTTTGCACCACTGAAGCAATTCCACAGCAAAACTCTAGTAGAAAAGCAAGAGCACCCTGCATTACTTCAATCTTGATTTCCTCATACATTTATTCCCTCTGATCTTGACAGTCCCTAAAAATATTTCATATCTCTGCATACAACTTCTATGATGCACAAAAGACCTTTCGACACATCCACATCATAGTTCAAGGAATGAGATGCGCCTTGATAAATACTCAAGATAGTACATCATACACTCTTTGATGGATTAAAAATAGACTGTACATGTCCATAGAGTCCTCCTTCTTCCATTATATATGTCAAAACATCACTTCAAACGTCAGAGCATACCTCTTTATGAGATTCATAATTTCAATTGCATCTTGTAAACCTTCAAGCCTATCTCTATACCTCGTATAACTAATGATAGTACCACAGAACTCAAAATCAATGTATCGCAAGATCTTGATACTTTATCATACAAAGAGACTCAATCCCTTCATCTAGAGACACAACACTTTCTTACATCATAGTTTGAATATCTCTACACCTATTTTTGGAACATATGACAGACCATTTAGACTTAGACACCATGGTAACAACTTCATTCCTTAAGGAGTGCTAAGAGAAATGTATATTATAGATACATTTCTTTTCTACTTCCACAGACCTTGTTTCATCTTGTAGACACCTATAGATTATATCTTGCTAATGATTTATCAACTATCATATTCCTTCTGAAAACCTTATACATTATCGCCTAACTCCCCCATATATGAGTACCATACTTCTAGTAAACTGAATTGATGACAGACCTTAAATACCAAGACATAAACTCATTTTTTTCTTGCTTTTGATATACTTAAAATCATACTTGAACTCATAATTATCACAACTAACAAGATACAATATGACACAACTTGACACTTATTTATCCTTCTTATAGCATCAACTCAAATAAATGTATAGGATAAATGCCAAAGAGAGATAACCTTTTTCTTAGTTGAATCTTTATGACAGAGATTTCAATGAATGAAGACAAAATCATCATCACTGATAACAATATGGATTCTCCTTACTCAAACTAGACTTCATGATACATGACATCAAATCTCTTTTCTCAAATTGTACTCTTAACCTCAAACACCTTTTTACATCTTATATCAAACCTACATCTGACCTATACTCACTAACAGAACTTAGATTACACACTCATTTGTACATTTTTTCAAAAACTAGACTATAAAATTCTAAGGACTCACATGGGTGGACATTATAACTGATGATAACACAGAATTTTTATGACATATCTAGGACAACCACCATACTTATGATTAACCAAATATCACAGATACCTTCAAGAAAATATACATACCAAGATTTGACTCCAAGAATGGATCTATACATAGTATCGCAGACCACAAAAGGATAAATTATTGAATTTTATCATCATCTTCAGAGGATAATGCACCTTCAAGACACATTCATGCTTCCTTCATCAATAAAATATCTTCTTGAAGCCTAGAGAAGACACAAAAGGCTCATTAGGTCACTAAAACAATATGTCATTATCAAATGAGCCCAAGGACTCTATCCTCTCTCTTTCATTCTTGTTCACTCCCTTTGAAGTTATTTCATTTTCAGGTATAATAATATCATCTCCAAAATCTTCATCTTCTAAATGGGAGCCTAATAATCACATATGGATGTGCTCATTTGCAATAAGATCCAATAGACCTTTATTAGATTTTCTAAGCTTGATTACATTTTTCTTAATCTTATAAACAAACTTTGGCACCATGATTAAGCTTAAAACTCCCTTTATTGTCTATATTTCCTCTCCTTCAAGCCATCAACATTTTCCACCTTCTTGTCAATTTTAGGTTCATAAATTTTCATACTCTGCTTACTAGGATTGGAATTAGTTTCCTTGACCTTGTTTGTTTTCTCAACATCTTTTATTTTCATACCTACAGGGTAAGTGCACAAAGTTGGGGGGCCAAAAATTTGACAAAAACCTGAAAAACAAACGAAACGCGTATGCGTTTTGCTAAAATGTGCTCACTTTTTAATTTGTTTGGCTCGGTAATCACCGAACCTATAACGCGTATGCATTATAATGTGTATGTGTTTCAAAGAAGGCAAAACACGTATGTGTTTTTTGTAGTATGGACCATGCATATGTGTTCTGGTGGTTTATACTTACAAAAATAAATTTTTAAGTATAAGAAATAATAAAAGAATATCTTACACTTATAATAAAAGTATAAGTATTATTTCTTATACTTTAAATTTATTTTAGTAAATATAAGAAATTAGGGTCACTCTACACCTTATGGAAGTGGTCTCGTAACTCCAATATTTATAATCTAGAAGATAGTTTTTCAAAATCTAATTTGGTCAGTACTTACTCATTTTCAAGATTTCAGCAAATGACCTAAAACTTTCAAGGCATATATATTGTAGTCGATCTTTGTTTTGGGAAAGCATATAGTCATTTTTTAGGTTTTTTGACCTTCTAAAATGGATTCTGGCCATACCACTACTTGAATTGGTACTAATTTTTAAATTTGGTCCATAATTCACTTTAGTGACCATGAATTAACTTTATGATGTTTGTCTACTTCTTACTAAAAAGAGATCCTCACTTTGTAGATAGAGGATTGTTCCCTAAATGGGATTCCTGTCTTATGGACAAAATGAGGTGATTGTAATGTGCCTCCTCCTTAAAGTGTGATAACACTACTAAGTGTTGAATGAGTTGTTACGAATAGTACCAAGTGAATTGAATCAAGTGAACTCAGAT
Source organism: Taxus chinensis (assembly GCA_019776745.2). Taxonomy (NCBI): domain Eukaryota; kingdom Viridiplantae; phylum Streptophyta; class Pinopsida; order Cupressales; family Taxaceae; genus Taxus; species Taxus chinensis. The sequence goes on along the minus strand of CM034154.1, from coordinate 588,735,026 downwards.
GATTGCTCATTCTTAGAAACTTGGTGCTCCATACAAAGATCATCCCCTCACCTTTCCTATCTCTAAAAGCATCCTTTCATGGAATCAAATTCATAATTCTCATTAATGTTTTTGCTCATATGTCCCTTATGGAGACAAATGATGCCTTAATACTTCACAAATAATGGTTCTTGATAACTCGGTGACATGACTAGCTCATTTTAGCTTGTTATGAAGGGTGTTCAATTAACTACAAAATGACAAAAAATTCCTTTTTAGGCCTTCAAAGGAAGTAGTCTCTCATAAAAACTAAATGATTTGATCAATCACCATAAACACTATTACCTACACACTGAAACATGCTGAATGATATTTTTAGGACTTTCCTTTGGGTGAGGGTTTATGATTTAGGGTTTAGGGTTTAGGGCTCAGGATTTAGGGTTTAAGGGTAAGGGTTTAGGACTGAAGGTTTAGAGTTTAGGTTTTAAGGTTTAGTGTTTAAGGCTCATAGTTAAAATTTTAGGGTTTAGGGTTTAGGGCTCAAGGCTTAGGTTTCATAGTTTAGGGTTTATGGTTTAGGGTTTAGAGTTTAGAGTTTATGGTTCAGGGTTAAGGGTTGAGGGTTTAGGGTTTAGGGTTTAATGCTCAAGGTTCAAGGTTTAGGGTTAGGGGTCAAATATTATGGTTTAGGGTTTATGGCTCAAGGTTTAGGGTTTAGGGTTTAGTTTTTAGGTTCAGGGTTCAGGATTTAGGGTTCAGGGTTGAGAGTTGAGAGTTTAGGGTTTAGGGTTTAGGGTTTAGTTTTTAGGTTTTAGGGTTGAGGGTTTATGTTTGAGGGTTCAAGGTTTAAGTTTTTGGCTTAGGTCGTATGGCTTAGGGCCTAGGGTTCAGGGCTTAGGGTTTATGGCTTAAGGTTTAGGGTTTAGGGGTCAAGGTTTAGGTTTTAGGGTTTAGGGTTTAGGGTTTAGGATTTAGGGCTTAGATTTTAGGGTTTAGGGCTTAAGGTTTATTGTATAGGGTTTAGGTTTTATGGCTCAGGGTTTAAGGTTTAGGGTTAAGGATTTAGGGTTTAGGGTTTAGGGTTTAAGGTTTAGGTTTGAGGATTTAGGGTTTATGGTTCAGGGTTTGGGAGTTAGGGTTTAAAGTGTAAAGATAAGGGTATAGGGTTTAGGGCAAAGGGTTTAGGATTTAGGGTTCAGGGATCAAGGTTGAGGGTTTAGGGTTTAGGGTTGAGAGTTGAGGGTTTAGGTTTTAGGGCTTAGGGTTTGGTTTTTGGGGTTTAGGGTTGAGGGTTTATGTTTAAGGGTTCAAGGTTTAGGGTCTTAGCTTCAGGGTTATGGCTTAGGGCCTAGGGTTCAGGGCTTAGGGTTTACGGTTTAGGGCTTAAGGTTTAGGGTTTAGGGTTTAGGGCTCAGGGTTTAAGGTTTAGGGTTGAGGATTTAGGGTTCAAGGTTTAAAGATTAGGGTTCAGGGTTTAGGGTATATGTTTTAAGGCTCGAGGTTTAGGGTTTAGGTTTTAGGGTTAAGGGTTTAAGTCATAGAGTTTAGGATTTAGTGTTCAGTGTTTAGGGCTTAGGGTTTAGGGCTTAGAGTTTATGATTTATGATTTAGTGCTTGAGGTTTAGACTTTAGGGTTTAGGGGTCAGGGTTTAGGGTTTATGATTTAGTTCTTATGGTTTAGGGTTTAGGGTTTAGGGACCTTTAGGATTTAACATTTAGGCCTTAAGGTTTTAGGGTTTACGGTTTAGGGCTCAGGGCTTAGGATTTAGGGTTTAGGGGTTAGGGTACATGGTTTAAGGTTTATGACTCAGGGTTCAGGGTTTAGAGTTACAGGTTTAAGTTTTAGGGGTTAGTTACAGGTTTAAGGTTTAGGGGTTAGAGATCAGGGCTCTAGAATTAGGGTTTAGGGCTCAAGGTTTAAGGTTTAGGGTTTAGGGTTTAGGGTTCAAGGATTAGGGTGTAGCGTTCAAGGCTTAAGGTTTAGGGTTTATGGTTTAGGGATTAGGGTTTAGGGTTCATGGTTTATGCCTTAAGGTTTGAGGTTTAGAGTTACTGGTTTAAGGTTTGGGGTTAGAGCTTAGGACTCTGGATTTAGTATTTAGGGTTTAGGGATTAGGGCTCAGGGGTTAGGGTATAGGGTCAAGGGTTTAGGGTTATGGGGTTTAGGTTTTAGGTTTTAGGGTTTAGTATTTAGTGTTTAGGGTTTATGATTTATTATTTTGGTTTTAGGGTTTAGGGTTTATATTTTAGGGTTTAGGTCTCATGGTTGAGGGTTAAGGGTTTAGGTCACAGAGTTCAGGGTTCATCAAATTTGTAGAAATAACATTCAAAGAGAGTCATCAAAAATTGTTTTTTTTCATTTGTTGATATTTTGAAGGAGGTAAATGTCATATTCCTGACTATCCAATCCTTCTAAAGACCCCAGTAGTCCTCAATCTTTGGATGCACAAGGAGACACTATTACTTGGCTTCTATTTATAATGATAGATATATTTGTAAATTCATGTTATGACCTCTAAATCTATATGAATTTCAAGTTGCTTAGAAATCACATCACACCCTTCACTAGGATTGATGACTACCCCTATCTTTTTGTTCAAGGGATTTTGAAGACATCCATGGGTTTATCATATAAGGAATTATCAATGAATGGAAGGTCACTAAGTTGTAGGCCAGGTAACTTCCATTTAGAACTAAACAAGAAAGATTTACTGGGCGATTGATAACCCCTTAGTGTTCTTAGCCATTCCCCTATTTCTATGCTTATTTTGAACACTTCAGGAAGTTCTATCAAATTTACTATGCATTCCAATAGAACACTTTAACTTTATCTTTCTTCGGAGGAGAGGATACTACAGGGAATTCAATTATGATCCTACACCTCTGCATTGATTTATTCTCTATGTTTCTTTTGTTTCCTTTAATATTAATTTTTTTGTTGTGATGGTTATTTTTTTGAGCTTCCAATGGGTCATCCTATCTTGCATAATACCATTTATGGAAATATAAGAAATGTGAAATTGTTTCAAAGTGTGAATAAATTTACATTCAAGAGTGCAAGTATATGTGGGGAGAAACAATTTTGGAAGAGATGTGTAATATATACATTACAAGGCACAAGGTAGATTTCATACCCATTTAGTTATGTGTCCCACCTCTCATAAACAAGGTAGTTATATAAGAAAACTCAATGATGGTTCTAGGAACGAGACAAGGAAATATTGATGAAATATGGTTTGGGGTTTAGGGTTTAGGGTTTAGGGCTCATGGTTCAGGGTTTAAGGTTTAGGGTTCAGGGTTATGATTTAGGATTTAGGTTTTAGGTTTAGGGTTTAGTGTTTAGTGTTTATGGTTAGGGTTTACGTATTGAGGTTAAGGATTTACGGTTTAAGGTTTTGGGTTTTGGGTTTTGGGTTTTGGGTTTTGGGTTAAGGATTTAGTGTTTAAGGATAAGGATTTATGATTTACGATTTAAGTTTTAGGGTTTATGATTCAGTGTTTAGGGTTTAGGGTTTAGGATTTAATGTTTAGGGATTAAGGTTTAGGGTTTATGGTTTAGGGCTCGAGGTTTAGGGTTTAGGGTTTAGGTTTTAGGGCTTAGGGTATATGGTCTAGGTTTTAGGGTTTATATTTTAGGGCTCAAGGATAAGGGTGTAGGGTTCAAGGCTTAGGGTTTAGGGTTTATGATTCAATGGTTAAGTTTTAGGGTTTAGGATTTAGTTTTTACGGTTCAGGGTTTAAGGTTTAGCATTTATGGCTCATGGTTAATGGTTTAGGGTTTAGGGTTTAGGTCTTAGTGCTTATGGCTTAGGGTTTAGGGCTTAAGGCTCAGGGTTTAGGGCTCACGGGTAAGGGCTGAATGTTTAAGGTTTAGGGTTTAGGGTTTAGGTTTTAGGGTCTATGGATCATGGTTAAAGGTTTATGATTTAGGGTTTAGGGCTCAAGGTTTACAGTTTAGTGTTTAGGTTTATGGCCTTTGGTTTAGGGTTTCGATTATAGAAGTTAAATGCTAAAATATTTAGGGTGAATGCTGAAATCCTGAAAAATTACCTATGTACTGACTAGGTTATACTTTAAAAACTATCTCCTAAACCATGACTCATGGAGCTGTGAGACTAATTCCATAATGTGCAGAGTGACCCTAATTTCCTTTATTTACATAAATAAATTTAAATTATAAAATTACACTTTTAAAAACCATCTCCTAAATCATGACTCATGGAGCTGTGAGACTAATTCCATAATGTACAGAGTAACCCTAATTTCTTATATTTACATAAATAAATTTAAAGTATACGTTTTTCATTTATTATTATTTATATTTATTAAACATTTATTTATGTAAATAGAAGCATGTCAAAAGCATACACAATGTTTATGCTCCACAAAACGCATATGTGTTATAATGCGTACATGTTTTGTGTTTTCTCTTTTCCCAAGCCATGCCTCAAGGCTTGGGATCCGGTTTGGATCCCCAAGCTTGAGGAATGGACATGCACAAACACAACAAACAACGTGTTTTTACAAGAAAATTTAAAAATGTCACTTCCTTTATGATAAATCAAAATAAAACAATCAATCCATTTTAAAAAAATTATACCACGACGTAGAGCAGAGTCTCTTCTTTCTAAAAATATAATTTTTCAAATTTTCTTACCAATATAAGGTTTCCATATTATTTATTTTCTAACTATGCCTTTTTATAGCTATTTTTTTAAGTGTAAATATGTCTATCTTTCATGGTGTATCTTTTTTTTGGGTGATCAAAATTTAAAAAAATTATAGTGGCCCAAACTAGGTATAATTCTATACATAATAAAAAAATTCTAATTTTCGATATTTGAATATTATCTTTCATGATTGTTCTTAGCTACGTTATTTTTCAAAACATAAAATTTTTGTACTAGAAAAATCATAAATAAAAAATATTCACTAAAAAATATTTAAAAAATGGAGCCCAAACTAGATGCTCCTAGCTATCTTTCTACCAAATGGTTTTCAAAAATAATAAATGGTGCTCAAAAATGGTGGGGGGAACAAAAGTCACTCTAGTATGTTTTTTAACAAAAACAGGAGCATCTGTTGGTATTTTAGTTGTTTGACCCACTTAAACTTATCCGTTTTCAATAAAATTTAGTATCTTAGAAACTAGACTCAAAATGCTACAATTCATATTTCTACAACATCTTCCAATTTTGAGTGTAACTATTTTGAAAAACTCATACAAGTTGAAGTTTTTTTTTCAAAAAAATTCGTCCACTTAAGACCCCCTTTTGGCCCCCCAACTTGGTGCACTTACCCTACACTTTATTCACTCTTGGGTTTTATCTTTCTCCTGAATACCTTTGTAATTTTTCCTTTGAATGCTTGAGACCTGCTATTATTCCTTAGAGATTTACCTTAATAATAAAATTTTGCAATGTGACCTTGTTTGTGGCAATTGTAACACACAATGTTATTCCAAATTCTAGGCTCTTACACACTAATATTACAACCACAATATTCACCCATATGGCCATACTCAGAACATGAGTAAAATTAACCCTTGAAAGAGCTTTCACAATTCCAAGATAACACATTGTTTGAGGACTTCTTCTTGCAATCCCTAACTCTGTGACCAAAACCATTACAAGCATAACAATATTTATTGAAAGAAGAATCATACATCATAGCATTAGGTTTTCTAACAGGGTTAAACCTTCTTAAATCAGTCTTCTTTGTCTTCTTCTTATTTTCTTAAGATCTTGCACTAACTTTATCATAATTCTACACATGTTCTCCTTTGAACCCTAGACCTATTTTGTCACTACTAGCTCTTTGATTCTCAAGATCCCATCAAGAACTTCAAAAATATTCTTTAACTTCCCATACATATTCAACCTGTTGGAAGCATCTTCAAAATAATATTCCAAATATTTAAACTTATCTTCATTTCTTAGACAAACATCTTCTATATCATTTAGTGCTTTAGACATATTTTCAACTTAAGATTATATCCTTTTGATGGTTTATCCATGTTCATTCTCCATGCAACTAATATGATCTTACAATTTATGTATTAGAGATTCAGTTATTTAATTATTCTTCCTTAAAGCATCCTCAACATCAGATGACTTTCTCAATGCTTGTGCTTCAAGGATCTCCTTCAAGTAATTAAACTTGTTTCTCAAGGACCATTTCCATTCATCATTCATACAACCATTCAATCAAAATTTAACCATATGTATGGTTATTTAAACATTAAATCAACTATACAAAAGAGCAAGAGAAAGAAAGTACACAAGGACACCAAATTTAAGTGGGAAACCCTCAAGGGGAAGAAAAAAAACTAAAACTCTACTTATACTACTCAAAGAAAAGATATATAGTGAAGCACCAACTTCAAAAGGAGCACCAACCCCTAGTTTAGCAGAGCACCAACTCTACAATGAGCAGCAACCCCTAGTTTAGTGAGGCACTGTAGTCATAAAATCACACACTTACTACTATTATTATACCACCAAATATGTTACTTTATATATGAATCTTGTGTAAGAAAATTATTCACTGGCGATCCATTCCATTGTCCATTTATTTGTCTTCATAGTCTTTTTTGTTGTTTGTCTCACACATTTTTCACTCACTCGCACAGTTCTGGTTAGGTCTCAATGAGTCTTATCTATCATTACTCACTTGGTGTCGTCACTAGTCTTTGACTAGGGAACCTAGACAGGGATTAGGATTCCTAGGGCACCCTAGTCATGATTTCTGGGTGCCTTAGTCCCTTTCACAATTAGTTTTGTTTCAGACATTTGAGGTCAAAATTTACAATTTCCACTCTCATCTCCCTAGTTACTAGTCGGCATGGCAAGTCATTAGTGTCGAAATTTGAACAAGATATCCCTATATAAGCACAACATACATACTACCTTACTAGCAAACTATTACCATCAAGGGCTATCTATCTACATAGAGAACGGGATTGCATTTGGGTACTATTCTGCATGAAATACTACATAGGAAGGAGGGTATTCATTCTATCCCATCCACCATTTTACATTTTATCTAGCTATTGCCTGATATATCTGTGTCATTCGTGCTAGGGTAACCTAGGAAAATTACTGCACATAGAACTACATTGGGTCTAACATGTAGTGTAGATATTAGTCATAAGTCCATCCATTTGGTAACAAAGGATGGTCTGACCCCTTCATTTGCATCTTTATTTTTTAGGGTTTGATGTTTTGTGTGGGTTTTTGTAGGTGATTATTCATTGCAGGTTTGTGGTGACATCAGTGAAATAACTGCGACATTTTCCTGACCAAGGACAAGGTACTGCGAATATCTAGAAACCATATTAGAATCAGATTCTAAGTTATTTCATATACCAAGGTGCCCATATTTTAGACCATGGAATCTCCAGGTACCCTAGTGTGGCCAGATCTACCTCTACTACTATTTTCTTGAAGATCATTGTGAAACTCTGCTCTGCCATTTCATCACTTTGTTCAATCCCAGATCACTGCAAGGTAAGTTCAATTCATGTAAGTACCTTCCCCTTTCATTTTATTTCATTTTAAATTTCCAAATAAATTACTTAGCATTTACATTTCAGTATATTCCATTTATGTGTCATTTACTATGGTTGTACATTTTAGTATATATGCCACACTTATATATTCTACACCTATTTTGCGTGAGCCATTACATTTCTCTTATCACATGTCTACCACATGATGTGTTACATTATTTTCCTCAATGTGCATTTAATTCGACTTACCTTCTAATCAAAATCAGCCCACAACATCATTTATAATGTCAACGTGATTGACCATATTGTAATTATAACCATATCAATGGCCATAGGGATACTGATTGCTTTGCCCTTCATGATTTCTTGCAAAAATTAGAGGATAAGGGAATCATATCCTTTGGCTCTTGCTCACATGAGTCGGTCCATATCTCCTCTCCCTTATGTATGCATGCTACTACTCCGGATCCATGTATTATCATCCATCCTACTGCTAAGGTCATTGTTTGTCCATCGCCATAGGTCGTCACTCATGCATGACTCTCCATCACATGCCAATCCATCGCTGGCACCATCTCATCTATCTCATATACCACGTTATACTACTATCTTCACATTGGCTTCCACAACTCTTATCATTTGTACCTCCCACCGCTACTTCATATGACATTCAGTTTGGCTCATATGCTCACGTTGCTTCCATCCCACACTCTTATACCGCTTTGTGTTGCACTCATGGTATTTGGTAGGAGATTATTATCACCTCACCACTCGATGACAACAATCATGTTCTTACAGTTCTTACATGAATTGTTGAGGGATCTATTACAATAAGAACCTCTCATCATTCGTGCTCTATCAATTCATCTAGTGCACCCTATCAAATCATTTATCGATGACACACTCTTTCATTATACGGTTCCTTTTTTATTGTTGAGGGGTCTTATTTAAATGAGCCTCATCATACATAGACTGAGGGTCATCATTAATCTTCCCCCTACCTTCATCTTACTGACACATGCACTTCATTACACTATAATCGAATATACCATAATTTTACACAACAATTGAAAATTTCATCACAATTTCATGTGCACAATCATATTATACCATAATCTATTATCATCTACACGATATTATCATTACATTACACATTACTCAAAAACTATGCATTATATATCAGTTAAACAATAATACGAATAACACTTAACACATCAAGCATCATCCATAGTATCAACAATCACATACAACATCATCACATCATAACCATCAATACACAACAAATATAATCATCATATTAAATATGTCTATCTATATCAATAAAATTTATAAAACATCTCATAACTGGGGGGAAACTCCCCTATAATGAAATACATCCATATGACTAATATCTCATCATCGTTGTCATTATCTGGGTACTACGAGTGCTCTAGAACTAGGAGCCTCACCACTGACTCAACTTCGCTGATTGCAACCCCTATGCCCTATCCACCACCTACCTACACAATAATGTGTTCCCCATAGACTGCTTTGTAAAGTGAATCTGTAACACAAAGAATTGTGTACAAATACATCATGTGCTAAAGGACCATCCACCCATATCCTCTTTATCTCATCATGTATCCTCACATGCCTCATCTCTCTCATTTAGTAGCATGGTACACCCTCGCTGCTTCTATGGCTACTGACTCAAACAAATGGGCATGGTCACCCACAATATCTTCCACATGCTCTAACATCACTCCACCCACAAGTATGTCAGTCAACACATTCTATTGTCAATATATGGATAGATGTTTCCAGTAATCAAGCTCCAATATGCGCCACCTATAACCAATAACATAAACAAATTAGACAACCATAACCATCACATAAGTAAGTAACCAATCATACAACATAACTATATAGATACTCATGCTCTGCTTTCACCACTCGCTACATTGTTAGGGGCATGTACTTTCCCTTCCAATCCTCCTACCTATGGTAATTCATGCCACATTCCATAAACAATGGGAATAAAAACACCCCATTGATGCACTATCCACCATGCACGATATGCCTTCGTATGCACCCCGCATACATCTAGTGTCAATTAGGATTTATGTCCACATCGGCCTTGCCTATCCTCAGGAGGTACTAGATGCTCTCTTGTGGGAACCTGGTATAGCTCCTAGCCCTCCTCAGTGGTCTAACATATCTAACCCACATATATGGATCTCTGGGGGCACATCCTGAGGCCATACCAAATTGTCGAGATATATGCTCTTCCTAAAATAAATTGGACACACCTGGGAACCGATCCTCTAACCACATAGTCCTCTGTGTGTATCGTAACTCTACTGCACATCCTCTGGCCATCCTTCATAATCTCGGTATGAACATCCGTATCACTTCCTCTAGCCCCATGTAATCTATTAAGGCTATATAATTATTGGTATCCATCTTCCAACCACATGCACACCAACCCATCTCCTAGACAAATATGTTTGGACTATCACACTCTGCTCACAGACCACAAACTGTCCTTAATACTGCTATATTTCTTGTAGGCCCTATAAATTTAATAAAGGTAGTCACTCCAATCCCACCACCATGGTCTTCATGTGTAAACCTGTACATATCTATATATAGGTGAGTTCAACATACATCGTAAGCCCAGTCATACCTAGTACCATCCTCCTCTATCTGTTGGACAAATATCATGCATCTTATATAAGATTCCCACACCACCCTCTTTCCACTACAATTGATGATGCAATAACCATTGCTATAAGTTTTTGTAAGTGTGGAACCCTTGATCTCAAAATCTCATCCAAGCTAATATGGGCCTTGGCAGGAACTTTAGTCCCCATTAAATACCACCTAGTGGCCCTCATCTATCTCTCCATATTCTCTACAGCCATGACATGTAACCTCTCACCAATAATAGGTAATCACAGTATGCAATATACATCCTCTAATGTAACTGTCATCTCACTTGTAGGTATCCAAAACACTCAAGTGTCCACACACAATATCTCACATAATGTTGTTAATATGAGAATATTATGGGGTGCGTCCCCATCCTCGCTATGTGTCACAGACCAGCACAGTCCATAACCTCCCAATCATCGTCTAATAAACCCAACCTAAGAAAAGTACTCAAATGATGACCATGACATAACTCCCTTGAATGGATATCCCTTAGCAAAACACCAAACAACAATAAAAAAATGTGTTAGAAGATTATACATATACAAACATAACCAATTACGACATCATTATACATCAAATTTCGCATTTACATCACTCAGGACAAAAATCGAAATTTTTGGACATCGGCACCTAGAGGAAAGACAAGGGTGCCCAGGAGTAGGACACCAGTGCATAGGTCTGGGAATTCTTGTCCCAAATTCCATTATTACCTTCACCACTCTTGTCTAGGTCCTAAACACTAAGAACAAAAAAATAACAATTTTGGAAAAATTAACCAAAAATGACTACTGCAAAACATTTTTTGAGAAAGAAAACCCCACTTACCAACTTCGTCGTCATATGCAATGCCATGGCAGTCGCTACCATCTCAAATCAGCTAGGTCGTGATTCTCTAACTTTCAGCATCCTTGCACACATAGATCTCACTCTCACACTTGCGCAAAAGACAAATGAGTTGACTAATCACTCTTTCACCTTACTATTTATAGTCACTTTTCATTATTCACTCTATTATGGGAATACTTTACTCAACTATTACATGTCACATGATTTTACTAATATCTTGAGCGTTTTTACTCTAATTTATATCCCGTTTACAGTATTATCTTCTAAATTTCTCCTACCATCATATCATACACATAAAACACACATTATAACTCCTCGACGTTGTCTTTCATTCAATATACACATGTTTTTGTAATATCTATCACACACAGTCTATTACTGTGCTTACTTTTGGCTCAAAATTCATTCTCATTATCAATCCCCATTTTCGTCGAAATGGGGGGAATATAATTTAGGGCATCTTATAATTACCTCTTACACCACTACGCGATTCATTCACATAACCTCTAATTAATCATGTTTCAAACATTTACTAATATATCATGTGATATTTCATCATTTTCTATTGATTCCCCCTACATGACCTAACCTGGGGGAAACAAGCGTAAAATCTATCTATGATTAAAACAATCAAAACTAAACAATCAATCAACCAAATCCAATATGTTCAATTTTATAACAAGTCCAAATCATACCATTCAATTGACACAATACAATAAATTTGGCCTCCCAGATGACCTAACTTGGGATTTACATTCAGCTTCCCAGATGACCTAACTTGGGAGTTACATTCAACTTCCCAGATGACCTAACTTGGGAGTTACATTTGTTACTCTCCCATAGATGAACTAACATGGGAAGTTATTCTACATTTTAGGTTTTCTTCCAAGATGACCTAACTTGGAATCCAATCACACACATTGTGGTTAAAACCCTTGTAGTGGGGGGTAATGAGATGTCATTTCTTTTCCTATATTGCTCCTATATGGATCTACATGTTTGATCAAAATATTTAAATCCAAAATTACCTAAAAATTTGATCTGTGTCCATCTGCAGGAGCTAGATATTTTGAGGATGTAGTTAAAGGTTGGAGAATATACACACCTTTTCTCTCTACACTCTTCCTCTTGTGGCAGGACACCCAAATCCTTTGGTTTTTTGTACACACACAATTGGGTTAGGAACTGATAACCTCCCTATCTCCATCATATCATCATCATAAAACATTCAAAATAATAAATCATTTAACATTACAATCATCACTCTCATTTAGTTCACTTCATCTTGTGATTTTACATCTCTTGCTACACTGCTATGGATCAACATGCGGATTCATGGCTCGTCACACTATATGTTCACTATTTGGCACACTCTTCTACCTCATCTGTGAATGTTATTCTATAACATGGGATTCTTCTGGATTTCGCTCATGATATGTATCTCTAACTACTTTTATTTTATCGAGCCTTCACTCACCAACATAAAGTGGGGGAAAATATAATAACAAAATCATGCACTAACTATTATTATTATTATATACTGCACAAATTATGTTGTTTTATCTATGGACCTTGTGTAAGTAAAATGATTCACTAGATGACCCATTCCATTGTCTAACTCATCTGTCTTGTTGGTCTTTGTCGGTGTATTTGTCTCACACATTTTTCACTCACTCACATAGTTTTGGATCAGGTTTCGGGAAGTCTTATCCATCAGTACTTACTCGAGTGTCATCACTAGTGTTTGACTAGGGCACCTAGATAGGGATTAGGGTGCCTGAGGTACCCTAGAATTGATTTTTAGGTGCCTTGGTCCCTATCATCACTTGGTTTTGTTTTAGACATATGAGGCCGGTATTTATGGTTTTCACCTCTCATCTCCCTAGGTACTAGTTGAAATGTCACGTCATTAGTGTAAAAATTTAAACAATATATCCCTATATAAACACAACATACATACTACCCTTACAGATGAAGACTATTTCTATCTAAGGGCTAGCTATCTACCTAGAGCAAGGAACTGCATTTGGGCACTAGTCTATGCATCACACACTGTACATATGAAGGGGTGTATTAATTCCATTTCATCCACCATTTTACATTTTATCTAGTTACTGCTTGATATCTCCACATCATTGATGCTAGGGCAAAAACTAGGCACATTATTACTCACATAAGCACATAGAACTACATTGGGTTTGAGATATAGAGCAACATTTAGTCATAAGTCCATCCATCTTGGTAGTTAAGGACAATGGTCCAACCCCCTTCATTTGACATTTTTATTTTTGTAGGGTTTGATTCTTTGTATGGGGTTTTGCGGGTGATTCTTCATTCCTGGTTTGCGGTTACAACAGAGAAAGCAATTGTGACATTCACCCAACCAAAGGTGAAGGTACTACGAATGCCTAGTGCCCATATCAGGATCATGATTCCAAGTTTGGTTTGTAGACCAGAGTGCCTAGATTTTAGACAAGGGTACCCATAGGCACCCCTATCCCTCTCTAGGTGCCCTAGTATATCCAAGATGATGACTCCACTACTAATTTCTGAAGATCATTGCAACACTCTGTTCCGTTGTTTCATCACTCTTTTCAGTCCCAGATTGCTACTGCAAGGTAAGTTTAATTTAGGTAAGTACCTTCCCATTTCATTGTATTTCATTTTAAATTACCAAATAAATTACTTAGCATTTACATTTTGGTATATTTCATTTATGTATCATTTGTTATGGCTGTACTAATCTAGATTCTTAACATAATATTTTAGATTTTATAGAATCAGGCACCAACCCCAAAAGGAGGATACAACGCCCTAAGGTGATCAAGAACCAACTCAACCACCTATAAATGAGAAATATTTGATAAAAAATTTCTCACATAACTGATAATGATCCAATTTCAGCTCACAACTTCTTCAAACACACCAAATTCACATCCAAACAAGCTCTTCTATAACTCACTTAATCTCTCTTATTCATGGGTTGAATGTATCAATATACCTAGAAAATATTGTCTTCAATATTCTTTATTTCCTCATGGCTCTTCTTATCTCTTTTATTATCCCCTTAACACTCTCCTTCACTCCTCTATGAGTCACACTTTTCCCCCATCTTTCCAACTAGTTAAAATTTGAACCAAACATGCACTTTTATATGATTCATAACTCATAAACATAACATAGGTTGGTCATAACCCAAGATATAAACCATACCAACTTAAAAAAATAACATCACGCTCATACAAATTCATAAAATTTACCCATGTAGGTCGGTCATGCACCAAGACAACCAAAAGAGCCCAAAAAGGCTCAAAAATCCAATCACCAAGCTCATCAAAGACCTCAAAACACTTCACCATGAGTTTTCGAGCCTCCAAATTCTTCTCACATTTCAAATACATAATAATAACTTCATCCATGCTTTTCACCAATCATTTTCTTCATAACACTACCAAGTAGGACCATTTCCTACTCAAAACAATAGTTTCCAAGAACCATGCTTCACTAATGAAGCTAAAGAACACACAAAACAACTAAAATATTCCATTTAACCACTCAGCTATAGAACACATACATTAATTATATACCTCATGAAACATCCAACAAATCAAACTACACCTCTTTTCCTCTTTAGCAAACTGAAATGTCCAGGAAGCGGTTTTGGAAACTCAACTAGTTTACACCCTTGTTGTCACTTTTGAGGCCTATAAAATCATTCAATAGGAAAAAAAATTGTTCCCTATTCACTCTTAAATGGATATAAAACATTATCTAATCCAAAACATTGGTCTTCTACATACATCTTCTAGTCAAACCACCTTTGTCTTGAACTAGTCAAACTAGGTCAAATTGTGACTTCATCCATGCCATCATAGCACACTTTCAACGCTCAACCAAAACATGAAAACTTCCACATGATATGTAAATAAAACCTCCAAGGCCATTATTTCTCATCACCAATCCCACAAGTTCTCAAACCCTTCCATTTACTAAGCCTGCTAAAACTGCCCTTTTGGCACAAAAACCAGTCAATCTCTTTTGGCCTGTGTAGGTCATCAAATCACCTCACCAAGATTTCAAATGACTTAAAAAATATATAATATCTCCCATATATCTCATAACACAAAATTTTCCCACATCACCATGACACCCTATTCTAACATATCCAATCATCATGTTTCCACAAATATACCTGCATATTCACCATCACTAGGACTTGCATGACTAGGTCTTGTGGTTTTGCATGATTTAAGTCACAACCAAGGGAATTAACATAATAACCATGCATTAAACCACTAATAACTACTTCTACATTCTTAATATGATGTGACATACATTCTTTATTGTTTTCATGAGCTCACACACTTCTACAAGTGACTATTATGCCTTATTAGGCCTTTATACACTAAGATTGGGTCTAGTTTAGACCTAGACCAAGTAGGAAAACACCATGAATTTTATTTAAATCTCTCTAAAATAACATAAGACACATGAAACAAAATTTATCACACCCTTTCATACTTTTATGAGCTCACATATCTCCACACCTCACTCTCAT
Source organism: Taxus chinensis (assembly GCA_019776745.2). NCBI lineage: Eukaryota > Viridiplantae > Streptophyta > Pinopsida > Cupressales > Taxaceae > Taxus > Taxus chinensis. The sequence goes on along the minus strand of CM034154.1, from coordinate 588,719,439 downwards.
GCTTCATTTAGATTTCAAGCACCTAGACTAGGTCTAGATGAGCACCTATAACTGAGTATTTCACCTATACCTATACTTTAAAACTCATGTGAGTGTCTCAAAACTCTCCTATCATGATCTTCATGCCTTTACCATCTTCCTCAAGCCACCATGCAACTTAAATCATCATGCACTATTATCTAGGCTAGCTAGGCCACCTGATTATGCCTACGAGGTCAAGCCATTCTCACTAATTCCATTCTTGAAATCATTAATCAACCTGAATTTCTATGTCATCATCATGATAATAATCCTTTAACACTCATCCATCATCCTCTTTTTCATTAATTATCTTTCACCTCAATGACAACACACTATCTCACTTATGCCAACATAGTTGGCCAAAGCGACAAAAGATGTCAAAAGGTATTTAGCAGATGATGTTGACGAATATGGAATGGTCAAAGGAGATAATGAATGGATCGGAATGTCAAAATAAGGATAATAGGGGATCATATAATTACATAAATTTAAATTTAAATTTGAATCTGAGTGGAAGAATCTAAAAGCATATAGAATATGTTAGCCTATCCAAAGACAAATTCAAACAAAGAGAGAAGTGGGAAAAGAGAAAAGGCATATAGATATATAATGGAATGAGTTTTTCCTTTTTTAGGGATGATGGTTAGCAAGCCTAAGTTTTTATATTTTGTGGAATATGCATGTACAAGCACAAAGGCTATCAAAATAGAGGTCGAGAAGAGATAAAATGTGTTTTTGAGCACACAATCTAGTCTAGATAGGTCTAGGGGAGACACCATAGAATTATGTAACACTCTATCCATGAGTTGAAAGCTCCATTGAGAGCAGTTCCATGTATATGTTATTAATTCCATTAGGAAATAGATTAAACATTAACAATTTCATCTTGTTGCATGACTCTATAGGTGTTGTGGGGAAATTGCTCCACTTACCACCAAGTGGTATTAGAACACATTATATTCATGTAAGTAGTTGTAGAATGATGAATTTGAGGTAAGTAGCATAAATGTTTTTTTCTCCATCATTAAGAAAAGGTGGGTATATAATGCAAGAAGATATCCTAGAGTGTAGATATTAGAGAAGTTGATGATCTTGTGTGAGAAGGAAAGATGCGACCAAGAAGAAATGCCTATTCAGATGTAGTAGTCACGAAAATTTTGGAGAAGGTGATGGAGGACCTTAATGTATGAATACCATATTGGAAACAGGGGAAGACTGCCAAAGGAGATAGGTTATTATGGTGAGAAGCAATCATAAGGATTATGATAGAGACTCGGTGAATATTTACCATCATAAAGAAGGAAGCACAAATAAAGCGCTAATGGAGTGCCGAAAGGGAGAAGGGGTGTGCATAGAGGCATGGAAAAATTTTGCATGAGTATAGCGCAAGAGTAAATAAATCTAACATAGGAGTATCATGGAAAGAGGATGTATCAAATGTAGGATTACTACAAAATGATGTGTTATAAAAGGTACATAGAGGAGCCTCACATATTGAGCAAAGGGTAAAGAGAGGAGTCACCCATATGCGAATGATAGTGCGTAAGAGTATCATGTTAGAAAATGTGGTTACTAAAGAGAATATGGTCATTATAAACCATGAGTATACAAAGGATTGCATAGAGGCGTGAGATGAGGTGGTAGAGAAAATAAAATATTGGAAGGAAGAAATGGCACGAAAAGATGATACGTGTACATAATACATAGGATATGCAAAAAAAAATAATGCCTAGATGAAAGAAGAGGGATTATTGGAAGAAGATGTCCCAAAAGAAGGATAGATAGGGTGTACAGTTAGATTTGAAGATGAGGAGACCTCTGTGGAGAGACATTGTAGGTGATTGTGTGAGAAGATAAAATCTAAGTAGAGGAGATACAGAGCAGAAAAGAAAAATGTGCACAATAATGGGATTACAATTACAAAGAAAACATAATGAGTTTCCTTGAAGAAAACCAATGCATAAGTAACCTTTGTAGGAGGTTCTTAGAGTGCATGAAAAAAAGATTGCATCGAAGAAGAGGTAGATCAATAGATATCTCAAGGAGAGACTACGGGGGAGCATGTTGAAGGAGAAAATTATAAAGAATAATTGCATGAAGAAGGAAAAATTTCCCCAAAGTCAATACAGAAGGAGGAGCAGTCAAGGGAAGAGATTGCAATAGTGTGCAATTTAAAAGGCATGTAGGAGAGAGAACATGCAAATGAAGAAATGTGCAATGACAATATAGATAAGTAACATGAGAATGTAGAAGTTTTCATCCATACAACAGAGGAAGGAGATGAACACTATGAAGATGCTCCAAACCTTTTGCGCAATGAATATGGAAAAAGAGAGGAAGATAAGAAGGAGAGCCATCAAAAAAAGATACCCCGTGAAGAGGGAGAGGATATGCTTCCCAAAACCACCAAAGTAGATATCGCGGTGCAGAAGCAAGTGTGGATTCAATAGCAGTTCTATCTAATAGAGACTAGGAGGAGAAGAGAGAAATAAGCTTGTGAGAAGACATCATTCAAGGATAAGAAGAGTGGGTATAAGATTTTTGAAAGGAAGAATAATCGCTATGGAGAGAATCCCCAAGAAGAGGAGGGAAAAGGTGTAAAATAAGACTGAAATATGGACAGTCTATAATGGGTTCAAACCCATAAGTGTGTAGGAAGATAAACGTGCAAAGGAGAAGAGAGTGAGAGAAATCAACACTAGTAAACACACAAAGGAGAAGCGGTGTGCAAAATACAACACAACCTGCAAGTGTGTAATAGGAAGCAACATCATAGGTAGAAACAATAAGATTTACATAAAAGATAACATAAAAATGAATTGTGTAAAGGGAGAACGTGCAAAGAGAAGAGTTCGCGGTAGAGGGGCGATAAAAGGTGAAAAAATAAAAAGTGCATGGAGATCAAGTATGCAATGGAATCCCATGAAAATAAAAATGCGTAAGGAGTGAGATTGTAGAGAAGAAGAAATGTGTATGGTAAATAATCACAAGGAAGAGGTGTCACGATGAAAATGTGACAAAAAAATAGGAAGAGAAAAGAGGAAAACAAGGACAAGAGAAGTGTGCACAAAAAGAATATGCAAAAGAAGGAATTCAAAAGGAGTGTGAAAGAGAAGAGGAAACACCTAAAGGTTTTAGGTGGAGGTGGATGGATAAGGGTGAGGACATAATCACAAAAAAATAGTTTAAGGTGAGAAAAAACTTGTAAAGTAGAAGGCTTGGTAGAGAATCCTGAAGAGGAAGGAGGGTTCAAGGAAAGTATGGACTTTTCAAAGGAGAGAGTGAGAAAATATTCTCACCAAGACATAGAGGTCACGACAAGTAGATTGCCACAAAGGATCAAGAAGGAGGTTCCATTGGGAGGAGGAGTGTGGTTTTAGGTGAGAAGAAACTTGTGAATGATATGGGAGAGATATCCATTTGGAGGAGGGGGATAGCTTGTGGTAGGCAAAGACTCACCAGGGTTCGTAGTGAGCAGAGACTCACCAAAGTGCACAAGGTATCTCAAATAAGTCACAAGAAGGTGATGAAGGATTGGAAGAGATGACGAAAGAATCATCAAGGCTAGGAATAAGTTCAAAAGATGAAGGAACCAAAACTATTTGGCTCAATAGTATGAAGGGTGGTTCTATTACTCACTTAATATCCTTGAGGAGAACCTCAAATTTAATGTACCTCAGATTGTTTGATGCAGGAGCATCCAAGGTCTAGTGAAATCGTGCACAATTTTGGTGAAGGATGGTTGTGCAAAAGTTTTGAGAGTGTGTGAGAAGGAGAAGTACAACATGACAAGGAGTAAGTTTTCACAAATGTACATGAACACTTTGTGCAATAGAAATTAGTGAGGACACAGTATGCAAGGAGTAAATTTAATGCAAAGTACAGTGTAGAAGGATTACAGAGAAGCACAGAGTAGAGTAAGTGTAAAAGGATAAGGCACAATGGTGTACGTAGGATTTTGGTAGGGTAGTAAAGCTTTTTGGCTTAGCTTGACAGACTGGAGGCACACAAAGATTGTGAGGGAGTTATGTGCAGTGACCATAAGTGCACAAAAGGTATACAAGAATATAATGAGGGTTTCAAAATATATTGTTCTATAAAGGAGGTACATGGATGTTTTAGACACATCCCATAAACCTGGAAAAAATGCACAAAAGAGTTAAAGGTGAGACTTAGGCATATGATTACATGGAATAACAAGACAAAGACACGATAAATGAGTAAAAGAAGGGAGTGTGTGGAAGAATGTCTAGTTGGAAAAAGTGAGAAAAAGATGTCAGAAGGTATGTAACAGAGGATGTTGACAAGGATGGAATAGTCAGAGAGAGACAACGACTGTATCGATGTGGCACAAGTGGTGACACAGGAGATCAGATCATCAAAGAAGCTCAAATTCAAATTTGAATATGAGCTGGAGAATTTGGAAAAATTAAGAAGATGTCAACCCATATAAAAACAAATTCAAATGAAATGAGATAAATGGGAAAAAATAAAAGGCGTGTAGTTATAAAAGGGGAATGAGTTCTCCATTTTTAGGGGATGATGGTTAGCAAGCCCAAATTTGGAGAGGTTGTGGAATGTGCATGTACAAATGCAAGGGTTGCTGAAACAAAGACTGGGAAGAGATTGAATGTGCTTGTGAGCACACAATCCATTCTAGATAGGTCTAGGGGATACACCATAGAATTTTTTAATCTCCATCCATGATTTAGATAAGCTCTATCAAGAGTAGTTGCATGTGGATTTTGTTAAGGCCATTGAGAAATAGATGAAACATTAGTAGTTTCATCCCTTTGTGTTACTATGTAGGCTGTCAAGGAGGGCATGTTCGCCGTCAATTTTCAAAATTAAATTAAATTTTATTTGGAATTTTACATGTAGGAAAACCTTAACCCCAATTGAATTATCCACATAAATCTTTTGTCGATTTGCGTCTTCCTTAAGATGTTGCCTTATACTTTTAACTTCCACTTCCATTTCAAAGAGCATTCCCCCTCATGTGCAATTACCTATTTGTCCTCAATGATGTCTTAACTAACCAAATTTTGACATTTTCTTCCATATAAAGCTTTAAAATGATCCATTTTTAGTGTGGAATGATATGAGTTATAGTAGGCAATCCTAACTAAAAGAAGATATTATTGTCACTTATTGTTGATCCATATAGTACATTCTCAACATGTCCTCTAAAACTTGATTCACACACTTAGTCTTCCCCTCATTCTGCTGGGTGAAATACGGAATTGAAGTTCAACTTCATCCCCATGGATGCAAGGAGTGTATTTAACAAAAATATGTCATACGAGTATCCCTGTCTAACATAGTTTTCTTAGGTATGCCATGTAATATGAAGATTTTGTGAAAAAGTCTTCTTGCAAGTATTAGCACATCATCCTTGAGATTTCCTAGTATAGAAATGTGTAACCTTCATTAACTTATCCATCATGAATAGAATAACATCATGTCCGTTCTTAAACATAGGCCAATCCCTACATGAATTCTATGTTAATATCTTGGTCACTTACATTTTAGTATATCATCCAGGTACAAGAATTCAAACTTCTAGTTGAACATGCTCAGCCTTTACTATTTAGAATTCTAGACATTTAGCAAAAAACAATGTTGTATCTTTTTTCTAACCATTCCATAAATACACCTACTTGATGTTCGTAAGAATCTTAGTTACTTCCATATGACCTTACTATGGTGCACTATGGAATGCTTCATGATTAGGACCAAACTGTACCACGTTTTAGTCTAGGCCTATACGGTCATGTCTCCTAGAAATCAAATGGTCAATTTTACAATTTATATCTTTTTATGGGATGATTCATATCCTAAAGGTCAACCTTGATGTAAAATTAAACTTATGAACACATAGAAAAGTAAGTTTAACCTGATTATTTAATTCACCTGGAAATCACCTATTACTTTCAAGAAAACACATTGTAAAAAACATTCCTAAAGAATTCCAAGCTTCCTAAACTCCTTCAAAGTAGTAGCGCAACCTAGGAGAAACCTATACATAGGTATGAATCCAGGAAAACAACGTTCAAGAACTATGCTTCTCATTATATAGACCTTCTAAGTCAAACCAAACCAAGCTTAAGCACGCCAAGATATTTTTTTCATTGTTAAAGGATCAAGTCACCAATATTTTTTTGCATACATATAATGATCACATGCTAGGTGGAGAACTATCTTTTGTTTGAGGCATGTTCAAATTATTGCCAACATAGGAGGCGTACAGGGGTGCTTCAACTGCAAACACTAACTTTTTTACATTGTTGCCTATCCACTGTTAAGTTTTTAGGGTGTTTCACATCACACAAAGGGTTTTACATATATGTGACACCTAGGGTTTCAATGTGAAGCTCATCATAAAGTTTTGTATCCGCATTAGGAAACTTATAAATTGCTAATGCATCCCTTTTTGAAACTATACATCTTAGTACCAAATAGTATTATGTTCTAGGAAAGGTTATATGGTTCTGTACCAATCCATTTTACACTTCAATTCCATAAACGAAGCACTTCCATGTCATTTCTAGTCTACACAACCACTTCACACTTCCAAATCACTTCTCCTACTTGTGTTTTTTAGCATTCTTACCTATCGGTATATCTTGAAAATTAATTTGGATGCTATATTTTAAATTATGCATTAAATTTTATCAATTAATGATAATATACAATTTATTTTTTCCTTACACCTTTAAATAAATAAGAACCACATCTCTATATTAAATTTTATTTATTTATTTAGATTGTAATTAGTAACACAAACCTGAAACACGTGATGTGGCACTAGTTTTTAAATACAAATATTTCTTAATATTCATGTTACACAAAAACCAAACCTACAATGTAGCTATTCCTTCACAAAATGAATATAGGAGGCTAATTCCCATTGGTTACCTCTAATGTTGGGCTTCTTCAAGATGAAGTTTGAATGAGCATCATGTGTTATCCCCAAAATTTCCAATGTAGGTTGCATAATTAAGGGAATTTCTTATATCCTTGATTTAGGGAAACTCCTTTCAATTAAATTATGGAACAAATAATTTCACAAAGACCATAGCATTGATAATAGGACTTCAATTGGAAATTTCATATGGCATTGAGCATCTCACCATAGAAAGCAATTCTATAGTAATGTTGCAAGTGATAAATAGAGGAAGGGAATTGTTAGTGGAATTTGAATAGCATATTAATTCATGATGGTATCATGGAATGGATATCCAGGTTTTTTTTAGAGAAGAAAATAAAATGTTTTACTTTCTTGCTAATTTGGGGATCAACCAATTAAGTCAAACTGAAATAGACAATGACGTTAATCATTTGTACGGGGATTTAAGACTATTGGATGCTTGATTTCTCACTGACACATGAGATATAGCACTATTCATGACACCACATGATATTTTCATCTTAAATTCTCCCCACATCACTTCTATAGTTTTGGTTTAGTTTCACTTCAATCTATTCCTCCACTAGTCTCTCCATGGAGAAATATGCATACTCCCTAGATTATTCTTGAAGGGAATGGCCCAAGAGAGGCCTTTGACACTCACATCATAAAGAATCAAAGATAATATTTGTAATTCATATGATCCCTATAAATTAAATCCATTAAATATATTTTAGGAAAGGTGTGTACCAAGTGGAAAGTAGAAAAATTTACTTCTAATCCAAAAATGCATTCATTTTGCTTCACATCATCCCCTGCCACTCTATCAACCTCTACCATCATTCTACACTGTGTGTCAATAATGCATTCAATGTAGCCATTTATTGCATGCCTTTTCATTTGGCAGTGTGAATTTAGGGATGGGAAGATTAACACTCCCAACCTTTTTAACCCTATAATGGAGCCAAATACCAATACCTTTCCACCATGCAGCAAAGCCAAAGACTCGTCTAAAACCAACTTCCAATCGCCATGTAGGTCAAGAGGTTATCTTGTTTCCATATTCGTTTGGATATTTTATCTTTAGATTTCATGAATGAGTGCATTGGCAAGAAATACAAGTTTTACAAATTTATATTCATTCTATATTGAGTCGTTTCCATGCATGTTCATATTTAATCAAGTAATACCAATTTTACAATTGTATATTCATTCTATATTGAGTTATTTATATGTATGTTCTTGTTTAATATCATGTTTGGCTCAAACTATGTTGATTCATCTTATTTCATACATTTGTACACATTTCTACATGTGGTTATTTATTTTACTCCCCCCAAAAACTCTACTAATATCGTTTAGTAAATGTCCAAGAAAATGGTTTTTTAACCCATGTGTCTTACAATTTCAAAATGTGGTGTTGTTATTGACTATATATTGTTGTTATCAACTAATGGGTTCCGTTCAAAACCTATTATTTTTTCAATCATGCACATTGAGCTATTGTTTTTCAGTGTATATTCATTTACTTCATCGTTCCATAAAGTCTACTAATATAGTGCAGTAAATGTCCAAAAAAACATGGTTTCTTCACCCCATGTGTATTATAGTTTCAAAATGTAGTGTTATTGACCATACATTGTTTTTATTGACTAATGGGTCTCATGTATATTCATTTAGTTTAGTGCATTTTTTAATCCTTTGTTTAACATGAAATTTTTTTTATACTATGAAGTAAATGTCTTAAAAAATGGGGTTTTTTCATGGATTTGTCTTTCAATTTCAAATATCAATGTTTTTATTGAATGTATAGTGTTATTATTAAAAAAAAATTGTTTCTATTGAATATACAGTAGTTTTAGAGAATATAAGTGGTGTGTTTATTTGTACAATTAATATTTGAATATCCACAGTTAACTTTATATTAATAGGTTATATATAATAACTTTATTGTGTATTAGAGACCACATCTATGTCAAGCCCTAAAATTTTCTCCCCGAACCCTTGTCTGGAAAATGGTGGTGGATTCGTCTCTTCTGTGAGCTATTTTCCCATCCATGGCTCTGCCCCTAAGCTAACATCTACTTTTGATGGTATCCTTGGAGCTTTTGACGGTGGTGGTCATTCTCTAGCCTCTCATTTTCCCCTTCTCCATAGAGATCTCTCCTTGGGCGGCAAGGGGTTTTTCCCCTCTGTTGTCCTGCTTGTTGATGATGCTTCTTTTTCTGCTACTGTTGGGAAACACTCGTATGCAGTTGCTTCAATTTCCTCATTCTCTAAACCTCTCTCTGCCTCCAATTCCACTCTGATCAGTCATTCTCAGAGACTTTGTGCTTGATATTAAGGAGTTCCTCTCTTCTAATGGTCTGATTTGGTGCTTCAATGGGCTATGGCATGGTCTTCCACTTCTTCATTCATGGATCACCTTAAACTAGCATCCCCTTATTTCAGGTAGGATACACATTTATCCATGTGCAAGGGGATTTTTTATCGTGGCTTTCACTTATGATGATGCTAAGGATATTATCCTCTACAAGCTCTAGGAACTACAAAATCATCATTTGTTGATGAAGCCATTGGTTCCTAACCTTCAATCAACTCACTACTTCTTTCAATGTAAAACTAGTTTGGATTTTTTTACCCCATCTATCGTTTTAGTTTTGAGGAAACAATAGTTTATCTTATATTGTAATGCTTTGGGTAAATTTTTATCACTCGGTTCTAATACATATACCTTTTCCCATACTACTTTTGCACGGATATTTGTGGATCTAGATACTTCATTGGATCTACCTTCTTCTATTTATCTCAAAGTATGTGAGAGGGTTTGGTCACATCCCTTGGACTACGAAGGCATACCCTTTAGATGCAGAAAATGTTTTAACATTGGTCATCTTGTTATGGCTTGTCTGGTTTTCAAACAAAAAGATAAAATGAAAAGGTCTCTTGGTGGAAGGATGTTCATCAAAACCTTATTTTCCTTGAAGAGGAACCTGAGTCTTTTGTTGATACACAGTTTAGCGAAGATAAGGTTTCCATCCCACCGGATGACACTTCAGTGGGTGGTGATACAGCTATGTTTTTGGATCAGGTGTTGATTCCAAGAGTTGTTACTAACTGCGTTAATACCAATTCCACTTCTAAGAAACTCAATGATGGGTTCTTCGCTTCTTCAAAGATTCAATTTCCACCTCACGTAGACAAAAATACAGATCCTATTCGTAGTGATGTTTGGAAAGTTGTAAAACAGAATAAAAATTCCTTCTTTATGCATCTTAGATCCCATGTTAGGGACTATTTTAAGTAATATGGCTACAACGGTAGTATCAAGTGCTATTATTCTTGTGTCTACCTTTTAGTACTCTCCTCTTCTTCTTCTGGAAGCTTCGTCTGAGCTACATCTTCTCTCCTCCTGTTTGTTGTACCTTCTTGTTGCTTTCAGTTACAACTGAAGGTGTTCTTCCTTCTTTTCTCCCCTTTTTATTTACTGCTAACTCTGTAGCTTCAGCAGCTTCCTCTCTTCTTGATTTAGTGGTTTCTTCTTCTCTTTACTTGTTTGATGCAGGAGTTATTTTCTTCCTTTTATCTCCCCCTTCTTCTTTGTACAAGGTTGTGGTTCCTTTCAAAATCATCAGTTTACCCTAATCCAAAAAATAGGCTAAATATATATTGGAATTATTGAACATACATTGAAATTATGACTATAGATTTGTCATTTTCTACTACACACTCAAACTATTAATGTGCACTAAAATTACTAAATATAGATTGAATATATTAGAGTTAGTTAAGTGCATGTTCTTATTACATTACTATCATTGAATAAATACTTGCCCACGTATTCAAGAGGTAAATGACAGTTATCTTTTTAATATTCATAATATTCAGAGAATGTCTTATTATACATGAATAATGTCATAAAATAGACAAAATGTTAAATATATGAAGAATTTTTTCATATGCAATGAATATGTGAATCACTTACCTTAACATATGAGGAACATTTGAATATAAATAAGTGTTGTCTTTGTTTATGCATGTAACTTAATACAACCCACCCTAACATAAAGTTCATAGATTGCTCCGTGCTCACAAAATTTTGCCTCTCTCATAAGCACATGAAAGATTCAATATGCATTAAATATATTGTTGTAATTTTGTAATTGAAATGTATGTGTTCAAAGGAAAAATTTACACACGTTTATATAGTGTACATTCCATTGTTTCAATGCATTTAAATATAGTTTGAAGTTACTGTAGAATCTTTTGTTGTTATTACTCTGCATTGGTCCTTCACAATTTATAATTGTTTACTAATGCCCCATTCAAAGCATTCATTAACTACTAAAATATTTTCATAGCACTTTTTGATACCTTTGAACATGTAACGGATCCATTGGGAAAAAAAAGCAACATGTTTTGTAGGGTTTCATCATTGTTTCTTGTTCTATTTTGTTATAAGTTTCAAAATGCCAAGTGAGTCATGAGGTTGGCTGATATATAATAGGCTATTTGATTTATTCTTTACATTCTTCATGCACTAAGCACATTCACAGGAAGCACAAAGATTCCATCCATATTTTCAATGTGTATTTAGTAATTTCTATTTGTTGATATGCAAAGAAAATCAAATACTGAACATGTAAAGAATGTTTTTCTATACATTGAATATATTTATAGAATGTCAATTTTTTACATTGAGTACCATTTAACATAAGGTGAATATGGTTCTTATTTTAGTATATGATTGAATATGCATTAGAATTAATGAACATATATTGAATATACGGGTGTAATTTTACATTTTTTCAACTACAAATGTTGATATTGGTGTTGCTTGCGAATGTGTTCATTACTTCTAGGTTCATTTTTTCAGATACCCTGTCAAAAGACGGTTAACGAAGGAATGTCCTATTGGGATTATATAAGAGAATATCACAATTGTGACTTTTGACACCATTAATCTACAGGAAATCATAATGCTTCTTTCTATAGGTAAGGTCATTTATGACCTTACTTGGGTAGTGAATTGTTTTCCTTTGCTTTGATTATTCTAGAAAATAATGAAAATATAAATATAAACACCTATGAGAAGATAATTCATTTTTGTGCACATTACCAGAACTTCTTCTTTTATATCGATATGATGTAATAAACTACAAATACTTATGTGTAATGATAGGATGTAAAAACCTAAAAATTGTTTGCATGTTTTCCCAAAAAATCTACATAGCTAGCTTCATATCTTATGCGTAAATGTTATAACTTCTTACATTGTAATAATGTTTTATTTGTGGATATCAATCATCTAATAAGGTATCATAATTCAATTACATGTACTGCATGCATTTAAATTATACCAAAATTGAATTCTTCTTCATTTTTGTCAACGTTTTTGTTCAAAAATATGTCTACTCCTTCAACTTGAATTAACTAAGCAATAAAATAGAAATATACCAACCTCAAAAGATGCAGGGTTTAGCGATACCCGTAGATGTTGATTTACAATTCTTGATGTTGTGCTCCATGAAAATTGTGTACAAGCTCCTTTCCTACGAAGAAACCTATGATCAAAGACACTACACAAGATATGATTAATAAGATATATGGCAGATTTCCTAGCAAAGGCCAGTCCCTAGAAGTCAATGGACTTCCTTACAAGGATGTCAATCCACGGTCAAGAAATTAATCGAATAATGATAAAATAAATTGATAACAGATGATAAAATGATAACAAACGATATAACCAACAATGCAAAGGCAAAGGGACTGACATGGTCCAAGGCTATATGTTGGTCTGATGGTGTTTCCTAATCCAAAGGGGTTTTGGGAATCACAGTATGGCTCAAAGGAGTGAGGATCTAGATAGCTATGTGAGCAAGATGGTAATTGATAAAATGCTAAAGATGGCTCAAAGGAGCTTGATATGTCTAAAAAGACACTTGGAAGGCCTTGCAGTAATAGATTATGTGGTTTGGATGTCTAAAAATAAAGCTTATGGGTTAAAATACCTTTTTGATAGGAATCACCGGTAATTAGGGAAATCTCCAATGATTTTTTCAGCAAGCCTGAGAATCACCAACGATTGGGGGAATTGTTAACAATTGTTGTGAAAATGTACAGGCTGATAATGGATGAATATGGGACCCAAAAGGAATGCTAAAAAGGTTTATTTAAGCTTGGATATGATGCATGATGATGTAATGAAGCAACGGAAACCACTTACCTTGTGTAATTTAATGAATAAAGAATAGAAGGTGATATTACTCAAGAGAGGAAGATTGTTGATGTAAGAAGACTGTTGATTTGAAACTAGGGCATATGGATGACATTCAAATGGTGAATAAGAGATTTTTGATGCTTTAAATGTTGTTTGGAAGATCTATGGATCTATGAGAGGTCTATGATACAAGAGAAATGTAATATGAAGTCCTAGGGTCATGTCCACCTGCCAGTTAACCTCAGATGGAGGCCTGGATCTCATTTATATAGAGTTGCAAAAAACAAAGTAGAATAGTTGGTGATTTTAGGAATCTCCAGTGATTCAGGTTTTATGGGAAGAAGTTTACAATAGCCTCCAAAATCAAGGTTTTATTTGTTTTAACGAAGGATATAGGTTGGAAAATGATTATGCAGATCAAGGATGTTAGGTATTTAATGATTTTGTTTTGGATTTATCTAATTTGGGTTTGCAGATGGTTTTTAGGTGGATAATGGTTGAAACCGTTTCCAAATAAGGCTATTTGGTTTTTGTTTCAGGTAGATAATTTGTTTGATCTTTTGGGGACGTGCTATGATTGTTAAGGAGGTTACAAAATAGGTTAGATATGATTTGATTTTTTTAATGTTTCAATTTTAGAAATATTCCAAGTGGTTGAATAGGATTTATATGATTTGATTTTGATTTATGTTTGGTTTTACGAAGATTCTAGGTGGTTATGTCTTATTTAGGATGGGGAAAAATAGGATTTTATGGAATGTAAGAATGATGTGGCGGAGAAATACATGAAGATAAATGTTAAATATGGTGTGATTAAATGGTGTGATAAATGTATGATTTTTATAAGAATAATATGATGGGGTGAGTGTATGGATTTACACAAGATAAATATGGTGATGATGTTGACGTTGATGTATTTAATTATTTAATTGAATAAATATTAGGGGAATAAAACTTAGGATTAGGATTTGATGTAAAATATGATAGTAATGGATTAATGTATAAGAGGATAGTGATGTGACGATAAATTTAATGTATAATGTGATAGTGATGTGATAATGAAAGGGGGTGCTAGTAGAAGCATACACAAGAATTAGCGGTGCTAATTTTAGGTGTCTACAGGTTTCACTTCTTATGTTATTTTCTATTGTTCCATTATCAATTTGGGGTGTCATTGGCATGTTGGTTATGCTTATTGTTGACATTTTTGAATTGTTTACACGGCCTATTTGTATTTGGATAATAGAATTGACATTCCTGTGAATGGAAGTAGGAAATTGTATGTTTGGTGTACTAGTTGAAGAAAATTACATATTACCTACGTGAGAAAATTGTATTTGTGTTTTTATAAATTACATTTTTGTTGTTGAAGGAAACTGTATTTCATTGGTATAGAAGTACATGTGTTACTAACTTGGTAATTGGCCACATTTAGAAAAATTGGAGTGTAAATGTTGTATGAAATCCATCATAATTGGATGTTGTGAAGGAATAGGATTTTCTGGACTGCTCCATCATCTTTTCCTTTTCATTTCTTTTTCTATGCTCTCCTTCTCCCATTGTAGCTTCTCATGTTCCTTTTTTCTCCTTTTCCTATTGTTGTTATTTTATCTTGTCATGTTTCCTCCTCTACTTTTTAAGTTGTCTTTTAAGTTTTGTTTTCTTCCCTTTTTCTTGTGCAATGATTTTGTTTTCTTTCCTCTCCTCAATTTTCTCTTTCTTCCTCACTTTCAACTCCTCTAGTTCCTTCGTTTGTGCTTCTTATTCGTCAATCATTTTCAAGTAGTCAGTCAATGTGAGAATTTGTGACTGCTTGCTCAACCTTAAGAGTCCCTCTATTTGCACATTTTGATCTCTCATTAATCCTTTTAATTGATAAGCTTAAGAAAGTTTTAGCAACTGACCAATAACATGGCTTCCTGATTTTGCATTACATGGTTATTTTGTTGTGTCTTGTACAAATCTTTGTGAGCACCCCAAATCTATAACATCTAACTTGAATATCATCTTCATTCTTCCATATGTTACATTCTACATAGTAGTGAACTATTCCACTTGGTATGTTAGGAGGAGGGGATGGCATGGAAAGAGAAATTTCCTCATTGGAAAGGTTGATTGGAATCACCAAGTTTGTAGCAACTTCTTTCAACCATTCAGGATGGCTAACTAGTGTTGAGGCATACTCATCATGTCATTGGTTATGACGGGTTCTTCATGTCTGAATCACATGAGTTGGTGTGTTTTCTTCAACTTGAACATGAATTCTAACTTGACTACCTTTTCCAATCTGAACTTAAACATGTTCTCATAGTATTTTTGATTTAACTATGTCACATCCACCTCTGATTTTTGAATTTTATAGCATCATCTTACTGTTGGTTTTTTTCATACTTTGTATTTGTTGGATTTTATCAGCTAATTCTGTTGGATTACTTCTCTATTATCTTTGATAAATTGTTCAATTTCATCTCTGTTATAACCAGACCATCTCCATAATTCACTCCATAGTCCTATTTCCTCCTTTGTTAACTCAACATTGAATGCATCACCATAGGGTGCATGTCATTGACCAATGAATCTCTGATCAGAGGCCATATTCTAGTCCTCATAAAACTAAATTTTATATTCGATGGAGTTAATTCTCTCTTAGAATCCTTGCTGCTAAGAGTTGTCCTAATTTGGATCTTCTCACATATACTTCTTGATGTTTGACCATCTATTTGGATTTTTCATCCTTGAAGTAGGTTTTAAATGGTGAAAACATGCTAACTATCTAAAGGTTACATTCTGTGGCTGGTGTGCACAAGGAAAAGTGATTAGATCAATGCCCAATGTCTCTTTCCTCTTAGATTGTCCCATATGCCATGTGGCTTCCATGGCCATAAAAATTAGTAGATGTCTATTTGATGGCACGAAACACCACCTGAAATTGATCTAGAAAAGTGGTGTAGCTAATTCAGAAATAATTCCTCTGTCATCCATGTGTGTGGTTGGGATGCCATACATGCACTAGGATCACAATTGGAAATGTAGTTAGCTAATTGTCATTACACTTTAAAAAGATAGAAGCATGGTATACTCTTCCCTACTTCATTAACACAAAAAAGTATTATGATCCACTCTCTACTCTTTAGGAGTATGTGGGGTATACTTCTACTTCCCTATCTTTGCAATCACCCTCATCCCACAATTCCTACCATCTTGCACACTAGTTTCATCACAGTTCCATATCCTTTGTGGTCCATATTGCTTAGTTTTATACATTTGATCCAAGTTTTCATAAAATGTAGCAGCTATATGTCAGGCCTAAGCATAACTACCTTATCGCGATCAAGGCCTTTTGCGGTCCATTAAAGATAAATCTTTATGATTCTTTCTGAACCTATCCACCAAGATCTGCTAGGCATACCATCAGTAAATGGAGTATTCCTTGTCTCACATAGGCATGTCCATGTATATTTTAATGAGTTTCGTTTGCATACCATGACCCATATTAGCCACATGTTTACAATATTATACAATTTCATACTCTTCTTGAGATGTTAAAATGGTTGGGGGACCTTTGAGTTTTGTAGTTGTTATACCATTCAACCATTTTGATAATGAAGCCCAATAAGATACCCCACTTTTCTACAACATCTATATTAGAATATCCATTCTCTCCAGCATCTCTTGTTGCATCCAGGCGATGTCTTTATGCATTTGCTCAGTTCTAAAGAAAACTATTTTATATGATGTTGTGGATTTCCCGCTAACATTACCAATTACCTCCATATATGGTGATGGTTTTAACTTTGTTTTGTGATTTGGACCAATATGAAATTGTTGTTTTTGAATATTTTTAGCTAACTCTTCCTCCAAGTCAGGTATAAAATCAAGTTTGATACCCCATTTTAGGGTCCATTCATGAATTCATCCTTCCCGCTCTCCTCTTGAATACCATGTTGGTCTGTAATTATTTAGAACAAATTAAAATAAATAACACTTTGTAGAAATGTGTACAAATGGAAAAAATAAGATGAATTAGTTAAGTTCATGTTGAACAAAATATTAAATAAGAAAATGCACAGAAATAACTCAATATATATTCAATATATGTTTGTAAAATGGGTATTTCATGATTAACTAAAAATGTGTACATAAACAACTTAATATATAATGAATATATGTTTGTAAATATGCTATTGGTTTCCAATGCGCTTATTGCATGAAACCTAGAGAGAAAAGATCCAAACAACTATGGAAGTGGGATATCCATGATTGTCAATGTTAAGAACTATAACATATTCTCTGGCAATCTATTTCCATTTTGACCTAGAATAAATAATTTTGAGATGTTGGCTTCTGTAGGGCATAATTTTGATAGGTCTCTTTGTTTAAAGACAGGTGATTATCTCACCTAATGACCCACTTGGTGATTTGAAGTGGCTAGTTTTCACTATTTTCCAGCTCCTTTGCAAGGTGGAAAGGGTCATGAATGTTCATCTTCCCATCCCCAAAAGTGCATTGCCAAATGTAAAATAAAGTAGTAAATGGTTATGCATTTAATGCATTATCGGCACACAATGTAGACTGACATTGAATGCTAGCAGAAATGGTAGGCGATGACGTGAAGTGAATTGAATGCGTTTTTTGAATTAGAAGAATTTTTTTCCACTTTCCATGTGGTTACACATTGCTTTTTGTGTGGGAAAAAGTATTTATTGCTTCGTTATGAAAATTTAACCTTTGTAAGGGGTATTTTATTGGGGTATTCAGTGTTCACATTTCCACAAACTCATACTGCATTGAGATATTGCATATACACTAAAATAACTGAATATACAATTTTAAGATTAACGGTAAATATGTTGAATTGAGAGAGTTTGTGGTGATATGTACATTGAATATGCAAACATTCTAAAAGTAATAAATATACATTGACTATACAACTGTAATTTTGTCATTTAATGTATTGTATTAAATTACAAAATTATCATTTTAATATTCAATGTATATTTATTAATTTCAAATATGTAAGTTTATGTTCAATAACAACATTGTAATTTTGAAACTGTTGAAAATGACACATACATAGTGAAAAAATTTTAGTGTCTATTTTTTAGCATTTGCATTTACGAATTGACATTTATCATTGTATATTCCATATCAGAAGAGTTGAACTAATTTATATTAGGTTGGATTCAAATGAAGTATATTCAAACAAAATGAACTCAAATAAATTAATGTTATTCACTAAAAAAAATAGTTCAGTGTTGCATTCATTGAAAAAACATTAGTTCAAAACAGAACTGGATGATTTGTTAAGTGAATGTAGTGATTAGTTCAACATATGCTTGAAAAAACATTAGTTCATATGTAGACATTCTTCATGTATTTAACATTCTGTCTATTTTATGAAATTCTTCACATAGTCATGAATTATTTAAATACTTTGAATATTAAAAAGATAACTGCCATTTACCTGTTGAATATGTGGGCTCCTTGGCAATATAAGTATTTATTCAATAATATTCGTGTAATAATAACATGCACCAAAATAATTATAACATATTCAATAATTTTAGTGCACATTAATAGGTTGAATGTATACTATAAAATGACAAAGTTATTCAATGTCACATGTTCATTAATTCTTGTATATATTCAACCAATCAATATAAATTTAATCGTGGATATTCAAATATTAACTGTACAAACAAAGAAAACACCTCTTTATATTCATATATTCCTTATATTTTTAGGTAAGTGATTCACATATGCATTGCATATGAAAACAATCATCATGTATTTAGCATTATGTTTATTTTATCAAATTATTCAATACCCAGCTACTTAATATAAATTAAACGTGGATATTCAAATATTAATTGCATAAATAAAGACAACACTTATTTATATTCATATATTCCTTATATGTTACTTGGTAAGTGATTCACATATTCATTGCATGTGCAGACATTCTTCACGTATTTTTAACATTATGTCTATTTTATGACAATCTTCACATATTCATACATTCCATGAATACTTTAAATATTAAAAGTAGTTAATTGTCATTTACCTCATGTATATGTGGAATCCCTAAAAATATGAATTTGGTATATAACTCTTCTAGATATGTGGTTTATCAATTGTTTCCAAAAAAAAATCCTAACCATATTCATCAAATATATAATATTACATCCCATTTGAATTCAAATTCTGAGATTTTGGAGGGATTATTCAAATTTTGAAAGGATAGGTATTACTTGGCATTAAGTCTGATATTTTGTGGGAACATAGTGATTCTAATACAAATATGTTTGTAGGAGCAACATTTAATGAGGTAAAGGTGGCAAAATGAAGCTTAATTATTACCCAAAATTTGGAGAACTTTGTTTGTTTTAAAATTAAAATTGATTTTAATTTCATCTTGACAACGTGAAAGGTTGTGCATTTAAGTGCATAAATGTGGACTTATGGTACTTAAATAGTTGTGAAATGGGGTAAATGTGAACAATTTTATTCCTATGCATAAATTAAAGCACTTTTGATTATGAAAAATGAAGAACTTATGTTATTGGTGTTAACATTTTAATGTTCTAATTTGGATTTTAAATGGAAGTCCCAAACATCATTATTTAAATTTAAATGTTCCCAGTGTGTCACTCTATACATGTTTTGAATTAAAGAGTGTATTAATTGTGCAAGTTTTATAAATATTTTGTAAGATATCAAGTTTGTGCACATGTTCACATTTATTGGGTCCCTTGAAGTATATTAATTTGAAATGGTTAGTCCACTTAGTGTACCCCACCCTTAAAAAAAGGTGCATATCTATTAGTGCATGTTCACCAAATGGTGCCTTTCCTCTAATGGGTTATATTTGACACGTGTTTACATGATTTTAATGATTTTAGATGTAAAATATTTATAATTTAAAAAAATATATATATACACACACACACACACATACATATATATATATATATATATATATATATATATATATATATATATATATATATATATATATATATATATATATATATATATATATATATAATCAAAAAATTAAATAAAAAAATATTAATATTTTTTATATTATATTAATAGTGTATAAATAATATTATTTTGTATTTTTGAGAGGTAATATTTATTATTCACCTAAAAATTATTTGACAAGCATAGATAACCATCAAATTTAACCCCTACTTGAAAATTATTTCTTGAATTTAGATACATTTACTTTCTTCGAATTCCCGACCTTGTATTTATGTAGTTTGCGAACCTAGTTTTAATCAATTTTCTCCTTGGAAATTTTTAGGAGTATCCATACACTTATGAGTCCCACAATTAAATTTGACATCTATTTACATGTTTTTCATGATTTAGCTATAAAATACTTGCAAATTTTTTAAATAATTATTACGTATGATCTACTGATTTAAAATATGATCGTCATTTTTTTATAGATTTCTATACAAACTATGTAAATATATACTTAAAATGTTGAATAAACAGATATTAATATGGAGAATGTAATTTCTAGGATTAAATTGTGTGATTGTTTTTTATCGACGTGTTTTGAATCACCATGTGTGATTCCTCATCAAGAAGAAATTTATGCCAAACTGTAGACTAGAAATCTGAATGGTAACGTATATTTGTCTCTTATGGAGTGTACAAATAAGCATCTTGATGTTTTCACAGTCCATGGCTTGGAAAATGTTATTTTTGGGATTAAAGTGTGTGAGTGTTTTTAATCAATGTGTTTCAAATCACCACCCTTTATTCATTATTAGGAATAAATTTATGTCAAACTGCAGACCATAAATCTAAACGGTAATGTATGTTTTCCTCCCATGCAGGATACAAATAAGCATTTTGATGTTTTCACAGTCCATGGCTTAGAAAATGTAATTTATGGGATTAAATTGTGTGAGTTTTTTTATTGATAAATTTCAAATCACCACCTGTGATTTATCATCAAGGAGAATTTTATGTCAGACTATAGACCAAAAAATTAAACGATGACGTATTTTCCATCCTATACAGGGTACAAATAATCATCTTGATGTTTTCACAGTCCATGACTTGGAGAATGTAATTTCTGGGATTAAACTATGTGAATGTTTTTTATCGACAATTTTCAAATCACTGCCCATGATTCATCATCGCGAAGAAATTTATGTCAGGTCTTGTAGACCAAAATTATGAACAGTAATGTATGTTTCCCTCCCATGTAGGGTACAAATAAGCATCTTGATGTTTTCACAATCCATGACTTGGAGAATGTAATTTCTGGGATTAAACTATGTGAGTGTTTCTATCGATGTGTTTCGAATCACCACCTATGATTCATCATCAGGAAGAAATTTATGTCAGACTACAGACCATAAATATGAACGGTAACATATGCTTCCCTCTCATGCAAGGTACAAATAAGCATTTTGATATTTTCACAATTCATGACTTAGAGAATGTCATTTCTGGGATTAAATTGTGTGAGTGTTTTTTATCGACGTGTTTCAAATCACCACACGCGATTCATCATCAGGAAGAAATTTATAATTTAGACTACAAATCAGGAACTAGAGATTAATATTCTATATATTTTATTAGTAGTGTATAAATAACATTGTTTGTATTTTTGAAAGGTAATATTGAAAAAGTAGTGTCACCTAAAAATTGTTTTCCAGACATAGGTGGCCGTCAAATTCAACCCCTTGGACACGATCTAATTTGATTTAGAATAGATCTTTGGATGTTAACATTTCATCTATTCCACTCTTTATTTGATGTCAACAAATAAGTAATTAATGTGTGTAAAAATTTAATCTGAAGCTTACATGGATTAGGTGCAAAAAATTCTTAGGCTTAATTGTCAAGGACTAAGGGGTTTCCATTATGCCAAATTCACATGGGATGCAATCTCGGCCTCATCCCTTATTTATTGGTATCTCCTGGGTTTATAACCTTGGTGGATAGCTAGGAAACACCTTTTACACCACCATACACACATTGGACCAAAACCCATTTGATTAAAGGATATTTTCATTTTTAATGTGTTATTTGTTAATGGGGCTAGTGAATAGTGAATGTAATTTACAATTTTAATTTTTTCTCTCTATTATTATTTTAAAACAATTGGCACAATTTATTTATGTTTCTTTTAATTTACATTTTTAAGGATTTACTTGTGTGTGGTTTGAGGAGGGATTCAAACAACCCGTTTATTTTATTTATAAAAAAGAACACACATTTATAAAGGAGAGACCTATTTTTATTATTAGATTGGTTTTAGGGGAAAGAAGGTAATTATTCTACATGAATTAATAATTCTAAGTGGATGTGTAAAGTAAAGTATCACAAGTTGTTTAAATTAAAGTGAGCATATGTGCCCCAAGATCATGGGCATATGTGAAGTAAAATATCACTAGGGATTGCGTCCCAAGAAAATTTCGTACAATCCCTTCAGGCAACTAATTCTAAGAATTATATGCATCTAACCCGTGCAAGTTTCGTATTCAATACAAAAAGCGAGCATGTGTCGCATTCACATTTAAAACGAATAAAAAGTAGCCAATAAAACAAGTCTAGCCAATAAAAAATATTGACATATAGTGAGTCCTAAAAAGGTGACTTCATTCCCAAATAATGGATCATCTTAAATTTCTTTGTATTCAAAAATACCTAATTTAAATCCTTTAAAATTATATTTTTCCACATAATTTATATGGTAAAAAAAAAATCTTCATAACTTCAAAAAAAATCTACTAATATTTTTTAAATTATATAATACTTAGGTGGCTTTCGCAACCCTTCAAAATCCTTGGCTCTTCTAAGCTACACAATTGAAATAATTTAACCCCATGGTTTTAACCAACACACTTTCAATTATTTGTTGGAAAAGGTTTGAAATTTTTATCAACTAATATCGGGACTTTTGTTGACAAGTTTGATTTTATTGCCAAGTTTGTTATCATTAGTCAAAAGAAAAACTTAACGAAGATGGAGAATTATTTTTTGGTACATGTTGGGAAAAATATTCAGCGCTACATGTTGTCGAAGGTATCATATTTAATTGGTTATATGGATTTACAACCTAACACGTATGCGTGCATAATAAAGGGAAAAGCATTTAAAACGGGGCGTGCAATAATTGAATTTTATGAATCATATGGCGAAAGGATAAAGTGAGTGATGTAACCCATTCTTTCCTCCCAAATAGTTAAAGGATCTTGGCATGTTAAGCTTATCATGTTTATGTGGATTTTATCTTCTTACATTATTTTATAAATAATTTAGTGTTGGTTCAAATTGGGTACCTTTGATAAAATTCTATGTTATTTGTCTCCTTTTTTAATCTTCTTCCATTAGTATTTCAACTCCATCTCACTTCATGTTTTAGACTAATTGTGTGGTGCATGTGACCTTATATGATATGAGAAAATCATCTTTAACTCAAGTAAATTCTATGAATCTAAAGGGCAATTATAAAGTCATCTAACAAATAAGACTTAAATAGAGAATTTCTTACATGGTGATGAAATCACCAATGTTTACAAGGGCAATTTGTAAACCACAATGGTATATAATTGTCTATCTGGTTCTATAACCACTAATATGTGTTAAGAAATGATTTCACTTGAAATAGATGATTAGTCAAAGTAACATCTTAAAGTAATCAGTCTTATCATTATACGCTTATCAAATACATTTGGTCTTTAAAGAGATACCTAGAATGCATAAGGGTTTGAGTTAAGGGGTTGACATTAGTGATCATGGGTCAATGATCTACAAGAGAGCACTACGAGAGACGTAAAGTTGAATTATTGAATGAAAGAGAGTGGCGGTGAATAGACAATTATTTGTGTATATAACTATTCTATGTTATGTGTGATTCTTCCATCACAACATTAGGAAAGTTAAAGGACAATAGAGTGTGTGTGTGTTGTATGTGCAAGTCTATGAGCTCTTTGTATTGACCTCATACATAAAGGGAAGAGGAGGAAGATGTGTGGTTGTACTTCCAACTAGTTTTTCCCACACACAAGTTTCTTGATTAAAATTCCATGTTTTGTGACTTGTTTTATTTCTTTTTTTATGTTTATGATATGAAAGTATTCTACTCATTCTAATGGGCATTTTACTAGTTTAACATACTCTAAAACTACTTCCATTTGGAAAATTCAAGTAGTTACAACATGGGTAAAAAATAATGTGTTTTTAATTTCCAACAAAGAAATTTCTAAAGAGGAAATACAAATCAACTACTATCATGTTGACAAGTTCCTTGTGGCTTATAGATATTTTAGCTAACACATATGAGGTTTATGTGTATCACAAGATTAAATGCAAAGCTATTTGATAAAGTGTCCATATTATATGCAAAGCTATTTGATAAAGTGTTGTATGAACTTTCTATAGTATACAACATCCATGACCAAATCCTTGAGGATAATATTTGAGGATCTCCAGGATTTACATAGGTCAGTAGAAGAGGAGAACAGAGGATTGAGAAAGCTAGTGCAACACTTGAAAGCAAAGAATAAGGAGTTACAAGTTACATGGTCCAGCCATGGAGAAATCTTCATGGGTGTCATAGAAGAATTGTAACAAGACTTGTGGGAAAAAGAATATTTTTTAACAGAACTCTAGATTAATGTTGAAGAAATAAAAAGGAGAGAAGATACTATTAAGAAAAGGGCACCAACTTCTATAAAATATGCTCAAACCATGACATAATTATGCATGGTAAGCACTCCATTACATTTCCTTTCTTCTAATGTTGAATTAAATGAACCCATTGGCAATTTTGCGAAGCATACTAGTGTGGACACCTGAATGCCATACAAGCAATGTTTTAGTTATGATTTTGGTAAGCATTTGTATATGTAGACTCTCACTTTGGAATATATACTTATTGGCAAGTTTGTCATGATATTTTACTCTTTGAATATGTTTGATTGGATCACATGGTCATCCTCCCTCCCTCTCTGTCTCTCATGAATCTATCATGGGGATTCTTAGTTTTTCTATTCCATCCCTCCACTTGTCTACCTACATGGGAAGCTACGTATGTAGTCAAACACTACCAATTTATTGAAAGGTGGGAGGTTTTTTACAATTAACTGACATCATTCTAACTATTTTTTGGGGTTAGCATTCTTGATTTTGGCTTCATTAATATTTTTTGGGTCTTGTTGGGTTGTCATTGTGTTTCAATAGGTATGTAATTTAAAATGAGATCCCTACATAAACAAAGTCCCTAAAGGAATTTGAAGGGAAAACATTCATAAATCTAGAGGAGCACCTAACTAATTATATCTTCTTAGACATACAATTTTGTAGTTTCTATAAGATAAATTTGATTGCATGTGTCATTTGTATGCTTATACCAATGGCGGGATTAAGTGAAATTTCATTAGTGTTTTTTTTTACAAGATTTAGTACACCACTAGTACACACATAGAGGTGGGAGAACTACATGAGTACGAGGCCTCTTTGGAGTAGTGTTATGTAGAAAATTATCCATTGGGTTGGTTGCTCGTTAAGTCTAACTCAAAACAATAAACCTTTTTAAGGATCCCTCGTCTCTTGCAAGTAAAATTGGGAATTTAAAGAAGAAGGGAAGAAATAAGAAGTAACAGATAATATTCAATAGCTTGCATGTACCAAAATATATATAGAACACAATGATGAAACATGTCTATAAGTAATCAGGCTCCAAACTACTCTAAGATGCTACTACCAAAGACTGAATATTTTGGCCTTTGTAGGGTTCTACACTTATCGAAAATGTTTAGAAACTTGTCAGCATCATGTTCATAGTCAAGGGTTTTGACAAAGCACTTTTTGATCCTTTCTTTCCAGTGGCACCACATTTGTGACTGATCAACATCACCTCACTTGTGAATGATAAACATATATAATCATATAAGTAACTCATCTTTTTATTGCCTTTCCAATTCCAAATCATGTATTTGTTATATTTACTTGCTAAAATTAAATTAATTTTATTGTGTTTAAATGTTCTTGGATTCCTAAATAGAATAGTATAAATTTATATCTCTGTTTAATTACATTTTATTCCATGGTGTATAAAATAAGTAAAATATTTTGGTATACCCCTCTCATTTATTCGAACATAAAACCTAGGATTTCTCCTTTAGTTTTTCCGATCCTTCTAGGTTTTATATTTTTTCCCCTTTCTTAGGGTTTGATCTTCACATATTGATTTTTAGATCTAACGTTTACTTAGGATCGTATTTTTCCCCTTGTATTCGGGTTAAGTTTGTGATTTTATTCCATCTATATTGGGGATTTAGGTTCATTCCCAAAAATGTACATCCTTCAAAACCTAGGGTACCTATATTGGATCACCCCATATAATTTTTGTTAGACACACATGCAGTACCCTATACATACACTAATGAATATAAAAATTCTTATACAAAGGATACTGTAACTAAATATAATATTGACTATGAACATGAGGATTGGTATGGGAAAATATTGGATGAAAAATATTATCTTCCCTTTATCTTCTTAAAACATCATAATAATCAACAGTGGGATATGTGGAAAACAAGATAAAAGGTCAACTAATTCACTTTTTTATAATAGAAAGTGTTATATTCACAAGAGCAATGTTTCTTAGGTAAAACAAAATAATGGATAAATGAAACTTATATTAGTTCCCAACCTATCAATGATTCTTCAACACCTCATGTTTTTATTGATGTTCCATGTAATAGTGTTTCAAATAATATACATTGTAAGAATGGTATGACATGTGATAATATTTATGAGAAACATAGTAATAGGCATGTGCTTATTTGTATTGAAACTGTTATGCCTATATTTGAAATAGATGGTAAGTAGTGATGTATTAATGAATATTTCCAAGCCAATACCATTATTAACCATATTATATCCCTAATGCACATAGTAGGTACACTCTAAAATTACGTTAATGCCTTATCCTTGGAATCCATAACATCAAAATGCTTGGGTTGAATACAATGTTAGAAAAGGATAGCATATTGTGCATATGTTTCTCAACTAACATTACCTAAGAGGTTTTATCATGCCTGTATATTTCTAATATAAAAAATGTGAAAGTCCCTATACCCACCTATTCCATTTTACATCTTATCTCGCAATATCTACCAATTAGTTTTAAAATCGATAGAATCTCGAAAGGTTGTGCCTTAGATTGGTTTTGTACCTTACTTATTGGGTTTAGATACTGATTTTTAAGGTTAGAATAAATATTATTATCTCATTTCAATAATTATAAGGGCCTTAAATGTACATTCAGACATCTCCAAATCCTTAAAAAATGTCATGATGAACCCATAAGATTTTTTACCCCCATTTACAGAAAAATCACTCTATCATGCCTACGAGTCCTTTGATAGAATTTTATTTTACATCATTGATAATGAGAGTATTTCTTATGATACTATAACCTAGATTCAACAACCTTAATCCAACCTAGTGATTCTCCATATATAAAGAAATTACTAAAGAAACATCTTTCACAAGTCCTACCCCTTCTATTGTCAAGAAACAAACAAATTTTTGAATGCTTTAAAATATAAACCCAACATAACATGTGATTGGATACATGAGGATAGGAAATTAGGCCAAATCAATTTCATTTCAAGAAAATCAATGTTTGCACCTTTTTCATTTCATTTCAAGATTGATTTTCCCTAATGGTGTACCCTATTTAAAAAAGCATTTGATTGATTTCTTACGGAACTAAATTATGGAGCAATGAGCCCCATAACCATAAGTATGCCAATCTAATGTCATTTCAAGATCAATTTTCCCTAATTGTGTGCCCTCGTGTAACCAATATCTTGATTGGTTGTATGGGGCACCTATGGGAGGGTCGCCTTGGTAAGGTGGTACATGAAACGTCCGATAATACAAAAGATTATTTTTATTTACATTTTTTCATCGTATATCGGTATAAATAGGGGTAGTGGTGTAAAAAGGGGCCTAATAATGAGAGTAGGTAGTGGTAAATCCTAAAAATAAGGGATAATATTTAGAATATTGTGATTTCATGTGTTTTGGAAATTTTTACCAACTGACCTCATGTGGGGAATATAATTAGGGAATATCAATGCTCTAAAAGTATTACAAAAACCTAATGTATTTTCTAGAGTGATTCACCCTCATACTCTTGCGTAACCTATTTTTTATTTAGTTTCAGGGATACTCATTTAGGGTGTATTGAGAAACCTAGCATAATCATGACAACCTAATATCATTTAGGGCTTGATTTTCCCTAATTACATGCCCTCGTGTAGACAATCACTTGATTTCTTGCATGGGGTACTCAATTAGGGAATATATCAAGACCTTTAAATTTAATTATAACAACTTAATGTCATTTTAGGCTCAATTTTCACTAATTGTGTTCCATGGTAACCAATGGTTGGATAAGTTACATAGAGTGTTAAATTAGGGAGTATTAATCACCTTAATATTAATTATGAAAACCTAAAGTATTTAAAGCTTGATTTCCCATGATTGTGTGCCCTTATGGAACTAATTTCTCAATTGGATACATGAGACACTCAATCAAGGCATATTGATTTGGTTCTTAAACATAATTGTAACAACCTAATGTCATTTTGGTTCAATATTTCTTAATTGCATGCCCTTGTGCAACTAGTTTCTCAATTGATTACATGATACACTTATCTAGGGCATATGGAGTTCCTTAAATGAAATTGAAAAAACCTAATGTCATCTAAGCTTATTTTTACCTAATTTCATGCACCCATGCAACTAATCACTTTACTGGTTGTACAAGGCACTCAATAGCACATATTACGCCCCTTAAGAATATTTAGAAAAACCTAATATCATTTTGGGCTCAATTTTCTCTAATTACATGGCCTCCTATGACCAATTACTCAATTGGTTACATAAGTTCCACTCAATTAGGGAATATAGAGCCCCCTAAATAGAATTACGACAACCTAATGTCATTTTAAGCTCAATTTTCCCTAACTACAAACACAATATGTTTTGAATACTTATCTCTCGTTGACTCTTGTTTAGTTTTATACCTTTTTGAATCATGTGTTCTTTTTCATTCCAATCAATTTCAATAAGGTCATACCAAAAAACGTGGGCCTTGATAAATTGTATTTGCTAACTAGATGATTAAGTGATGTTGTATGTTTTGATCAGATGAAGATTCCCCCTATAAGTGATTACCTACAGACCAAATTGACTAAATCAACAATGATCTAGTCGAGTTGAGGAATATTTGTAATGGTGTATTTATTTGCAAAAGCATATTTACATCTCATGATTGATTTTATATACAGAGAGAGTGATAGACAAGACATGTATCTGGTACATGATGAATAACACTTAGAATAGTAATGAATATCTTACAAGATTCTAGAGCAAGAGTAGTGAGATTGAGAAAAAAAAAACCACCACACAAGTGAATTGTGAGTAAATTAGGAAATTGTAAAGATTTATTGTCCAAGGAGTCAATTATGATTTTGTAGAACCTTTGCAAGTTAAAAATCTTAGATAGGACATGTCCTAGGATTGAGATTATTTTTTTGGGAAATGTCTACGGGGTCTATCACAAGATAGTGGTAGAATGGGAATGAAATGTTTCTTAGTGTATGGTATTTTCCACATTAATTAAAGAATATTTTATCATTTCTTACAATTTTTGCTAGGATATTTATTCAGTAAAGTATAGATGGTCGAAGGAAAGCAGGTGACTAGATAATATCTTCACAATACTACCACCCACATCCGTTTATAATTATGTTTGGGTTTCCAACCTATGTTGCACATTGATTTAGCATATCCTACATCTCCATCAGTAGTATCAAATTATTCTCAAAAGGAAATTTACAAATCTATTATGTTCATTGAGTACATATACCACATTCTATAATAATAAAAGTATAAGTACAAGCAATGTCGTGATAAACACCATACACCACACACCACACATCTTCTAGGTAAGTTCTCGGGTGTGGCTTCACCTGCAAGAGGAAATGCTAACTATACCTTACCAATTTAAACTTCATCCTCTTTGGTGCAGACATTATACCTTGACCAAGAAAGTAGGAACTAACACTTTCAATCTTGATCTTCCATCCTACCTGGGGTTGCAACTATATTCAATGAAAAACTCTTTCAACACTACTTTCCACCTTTTTAGATACTTAAGACATTTCAAATACACTTCAATGATCAAAAATCAATCTTGGCTATAGCGCACTCATAAAAATGGATCAAATTATTAATAATGTGGTAATGGAAAAGATAATAATAAACACATATCTTACAAATCATTAAAGTAGGTCAAGCACCTTCTCAAGAAAAACGCATTCAAAATATCAAGTTATCTATAAATTTCTATATATTATTTGATAGGGACTCAAATAATTATTTTTTAGGGACAAGATTGGAAAAATTATAACCCCAAATCATATTATGTGGTCATAGTTGAGTTCACAGGGATCAATTTCCCTAATTTCTCTCCCTTGTTGAACCAAATGAGTAATAGGGTCAATCCCAGACTTAATTGCGACAAGTTAAACCCTAAAACATATTATGCTATTGCAATTGGGTTTAAAGGGTGTGATTTCCATTAAATTACCTCTAAATACACCTTTGATTGGCCTTAATTAGTAGTAATTTGATGCAATCTGTAGACACCCATAATTATGCCCCAGTAATTTAAATACTTAAATTGTGCTAATTATCTCCTTTCCTGCAAATTGACGACATATCGTCAATGGCGCTCATCTTCTCTTCCATTTTCGTTAATTGATTACATTACGCTAATTCAATAAGTCACATGTCCAACACATACCCTAATTAACGACCCTTTTTTAATCAATACCTTCTATCTAGTCTAATTAATTATTATTAATTAATTAGCCTCTCTTCTCATTAAATCAATAAATCACTATTTAATTGGTTTAATTCCCTCCTAATGGTCCAAATCACACTAATATCCATCTAAAATCTTATAAAATCTTGCACATGTATTAATTAATCATCTTGATTAATTAATACACCCCCTTTATCCACATGAGCCACTAGAGGACAAACTAAATCCTCCTAAAGTTAACTCAACCCCATCTAAACCCCCCCTTATCCATAACTAACTCTACATCTCCATTAGTCCCAAATTCATGAGGATGTGTTGAATCCTTTATCCTTTGGGCTATATAAACAACCCTCCCTCTACTTCTACACTTACTCCTAAATCTCTCAAGAGACAAAAGAAAGCACATAGTTTCATACTAATAGCCTTTTGCCATTTTTGAGATGTCCATCCTCCATTCTTGAAGAGCTAAGCCTCACACCCAAGCATCCATTGAAGGATCAAAGCAAGCAAATATAATTTTATTGCCATTGAACTACTTAGGTTCATTTTAAATGTTTAACTAGGCAATTAAGGGGAATACAGTTCATTAATTTACATTGCGCTTTGATTACTTCAAAGTTATTAATGTTAAGGGTAGGACTTGCTCATTTCTTCATCATGATGGTGCATATTTCTCATTTTTAGATAGGTTAGGAAGCTATTTCTACATGGTAGTTTTCTTGCTTTAAATTTGGTTAAAATTGTAGAAACACTTGTAGACATTTGGCACACCCGGTGGGACACTCAGTCCCATGGCATTTTAGTTTAAGTTTCATTGTTTTGGCTAACTTTTGATATGCACATATAGTTATTAATGTCCATTTTATTGGAATTTTTTCTCATTTAATATGTGTAACTTCATGTTCATAGCCATAATTTTAATGGGTTATTGCCATTCTTAAGCTAACTTGTCAAAATTTGAGATATTGTGAGTTTTCTTGTGTTTGCTACTATATTTTGGTTGCAGGCCTGGTGTAGGCAGGATTTTCAGGGGCGCAGACACAATTTTCATGGTGTAGGCACAATTTTCAGGGTGCATACTTCTCTCTGGTGGCGCAGGAGTACACTGATTAAACCATGTTACTCTGTTTACCGACCCCTGGCGCATGCGCACTAACCCTAGCACAAAGACCCTAACCAGCTTGCAGGTGCACTAACCCTGATGCAAACGTCATTTCATACTAGTACCTTCACTACAATTCTGAAACCTTTCAAATCGGTGCACATGCCCTAACCAGAGGCACACATACTGTTTTAGTGGCGTAGGCACATTTTTCTGGTAATGTGGTTGTTCTATCTGTTTTTCTATCTATTTTTCTCAGAGTAACACATACACTATTTTTGTGGTGCACACACCTCTCTGGTGACGCAAGTGCTTGATAAATTCAAAAATTCCATAGAGTGGCATAGGCATTATTTTAGTGGTGCAGGCACTATTTTCGTGGCGTACACATCTCTCAGGTGGCGAAGGCGCACTGTGGGCCGAAAACAACCTTGAGTGGCACATACACCCTAGCTCGCGTGCAAGTGCTGAATAAAGGGGGTGTAGGTGTCCTTTTTCATTTTTTGCAATTAAATTTGTTGATGTGCTAAAATTCTTGTAGGTTTATCTAATCATATATTTGTCTTTACAAGATGTTTTTTACATGTTTGTATTTGATTGGGTACTATTTTGCATTGTTTACTTATAGGATTAAGGATCGTGTATGCTCTTCCCTCACATCCCTTAGGGTGATCTTGGGAATCAAAAATGACTCTTGAGTCCTTTTGATGCTTTAAGATTGCTAAGAATATTTGAGTTGGAATTGTTTAATTTGGCATAGTTGAAATTAAAGTGTTTTTTTCATTTGATATCTTTTTGGATTTTTGAAGACAATCACATATGCTCTCCTCTTGCATCCTTGGACAATCTAGAGAATCAAAAATGATGCCTTCTATTTTGATGGAAAATTACTAAAAAGTCATCATACATGACCAAAACGCCATCACTTTCCAAAGAACGGAGGAATCAAAACAAAAGTCAGAAAGACTACTAATACAGTTGTTATACAAGTTACCAAATGGTGTTCGAGTAAATCACATCTAATTAAAAAAAAAAGATAAAACAAAAAACATACTCAAAATACTGTATTGCAGGTTTTGGAAAAGGGTATGTCCCTCTCCGCTCAATTGGAACATAACCCCTTTAGCATAACACCTTAAGCTACAATAATGGGGGTGGTTCCAAGAACCCCAAAGTAGTCCATGCAAGAGGGAACCTTGTGGACGAAACGGGAAGTGCTCCGCACTACCTATCTGATTAGTAAATCCTTTGTGAGATAGAGTTACAAGTTTTCCCTACGCAACCCTTTTGAGTACACAATTGGATGCATTTCTTGCCCATTGTGCTTAAAGGGGGCAATGTCAAGATACTCCCAAACTAATCATTATGACTTTTTGCGTAAATTGTTCTGCTCGTGGATAATCTTTATAGCACCTAGGACGAGAGAACTAGCTAGGAAGATATACTTTTTCCAGGAGCCCACTTTGACCATTCTAAAGTAGTGTTGATTTGTGAACCATATTCTCATTGAGGAACGTGTGACGTGTTACTTTTTCCTAGTTTTTACTTGCCTTAGGGCGAGCTGAAACTCTGTTGAAGATCAAGCCAACATTTTTCATCCTTTTTTGATTTGATTCCTTCACATTATTTTGACACTTTGTTGATCAGAAGAAGGGTGACTACCTTTGTGTTACCAATCGACTGATTCTGTCACTTTTATGTCCATTTATGCCCATCCATGTTTGCAGCTAGGTAAGTTAAACGTCTAAAGTGTGTGGAGACGTATTCACGTCATTGGTAGCCATTGTGATCTTAATACCCATGTCAATATTGTCATTATAGTAAGGCATGGTTCATCATCATGGACGTCCTTAGAAGAGTTATCTTTTTTGTATCATATCACTACAATTTCGATATTTATGTCTTGTTTCTTGTAAACTCGACGTAAATACCTATATTGTAAGGTTACACTACACACAGTTTTAACTATTCCTAGCTATACTTTGAGATTTTTTAGTTTGGTTCTATTATTACCTCGATTTCAAAGAGTGTTAGGTGTTACCATTTGTGCATGTTATATCAATAACATCTTGATATCAATACTTCACTTTCTTGCAAAGTGGGTTAGCATATCTTGGTGATATTGTTGTGTCATTCATGAATTATAATTGGAACATTTTAAGATATAGGTCTTAAATCGAGTTTGAGCTCACTCATCATATATCTTGATTAGGAAGGTCGCATTGACTTCTTGTATTTACTTATGTTTTATTCATTCCCTTGAAATTGGCATAAGTGAAAGACATCTTGTTAATCATCTTGTAACGCGAAAGCTACTTTTTAAAACATAGTCTAGGAGATATTTCATTTAAATAGATTTTGATACCAAATGCATGCACCACTAGTGATTTATCACTCTATCACATTGGTGATCACTAAGATTTTTGAAAACTTATTCATACTCTTAACTAGTACATCTTACTTCTCACTTAGGGGGAGTCAAAACTCTGACGCTTTGAAGCCATCATTTTATATCCTTACCCTAGTGAAATTGATTCACTTCAACATGGCTTTTAAAACACTTTTTTGATTCAAAGAAGGGTAGACTACCTTTGTGTTACCAATCAAGCTGCAAGCTAGTCAAACTTTTAATGTCCAGGGGTTACACCCATCCATTGGACATGACGGCTGGGTACCGTTAAATGTCTACGGAAGTGTGTAGAGAAGCATATGGTCACATCATAGTGGTAGCCATTGTGATCTTGATACCCATGTCAACATCGTCATTGTAGTTAGGCGATGGTTCGACCCCACTCTATTAGACGAATGTCCTCTCAGAAACAAAGTTAGCTTGTTTGCATAAGTCGTAGAACTAGGGGCCAAATTGCCCACCGATATTTATGAAACAATGTTTCTTACAAATGATGCTACTGAGCAAAAATGTCTTTCATTATCACTATCGAGGTGATCACTAAGCTTTGAACACATTTACATGCTTACCACTAGTGAAACTTATACATGGAATGATGACAGTGGCTAGGGCATAGAATACACGTCTAGGGTTAAAGTGCCATGAAGACATATGAGGATACAACAAGTGATGCTTGGTGAAGAACCTCTACATAGACAACGAGGTCCAACTGTCGACATTTAAATTGGACATGACCATAGGACCGTTGTATTTCATTACATGAAAAGGAAATAGGAAGAGGATGGTTGATCATAGCGGAAATGAATTAGAAGTCACCGTCAGGTAGAACTTTATTTTGACCCCGCTTTACTAGTATGAGTTTCTTCTTAGCCAACAAAGATAGAGTGTTGATAACAGGTCATAGTACATTAGGGGCCAAATTTCCCACTGTAGAATGAAGTACAATACTACCTTCAAATGATCTGATACTGATGAAGAATGTCAAAGTTGGCATTAAGTATGAGAAGATAGGGTCTAACAGGCGTACATGCTTCCACTTCTTACATCAGGGAATAAGGATAAGGAGTGGTAGGGCATAGAATACCCTGTGTATCAAAGTTGCCACGAATTCTAAATAAGATAGAACCCATGAGAAATGGGTGAATGAATATCTTATAATACGAAGAGGAGGAACCTGTACAGTGCAAAGATCACAGCACCCCTAAGGTACGCACATCAAGCTTCGTTAGAGTTGATGTTCACTGGCCCATCCAATGTGATTACACAACATGGAAACCTCTCTCCAAGCGTGGGACTTGTTATAATTACCGTAAGAGATGTGATATCTGTCAGAGACAGGCATGGTAACCTGCTCCTAAGACTACCTACCATCAAGCTCCATTCCAGTGCAGGCAAGCTAATCTAATCCTAATCTAATCCCTTTGCCAAGTGAGACAGAGAGAGAGATTGAAGGGAAAAATAGCAACTAGCCTACACTAAAATAAGTGATATTACCAGTTGCCAGGAGATTATGTTGAACTAAGTGGGTATCAAAACTAGGCCATGGGACAACAGACTTCTAGGTGATGCAAGTGGGAAGGATGGACAGATGCATCACATTGCCACAAGGATTTGATTTCACATTAGAAAGTGTCCCAAAACTCCATGAAGCACAGCTCCATTATCTGCAGTGAACGTTCAGAAGCATGCGAGTCAGATACCTTTTCAATGAAGCAGAGGTAAGGCAAGAACATACAAGCAAAAACGAGAAAGGATGGATAGATGCATCACGAAAACACGTTTTGTGTTGCTGTCAGAAGTTCTAGCACAAGATGCATCATTCCATTAGTACATAAGTGTAAAAAAACGCCATTCATGCAGCATTGTAGGGCATATAGGTTCGAACATCCAAGTTAGCAACCCTAGAGATAGAAAAGAAGGGAGTTGGCCTATGAGCATTGATCCAGAATGAACAACCTATTGAGTTTGATATTTTGCCACTCCTTACAATATATAGGAAGAATAAGAGAAGGAAGAAAGAGGAAAGTCAGATCTCAGTCCAACCACCTCCAGGTCGGTATTTCTAAATCATTTGCTATCATGGTAGAAGTGACGGATCCTGGCAAAGGATGGCGGGCTGTCTGCTGCATTAAAACTGGTCGCTGAAATGTCATACTTCTGATCATTACCATCCGTGTCAGTAGCCGTTTCATCTGATTTTCTTGGTCTCTAGTATATGCATTCCAAATACTCAAGATTAGCCCCAGAATCATGTAGAGGATTTCACTAGCTTTCCGTTGATATGGATGGAACCCTGCAAAATCCGAGCTCTGGATCAAAATGATATGTACCAATTTGAGGATTTAGATGGCACTCCCATTACAAAATGGCGAAAAACATGACAAGTTAAAATATTTTCCCACGCATTGCTACCTGGATGACACGTGGCAGACTCTGATTGGATGAAGTAGAAGGTCTTCAGCCCGTTGGGTTCGGAAGATGTCTCCTCTCCAATTTGCATCGGTAATTTGGGAGGTGGCATCAACATATGTTTTCGCCCCAGGATGCTTGTTCCGTGTACTTAGTAGTCCCCGACTGATGAAACCCGATTTCCTTTGTGCCGTCGGGCTTTCCAACCCCGCAAACACATTTCTTAGGTGTACGGGTAACAGTCAACCTACAATCCGACATGTTCTTAAAAGCCATGTATTCTCCGTTGTAAGTTTTCCCGTACTATGTTAAACCCGATTTCCTTTGTGCGTCGGGTTTGGACGTACCCGACGACAGTAGGGTCTACTTTGATGTGGGGTTTTCACTTGGATACGTGGCAGCTTCTCATTGGTTCGGATCAGCGCCCGAAAGACTGATGCCCTAAATGACTTTTGTGTACCTTTTCCCTTGTGGAGGAGTCTAAAAAGGTGGCAGCTTCATGATTGAGATCCTAAGGCTGATCTTGGCTCCTTCGAAGTACTTCGCCTCCATTTGTCCCGGATGTCCCATTTGATTTTGGGCCCTTTGTGCTCATGATTCGGCCGGTTCAGAGCATTTCGTGTCCTATTTGTCCCAGACGTCCCATTTTATTTTGGACCCTCTGGACTCATTTCGGCCGGTATCGGGCAGTTCAGGCATTTTTGGCCACGCTTGTCCTCACTTTAGCATATAGAAGGAAGTGACTGAGAAATCTTCTCGGCCGGTCCGTGCTGGTTCAGGAAGCCATCATTTTGAAGCCCGATGTGTCCCACAGGCGTCTCATCTCAGCAGTTAGCCAATTTTGAAGTTTCCTCTCGGTCGATACCGGCATTGTCGCGCCCGCCGCGTACTTTAGTCCCACTTGTCCCAACATGCTTAGTGGGCCGCCTGGACCTCATTTCGGGTGAGTTCGGGTGGTTCGCGTACTTTCATGTCCCATATTGATTCAACTTGTGCTGGACTGGGACTTAGCCGATTTTCACAAATTGTTCCTGGCCCATCACTACTTGCTTTCTGCAACATTCTCCGCACTTTCTCAGAGCTTGTTCCTTTTGTTCCTCGGCCAGGGGAGTTAGAAAATCCACCTGAAGGGACCCTGCAAGCCTGAGTTGTGCATCTGAATCAATCAATTTTCTTGGGATTTGGATATTCCCGATGCATGTTATCAAAATTACCCTGGGGGGGGGAATTGGTGGATAACAGAACCTTTAGAAGAAGAAGCCACAAACCAAGCCACAATCCAACAACAAATCAGTAACCTAAGCCAAAACTAGCTTTTCTTACTTCCCATGTATAGAAAGATGCAAACAAGAACATTCAAAATTTGAGGCCTAAGGTTAAGATCAATGAACTCCATCAAGAAAACCAAGGAGAAGAAGACACGGGGTATCATCGTGTATACATCCCTACTTCTCCCACTAGAGAACAATTTCTCACACAAGAAGTGTAGTCTATGAAAGCGATGCTCACGAGCTTACAAGAGAGCAATATAGGGAGCATTAGGAAATATCAATATGAAGAATTATGCCCCTATCCTTTTGACAAGACAATGACCCTTCAACCCTTTCCAAAGAAATTTGATATGCCAAAGTTTGACAAATATAAAGGGAAAGGAGATCCATGGGATCATGTTAAATATTTTTACATGGCATGTCAAGAGGTGTCTTATAGTGACAATTACCTCATCAGACTTTTTCCCAAGAGTCTTGGAGGTCAAGCCTTGGAGTGGTTTACATGCTTACCATGAGGATCAATTTTCACCTGGCCAGAATTGGCAGAAAGATTCATGTGTCACTTCTCGTATAACATAGAGAGTGATGTCACCATGGCAGACTTATGTGGTGCCAAGCAATGCCCACTAATGAGACTTTCACCAGCTTCCTCCAATGGTGGAGAGGGATAGCTAGTCGCTTCCCTTGTGCTTTCCCTGAAAAATAGTTGGTTAGTATTTTCATTCCCAATCTCAACCCAGATATAGCTTTCCACCTCCAAATGCATTGTGTTCATACTTTTGAGGAGGTTATCGAGAAAGGGATTCAGATAGAAAAATCTCTCATTGCCAAAGGCACCCTCAAAACCCAATCTAGAGACAACCAAAATGTCAAACCCACGGAAAAGCTGAAGATCTTTAACAAAAACAAAAATGTGGTGGGAGACGGAATCACTGATTCCAAATGTGTTCAAATGGTCCAAACTGGTCAACCTTTTAAACTGACCAAGGGCCCAATTCAACCACCACCAAAGTGAAGAACATTCACCTCTCTCAATGAACCTTTGTCAGTCATACTAAAATAATTGGATGCGGCCCACATGATGACCTATCCTACAACACAACCATTTGACGACAACGCTCCAAAACCTTCATGGTACAAGGAGCATGAATATTGTGAAATGCATCACGTCAAAGGACATAAGACAGACAAATGTCTGTGGCTTCGTCATTATATTCAGGACCTCATTGACAATGGGGAGATAGAGGTGGATAACCCAGGAAAAACACAAACACCTAATGAGAAAATGGGGATATATAAAGAACCATTCCCCAAGCATGATAAGTCAGAAAAGTCAAAGCCAGATCAGGGAGAGTCATCCCAAACTTATAAAGCCATGAATTACTTGTACACCAAAAGAGACAACAATCATTATGATTCACTTATTGGATGTATTCGCTCTCCTGCTGACCGTGTCAATACCATCTGGATCAAGGGAAAGGACTATGCACTGGTAACAAGGTGTGCCTGCCTCGTGATTCCAGAACCTTCTCCGTCAACCCCGCAAACCGTAAATATAACCTTTTAGAACAACTTGAAAAGACGTCTGCTAAGATTTCGATCTTAGATCTTCTCAAGATATCCAATGTGCATAAAGACATTCTGTATCAAACTCTTCAGGGGTCGGGAGTGCCTTTAGAAGTCGATCCTGCACACCTTCAAGCCATGGTGGCAAACATCGCACCAAGTGAACATCTCACTTTCAACCATAGGGAGATCCCTACTGAGAATCCAACACATAATCTTCCCTTATACATTGAGGTAGTTGTCACCCACAGGAAGATCAAACGGGTGCTTGTGGATAACGGATCTGGGTTGAACATTTACACGCTTAAGTTGGTCAAACAGTTGGGACATACAGAGGAAGATCTTGAGTCCCATATTATCACTATCACCGCATACGACAACGTGGAAAGGGAGTCAGCAGGCACCATCACGCTGCCCATGGAGGTGGGCCCCACTTGCCATCAGACAAAGTTTCATGTCCTAGACTTGGAACTTCCATATAACATGCTTCTAGGCCGACCATGGATTCATGCCATGCAGGTCGTGCCATCAACGTTTCATCAATGCATTAAGTTGAAGCATGAGGGACATACGGTTACAATACAAGGAGATTCCAAGCCCTTTTCTCATTGTAGAGCTCTCAATAGCTTTACACGAAAGGGTACATATGCATGTCCCTCCACAGATATAGTTGTCCCTCTCCAGTCTGAGGCCATGGAATCCTGGGTGGATTCAGATTCTCTTAGTTCTTGCGCTCATGGGGCATCTACTTCAACATCTCCATTTGATTCATGGGAGATGAAAATCCTTGAATATGGCTGTGGGGAGTATAATGTACAACAAGCGCTCTTGGTTTCAGACCTCTCATTGTCACCCAAGACTAGAGGTCGACCCAACTACCACTTCAGAAGACCTAGAGAGGAACACACTATTGGGTCATTCCTACCTGGAGGCTTGTTAGCTGAGGAGAAATTACTTGATCCACCTACAACTTGGGTCCCTGAGGATACTCAGCCATCCTGTTATCGAACCCTGAAATATGAAAAATCTAGTAAAATGATGTACTCCATGGGCTACAAAGGCCTAGGATGTGGGAGGAATGAACAAGGACAAAGAGAACCAGTCCCTCTTCCACATTTCAAAATAGAAAGATACGGCATTGGGATTCACCCTTATGGAGCACACCCCAATGATCAAGATGCTACTTGTTCTGAGCATGAGGATAGCTCTGACTATCTAGACAGTGATATGGATTCCCATTGTAGCCAATATGAGGATCTGGCCTCCACGAACCTTTTCATGAACAACGTTGTCCTAACCATAACCCCCACGGAACCAACCCTTGACCTTGTATACCCTTCCCTTGTTGAATGGGACCAACAACGTCACATGCCACTAGATTTATTTGAGAATGATGAGGCTATCATAGAATTCATGGGCATAAGGGATACAATTCCCATTGGAGATCACAAGAAAGGTTTCTTTATCGACTTAGATACCTGCGCCTACTTCGGCGAGGAGGCTGAACTTCGTGGTCAGCAAAACTTAAAGAAAAGCGAGGGAAAAAGTTCTAAAGAAAAGCCTCAGAAAAAATCAAAGTCCAAGTCACACAGTGAAAACCTCTTTGAGGCACTGGCTGACAAACAAATAAGAAAATCAAAGGACAAACAAAGTGACCATGCCAAGGATGAAAATCTCATGGAGACATCCTTGGATGAAGATCTCAACCTTCCTCCTGATCCTACGCATATGGAGGACTTATCAAAATTGCTAGTCGAAGAAACCATTGATGTCAATATTGGTACAGAAGAAGATCCCAAGATAGTAAAATTGGGAGCATCACTCTCGGCTAGAGAACAAAAGACATTCACTATGCTGCTGCGAGAGTTTATTGATGTGTTCGCATGGTCTTACAAAGACATGCCCAGCTTAGATCTGACTTTGGTCATGCACAACCTAGTCATGCATGCAGATGCCAAGCCTATCAAATAGAAGCTCTGAAAGATGCACCCAAGAGTGGCCCTATTGGTTAAAGAAGAGTTGGAAAGATTGCTTGCAGCAGGATTCATCAGGCCAATTGATTATTCTGAATGGATATCGAACATTGTTCCTGTCCAGAAAAAACCTATCGGTATCTGAATCTACACGGATTTTAGGGACATCAATAAAGCTTTCCCTAAAGATGATTTTCCACTGCCCAACATTGACATGATTGTTGACTCAACAGTAGGGTACGAAATGCTATCACTCATGGATGGATTTTCAGGATATAATCAAATCAAGATCGCTGAAGAAGACCAACACAAAACAGCTTTTACGACTCCTTGGGGCACCTTCTGCTATCAGGTGATGCCATTTGGCCTTAAAAATGTAGGAGCTACCTATCAGTGGGCCATGACAGTAATTTTTCATGATATGATTCATGATATCATGGAGGACTACGTAGATGATATCCTGGGAAAGTCCAAAACAAGAGAGGATCATCCTGTCATTTTGCGGCGTATCTTTGAATGCCTGCGTGAATACAAAGTCAGGCTGAATCCAAAGAAGTGTGTCTTCGGTGTGCTATCAGGGAAACTATTGGGCTTCATTGTGTCAAGATGAGGTATTGAGGTAGACCCTGCTAAAGTGTCTGCTATCACTGAAATGCCTCCACCTGAGAATATCAAGCAACTACACAGCTTACAGGGGAAAATTCAAGCCATTCACCGCTTCATCTCCCAGCTTGCAGATAAATGTCACTCATTCACCCATTTGCTTAAAAAGGACGTCACTTTCATCTGGGGACCTGAGCAACAACAAGCCTTTGCTTTGCTTAAACAGTACTTGGCTAATCCACCTGTCCTCATGCCTCCCACTCCTGGGGAACCACTCTTGCTCTATATTTCCACTACACAATTTGCTATTGGTGCGCTGCTCACCCAATACGACCTTGGTCATAAGGAGAAAGCGGTGTACTATCTGAGTCACACCCTCATCGCCTATGAGCTCAATTATCCTCAAATTGAAAAGGCTTGCTTGGCCGTTGTTTTTACTTTTCAAAAACTTCACCATTACCTGTTAAATACTAAGACCAAGCTAATATCCAAGGTTGACCCACTCAAGTATTTATTGTCCAAACCCACCCTCACAGGTAGAATGGCTAATTGGATCATTCTACTCAGTGAGTTTGACATAGAATTTGTCCATCAAAAATTGGTTAAAGGACAAGTACTTGCGGACCAGCTAGCGGAAGCACCTTTGCAAAGCACGGAACCTTTGAATCTGGATCTGCCAGATGCCTCCTTGCTCTACATTGAAGAATCTTTCATATGGCAGATACATTTTGATGGATCCTTTACGTTTCATGGTTCAGGTGCAGGAGTGGTCCTTATTACTCCTTCTGGCGATCCTATACCGCAGGATTTTCACCTGGGCTTCCCTTGCACAAACAACATTGTAGAATATGAGGCACTCATTGCAGGGATGAAGCTAGCCATCAAGTGGAATGTTCATCATGTCAAGGTTGTAGGTGATTCATAGTTAATCATCAAATAGGTTAATGATGAATATAAGGTTAAGGATGACAAGCTCATACCTTACAAAAAGTTAGTGGAAACTCTAAAGGAGTATTTTGTGCACATTACCTTTGAGCAAATCCCAAGAGCACAGAACAGATCGGCAGATGCCATGGCAACGGTGGGGTCTATGCTTCGTATTCCACCAGGGAATAATGATATGCCATTCTTCATAGAAAATCTACGCCAGCCCGCGTATGACATGCCAGAATCTTGCCTGGCTTGTGAGGTTGTTGGTCCCAATTCCCCATGGTACGAACCCATTTTTACCTATCTTAAGGACAACACATTCCCTCCCGATATCTCCCATTCTGAAAAGCAAAGCCTGATTCACCAGATAGCCCGTTACACCCTTTTAGGAGGTACACTTTATCATCATGGCTACGATGGGAATCTATTACGTTGTCTGGATGTGACGGAGTCAATCCAGGCAATCAAAGAAGTGCACGAAGGGGTGTGTGGAGCACATACAAATGGAATGGTCTTGGCTAAGAAATTGTTGAGAGTAGGTTACTATTGGCCTACCATGGAAACTGATTGTTGCAATTATGTTAGAAAATGTGTACTTTGCCAAAAGTATGGAAATTTCATTCATGCTCCATCACAACCATTGCAACCTATCACTACCCCATGGCCATTCT
The DNA here is from genome assembly GCA_019776745.2 of Taxus chinensis. Lineage (NCBI taxonomy): Eukaryota > Viridiplantae > Streptophyta > Pinopsida > Cupressales > Taxaceae > Taxus > Taxus chinensis. The sequence goes on along the minus strand of CM034154.1, from coordinate 588,675,466 downwards.
CCAAGTGGGGACTTGATTTAATAGGAAAACTTACTCCTACCTCATCTGATGGTCATACACATATCATCACAGCTACAGAATACTTTACAAAATGGGTGGAGGCTTGTCCCTTTAACCTATGTCACAGGAGCAGATTTCTAAATTTATCATGAATCACATTATTTGTCGATATGGTATTCCTGCAGCCATTGTTACAGATAATGGGAAGTCATTTAAGAACAAAACTGTGAAAGGTCTTTGCCAATGGTTCCAAATCAGGTTAAAATGGTCCACGCCATATTACCCTCAGGGTAATGGACAAGCTGAGGCAACAAACAAGACTTTGGTAAGGATAATGGAGAAGATGGTCAGCAAAACAGGTCGAAACTGGCACCTACAAATCCATCCAGCCCTTTGGGCTTACCGAACATCCATTCACACTCCTACGGGTGTGACACCATATTCCCTAGTGTTCGGGACAGAATCTATCATCCCTTTAGAGATCGAACTTCCATCCCTGAGAATTTCTCTTCGGGACTATCTGGATAAGGATGAAGATTATCGAGTGGCAAGACTGGCTGAGTTAGAGCTCCTGGATGAGAGGCGCATTCACGCTCTTAATCACCTGAAAGTGTATCAACACAGAGTCTCCAGAAACTACAACAAGAGAATCATCCCTCGTCAGTTTGAGGTTGGTGATTTAGTCATGAAGGAGAACCAGTTCAACACCAGAGCAGAGCGAGAAAAGAAAGGGAAGTTTGAACCACATTGGTTGGGACCCTATGTTATAGTTGCCAAGTATGGCACAGGGGCATACAAACTGGCTCACCCCAATGGTGATGAGCTCCGGGAGCCCATGAACACCATGCATCTTAAGCAGTTCTATGCTTAAACATGGCGCAAGGAAGTTAAAAATCAAAAAAATCAAAAAAATCAAAAAAAAAAAAAAAAAATCAAAAAAAAAAGAGAAAACAGGTCATCCACTAGTGAAAACCACGCAATTGTGGCACTTTGGACAAGTCCTTGGGTGAAAACCAGTTTCCGGCACCTCAGGAGGATTCGTTGTTCACAAGCATCCTGTATCAGGAGGGTAGTTTTCTTTGGCCTAGACCTGGTTCTGCCTTCGAGATTCCCTGTGCGCCCCATCCTGTCAAGCCTTGATCCGGCTTTGCCTTCTTTTATTCGTCTGTGAGGGGTATGGTCTTTCACTATTTCCCATCTTACGCTGGGGGCAATTCAATGACTTCACCTTCTTGTTCATAAATGTGTGGCTTCTGCCCTTGTATATTCCCCATCTAACGCTGGGGGCATCCACGCTTTCTTGGTTACCTGCACATAGCTCTGGAAAACCATTAGAAAACACCAAAAACAATAGAAAATTGTTTCACAAAAACCAAAAAAATAGAAAATTGTTTCAAAAAACACAAAACAATAGAAAATTGTTTCACAAAACAAACCATAAACCTAAAAATAGAAAATTGTTTCAAAAAACCCTAAACAATAGAAAATTACAAAAACCTAAACAATAGAAAATTGGTGCAAAAACATATCTTACAAAAAAAAAACATTTGTTGCATTGTCTTGTTCTTTGCTTTGCTTGTTGCTTGTATAGTTATTTTGTATTTCTACTTTTTGGGTTGTTTGTTGCTTGGGCGTACTTTGTTAGGATTCATCTTTTCTTGCTTAGATTAGATTTATTCTTGCTTGTGCATATTGCGGTATGTTTTTGCATGCTAGTGAATCTTAGGAAATCATGATGTAATGTGTTAATTCATTATGTTCTTTCTTAAGCATTTGGTTGTGTTTGTTACATGTTAATAAAGCATGGTGAATCATGGTGTATTGTATTATTTCCTGGTGTTCTTTGTTAGCATTTGGTTGTGTTTATTGCATGTGCATTGTTTTGTTATCATTCACATCACATTACCATCATTATCATCACATCTAACATCATCTATACATCATATATAAACAAAATGCTAAGTTTTACATCATGCATGTATGCTAAGCTAATCATCACATATCGTATCATCAATGGGGGCAAGAGGGGTTGCGCATGATCAAAAATCTATCCCCCCCGCACCAATATCATCATATCATCCCATCCATATACATCAAAATAACACATGAGAAATGCATTTGATATCATCTAAGGATCTATCATCTAACATCCACAGCACATGTATACATCAAACATCGAAATCAGATACATACAAAGTACAAAATCAGATAACGCATCCATAAGTGCTGAATCAAAAAAACACAACATGCAATGAGAATCAACATAGAGTAATTTCTGAAAAGGGTATTTTACATCATAGAATATGCCCACTCGTGTCACAACAGCATCCATAAGTGCTGAATCAAAACACGCAACATGCAATGAGAATCAAAATATGCCCACTCATGTCACAACGCATCCATAAGTGCTGAATCAAAAAAACAACATGCACGTGCAATGAGAATCAACATAGAGTAATTTCTGAAAAGGGTATTTCACATCATAAAATTATCCCACTCATGTCACATGCATCAGGACACAAAAACAATAAAGTACATCATCTCATAACCATGTGTATCTGAGCCAAAACAAAGTAATCCTCATATATATACATGTGTGTCAATATACATCTATATCAAAAATGGATACAAATCAGTGCTCTATATCAAAAATGCCTTCAGCTGAGGCGTACAAAGATGCTACATCAAAAATGTCTATACAAATATACAATGTCCAGATCGGTACTCAATATAATACATCATCGATACACAATGCCATCAAAAAGGGGCATGTATCAGAAAGAATCAAGCCTTCATCATGAGGCATCATCAAAATACATGTATACAAGGTTGTACATCAAAAATCGGCCTTCATAAGAGGCATACATATAAAGAATCTGTACAACAAAAAAGTGTGGATCTCAACCATAGCTCTCGCCCTCGCCGGGGCTCCCAGATCTGTCCTCTGGTCGACAGAACACTGGAGGCTGGGATGGCACTGGTCTGACCGGCTACTCTGGTAGGGGCTGTCTCACTGATCTGGTAGAATGGCCTGATCTCTGTGATCGAGAGCCTGATGCACTCGACCCTGACAGCTGTGGCAGTGCTACTCGCTGCTCTGGAGGAACCACTCTGTAATAAGTAGTCCTGTAAAATAGGGCCTCACCACCAAGCCTAGTGGCGTCACGTATCAAGTCGGCATCTCCAGAGGTGAGCGCTGCCTGAAGGGTAGTATCTCACTCACCTATCACTCGGCCCAAGTCTGCCTCAGCCTATCTAGAGGACAGCAACCTCTCGGTCTCTCTCTGTAGTCATAGTCTACAGCTCGGCACGGGCCTGGTCCCTCTGTGCTAGTAGTGCCTGTGATCGTGCATATACATGGTCTCTCTGTGCAACAACCATCCACACCTGTGACTGGGACTGATGAAGAAGGCTCAATATCTGAGCCCCCTGTGCCACTGTCTCCCGGATCTGGCTCCGCCATGCTACTCTATCATCTCCTGGGCCAGCCTGGGCCCGAGCCTGATCCCACTCTGAAAGTAAGGTAACAATGTGAGCTCGGGCCTCATCTCTCTCTGCTACGGCAGTCACACACCAGCCTCGAGCCTCATCTCTCTCTGCTCTGGCCACATCTCTCTCGGCTATGAGCCTGTTGTAACTACACCTGTACTATGGCTATCTGTGCCACTGGCTGGGAGGCTGTGTGTGCCTCAGGGACTGGTCCCTGAGGTGCTCTAGAAGACTGTCCCTGCTCGAAGACCCTACCTCTAGGTGGCTGCACTGCTACCTGTACTGGGCCCTGTGGCCTCGGTCCCTGTGCCTGTGAGGCACCCTGCCCATCATGTGGGATACCATCAAAAGGATCCTCTGGGTCTGGCCCCTGTGCCACTACCCTCACCCTGCGCTCTGCACCATGCCATATCTCTACAGGTGGGTGAATGCCTGCTGCCCAAGCCTCCTCTGGAATGGTGAGACACCGGGGTAATACTGTAGCATACCAAGCTGCATAGTCAGCTGTGGTCCCTGGATCCCTCACCTGTCGTAATGGGTCCCATACCTGTGGGACCACCTATGTGAAACTCACCCTAGCTCGGGCCACCAGTATACGAGGCCCCATGGTCTGCCTCTCTGAATCCCTGCGTGCATGCCAGATATCTGGCTGGGGGACCCCCTGTACCCTGCCAAGCTGCCGCTGGCACCTGTCTACTCGATACAGCTCCATGATGTAACTGCGGCTGCCAATGAGAAAGTGCTCCACCAGGCACACGCTGAGCTCTGTGGCATCCTCTGGCCACTGGAAATGCCTGTATGGCCGCCAGATGACGTCTATCTCTACCAGCTCATCAAACTCTCACCTATATCTGAATAGGCTACCAAGATGGCCACGTACATCCCCACCAGCTGCTACCCATGCCATATATGATGGCTCCTCAGGATCTCAGACACGGAAAGGGCCCACAGGGCATCCGATCGCAATATGATCCCATGACCATATCTGTAATAATGAGGCTGGACCCACGGTCTTCTGACCATGGTATGTAATCAAGTGCAAATCCCAGTATAGGTGGGCCAGTATGCACTGCCCCCAGCAATATCTCTCACCACTATAGATACCATGAACCAATGGTAGTAATCCTCTCGGAAATGAGGTCCCTGTCTTATCAGTGAGTAGGAACCCACTGATAAGAGCCATGATGTAGAGAGGCCCCCGATGCAATGTGGGGTCAGAGATGCACTCATGCAATGCTATAGTCATCCCATCATGTGGTATATCATCAACACCAAACAGGGCACTGCAAGCTGCTCTAATCAGCCCTACATCAGAGCTGTACTCAATCAAGGTGCCCATCATCAGCATGCATGAAGAATCTGCCATACGTCCTCAATAGTGACAGTCATCTCTCCTGTAGGCAGTCTGAAACACTGACTCTCGCTATGCCATCACTCGGCTAGCGCAGTCAATAGGCCGTGATCCAATACAATAGAAGGCATCCGAGACACAGGGCCTAGCCCTACCACCTCAAGAAGTATCGCCATGGCTCGCCGGTCACACCGGCGCATACTACCCTCTAGCTCTGCAATCCAGGTATGTCACTCCCACGTCTGTAAAACTGGTAGTCATCTCTGTAAAATAACACGCCACTAATCAGTTCCTAGCATTTCTTCTAAAAATCTATCTCCTCTTTTAGGGTTAACCCAAAAATCCTAAAAATTCTTCTAAGTGTCATGTTTTTGACACTTTCCTATCTTTTTTCCACCTGTCTAGGGCACCTGCGCACCCTTTTGGGCATGTGCACCACATTTCTGGCACCTGCGCTTGTGCGCGTGTGTCTTCTGGCACTTGTGCCCTCTTTCGGGTGCCTGCGCGCCCTTTTTGGCATGTGCGCCACACATTGGGTGCTTGCGCTTGCGCGCGTATGCTCCCATGTGTGTGCCCCCTCTTCATGCCTGCACCATGCTTTTCATGTGTGCACCCCATTTCCCACGTGTGCACGTGTGTGCACATGTGCTTGTGTGTGCACGTGTGCTGGGTGTGTGTTGTCTGTGTCAGCGCATGTGCGCGTATATGTTTTGGTGCATGCACCCCCAAAAAGATGCCTGCACCCCCAAAACGGCACCTGCGCCCCCTATCCCATGCCTGCACCTGCACGTAGGTGCACCAACATGATTTCCTATGACTAAAGCTCAAATTTAATGGCATTAATGACAAAAATTAATGAGCAAGGTTTTGATACTCACAAAGGGGCCATCGTCTGCGTGTCGCTGGTACCCCCGGACTGCATCTGCGTGCCTCAATCGGTCTCATGTGATCACCATGGTTCTCCTCAGTGTCAGAGCCTCACAGTAAATTTTCTAAACTGCTCAGTTAAAATGAATTGGTCGCGATGTTTTTACCCCCCCTGGTGGGGTATATTAACCCATTTTTCACCGTCAGGAGGGCCGGGAGGCCCGTTTCGATCGCCGTTTTCTCCTCTGTTCACTGTGGAATAATTATTTTTATTAAATAATTATTTTTCTCTTATTTTTCACCGTATTGGGGCATTTTTTGCTGTCTGATACCCCTTTCTTCTCCCTCAGACAATTTTATTGCTCCCTGGCAATTTTTATTCTTCTCCACACTCTCGTAAATAATTATTTTTTAATCTTAATTTTTCCACTAAACAAGGACATTATTTGTCGTTTGTTTCTCTTTCTTCCACCTAGGGCACTTTCTGTTGCCCCTAGGCCCTTCACTTTCTTCTTCTACTTTCTTCTACTGTTCACCACGGTTTGGAAAGCAAAAACAATAAAAACAATATATATATCAAAAATCCAAAAACAGGGCAAAATTTTTCAAAAATCCTAAAAAGTAAAAAACCCTACAAAAATGGTAACTTGCTTATTACGGCTGAAACTTGTGTCTTGCGCATGGTATTTTCTCCATATCCTGTTGGTTTGTCTCACATCTTCCCCGATTAATATGACTCGTGGATCACCGGATTCACAACCATTCACAAAGCTAGCTGCTTGCTTCGTCTGTACTCTGGGGCACTTTTGTTGCCTGGTGTTGTTTCATTGCGCACAAACACTTTTCATGGACCCCATGTCCATTGTCATTTCCCCTTGCATGTATCCTTGCTCGGGGCATCATTTTTAACCCTTGTCATCAATCACAAACTTGTGGATCTCTTCAGCACTGATAACAAAACATTTGTACAACTGTCTTGACCGTTGTTGGGTTGGATATGTGCGTTCGTACTTGTTTTCCCTGTTAAATGAGCTTGTTTCCTTCTCGTATTGCATTGCATTATTGTATGTTGCGTGGAGTTGGTATTTTCAGCAATGGACAATTGTTCATAGTATGGCTTTTCATGTCATTCTACCTTTGTCGTATGCTTATATTTTTCATAAGGACCGATGATGTAGTTCCTATGGCAATATGATGACATCAAAATTGTTCCAATAAACAGCGGCTAGAGGCTAAGCTCTTCTCTCCCCTCCTCCATATTTCTTCTACATCACTTCCCTTTCACCCCTACTTTTCTCTCTCACCGGGGCATCCTGCCTCTTCCCCATTCTTCTGCCTATCTCTCACCTTTTTCGATCGTCGATCGGCTTCTTTCATCACCCCATCGACACTCGAGGGGGCATCTCTCCCTCCTACTAATTTTTCTTCTATCCCTTCAAAATTTTCTTCCATCTACTATCTTTGAAGTGGCGTCACTTACGCCACCCCAAAGAGGGGCAAATGTAGACACCTATAATTACGCCCGAGCAATTTAAATACTTAAATTGTGCTAATTATCTCCTTTCCCACAAATTGACGACATATTGTCAATAGCGCTCATCTTCTCTTCCATTGTCGTTAATTGATTACATTACGCTAATTAATTAAGTCACCTATCCAACACATACCCTAATTAACGACCCTTCGTTAATCAACACCTTCTATCTAGTCTAATTAATTATTATTAATTAATTAGCCTCCCTTCTCATTAAATCAATAAATCACTATTTAATTGGTTTAATTCCCTCCTAATGGTCCAAATCACACTAAAATCCATCTAAAAGCTTATAAAATCTTGCACATGTATTAATTAATCATCTTGATTAATTAATACACCCCCTTTATCCACATGAGCCACTTGAGGACAAACTAAACCCTCCTAAAGTTAACTCAACCCCATCTAAACCCCCCTTATCCATAACTAACTCTACATCTCCATTAGTCCCACATTCATGAGGATGTGTTGAATCCTTTATCCTTTGGGCTATATAAACAACCCTCCCTCTACTTCTACACCTACACCTAAATCTCTCAAGAGACAAAAGTAAGCACATAGTTTCATACTAATAGCCTTTTGTCATTCTTGAGATCTCCATCCTCCATTCTTGAAGAGCTAAGCCTCACACCCAAGCATCCATTGAAGGATCAAAGCAAGCAAATATAATTTGATTGCCATTGAACTACTTAGGTTCATTTTAATGTTAAATTAGGCAATTAAGGAGAATAGAGTTCATTAATTTACATTATGTTTTGATCATTTCAAAGTTATTAATGTTAAGGGTAGGACTTGCTCATTTCTTCATCATGATGGTGCACATTTCTCATTTCTAGCTAGGTTAGGAAGCTATTTCTAGGTGGTAGTTTCTTGCTTCAAATTGGTAAATATGATCCCATGTTATTGAAAGATTGGTTGATTTAGGGATACAAACATATAATAAAGCATAATTGGTTACATTTAGAAGGCCACTAATCAATCTAGGATGCCCTAGAACCTACAAAAGAACTGTTGGTTCACTCAAAATAGACATCAAATGCAAAGATTATATCCTAAAAACCATACGTTCAATCCTAAAATCCTGAAAAATAACTAAGTACTAGCCAGATTGGGTTTTGAAAAGAAGCCTCCTAAACAATAACCTATAGCTTTGACACCAGTTTTAGAAGATGTAGAGTGGGACTAATTTGTTATATATAGTAAAATACATTTGAAGTATAATAAATGTTTATTTTACTAAATATATCTTATACCAAATACATATAGCATGTTACACATCATACACAACAAATTCAAAATTAAATCAAAGGGTCTATTCCCTTTTTTCAATAGAAAGGGTGCATGCCCTTTGCATTTCATAGGGTGCACCCCTTTTATAAAGGACATGTCCCCATTTTTTAATTTCATATTCAAGGTATCACTTCCCTAAAAATTGTGACTACAAAGGATTGCATGCTCTATACACTCCAAAGGGTGTGTATCTTTTAGGTTTGTAAATGTTGAACGTGCTTAAAATAGGCTCGACATGCATTTTATAAACAAAATGCACCCTTTTCAAAAGGGTGTAAGCCTTTTGCAAAAATGTCAAACGTGGCCACATTTTGTTCCCAAACTTTTTGTATCTACCAAAACATGGACCTTGATCTATTTTACTTGCTAATTAGATGACCATGCAACATGGTATATGTTGACTAGGCAACCATGAGTAATTACATATCAACTGAATGAGTTATCTCAATGTTGATATGATCACATTAAGGGATATTTGCAATGTTATATTCATTTTTAAGTATCTTTATTTCTCCTACCATATTCTATAAATAGCCGGGGTGATGAACATGAGAAGTAGATTGAAGAAGGTTATGAATAAATAAGAATATCCTAGAGTGTTCAAGAGAGAAAGAGGGAATGGAGAAGTAAGTATACACCTATAGAATCAAATCATGAGTAGCTCAAGTGAGTTATGCTAAAGCTTCATTTCAAGGAGCCAAGTATAGATTTTTGTAAATCTTATGAGTTATCAAGAATAGGTCTTAGGCATTGAAATCATTTTTTGTGAATTTCTGTAATCTTCAATGTAACGTTGCACTGAGATTGTAATGCTTTGTGTTTGAGTATGTAATTTTCATCATGATTAATAGGAGAAGATTTTATTATTTCTGATAAGTTGTGTGGTGATCTTGCTTAAGTGGGATATTTCTCTAAAATTATGTACTATGGTGTCTAAGGAATCTCTTCAAAGAGACACCTAAACATGATTGCATTAGTTTGAAAGCTTTATGAAAATGTAAAGAAATCATAATAGTTTTTAAAATTACAATTTTAGAGTGAATTTATAAAAAAACATAAAATTACAATAAATAAATAAAAAAAACCACAAAAAATTAAAAGGATGGTAGCTTCCTTGGATGGATCCCTCAATTTCCTTAAAATTGCTGAAATTTTCGCAAGGGTTTGTGAGATATAGGTGATTCTTCAAAATTAGATTTTCAACCCAAGATTTTTTCCTTGAATTAGAGCTACGATACCACATGTAATTAAATAAGTATATAATTGAAGTAAAATCAAAATAAAAAACATGATATGATGGAAAATAGAGATAAATATTTAGTATATAATTGAGCCACATCAATGGGGCAAGCTCCATAACCTTACAATAAAAACAAAATTTGCAATATGATATAGTAAAATACTTACCATTAGAGTATATATATACCGTGTACTCAGGCCATGAGTACTCCATAGGATGATCCCTAATACTAATATGAAGATATACCAATTATCATATGATTAAGTTAAAGGTTATGTTATCCCAAGTCGTCCACACATGTTCTGGTACATGCTATATGTTAATTATTTAGCATATCCACTCCCAATTTCTCCTTGGTTTTTTTCTCTCCATGTTTTCCCTATGTATTCTTCCTTTATCCTATTTCTCTCCTCCCACTTGTATGGTTTTGGATATTTATGGTGTAGGCCCTTTTTCCCCTTGTTTATGATTTTCATTATGTTTTGTGTTCCCTTTTTTGGCTTTTCCTCTCACTATATATCGACTTGTGTGCCAATATGGTCATAAATTGAGTTCAATATAGTATATATTTATCAAGAATGCGTTTAAGAAACACAAAAGAGATACAAGTTGAGTACAATTAATTGGTACAAGGAGCTACCAGATGCGAGCAATTTTTAATCACAATATTCAATATCGGATCCATGATACAATATGATGTCAATCTTGGAGGACCCTCAATGCAAAGATTTATGCATATTGATCCCGAAACCAAATGGAAATCCAATATACATTGAAGTCAAGGGATCCGATGGAGCTCAGTGAAATTATAATCTTTAATGTGAGCATGAATCCAAGTGAAGTGTAGGGGAGATATGAGGCATTCACTTTACAAGGGTGTGAGGGAGAGAACGAGTTATGGAAAATGGGTATTCAAAATTCAACAACCCAAAAAGAATTCTTAAATATGCTTGGGGAGTTTCTACAATGCTAAGATGGAAACCCAAACCTTTAGAGATAGGGATATGTGGAGTGGACTTGGCTTCCCAAGTCGAGATGATGTAGTAGCTAAATTTGATAACCAAAAAAACATAGTCAATTTGGTGGTTTTGTGCCATCTTTATTCACCATTATCTTAGGCCATTCTCCATGCTTGTGCAAGCAACAATAAATATCATATGCAAGAGTTTTCTTTTGGATTTGTAGCTGACATTGCCTCCTTATCATTATAGGTTATTAACACTCATTAAATGTGCAACATTGCCATGTGTATCTATATTATGTAAGGTTTTTCATGACTCCCGCTCTTTCGTTGAATTTGCAATTGCTAGCAATGTTATCACCAAGGTCTTAACACATGGCCTAGATTTGTTGTTATAGTGATTACTTCACTGACCAGGCCGAAAAATAGAGGAAAACACTAATCAGTGTTTAAGTGGCACATGTTATTGTAATAAGGTGGGTTGACTGGCCGCAGTTAAAGTTTCATTCCCCATCTAGATAGTGGAACATGTTTACTTGACATGAAATCCTTCATTGAGTAAGCTTAGGACATTATAAAACATCATTTTCTTAATTGAAAAAGAATACCTAAAGCAAGGAATTTTGTTTTTAAAATTTTTCTTCCAAAGCCATTTGGGTGTGTAGGTCATCATTGACAACAATGATACACTATGTTATATTGGGTGTGTAGGTCAACATTAACAACAATATATGGACCATTCAATGCAATTGCCATCAAAGTGTAACGTGTAATGTCCAAGTGTGAAAGAAATTCCTTGTTTTCTTGATTTAAGACATATGTGTTTACTCTACGTTGAAGCCATTGATTTCTTGCCAATTGTAAACGTGGAATTCATGAAGAAACATGTAGCCATAAATAAATCAAAAAGTTTTGAACTTCAATGTTGGAAATTTGTGGTGATAGGTGTTAGAAATTTCTTGGCTAGCAAATTCATGCCATTCACATGGGTGTTGACATAATTTTTAGGCATTTTTTAACTAAAGCCGCCTTTTATATTTTCTACTACAGGTGATGAACGCTTGTACAGACAACAACATGACATGAAACAATTTGATCCATCTGATTTCCAAACCAATTCCATAGTCGTCTAATGTTGAACGTTGATATAGATGTGATAGAAGGTGTCAACAAGAGTTCGTTCAGTCTCCTTACTATGACATAGAAAAACACCTTCGGTGTAAATATTCCAATAACCTAATCACCTACATAGGGATGATATTTGATGCTCTATCCTACTTTTTTATGGAAAGGTAGGGAATGATTAAATAGTCGTTATGACTAACCTTTTATAATTATAATAATTTTGATTGACATCCTAGACTAGTAACATGAATAGGGTAGCACAAGGCTATAATTTTTTTAAGTTAAATATTTAATGTGATTGTCCTTTTATAATTATGATTATGTTATTAGGCACCTTACAATGGATAAACAATTAATGACAGCTATATTAGATACTCATTTGGCCATCACAAGGATAAGTAGAACATTAAATTTGATGTGCATCTAAGTGTCACTTAAAGATTTCTTTACTTTCTATGAAAAAACAATTTAAAATTGAAATATCTTGACTATATCCCCTTTTTTTCTCAATTTTCTTTGTTTTCATACCCACATATTATGCAACTAAATTGATATCATTTACTATTACTCAATAATTTATTTTCAATAAGATAAGATTATTAATCAATACCATATACATAAAATCCAAAATATAAATTTTCAATCAAAAAGATATAACCTCTCTTTTATATAACAATACTAAAAAATCCGTTTCGTATTCATATTCAACAAGTAATTGAAGGGCACACCTTTAACAAACCATTAAATACATCCAAATTTCTTCGGAACGCTGCTATTTTTAACACCGTCCAAATATATACAACTTTTCCTCGATGTCTCCAATGTTCACATAGTCTCTGCCTTAAAAGAAGCAATATATGTTCCGCGTATTACACTCATAAAATTGATGGGCGAAATGGAGGACGAATTTCCGCTCCAAACCTCCTCTGCAATAATTCTCTGCACTCTTTCCGTAGGATGAAATGCATCCCAAAATATGTATTCTGTTGCATCCTTGCACACCCATCCATCACTATTTTGCCCACATCCCACTGCAGCGTTAAATGGCCCCTCTCCACAGCATGCAGATTCACTCTCAGAAAAGCCTGCAAACAATTTGCACCCATAACTACATGAAATCTTAATTGAGAACCATAACAACTTCACCAATGAAGGATGCAATTAAGAATGATATGACAAATGATTTTTCATTGGTTATTTGTGAGTCAAACAACTTCACCAATAAAAAAATGTAACTAAGAATGAGTCCACAAGAACTGATCTTTAATAAATTGTTTGTGAGCCAAACAACTTCACCAATGATTTACACAACTAAAAATGACTCGACAAAAATTGATCCCTAATAAATTCTTGGTGAACCAAACAACTTCATAAAATCGCCCAACCTAATACTACCATAAGTTAAACATGCATTGATTTTATTTACCATAAATAGATATAGAATCTTACCTAGTGTTTTCCCATTGTCAATTATGTTGAGGAGAATGTCATAAGTATTGACAAAAATGAAAGTTGATCCTCTTAGACTTTTGTTTAGATAGTGAATCAGCTTCTCCACCCCAGAATTGAATTGCTGAAACAATTCATTGGCAGTTTCATGGCATCCACCTTTCCCAGTGCTTAGAGCAGCATATCTCATCCCTGGACTGCATCCCAGTGGCCCAATTCCAAACAAAATAAATTTTCTTCCACCTATCTCGTGCAACCTCTGCAACATTATTCAATAGTGATTTTCAGAGGGTTTTCAACACTCAATCAAATCTAAGGTGTTAAGAGACTTTTTTTAAGTTTATTTATAGTTAAAGTAATTGGAAAAAATAATTTCCAGCTACCCAATGGTTGGAACCCATGTTCAGAGTAAATAAAATTACAGCGCATGAACTAGTTTACACATAGACTAGTTTTGTTTTATCTCTTTCACATGGGATGCCAACAACTCCAAATTTTAAATACAATTTTGAAGAAACAAGTGAATTCCACGTGTTTACCCAGCTTGACCTGGCATCAGAAGAAAAGGACAGACAAAACCATTCATGCAGATATCTTGTTTGTTTAATTCTATATTTTTTTGCATTTTTTGTCACCTAATGAGTTCTAAACATTGAAAAATCTATGGCGGGCTTGTCTGGTCATTTTAATATATTTCCCTGACAATTTCAGCATCTTAAACATAGCTGTCATCACATGGTTGTAAACAACCATTCCTGATTCCCTCAATACAAGAGCCACAAAAAAACAAACAAACACTGGTGTTATTCCTCACATAAACTCCCATTTACCTTATTTACAACCATGCTTTCATTAATGCAAAAACAGAAAAACAGGAAATCTTTCTTCAAAAAAACTACCACTCTTAAGACTTACCAGCAAGTAATTTTTGTACGCCTCCAGGAGAGACTGGATGAATGCTTGGGGACTAACATTGTGGTTGAGAGAAGAGTTCACCAAGTAGTTACCAGCAATATCATTTGCTCCAACATTGATTGCTATTATAGAATCCCAAAGCAACTGTTTTGCTGGATACCCAGATCCTCCTTCCAACATGTAAAATATATTACTGAACTGATTTACTTGGCGCCCAAATGAAATAATGTTCTGCACAACCCCATTAACCAAATTAAGATTGAAAATGAAAAATTAAAAAGATAATACCCAATTATGATTGAAAAAGGGAAAAAAAAAGAAGACCCACTTAAGATTGAACAAAAAACAAAACAAAATTAAGATTGAAAATGGAGAAAATCAGGCGACAATATTCAGTTATGATTGAAAATGGGAAGAGACAAGACCCACTTAAAAAGATTGAAATTGAAATTTAATAAACCCAATTAAGATTAAAATGTGAAAACAAAAAGAGGGAGATTGAGATTGAAATTTAATAAACCCAATTAAGATTGAAAATGTGAAAACCGAAAAAAAGAGATTGAAAATGGAATTTAAAGAACAAACAAAGACCCAATTAAGATTGAAAATGGTGAAAGCAGGGGAATGAGAACAGGAAGAAATTAGAGTTGAAAAATGAAATTTCAAAAAAAATCCACAAGACCCAATCAAAATTATAAATGGAAAAAGCAGGGAAATACCAGAATTAAATTGGAAAAATAAAGCAAATTAAGATTGAAAATGAAATTTCAAAAAAAACCCACAGAACCAAATTAAGATTGAAAATGGAAAACTCGAATACATTGTCTGACACAAAACCAGAGATATAAATCAGTTGAATGATAGTTCATACAAACAGGTCACTTCAAATGGAGTCTAGACTTAGTATTTTACCAGATGTGGAGATGTGGAGTCCAGCAGCCCACTTCCACCAGAAGCAAAATTTGCACCCTTAGATATATCCATATTCACTCCAGGTTGAAACCATGGAGCAGGAAAAGGCACCTCCATCCTGCTTGCTGTGATTCCAAATTCAAAACCATGTTCAATGTCACAACAGATTGAAAAAAAAAAACAATTTATCTTATTGGGTATTTGTCTTCCATCTAGCTGAAGCCTGAAACAGCTAGGCCTCTGTAAAACAGTACCCATTTCCATGAAACCAAGTGAAGCAAAACCATAGATTACCAAGAAAAAAAAATATGTACCTAGAAAATCAAAAATGGTTCGGCCATCAGAGAACCGTCCAGTGGGTGTACCGAAGAAACTTTTTCCATACGGACCATAATTTGCTCGAGCAGCAACACTTGTATTGATATGGTTATTATTCCCACAGTCTGCTAAGGAGTCCCCAAACACAAAAAGAGCAGAAAACTTAGGAGGGTCAACAAGATCTCTTCCCCTCCACAGGCATGCCTTGAAAACCAAAACTGCAACACAGAATAGCACAATCTTGCTCCATCTTCCTTCCTGAGAATCCATAAACTTCTCTGGAAATGAAATTATTTCTGCTTTCTCATCCCTGTCAAGAACAAATAGTTAAGAACCGCTATTTTTGAATTGCTGTTTTGACTTTGTAAAAACTTCCATGAAAGTAATTACCGAAGGCGAAGTTTGTTTCCAGAGTCAAACAATAGAGCTCCAATGGATCCCACCTTTTGGAAAAAAAACAGATCACATCAATGGCGCGTAAGGGATCCTGAACTGTAGAGAGAATCTGGGCCGTTGATAGATGGATTATCGACGGCTGGTCAACATCGTGGTGGATACGTCAGTGACTGCTGAAAATGCTGTTATGTTTTTATTATCAATGGGTTTATAATCAGATTTCTAGAAGGCCCCAGAAGACGGAAATTAGTTGTTTAATTGACACTCGCAACTATTATTTGGAAAAATCATATATAAGAATATTTGTTCAATAATATTTTGTTGGGGTCTCATATAATTCGGAAAGAATCTTTGCTTTTAATATGGGCATTTATTAGTAAGTATGTTTGTGTATTATAGTGGGTTACAAAGTGTGTTGTTTATAAAATTCAAACACTTTTTTTTTAAATATTATTTAGATTACAATAAAATCATCTCTTCTTCATTTTTTCGTTGAATGTTGCTCTAAATTATGTGTGCTTAGTGTGTTTTGTTGATTTTTTGTATGGTTCCTTACCTTTTTCTTATTTCTTTATAATTTCCATCTCATCTTTTTTTCAAATTTTCATTTATTTTAAGTCATTTCTCTAGCAAAGCATTCATACGCTTTAAGACACTTTTGTGTAGTATCATTTGGTTACAATGTGCTTACTTCTTCTCTTCTATCATTTTTGCTTTCTAATTATTTGATGTATGTTTGGGTGTTAATAGGTTCCTAATTTGAATTTAGTTTTTCTATGAATGTTTAAAATTCTAAATCATTTAGGCAATAAACACATATAATATTTATATATCACAGTCATTAGAGAATTCACCGGAACACACAAGCTTATGTTAGGCACAAAACACTAGTTTACACGTTATGAGAACTATCAAGATAGTTTTGATATTCTCTAGTTTATTGTAGGCCCCAAAATGAATTGTGTTTTCCTTAAGTTTTTGAGATATTGCTAACGAACTAAGGAAAGAACAAGAAATCTATTTTGCATGTGATCAAAGAGAAACAACAAGAAATCAATTAAGGCTTTTGGAGATTGAGACCAACGAAACAGAGTGATCAAATCAATTTAGGCTTGTCTTCTATTTTTATAAACCACCCGAATGTTGACAAGAGTCTACAAAATATTATAAAACGTCACTTTGATCTTTAGGAAAAATTTAGGCTAGATTTATGTCACTTCTCACTACACATTTCCATAGTTATATTCTAACTACAACTAGATCGCAAAATAAAATATGATAATCCTAAACTTAACATGTCATCTCTCTTATCTGGTTCTAGAATTAGTTTAATTATGATTTATTATTATTTTGTACATGTGTTTACTAGGTCCAATTAAGTATAATGAATATTTGTGTTGCAATTTAATTGTAATCCATTTATTCATATCATGTTTTGGAGAACTCGTGATCTCTTACACCCCTCGTATGGTTAGATATTTTTTTATTGTGCTAGATCAAAAAATATATAGGGTTAAAATTGTGTTAGACTTGAAATACCCTAGTCTCAATTTTCTTTATCCCAACCTTTATGATAACTATAACACACTTGCAAAACTGTGATTTTGTGTGTGCTTGTTCCTAAGATATGCTTTACTAGACACATTTTTTCCCAAACCATAGTCACTGAACATAAAAATATTTGTAAATATTTGTCTATATGGATAATAATTCTCATGTGATAGACCGGAGAATTATTTGGACAAATAGAAACGGTAGATGTTACTTCATTATGATATGTTTTCAAATGTATGCATCTAAATAAGGATAAACCAATTATAGAAGCATCTAAGCACGCTATCTCAATGGAATAATTGAAAAAAAAAACAGTTTAGTGAATGGAACAATACTAGGAAAGACATGGAGGATAAAAGTCTCTCAATTGATGTCATAGGTGAGAAGTTATTGATCTGAGACCCATGAGAGACTTAGTAAACAACCCTATTGAATGAAAAAATTAATGGGATTTTGCAAAAGTGTATAAGAAATTATTAAGGCCGAATGATAAACCAAAGTGTTATGAGACAAGGAGAAACAACAAAAAAGAATAATAGGGACCATGTTAGAACTTTAATATATGAAGTTTTATCATGCAATAGTTATGTACAAGCTATGAAAGGTTACTTATTACAAGATCTACAATTTACTATACTTCCTTACCTTCCTTCATCCTCTTATAAAAGAATAGAAAAATACGATAATATACTAGTGTAGGTTCCACATAGGGGGGTTCGCGCGAAGGGGGGTTCGCGTGAAGGGTGTTCGCGTGAAGGGGGTTCGCGTGAACCCCCCTTCGCCCGAACCCCCCCAAACCTTAAATTTGCCGCCCAAAACTATATAAATATCTATATATAACTCTTTGCCGCCAAAATTATTTGAATTCAAGAGGGGTGTTCGCGCGATAAAGTGTTAGTTAGGCCATTACAACAATGAGAAACAATCACTTTGTAATCATTCTTAATCACTACATGTTATCTTCTTTGTTAAAACCAGAATGCAATTGTGAAAAATAACACTAGCATTGTTAGAGTTGTGTAACATTAATGAATAGGATTTAGGATCTCACAGTATGACCATGAATACACAGGATGGTACTATTAATAAGAGTGTAAATTATACATGAATTGGAGAATTTTTGTTATACAATGAGTTAATCAAATGATTAGTTCCTCTTGGATTCATCACTCTTCCTTGAAGAGAAATGGTTCCCCATAGTGGGTAGTTTTTGAAAAAGATGTGCAAATTTATTAACAATAAATTCAAAATTTTCCACATGAAATTGGATGTATTTGGTAGGTTTATATGATGTAAGAAGTTATAAGATAGTCCAATGATAATAGCTATTTCTCTTTTATCCTTGATTTCCCACTTGATTGCATCATCTACATCTTTTAGTTTTAGTAATTTTCCATCAATAATATCTCATAGGCCTTTGTTGATCAATAACAATTGATTCCTAACTTGTTAGGTATGAAATTTTTTATCTTTGAAATTTTTAACTAGGCTCAATTTTCCCATTTTTGACCACCATAAACTTTAGTAATTCAAAAGAAACTAGTTTCGACTGATAATGCATCTGTAAAAAACAATTTTAATGGATTTTGATATAGATGATGAAAAAAGAAGTTATATTAAATTTGTAATAACTTAATCTAAAAATGAAATTATAAATGAGTATTAAACATTTGACTCATCCTAAAATTATAAAATGATAAACTATGATATAAAAGACTAATTGTAATGAAATTATTTGATTAATTATGATTATCACCAGCAATAGAACATCAAATAACACAATATTGCAGATAAATTCTCTCAATATGAAAGTATAATAGCTTGGCCACTTCGAGGGGGCAACCTCCAGATTATACAAGAAGACTCAAATACTCAACATCATGATCATCCACTACCTATAACCCCTATTTATACTATTCCTATGCTATGGCCATCAGCAAGGCTGATGAACCAATGATAATAGCTCATATATAAAAGAGATACATCATGATATTAAGTTATGATAGCAACAAGTCGGCTATATCAATCCCATGTAAGATATATAATTAAGGGCATAACATGCCCCTCCCCTTCAAAGCAACATTGTCCCCAATGTTGGGAAGCCATAAATGCTACTGCATGAATGCTTCATCTTCCCATGATGCATCCTCAATATTCATATTCTTCCACTTGATCAGGTACTCGGTAATGACTCTGGTCCTCAATCTTTTGGTGCATGTCTAAAGAATGCCTTCAGGTTCCAATATGATCCTTCCTTCCTCGTCTAGTTCCGGAAGCACTGATTGGGTGGAAATGTGTTGCCCAATAACTTTCTTTAAGCAAGAAACATGGAAGACTGGATGTATTCTACTTAGAGGGAGCTCTAGCTTATATGCCACACAACCAATTTTCTACAAAACTCGGTAAGGACCATAGTATTTAAGAGCAAGCTTATTATCCTTTTCCTGTTGTTTCAAGGATAATTGCTTATATGGTTGTGACCTTACAAAAACAAAGTCTCCCTCTTCAAATTTTCTCTCACTCCTATGTTGATTAGCATGTTGCTTCATACGGTTTTTTGCATGTGCCAAATTTTCTCTAAGACTAGAGAGTACCTCATGTTGATGCTGAATGTGATCTTCGACTGCTCTCACCTTTGGTTTGACCTTCAAGCTAGATATGAGTGATGGAGGATGGTACCCATAAAGTGCCAAAAATGGAGACATTTTGGAGGAGGTATGAAATGAAGTATTGTACCACCATTATGCCAGTGGCAACCATTGCACCCAACATTCTTGTTTATCTGAAGTAAAACATCGAAGATATCCCTCTAAACATTTATTTACCACCTCAGTTTTCCCATCTAAATGGGGATGATAAGAGGAAATATGGGCTAGTTGGGTACCTAAACAAGAGAACAGATCAGTCCAAAAGTTACTTGTAAATATTGGATCATGATCACTTACTATAATTTTTAGCGTGACATGGAGCTTTTGAATTGTATCCATAAAAGAGATGGCAATGGTACCAGCTGTGAAAGGATGAGCCATGGCAAAAAAATGAGCATATTTGGTAAGTCTATCTACCATGACCATGATGACACTTTTCCCTTCTGATTTAGGTAATCCTGTGATGAAATCCATTGATACATCTTCCCATCTCTCACTAGGAATAGACAAAGGTTGGAGAAGACCAAGTGTTTTAGTGGTCTCGCCCTTATTTTTTTGGCAAACCAAACATTCTACCACAAATTTTTGAACATCTCCTTTCAACCCCTCCCAAAAGAAATCCTTCTTAACTCTATGATATGTTTTCAGGACCCCAGCATGGCCACCTATTGGAGAAGAATGTAGCTCTGAAAGAACATGGTGTTTAAGTGTAAATTTCTTACATAGATATAACCGATCTTTGTACCACAATGTATCCCCCTTCCATATAAATTGATTTGATATGGACGGATCTTCCTGGAGATTTTGAATGAGAGTATGTGTGGTTGCATCTTTCTTCCATTCTTCTCGTGCTTGATCTACCCAATCTGCATGTAGTATAGAGATGGCACATAACAATGCTTTGGCAGACTCATCCCTCCTAGACAGAGCATCATCGACCAAATTTTCCTTTCCTTTCTTATAAACAATCTCAAAGTCATATCCCAACATCTTAGTGACCCATTTTCGTTGTTCTTCTGAAGATAGACATTGTTTTAAGAAATATTTCAAACTATCATGATCAGTTTTTACCTTAAAATGTCTACCCATCAAGTATGGTCTCCATTGTTTGACTGCATGTAGTATTGCCATCATTTCCTTTTCATATGTGGGTTTTAACAAATTCTTTCCTTTTAGTTGTCGGCTCTCAAAAGCAATGGGGTGTCCTTCTTGCATTAGTATTGCTCTGATTCCATTTCTTGAAGCATCACACTCAACTACGAAGGTTTTGGAGAAATATGGGGTTGTCAATACTGGAGTGGTGCACATAGCTACCTTCAATTTTTCAAATGCCCTAGATGCTTCCTCATTCCACTAAAAGGATTCCTTCAATAATTGTGTAAGTGGTGCTGCTATACTGCCATATTTTTTGACAAATCTACGACAATACCCTATGAGACCTAAGAAACCTCGTTATTTTTTTAGGGTTCTTGGGGTTTCCCATTCCACCATGGCCTGGATCTTGGAAGGGTCCACCTTAACACCTTCATGAGAAACAATATGGCCCAAGTATTCCACTTCTTGTACCACAAAAGAACACTTTGAAGGCTTGGCATAAATTTGATTTTTCTCTAAGACTTCTAAGACAATATTGACGTGATGTAAGTGTTTCTCCCACGATTTTTTGTAGATGAGTATATCATTGAAAAATACTAAGACAAAATTTCTTAGGAATGGTCTAAATACTGAATTCATCAAGCTTTGGAATGTGGAGGGAGCATTGGTAAGGCCAAATGGCATCACTAGGAATTCATAATGGCCTTGATGAGTTCTGAAAGTTGTCTTATGAATATCCTCTTGCTTGACTCTAATTTGGTGATACCCAGAACGCAGATCTAGTTTTGTAAAATAAATGGCACCATGTAACTCATCTAATAAATCATCAATGATGGGAATAGGAAACTTATCTTTGATAGTGAACTTGTTAAGCTCTCTGTAATCTAGACACATGCGCCATCTTCCATCCTTGTGACACACCATCACCACGGGAGTAGAATAGGCACTTTGACTATGACGAATAATACCCATTTCCAACATTTCCTCCACCATCTTCTCGATCTCACTCTTTTGCACATATGGATATCTATAAGGCCTGGTGTTGGGGGGTTGGCTTCCTGGAATCAACTAAATAGCATGATCATGCTCTCTTTTAGGTGGCAATCCTCTTGGTTCCTTGAAGACAACTACATGTTGATTAATAACCTTTTGAAGATCAGGATGTAATACCTTCATTTGCGGTTGGACTTCTATAGAGAATAATCGTGCTACAAAACCTTCAGACCCCTTTTTAAGAATCTTCTGCATTTGGTGAGAACTCACCACTAGAGGATATTTAGCTTGTAGACCTCGAAGTTCAAATTTTTTACCCTCAGAATGAAAGTGCATGAACAATTCCTGGAAATTTATCTCTATGGTGCCCAAGGTAGTGAGCCACTGAACACCTAAGACAATATCAGCTCCACCCATGGGAATAGAAAACATCGTAGATTCCAATGTGTAATCACCCATCATGATTTTGACTTTATGGCATTTACCTGAACATTGGACTGTACCACCATCTGCAATCATTACTTGAAATTCAGGTGCTGGGTAGATGAAACAATTTAGTCTTGTTTCCAACTTATGATTGATGAAATTATGTGTGCTCCCTGAATCAATCAAGATTGTTACCTTTTGCTTCTTAAGATAACCCACAACTTGAAGGGTTTGTGGAGTACTAATACCTGATAGAGCATGGCATGAAATAGTGGGCTAAGGATCTCCAGATTATTCCTCTAATTT
This sequence comes from Taxus chinensis, assembly GCA_019776745.2. Lineage (NCBI taxonomy): Eukaryota > Viridiplantae > Streptophyta > Pinopsida > Cupressales > Taxaceae > Taxus > Taxus chinensis. The sequence goes on along the minus strand of CM034154.1, from coordinate 588,652,597 downwards.
TTCCACTTCCTCTGTTGATGTTGCCTCATATTCTTCCTCATCACCAGATCCTTTAATGTAGAACAATTTTTTCTCAGAACATTTATGATTTGGTCCAAATTTTCTATCACAGTTAAAGCATAACCCTTTATCTCTTTTTTCTTCAATTTTTTGAGGTGTCAACTGAATTGGCCGAGGGTAAGAAGGAGACAAGGTGTTACGATCTTTTATGCTAGAAAAGGTCTACCTTCTACTGGAAAGAAATTTTTCCTCTACTCGACGTGCCATGATAATAGAATCAGCAACCTTGAGTGGGTTAAACATGTGTACCTCATGCTCAATGTGGTCCTTAAGACCCCCAAGAAATAGGTCATTCAAATACTCTTCTATAATATCCTCCACATGCAAGGACAAAGTTTGGAATTGATGGACATACTCCTTAACTGAACCAAATTGGCGTAACTTTTCTAATTGGCTGAAGTAATTCTTGGAAACACTAGAACTATAGTGTAATTGAAGTTCTTCAATGAACACTATCCAGGTGACATTTAGGCCATTCTTCTACCTTTGAGCACATAACCAACAATACCAAACAAATTGATCAGGTTCTAGGTATAAGGATGCCACCGTTACCTTTTGTTCTCCTGGGATCTGATGGAGATCAAATAAATTTTCCATTTGGGTAATCTAATTGAGTGGATCCTTTCCATCAAATTTACGCATTTCAACTTTTGGAATCATGCCCCTCCATTGGTGAGAAGATCCACTTGAATGATTAAAGGATCCCCCCCGATTTGAGTGATTTGGATCTGTGTGACCATTTCTAGTAGAACCCATATGACTAGCATTGGAAGTTGTATTAGAAATAACATTCAACAACTCCTATTTCATTGCATGAAAATCCTTCTGAATCTCACTCCTAAGGCTACCTTTCAGTTGATGAAGCTCAACATTAAGGTCATCCTTACTCACCATATTGTTTACCCTTTCCTAAAGTTGGATGACCACCTCAGATACTCCCGAACTAGTAGAATTTAAAGCCATATCTTCCTTATTTGTGGTCATTCCTGGAGTTTCTTTTCCTTTTCCTTGGCCTCGGGTAGATCTACCAGCCATGACGAAGGATGTGCACCTACGGGTAGACTTAATAGGGCAGAATTTTAGGGTTTAGGGTTTCGTAATTTTTTGGCCGAATATAAGAATTTATAAAATAGAAACCCTAGCTATTTTTTGGAGGGGTTTCTAAAAATATAAGAAATTTGAAAATTTTCCAAAAATTATGCCCTAGGGAGCTAAATTATGAATAAATATAGAATCGTAATAACTTTTCCAAAACAATTCAAAACTTATTGAAATTTGGATAGAAGCTTACTTGACATATTTCGCCTCACCAAAAAAACAATTGTAGAAAAATTCGCTACCAATATTGAGATATAGCTGAACCTTCATAATTAGGGTTTGATATCGTCCTAGCCGAGATCAAGCTCTGATACCACTTGTAATGAAATTACTTGATTAATTATGATTATCACTAGCAATAGAACACCAAATAACACAATATTTCAGATAAATTCTCTCAATATGAAAGTATAATAGCTTGGCCACTTCGAGGGGGCAACCTCCAGATTATATAAGAAGACTCAAATACTCAGCATCATGACCATCCACTACTTATAACCCCTATTTATACTATTCCTATGCTATGGCCATCAGCAAGGCCGACCAACCAATGATAATAGCTCATATATAAAAGAGATACATCATGATATTAAGTTATGATAGCAACAAGTCAGCTATATCCATCCCATGTAAGATATATAATTAAGGGCGTAACACTAGTTTTCTTAATCAAGGCACTTATAATCTACATACTAGCTCTCACATACTACACAAACAACTAAAGGAAATACAAACTACAACCTAAGACTCTACCTAAAAATATAACCTTAAAAATAAACCTAAAGACCCATAAAGTAGATATGGCATGTGGATATAGATTCTAAGATTAACATGGATGGTTCATATGTTTACAAACAATCCATGATAATAAAAAATAAATGGGGATAATTTTAACAAGTGATCTAAAAATCCATAAACGAAGGCACCATAGAGATGAACTTCCCCTTAATTTGCATTATTCCTTGATTACAATCACCTTTCTCTAATACTAAATGTGATTTTGGTCAAAGACAAAAATAATATTACACTTAAAAAAACTCCATATATTATTCAATGTAACACATTACAATATATAAGCATTGTAACTCTTATAAATGAGGAGCATGCATTATCAACAAATCCTTTGGTTGATTAATAACCCACTCATACACTCTAATAACATCATTACTCACAAAAATATTTAGTCACCCAAATGTGAGTGTTAAATTATATTATCCAACACTGGATGCTCCTACGTCACTCATGCTCAAACATAAAATTATCTTCCTTTATCAACATGGAAAATAATATATATCATGTGTAGTTCCTGTTTAAACAACCACTTAAGACCTAGGAAACAACCTAGGGTTAGCTAGAAAATTATGGGATAATTAATTTTTTATTTATTTATTTGATTTGGAGTGTCTACAATCAGGCTACAAGGCATTAGTTTTCACTAACAGGTTCCAGAACAAGACCAAAGTGCCATAACATATGTTCCCTTCATTAACTAATAACAAGTTCACAAGGTTCCAATTTTAGGGTTACATGTTCTAGTTAGGTTCAGGGAGTAATTTACCCCCATGCCTGCTCTCTAGACAGCCTCAAAGTTTCAACTGAATTTTTCTCATACTTAACACTTCCAAAATTTCCCTAAAACATTTCCAATGGATAGGAAATTTTCTCACCTTTCTGGTGATATAAAGAAGTCCTCCTAACTCCTTATATTTCTCAAGATATGACCGGGCAGAGTTTTTAGGTCAAATTTTCCCCAAGGGGACACGTGTCAAGAGGAGGGGAAATCACCTTTGGTGGGTTGGCGGGTTGCGGGGCGGCTCTGGAATTTTTCCCATCATGTGGGCACAAAATGTAAAATTTCTTCCACACCTCCGCGGGTCCTTGGTGGACACGTGTCAAGCCTCAGAGATGCAAAGCCAGGAAGGGGGAGGGCAGCGGAGAAGCGGAAGGATTTGGGGCATTTCACCCAAGAAAAGGAAAAAACCAAACAGTGCTCCCACGCCTGTGGGTCCACTTGGGGACACGTGGTGCTCCACGGTTGGCTATGGGCAGAAGAGAGAAGGAGGGGCGTGATGCGACGGGGAGATGTGGAGAATCTCACCAAAGGGGACAAAGGGGAGAAAGGGAAACATTAGGCGCGCGGGTCCGCGCGTCCGTGGAGGGGTCGTACCAAGGCGAGGGCTGGGAGTGCAGGGCCATGGGGACAATTTTAAAAAATTTCCTAAAGACCAAAACAAAAAAAGACAAAAGGGTCCGCCACCCCCGCTGCCACCCCCCAAGGTGCCACGTGGCACGTTCTCATTGGCCACGGGCCGGCTGGGGCTAAAATGAAAAATTTTCCAAAAATTTTCAAAGGGCTTAAGGGCAAAAAGGGAACCGTGCCTCCACCATAGCCCCAAGAGGACATGTGGCACCCTCTGATTGGCTGCAGGCCAGCGGAGGAAAAAGTGAAAATTTTCCCAAGTCAAAATTTTCAAAAAAAACTTTTCTAAGGCAAGACAACAGGAAATTTTTGGGTTGCGGGCCCGCCAGGGAAAATTTTCCCAAATTTTCCCGCCAAGGCACAAAAACTTCAAAGTGCCATAACTTTTGCTAGGAAGCTCAGGTTTGGGAAAATGAGGACTTTTTGGAAAGCTCTCGATGCCCTCTTTGCACAGGAAAATCATAAATTTTACTTTTTGATAAGTTTTAAAGGGTCAATTTTACAAAAAATGATCTGCAGGATTTAATTAGTGAACTGGCAATTTACAACTTTTCAATTTGATTAAATTTGGTTTCCTCCTTCACTCAACATGTCAAACAGACATGGAGAATTGATCTAGGGAGGGTTTAGAGTGTTTTTGGAAAGTTGATTTGTCCAATTGACTCAAGTTTTTATTTTTCTGTCAAATGGCAAGAAAAGGACTGTTAGAGGGATTGTATTCAATTTGCTATGGTGAAGTTGTTTTCTTAAGTTTTCTTTGTCAAATTGAATTCCTTAGTGTCTTAGCATGCTATTCCATAACATTTTTAAGTTGATTATTAAGTGCAGGTCTGAACTGTGCAATTTGTTTAGATTTACCAGTTTTAGAATTTACAATGCCAGTGATCAAATTTTTAAGGGATCTATTTATCAATTCTATCATTTAAATGTAACAACTTATTTCCAATATAGTCTAATACATTCAGTTGATTCTAGCAATTCATTCCCAAGTCAAAATTACAAATTCTGATTTCAATTTTCAACTCATTTCAAGAGAATAAAACACTGTCCTTTTTCCTTCATACGCATTCTTCATTTCAACAGAAATTTGATTCACAACAGTAATTCAATTCCAACACAATCATGCAAGTATGAGAAGGTAGAGCATTCCTTTATTGATTTCCAACAACAACTTTACAATTTATCTCTTTTCCATTTGATTTCAAATACAAAATGCACTGCATATAACATCTTTTCACATTTCCTTTCAAAACAGAGAGTAGAATATAAATTCTTTACATTTCACATTACAATTCAATCTTCCATTATCAATACAATTATCTTCACATTACAAATGGCTATACAATTCATCCACTCCAAAGTGGGAAGGATTACAATAACTTGTTCAAAAGAAAGGACTATCAAACTGTACATTTCTTGGCTTCAAAACAACAACATGCTCCATTTCTTTTTCTCCAAGTTATCACAACAAAGAGGGGGAAAGGCAAATGCTCTCCACCCAACCAAAACATCCAATGAAAGGAGAATCCTTCCTTCATCATTGGCCCCCAAGCCCCAACCAAGATACAATAGAAGGTGCAATTCAACCATGGCAACAACTGGCTTCCACACACAACATTCTTTCACATACACATTTCCTTTTAAAACACAATGCAACACCAAAAGAAAACAACAGTTCACAACTGCATTTAAAAACATTTCAAAGCAGAACTCAGGCTTGATCTTGCAAGCCAAAGGAGCAAGGCCTATGGGGAAGCTACTTATGCCTCCCAATTGGGAATTGGGCATCCACCAAATACAAACTGCCAAGTAATTCATCACACACATTTCCTTATGCCCCCAACAGAATCCCTCCTTATGCCCCCCACAAATTCCCTTATGCCCCCCACAAAGTAAGAAATGCAAGCTATTTATTTTCCATGGTGGATCCCAACCCCAAACTCCCTCCAAAAATTTTTGATGCCAATGGCATTCCCTTATGCCCCCCCATAAGAATTCCCCATAGCCTTCTCCTACACCTTCCCTAAGGTAGTCTACCCAACCAGCCAACAAATAAAACAAAACATGCATTTTCCACACAACACAATAAGAGAATAACAGAAATAAAAGAGAGTTAAATTCCTACCTCTCCATGGTTACTTTGCTTCCAAATAACAAGCTTTCCAAGACAATAACACAGCTCCAAATAGAAAGCTCTCAAGCATGCAAAGACTATCTCCAAAACTTCCTTCAAAAACCAGAGCTCCCACAAGAAAATGTGCCCCCAAGGAAGAATGCAAAAAGGTTCAACAACCCAAAACAAGAAGAGAGTTTGAAATAAATAGAAGAGGGAAAGAAATAGGATGATGTGGATCCATGTAGGATGCCACATCATACATCCTCACAAATCAACACAAAAGACAAGCTCCAACTCCAAAGCTCAATAAAGAGGTGGGTGAAGAATGACAAGTTACTTGCACACTCAAAAGCAGCCCACACCTCAAGGGACAGCCATTAAATTAAAATGTAAGAAAGTGCAATTAAAAACATGCACAAGATGAATAAAATTCATTATAAAAGTCACAAATCACATCCTCAACCATAAGTATGGTTGGTAACATAAATTTAGAGGCATGGGACAAGATTTTACTTGTCCCACAAGCCTCCAAAAATAGCCCCCAAGGTCAAATTCGAATTTCCATGGAGGTAGAGTATTTCATACTCCAAATCTGACTTACACAAGCTCTTACAAATTAATTACAACAGCCAACAACTCTTATAATTACTTCCCATATCCCAATTTGATTTAATTAAACTTTAAACATATGATCTCTCACATTAATCTATCACAATTAATTAATTAAAAGAAGAGAACACCTTACAAATAAAATACATACAATAATAAATAAACATTAACCATAAAAATAAAATACACAACCCATGGTCACATATAAAGATGATTCCCCCCCATGGGAATCTCTAACAAAACAACACACAACACACTAAAACAAGTTGTCATGGTGACCGTGTTGAATTCACCTAGAATTCCATTTTGGTTGGTCTTCGATCCCCTGATGTTTTGTTGTGATATTTTTAACCTGCAAAATACAAATACCTCCTTCAGCCTTGTGGCCATATCAGAACATCCAATATGATACAAAAATCACAAAAATCAACTACACAATGAATCACAACAACATCGAAGTCACTATTACATCATTTTCATTTTTAATCAACAAATATATTTGCATCATAAAATATTCATTTTCCAGATCTAATCACAATATCCAAAAAATCACATATCCAAAAACATCCATAGAATATCCATGTCTAATAATATATCATCATCCACATGTCAGGTGTCTCTAATAATCATCATGCATCATAATCAAATCAAAATCCACAATAATCCATAATCCAATGTCTAGCAACATACTAAATCAAAATATAGTAATGTCTATAATAAGCTCAACAGTATCAAGTCAGTATCTAAAAGTGTCAAAGGGAAGTGGGCACTACATCCCCCTCCCCTTAGACTCGACTTCCTCCTGGAAGTCACTGGAACAAATGTGGAAACTATACTCGTAATACTGTGGCATCCTCCCAAGTGGCTGCAGTCTCGTCGTATCTATCCCACTGCACCCGTACCTGATCAATCTCTCTGCCTCGAAGGCCCAGGGTCCTGTGATCTATGATATAGATGGGCTCCACCATCACCTACCCCTGATCTTGCACCTACAATGATGTCCAATCCAACACATGAGACAGATCTGTAATATATCTCCTAAGAACCAAAACATGAAACACATCATGCACATGAGACAAGTTGGGTGGCAATGCTAGATGGTAGGCCAAAGGGCCGATACACTCCAAGATCTCAAAAGGACCAATGAATCTAGGAGCTAACTTAGAACCTTTTCCATAATGGATAGGGCTCTTGTGTGGCCTGACACGAAGGAACACCTTCATGCCCACATCAAAGCTATGGTCAATCCTATGTTGATCCACATACTTCTTCTGTCTGTCCTGTGCTTCCTGCAATCTCTACCTGATCAACACTACCTGCTGCTCCATGTCCTGCAAAAGAGCTGGTCCAAGAGATACCCTATCCTCTAACCTATCCCAGCTAAGAGGTGTCCTACACTCTCTACCATACAAAGCCTGAAAAGGAGCCATGCCTATGGAGCTTTGAAAATTGTTATTGTAGGAAAACTCCACTAAGTACAGGTACTCCTCCCACTTAGACTGCTGATCCATCACATACATCCTAAGCATATCCTCTAAAATCTGATTCACTCACTCAGTCTATCCATCTGTCTCTTAGGGTGATATGTTGTGCTGAAGTTAATCCTCATCCCAAGGACATACTGCATGGTAGTCTAGAAATGTGAAGTGTACAAAGGATCGTGGTCACAAATGATCTTCCACAGAATCCCATGCAACCTGACAATCTCATCCAAATATACTCGTGCCACTACTCTGGCTGTATAAGTGGTCTTCACTGGAGAAAAATGAGCCACTTTTGTCAATTTATCCACCGTGACCATGATGGCATCATGGTGATATCTCGACATAGGTAGCCCAACAATGAAATCCATGGAAATGGTGTCCCACTTCCATTCCGGTATAGCATGAGGATAAATAAGGCCTATTGATGCTGATTCTCAGCCTTAACCCTCTGGCACTCTAAACACCATGAGACAAAACTAAGCCATGTCTCTATGAAGTCCTCTCTAGTGGTATAACTGTCTCAAGGTAGCGTGCATCTTCTTCACCCCGGGATGGGATGAATAGGGTGCACGATGTGCCTCTACCAGGATGTCCTACCTCAAGCCTCCATCTCTAGGAACATATATCCAGCCTCTGTGTCTGAGAAGACCATCTACCTCTAAGGAAAAACCATCAAACTTCCCCTCAAGGGGTCTTTGTGACTCGATCTCTGCTCGTACTGCAATGTAGAAGCTGTCAAGAGGAAGCTGCTGAAGAATCCTGCTCCACAAATCTGTGCTCACTGTAGTGGTCATAGCCACATGTCTCCATCTGCTGAGAGCATCTGCTACCACATTCTCCTTCCCCTTCACATGCTCGATCTCCATGTCATACTCACAAAGCAACTCCATCCAACGCCGCTGACGAGCATTGAGATTGGGCTACGTGAAGAGGTGGCGAAGACTCAAATGATCTTCCTGAGTGTGAATCTCCATCCAAGAAGAAAATGTCTCCATCTAACCAATGCATGCACAACTTCCACAAGCTCAAGATCATGGGTCAGATAATTAAGCTCGTGATCTTTGAGTTTGTGAGACTCAAAAGCTACTACTCTGTCATCCTGCATCAACACACCTCCAAGTCCTACCAACGAAGCATCCATGCAAACAAAGAACTCACCTGTGATCTGACACTACAAGAATAGGTGTTGAAGTGAGGCACTCCTTCAGTGTCCTGAAGGCCTACTCGCATCTGTCTGACCAAACAAACTTCTTCCCTTTCCTCTGAAGGGAAGTGATAGGGTGCACAATCCGAGAGAAGTCCTGAACAAATCTCCAGTAGTAGCCTGCTAATCCCATGAAGCTGCACACCTCGGTCACTGTAGTGGGTGCTGGCCAATCCATAATGGCTCTAATCTTGGAAGGATCAACTGTGATACCTTCCCCAGAAATGATATGGCCCAAATACTGCACCTCTATCTGAAAGAAAGCACACTTCTCCAAGTTCCCATAAAGCTGCTACTCATGAAGACACTGAAGAACCTGGTGAAGGTGCCCCTTGTGCTCCTCACGTGTACATGAGTATATCAAAATGTCATCAAGGAAGATGAGCATGAAGTGATCTAAAAAGGTCCTGAATACCCCATTCATCAAACTCATGAACACTATGGGGGCATTTGTCAAACCAAAAGGCACCACTGTGAACTCATAGTGCCCATATCTCATGCGGAAGGTGGTCTTATGAATGTCTACCTCTGAAATCCTCAACTGATGGTACCCTGACTTGAGATCAATCTTAGAGAAAACTGTGGCTCCCTTCATCTGATCAAACAAGTCATCAATGCGAGGAAGAGGATAACAATTCTTGATCATTACCTTGTTTAACTGGCGGTAATCAATACACAACCAAGGATCCATCCTTCTTTTTCACAAAGATCACTGTGCACCCCAAGGGGATACACTAGGATGGATAAGGCCCTTCTCCAAAAGGCCCTCAAGCTGCAACTTGAGCTCACAGAGCTCTGGGGTGGTCATCCGATAAGGTGCTCGTGAGATAGGCTCTGCTCCAGGAACTAGGTCTATATGAAAATCAATCTCACGTGGGGGTGGTAACCCCGGTAGCTCCCTTGGAAAGACATCAGAAAACTCTCTCAAAATGGGATGATCATCTAGCGATGGTCCACTAGACCCATCCTCTGATCTGTCACTAACTGTAACAACATACATCTGACAACCCCATCGCACACACCGCTTGAGCTGCATAGCTGAGATGGTGCAAATAGAAACGGGTCTCCTGACCCCCGAGATCACCGAATCAACTCCTAAATCATCTACACAAGCTATAGTCTTGTGATAACAATCCATCCTAGCCCTGTGTGTAGATAACCAATCCATACCCAAAATGACTCCATACGAGCCCAAAGGAAGAATACGGAGATCTGAGGTAGTGGTGAAAGGTCCCAAATCCACTACACACTCCTTAACTAAGGAGTCTATAGAGATCTTGGCTCCAGAAGCCATCTCACATCCCAACTAAGACCTTACCTAACAGCCACCAGCCTGCATCACTCTACTAAAGATGGTGCAATAAAAGAATCAGAAGAACCAGAATCAAACAATACAGAGGTAGGAATACCACCAATGCTACCTGTGGTCTCAATGACTATGCTCTGATGCTCTACCTAGCAGTTCTCAACTACTGCATAAATCTTGTGGCTACATCCCATGTCACCTACAGTCAGACTCTGACATCTGTGCCTTACCCTTGTTGTTAGGGTTCTATGGGTAATCTCTCCAAAAAGTGTCCAGTAACTCCACAACCAAAACATCCTCCTGATCCTCCCCAATGAGTAGCACCTCCAGTAGGTGCCCTAGAAGCCTATGGTGTGGATCCTAATGATCCAACTATGGTCTGTTATGGCCTCTACTGGTGAGCTCCTGCTGACTGAGCTCTAGGTCCACCCTGTGTCCTGATGGGACCCCTAGGAGGAGGCCCCATACTCTGACCTCTCTATGCATCAACTCTCTGTGGAGGTCTATGAGGTGGGCAGGACTGTTGTTGCTACTACTGCTATGGCCTAAAGGATGACTATGTTGTACCCTGGCCACCACAAGGAAGAGGTACTAAACCCCTCAATCTACCATCCTGCATTTGTTGTATGCGGGTTCAGGACTCAGTCTCTAGCCTATTGGGTCTTACCCCGAGTCTCCTCTGTAATATAGGCCTTCTCGATGGCCTCAGCTAATGTCTGTGGACAGTGAATCCACACTACACCTCCAATATCCAAATTCAGGCCCTGGATGAACCTATGAATCCACACCTGCTCATCTTGCATATACTCTACATACTAGAGTAGATCTAGAAATCTACTCTCATACTCTGCTACTGAAAGAGAAGCCTATCAGAGGTCATGGAACTCGTCAATCCTCTACTGGATGAACCTCCATGATAAATACCTGCTCCTGAATCTCTCCTCAAATAGCTCCTAGGTCACTGTCTCTGAATCTACATGGAGCTTCTGCTCCTCTGTCCTCCACCACACTCCTGCTCCATCCCTCAGTAGATGGATCGCAACACGAGCTCTCGTGTTGCTAGAACAAGGACAAAGCTTGAAGCAACCGCTCAAGCTCACTAGCCAGGCCTCTACCTGAAATCCACCTATATCACTCGAGTAATGTGAGGGCCAAAGCTTTAAGATCTCCCTGATGTGATCTGCTGCTGTGGTCTGTCAGGCCTCTAGGTCTCTCAGTACACTCATCCCTAAGCCTAGGGCTTCGAGACCTCTCTCTATGCTCTAGAACTCTATCACCCTGCCTCCTAGGTGGTGACTCTACTCAGGCTGACTCCACATGGGAGTTCTCTCCTCTATGCTCCTCACTAAGTCAAGGAGATACCTGACCCTCAATAGAAGGGGCTCTATCATGACTAGCTACATGTCCTCCTCCTAATCCTCCACGTAGAGTGGCATTGACATCCTGAAGGGTCTGTAGAATCTGAGGTAGAATGGCTGCCACACCCTGATTCGGTGGTGGTGGTGGTGGTGAGTCTGAGTCTCTGTGAAGGTTCCTCTCACTCTGTCTGAGCCTCCTACATAGACCAAAGTGAGAGTTAGTTCATTTTGCTAAGTTTATACAACTTCCATGTTTACTAAACATACAAATTCTAGCTAAGTTGTTTTCTAGATTTACAAGTGTACTAGGTTTAAGTTTTCATGTCTCAAGTTTTCTAGTGTGCCCAATGGTCCAAGCCTTTGAACCACTTCTCTGATACCAAACTGTAGTCTGTTTAAACAACCACTTGAGACCCAAGAAACAACCTAGGGTTAGCTAGAAAATTATGGGATAATTTTTTTTTTATTTGGAGTGTCTACAACCAGGTTGCAAGACATTAGTTTTCACTAATAGGTTCCAGAACAAGACTAAATGTGCCACAACATATGTTCCCTTCATTAACTAATAATAAGTTCACAAGGTTCAAATTTTAGGGTTACATGTTCTAGTTAGGTTCAGGGAGTAATTTACCCCATGCCTGCTCTCTAGCAGCCTCAAAGTTTCAACTATAATTTTTCTCATACTTAATGCACTTCCAAAATTTCCCTAAACCATTCCCAATGGATAGGAAATTTTCTCACCTTTCTGGTGATATAAAGAAGTCCTCCTAACTCCTTATATTTCTCAAGATATGAGCAGGCAGAGTTTTTAGGTCAAATTTTCCCCTAGGGGACACGTGTCAAGAGGGGGGAAATCCTTTTGGCGGGTTGGCGGGTCGCGGGGTGGCTCTGGAATTTTTCCCCACAGGTGAAAAAAATAAAAGTTTCTCTCCATGCCTCCGTGGGTCCCTGGTGGACACGTGTCAGCCTCAGAGACGTTGCTAGACAAAAAGGAAGGGGGAGGGCGGAGTGGCGGAAGGATTTGGGGCATTTCACCCAAGAAAAGGAAAAAAACCAAACAGCGCTCCCACACCCGCGGGTCCGCTTGGGGACACGTGGCACTCCATGGTTGGCTGTGGGGAGAAGAGAGAAGGAGGGGCATGGAGTGGTGGGGAGATGTGGAGAATTTCGCAAAAGGGGCAAAGGGGAGAAAGGGAAACATTAGGCACGCGGGTCCGCATGTCCGCGGAGGGGTCACACCAAGGTGAGGGCGGGAGTGTGGGGCCGTGGGGACAATTTTCAAAATTTTCCAAAGGACCAAAACTGAAAAAGACAAAAGGGTCCGCCACCCCCGCTACCACCCCCAAGGTGCCACGTGGCACGTTCTCATTGGCCACAGGCCGGCGGGGCTAAAATGAAATTTTTTCCCAAAATTTTCAAAGGGTTAAGGGCAAAAAGGGAACTGCGCCTCTGCCGTAGCCCCAAGAGGACACGTGGCACCCTCTGATTGGCTGCGGGCCGGCGGAGGAAAAAGTGAAAATTTTCCCAAGTCAAAATTTTCAAAAAAAAACTTTTCTAAGGCAAGACGATGGAAATTTTTGGGTTGCGGGCCCGCCAGGGAAAATTTTCCCAAATTTTCCCACCAAGGCACAAAAACTTCAAAGTGCCATAACTTTTGCTAGGAAGCTCAGTTTTGGGAAAACAAGGACTTTTTGGAAATCTCTCGATGCCCTCTTTGCACAAGAAGCATAAATTTTACTTTTTGATAAGTTTTAAAGGGTCAATTTTACAAAAATGATCTACAGGATTTAATTAGTGAACTGGCAATTTTCAACTTTTCAATTTGATTAAATTAGGTTTCCTCCTTCACTCAACATGTCAAACAGACATGGAGGATTGATCTAGGGAGGGTTTAGAGTGTTTTTAGAAAGTTGATTTGTCTAATTGACTCAAGTTTGTATTTTTCTATCAAATGGCAGGAAAAATGACTGTTAGAGGGATTGTATTCGAATTTGCTATGGTGAAGTTGTTTTCTTAAGTTTTCTTTGTCAAATTGAATTCCTTAGTGTCTTAGCATGCTATTCCATAACATTTTAAAGTTGATTATTAAGTGCAGGTCTGAACTGTGCAATTTTTTTAGATTTACCAGTTTTAGAATTTACAATGCCAGTGATCAAAATTTTAAGGGATCTATTTATCAATTCTATCATTTAAATGTAACAACTTATTTCCAATATAGTCTAATACATTCAGTTGATTCTAGCAATTCATTCCCAAGTCAAAATTACAAATTCTGATTTCAATTTTCAACTCATTTCAAGAGAATAAAACATTGTCCTTTTTCCTTCATACACATTCTTCATTTCAATAGAGATTTGATTCACAATAGTAATTCAATTCCAACACAATCATGCAAGTATGAGAAGGTAGAGCATTCCTTTATTGATTTCCAACAACAACTTTACAATTTATCTCTTTTCCATTTGATTTCAAATACAGAATGCACTGCATATAACATCTTTTCACATTTCCTTTCAAAACAGAGAGTAGAATATAACTTCTTTACATTTCACATTACAATTCAATCTTCCATTATCAATACAATTATCTTCACATTACAAATGGCTATACAATTCATCCACTTCAAAGTGGGAAGGATTACAATAACTTATTCAAAAGAAAGGACTGTCAAACTGTACATTTCTTGGCTTCAAAACAACAACATGCTCCATTTATTTTTCTCCAAGTTATCACAACAAAGAGGGGGAAAGGCAACGCTCTCCACCCAACCAAAACATCCAATGAAAGGAGAATAATTCCTTCATCATTGGCCCCCGAGCCCCAACCAAGATACAATAGAAGGTGCAATTCAACCATGGCAACAACTGGCTTCCACACACAACATTCTTTCACATACACATTTCCTTTTAAAACACAATGCAACACCAAAAGCAAACAACAGTTCACAACTGCATTTAAAAACATTTCAAAGCAGAACTCAGGCTTGATCTTGCAAGCTAAAGGAGCAAGGCCTATGGGGGAAGCTACTTATGCCTCCCAATTGGAAATTAGGCATCCACCAAATACAAACTGCCAAGTAATTCATCACACACATTTCCTTATGCCCCCCACAGAATCCCTCCTTATGCCCCCCACAGATTCCCTTATGCCCCCCACAAAGTAAGAAATGCAAGCTATTTCTTTTCCATGGTGGATCCCAACCCCAAAATCCCTCCAAAAAATTTTTGATGCCAATGGCATTCCCTTATGCCCCCCCATAAGAATTCCCCATATCCTTCTCCTACACCTTCCCTAAGGCAGTCTACCCAACCAGCTAACAAATAAAACAAAACATGCATTTTCCACACAACACAATAAGAGAATAACAAAAATAAAAGAGAGTTAAATTCCTACCTCTCCATGGTTACTTTGCTTCCAAATAACAAGCTTTCCAAGACAATAACATAGCTCTAAACAACAAGCTCCCAAGCATGCAAGACTATCTCCAAAACTTCCTTCAAAAACCAGAGCTCCCACAAGAAAAAATGTGCCCCCAAGGAAGAATGCAAAAAGGTTCAACAACCCAAAACAAGAAGAGAGTTTGAAATAAATAGAAGAGGGAAAGAAGAGGATGATGTGGATCCATGTAGGATGCCACATCATACATCCTCACAAATCAACACAAAAGACAAGCTCCAACTCCAAGGCTCAATAAAGAGGTGGTTGAAGAATGACAAGTTACTTGCACACTCAAAAGCAACCCACACCTCAAGGGACAACCATTAAATTAAAATGTAATAAAGTGCAATTAAAAACATGCACAAGATGAATAAAATTCATTATAAAAGTCACAAATCACATCCTCAACCATAAGTATGGTTGGTAACATAAATTTAGAGGCATGGGACAAGTTTTACTTGTCCCACAAGCCTCCAAAAATAGCCCCCAAGGTCAAATTCGAATTTCCATGGAGGTAGAGTATTTCATACTCCAAATCTGACTTACACAAGCTCTTACAAATTAATTACAACAGCCAACAACTCTTATAATTACTTCCCATATCCCAATTTGATTTAATTAACTTTTAAACATATGATCTCTCACATTAATCTATCACAATTAATTAATTAAAAGAAGAGAACACCTTACAAATAAAATACATACAACAATAAATAAAAATTAACCATAAAAATAAAATACACAACCCATGGTCACATATAAAGATGATTCCCCCCCCATGGGAATCTCTAACAAAACAACACACAACACTCTAAAACAAGTTGTCATGGTGACCGTGTTGAATTCACCTAGAATTCCATTTTGGTTGGTCTTCGATCCCCCGATGTTTTGTTGTGATATTTTTAACCTGCAAAATACAAATACCTCCTTCGGCCTTATGGCCATATCAGAACATCCAATATGATATAAAAATACAAAAATCAACTACACAATGAATCACAACAACATCGAAGTCACTATTACATCATTTGCATTTTTAATCAACAAATATATTTGCATCATAAAATATTCATTTTCCAGATCTAATCACAATATCCAAAAAATCACATATCCGAAAACATCCATAAAATATCCATGTCCAATAATATATCATCATCCACATGTCAAGTGTCTCTAATAATCACCATGCATCATAATCAAATCAAAATCCACAATAATCCATAATCCAATGTCTAGCAGCATACTAAACAAGATATAGTAATGTCTATAATAAGCTCAACAGTATCAAGGTTAGTATCTAAAAGTGTCAAAGGGAAGTGGGCACTACATCATGCTCTCACATTCTCTTGTAAAAAACCTAGTTACTAATCTCTCTCTCTCTCTCTCTCTCTCTCTCTCTCTCACACACACACACACACACACACACACACACACACACACACACACACACACACACACACACACACACACACACACACACTAAGGTTTCCATCCTTTTTTTGATTGTCTCACAAATATGCAAATATCTTTGGTTAATAGATAAGAGGTTAATCCCTATTCAATTATGTAAAGACAAGGTTTTTTCTAAGTTTTGAAAACCTATAAATATAAAATCAAAAACCTAACACCACAAGAAATTAGCCAATCTGACACTAGACTACCCAAAAAAAATATCCATATATGCTTATAATTATATAAGTTACTATTTTTATCACCCTAAGATTAAATTAGATACCAAACAACCAAAATATATGGTATCGATATATCACACTCAGATTAAATACCAAAGTAGATACTAGAAAACTATTTTTTTGATATCTACATATGTGTCTTGTTATACAACACCATTTTTACTATCACACTAAGATTAAACACCAAATTAGATATCAGAAAACCAATTTTTTTGGTATCCATATGTGTTTCTTATTGTATAACACCATTTTTAAATCACTTTGAGACTAAATACTAAATTATATGTCAGACAACCAAAAAATTTAGTATCCATACAACGTATCTTGTTATATAATAACATTAAAAAGTGTAATTTCACATGTAAATCATTATGTTGTAGAATGATATAATAACTTCTTATTTTTATAAGATTATTAATTAAATATGTCTCAGGGATAAAGGGTAGCTCGGGTAACAGATTTGGCTACAATGTGCTCACTTCCTCTCTTCCACCATTTTTTCTTTCTAACCAGTCGATGTATGTTTGGGTGCCAATAGGTTCCTAATTTGAATTCAGTTTTTCTATTAATGTTTACAATTCTAAGTCACTTACGCAATTAAAACATACAATATTTATACATCATTCACATGAATTTATTTTGCAGTTACATGCGTTTTAGAGGAAATCAAGAAGTCATTAGAAAATTCATTGGAACACACAAGTTTATGCTAGGCACAAAACACTAGTTTGCACGTTATGCAGAGCTACTCCAATCGTTAAGGTTTTTTTTTCAATGTTGTCATTGTGTAGGGACCTCACAAATATCAAGATAGTTTTGATATTCTCTAGTTTTTTGTAGGCCCCAAAATGAATTTTTATTTCCTTATGTTTTTGATATATTGCTAACAAACTAGGGAAAGAACAAGAAATTTATTTTGCATGTGATCAAAGAGAAAGAACATGAAATCAATTAAGGCTTTTAGATATCAAGACCAATGAAATAGAATGATCAAATCAATTTAGGATTGTCTTTTATTTTTATAAACCATTTGGATGTCGATAAGAGTCTACAAAATATTGTAAGGCGTTTATCTTCATGAAAAATTTGGGCTATATTTATGTCACTTCTCACCGCACATTTCCATTGTTATATTCTAACTGCTACAACTAGATTGTAAAATAAAATTAATAATCCTAAACCTTACATGTCATCTCTCTTATCTAGTTTTGGAATTAGTTAATTATGATTTATTATTATTTTGTACATGTGTTTATTAGGTCTAATTAAGTATAATGAATATTTGTGTTGTAAATTAATTGTAATCCATTTATTCATATCACATTTTGGAGAACTCATGATCTCTTACACCCCTTGTATGGTTAAAAAAAATATTGTGCTAGATAAAAAAATATATAGGGTTAATTGTGTTAGACTTGAAATACCCTAGTCTCAATTTTCTTTATCCCAAGCTTTATGTTAATCCCAATGTGCTTGCAAAGTTATGATTTTACATGTGCTTGTTCCTAATATATGCTTTACTAAAGACATTTTTCTCAAACCATAGTTACTAAACATAAAAATCTATGTAAATATTTGTCTATATGGACAATAATTCTCATGTGATAGATGGGAGAATTATTTGGAAAATAGAAATGGTAGATGCTACTTCATTATTACATGTTTTCAAATATATGCATCTACATAAGGATAAACCAATTATAGAAGCATCCTAGCATGTTATTTCAATGGAAAAATTAAAAAATAAAATATTTTAGTGAATGGAACAATGTCAGGAAAGACATGGAGGATAATAGTCCCACAATTGATGTCATAGGTGAGAAGTTATTGATCTAAAACCCGTGAGAGTATTATTAAACATCCCTATTGAATGAATAGATTAATGGGATGTTGCAAAAGTGTATAAGAAATGATTAAGGTCGAATGATTAACCAAAGTGTTATGAGACAAGGAGAAACAATAAAAATAACAATGGGGACCATCTTAGAACTTTAATCTATGAAGTTATATCATGTAATAGTTATGTACAAGCTATGAAAGGTTAGATGTTACAAGATGTACAATTCTACTATACTTCCTTACCTTCCTTCATTTCCCTATCAAATAATGGAAGAATACAATAATATACTAGTGTAGAGGATGAAGTGTTAGTAAGGCCATCACAACAATGAGAAACAATCACTTTGTAACAATTCCTAATCACATAGTGTTATCTTATTTTGTTGAAACCACAATGCAATTGTGAAAAATAACACTGACATTGTTAGACTTCTGTAACATTAATGAATAGGATTTAGGATCTCACAGTATGACCATGAATACACAAGATGGTACGAGAACTAAGAGTGTAAATTATAAGTGAATTGGAGAATTTTTTGTCATACAGTGATTCAATAAAATGATTAGTTTTTATTGGATTTGTCACTCTTTCTTGAAGAGAAATGGTCCCCCATATCAGGTAGTTTTTGAAAAATATGTGCAAAGTTATTAATAATAAATTCAAATTGTTCCACATGAAATTAGATGTATTTAGTAGATTTATATGATGTAAGAAGCTGTAAGATAGTCAAATGATAGTAGTTATTGCTCTCTAATCCTTAATTTCCCACTTGATTGCATCATCTACATATTTTAGTTTTAGTAATATTCCATCAATAATATGTCATATGTTTTTGTCGATCAATAACAATTGAGTCCTAACTTGCTAGGTTTGGAATTCTTTATCTTTAAAATTTTTAAACAGACTCAATTTTCCCATTTTTGGCCACCATGTAAACTTTACTAATTCAAAATGAACTAGTTTTTACCGGTAATGCATTCGTAAAAATATAATTTTAATGAATTCTGATGTAGATGATGAAAATTTTGATATTAAATTTGTAATAACTTAATATGAAAGTGAAATAATAAATGAGTATTAACCATTTGACTCATCCTAAAATTATAAAATGATAAACTATGATATAAAAAGACTAATTTTCTTAATCAAGACACTTATAATCTACATACTAGCTCACATACTACATAAACAACTAAAGGAAATACAAACTACAACCTAAGACTCTACATGAAAATATAACATTCAAAATAAACCTAAAGACTCATAAAGTGGATATGGCATGTGGACATAGATTCTAAGATTGACATGGATGGTTCATGTGTTTACAGACGATCCATGATAATAAACAATAATTTAACAAGTGATCTAAAAATCCATAAATGAAGGCACTATAGAGATATGAATTTTCCCTTAATTTGTATTATTCCTCCATTACAATCACCTTTCTCTAATACCAAATGCGATTTTGGTCAAAGACAAATATAACTTTGCACCAAAAAAAAACTCCATATATTATTCAACATAACACATTACAATATATAAGCATTATAACTCTTTAAATGAGGGGTATGCATTCCCTTGGTTGTTTTGAGCAACATATTGTTTCTCCTTCAAAATCTATCTTGATCTCTTTATCTACATGAGTTATTTTAATAACCCACTCATACTCTCTAATAACATCATTACTCACAAATATATTTACTCGCCCAAATGTGAGTGTTAAATTATAATATCCAACACCAGATACTCCCACATCACTCATGCTCAAACATAAAATTCTCTTCCTTTATCAACATGAAAAAATATATTTATCATGCTCTCACATGTTTTCTCTTGTAAAAAACCTACACACACACACAAAGGTTTCCATCCTTTTTTTATTGTCTCAAAAATATTCTATAACATGTCTGGTTAATAGATAAGAGGTTAATCCCTATTGGATTGTGTAAAGGAAATGATTTTTCTAAATTTTGAAAACCTATAAATATAAAATCAAAAACCTAACACTACAAGAATTTAGCCAATGTGACACTAGACTATCCAAAAAAAGTATCCATATATGTTTCTAATTATATAAGTTACTATTTGTATCACTCTAAGATTTTGTATCACCCTAAGATTAAATTAGATACCAGAAAACCAAAAGATATGGTATCCATATATCACACTTAGATTAAATACCTTGAAGTAGATACCTGACAACCAATTTTTTTGATATCTACAAATGTGTCTTGTTATACAACACCATTTTTATCATCACATTAAGTTTAAACACCAAATTAGATATCAGAAAACTGATTTTTTTGTATAATGTTTCTTGTTGTATAACACTATTTTTAAATCACTTTGAGACTAAATACTAAATTAGATGTCAAACAACCAAAAAAAATAGTATCCATACATGTTTCTTGTTATATAATAATATGAAAAAATGTAATTACACATGTAAATCATTATGTTGTAGAATGATATAATAGCTTATTATTTTTATAAAATTATTAATTAAATATATCTCAATGATAAAAGGTAGAGGGAAGAACATTCAATCCAATGGGTTGGGAGACCTAGATGTGCGATTGAGCGTGAATTTCCCCATCTCAATTTGATGTGATATGTGTTATATTTCTTGTTATATAGAACCCTTTTTTCAACCTGAGATTAAATACCAAATTAGATATCACGGGAAAGAATAGAGAATGTAATAATGTTATTGTTGAATGTGTTATGTGAAAAATCCAAGATCAAAACCTTGAAATTGATATCTCTAGGCGTATTTTAGATAGATGTATTTAAAAGGTATTACAAGTACTTGTGTATCATTATTACGTTGATGAGATTCATATAATGGCAACGAGGTTTAACAATAGTGAATCGTGATGTAATCACTTTTATGCTTAAAATTCAATTTGATGTCCATTTGACCGTGACTTTAAAGTTTTTTTTTTTTACTTGGAGAAATAAATCAAAAAATCCTAATATCATTACTATATGGGGGAATTTGGAGTGCATTTTCTTCACAAGATTTTTTTTTATGCTGACATAATGGTGTTTCTAGATATAAGAGAAAAATTTCAAACAAAATTACTTCATTCACATGTATACACCATTATACAAACATTTTTATAGTTTCTAGTTACGTCAGAGGTATCCTTTGAGCGACCATTCACTATAAAATGTTCGTATTATGGTGGGCATTTTCTCAGCATGACCCTTTTCG
The DNA here is from genome assembly GCA_019776745.2 of Taxus chinensis. Classification (NCBI taxonomy): domain Eukaryota; kingdom Viridiplantae; phylum Streptophyta; class Pinopsida; order Cupressales; family Taxaceae; genus Taxus; species Taxus chinensis. The sequence goes on along the minus strand of CM034154.1, from coordinate 588,630,976 downwards.
ACATGTTTCCATAGGGAAGGTGCACTTGCCCACATCCTTGCAAGGAGAAAAATAATCTTTTGTACTGCATAGCACAAGGTTACAAAGGAACATACATGGGCATGGGCAGTTAACAAAGGACATGAATATCTTCACAAAGAATTTCCATTGTTCACCAAATGTAGCCAACATATGTACATGTGATTAGTTAATGCCTACTACCATAGTCTCAGCCTATGTTAAAATATGAACTTTGACAGTGGGCATGTACATACACCAAAGCACGATTGAGATGGGATGGGAGTTATGACAGATGTTGTGTTTTTTTGTGCTCTACTAGATATTGTAAACACAAAATCATGCACTTTGGGTATTATTTAGTCATGGTCTCATATTACTATTCATATGGTTATTGAGTGAAGAAAAGTACTAATTAACCCCCGTCTTTCGGCCATTCTACTTTGCTTTATGTCGTCACTTAAGACCTCCCACACATACATGTCCAGTCTATTTTTGTTGTTTTGCATCATTCTACCCTTGACTGGGGCACTTAGGCCAGTACGGGGGTGCCCCATACACCTTGGTCTCATTCAAGGCACCCTAATCCTTTTACAACTTTAATTCCATCTTTTGGGAACTTTCTAGCCATTTGAGCTTTCTATATTTTTGGCAGTCGATCTCTTCGGGGTTAATTACAAAATTAGATTAAGAGAACCATATAAATATAAAGTTATGAGACCATAATGAGGGACTAAGAACTAGGCACTATTATCATCACCTAAGGTTGCATTCCATCTAAGGGATCTAGAGCTCATTTATATCCATCTAGCTTCATCACAAGGTACAAGGCTAGTTCATCTGCATCACATTGCATAGGAGGGAATTTTATTCTAGTTCATCCACCATTTTATTACATTTTCTACATCTAGTTCTAGCTTTCTACTTCATAAAGTGTGACTAACACAAGTGCACCTAGGGCACGGTTTTCACACACACCTAGAATTACATTTGGGTTTAAAATGTAGGGTAGCACTCAGTTAGTAAGTTCACCATTGTGGTCATTGAGGACAATCTGACCCCTTCATTTGTATATTTCCTTTTTTAGGGTTTTGTTGCTTGGTTTTGGGTTTTGCAAGTCTCTTCTTCATCTTTGATTATCTAGCGACATCTAGTGCAGTGCAATGAATTACACCTGACAAGAAGCGAAGGCCTCAGATTGTCTAGCAACCCTAAAAATATGGTTTCTAGAACTCTTGCATAGACTAGGGCATCTAGATCTCAAACCAGGGTACCCCATATGCCCTCATCCTTCCCCAGGTGCCCTAGTCTACTTGGATAGCTCAGATATGCACTTTTCTAGGCCTTAGCACAATCATTCATGCATTCTGTTCATCCAGTATTTTTTGTGACACAATCCCAAACAAACGTCAAATCAACTAAGCTCTTTCTGACCCTTCTTTGCACATTAGGGTTTCATATTTTATCTACTTAGTTGTTTGGGTCATTTACCTTATTTATTTTAGTTGTTATTTACTGCTTTGCATAGCATCTAATTAAGATAGAATAGATCGTTTATTTTCATTTTAGTTTAATCATTTTGGTTAACCCCACATATCCAAACCTTTCTTCTAATCATGTCTTCACCTTATCAATTCATGACTTGATCATCTTATCCTACTTTTTCGCCTACTAAGGTTTCCAGTATAGTTACTACTACTGTTAATTTCATGTGTGTGCATACTCAAAATCCTCCTCACTTTGTTTCACCTCAGGCTGATCCATCTATTAATGTCATTACTACTCATCGTACTCATCCTAATCCTCCTACGGTTTCACCCACTTCTATTCATCCACCCATTGCTTTGGCAACTCTTCCTTCTTCTTCTAAAGGCTGTGACATCATTGAACATCTTAAAAATACTCCCACTAAGATTTCTCTTTATGGCTTATTGCGTAATGCACCTGATTATCGCCAAATGCTAGAAATAGTCCTTTGTTCCATTCACATAGAAAGTGAAAACTTGGTGGTATCCTTTACACATCTCATACAGTCACTTCGTAATTTACCACAGTCATATCTTTCACTTACGAGGATCTGTCACTTTTGCTAAAAGTAATTTGTGTGCGCCTTTTCTCATTACTGTCATTGTTAGCACTACTTGCATTAAATGAGTACTTATTGATAATGGATTAGTTATCAACTTATGTGCTTATTCTCTTTTAAAGCAACTGGGTAATAGTGATAATCTCATTTCTAGGAATTCTACTATCATCTGAGGCTATGACTCTATGACTCATACATGTTTAGGAATTATTTCATTACATATCAGGGTTGGGTCTAAGATTGTTCTCACTGACTTCTATGTTGTAGATGCATCATTTCAATTCAATCTCTTGTTAGGTAGACCTTGGATTCATGCAATGCAAGATAGTTCCATCTACTATTCACCAATGTGTCAAATTTTTGCATGATGGCTATGAACATACTATCACTACAGATCCAAAGCCATTCAAATATTGTCACATAGACCCTATTATTTCTATTCCCATCCCACCTTTGCAACACATTCCATATTTTTAGCCTTGACACATATCACATTGATTAGTCTAGCACTTCGTAGTCTTCTTATGCCGCTACAAATATTCTAGCTATTTCTACTCACACTATGACTATTATTTCACCTTCAGTACCAGCTCTTACAAGTGTTCCTTCTACACCTATTGAGGCACCTTCTATTTCTCCGCTTGCTACTGTCACCAAATAACATACTTGATAATGCTACACAACATGATGATGCTAACACCAATGATTCTAAGGACTCTGATCACAAATTTGACACTATCGAACTAACTGACGAAGCATTAGGTCAACTAAATTTCACACCGATTGACATAAATGACTCATACTTCAAAGACACATTTGTGGTTGATGGCCCAAGTGAATATAAGTTTAAGACACCTCCTTCTACCAATGATATGATACTTTATCAGTGATCTGTTAACACTTTAGAAAACATTTCATCTTCTACCGCGCATTTTACATCTTCATCACCTCCTTTCACATGCACTCTTCTCATCAACAACTCCGTTTGGCATGATATCCCAATTGATTGTACTTCCGTAAATACTATTTGCACACTTGAGGGTTTAATTAGACTTGGTTTGACACTTAATGATATTTTACCACCAATTCACTCACCTCATCTTTATCATAGCTATTGTCACATCATGGCTACTTATGGCCTTAGGGTGTTTCATTTGAGGATTTTTGTTGACCGCACTCCTCACCCTTCTCCACTGACAATTTTGTGATCTTGGCTTGATTACATTGGCAACACTATAGATGTAAACCATACTTCTCTCACATTTCCTATGTCATTCGGTAATGTCTCCATAGGTAATGACTCATCTCCAACTTATGCTCTAAATATTTCTCGTTGGTATGCACATGATTTTCCACCAGTACCCTTTACCGATGAAGAGTATGCCATGACTATCTACACATTATGTCGCAATGTTTATTTATATGATGCACCTCATTCTATTAATTTTTAAGTTTCCAATAACACTCCAATAGGCTTCAATCTCGATAGCGATGATCTTCTCAATAGTGTCACATGTTTGTATTCATTATCACATACTTGAGGGAATAACATCCACACATATCCCCCCCATATTAGTGTCAATACATCTCTTATACATGTATACCAATCTCCTTACATAGGCATATTCATCTACACTTTAGCATCCACCATTACCCAATGACACACTCTTGTGGTTCAGTTCACACTTGACTGTTGAGGATATACTACACATGAACCCCACACATTGTACCATAGGTATTACACATTGTGTTTCTTCACACATCTCGTGTTATACATCCTACATTTTACATTTAGTCTACATCATTCATATTTCAACATTTTCACATATGCACATCATACACATTCTACAAACTATAATATTAGGAAATCTTCAAATCTCACATCACATAGCATGCATCTCACATTATCAGGCTATCTACAGATCTTGTATTGCATTCTGCACAACTTGCACATCATATGGTTGTCTCTTATCATCGCACATATTACATATTCTTTTATTCACTGCACTAGCTACCCTATGACGCACTTTAGTTCCTTAGTCCATACTCGGCTAACGAGGATTTACTAATAAAATGGACCTATTATCACAAAATTATAGTACCCCTGATTTCTTGTGATTTGTGTGTGAGACAATCAATGTAACCTACATAACATGGGATTATCCTGCAGTGTGGGACCTTGCAAGTAGTATAATCATTTGGAGAAATTCATCTTCTTCTCCTAACCTAGTGCCAACTTCTCCAAAGTGTAGAGAATGACAACCTAATCTAATCCTACCGTAATGCTTTTCCAAGGAGATAGGGATAGAAGAATGCATAAAAGTAAATCTACTCTAAGTGAAGGTGATGCACCAAGAACGGGTGAGACAATCTAAGTGAGTGAAAAATAGGGAGAAAACAAGGTAAGAGAGGGCAGGTGGAGGTGCCACAATCTAAGATAGTATTTATTCCCTATTTTCATAAATCACAACAAATTAAAGGTCATGTAAAGAGATATAAACACACACAATATACCTACAAACATAATGGAAGGAAAAAGATGCAATACAACTTGAATTAGGGAAAGAAAAGCCACAAAATACTAATTTTATTGCTAAAAAAAATACACACTCTATTACAATATAGGCACAAGGAAAAATACTTTACAATAATCCCAAATTCAAGGCCTTTATCTCATAATAGCTCTGGAACAATTTTGACAGAGTTCCTTTGCATTACATAAAGTCTCCCCTTAAAATGAGGTGAAATTTACAATATATAGAAGAAGAGCCTCAAAATTTCCTCACCAACAAAAAAATTTCTTTAAAGGGGTATGGGAAGCCATACAAATTGGTACTTTACTTACACGGGAAATCATGGGCACCATACCTCATTAAAATGCTAGTTGAACAACTTGTACTACTCCCATTAATGCCTGGTTCATTCATGCACACGGCTGGTTCCATGAATTTTCTACTCCCAGATGGTAGCATTTTCTACTTGGTGTCGGCTGGTTGCATTCATGCAATCGGCCGGTAACATGCTTTCCCCACCACCGGCCGGTAGCACCCAAATACCACTAACCGGTAGCATCTGAAACTACTGTCAGAACCACCACTTCCCTGCTACCAGCTAGTAGCATCCGTATATGCTATCGACACCTTTGCGTTGTTTTCCCTATGACCAGTCGCTATCCATGCTACCAGATGGTAGCATTTTACATGCTACTGGTGGCATTTTACTGCCACTTTTCCTATCTGCCAATTTCATCAAAAATAGCTCAAACCTTCACCGTGGCTCATCAGCTCGCAACGTAACTTGACTTGCCATACAACTTGTACCATCTTGGTTTTGACTTGGCCGAGCCATCCTGAGTTGCCTTTCTCTCCTAAAACCTAGGGCTGGATTTGATGTTCATTTACACGTCTCCAAATTTGAATGGCTAATTCCATTTATAATGAATTATCCAAATTAACCCTGGGAGTAAATTTGGGATAATATGACCTTATCATACTCACACGTTTATCATTCAACCTTTTATCATATGACATTACTAGGTTAGTGACATACTCTATAGGCTAAATGGTCACCTAGTCCTTCATCTTGTAGTGGTATATGCTTTAGGCTACATCACCACTCTATCTATTCATCTTATAGTGATATACGTTTTATGTTAAATCATCACTCCTTTGCTCATCTTGTCATGATATACGCTTTGACTATAGGGTCACGCACACACATCATCTATAGGTCGCATATCACCACCACTACGCATACAAACTCATCACAGCCCGTTACATACAATACACACTTGGACCATTTTCCAATGACGCACTCTCATTTACGGTCCAGTCTTGACTGCTGAGGGGGAAAACTAAATGAACATCACTGCATACAACTCAATTCAATCAGGGGATATGTGGCTCCTATCATCCATCTTACATTTCATTCTATCCATCCACAACATTTTACATATCTTAGTTGCATTTACTTTTGCTTACATTTGCTTGTTCATGTTCTCTTTACTACGCATGTTAGATATATCTCTAGTATGTCATTATCTTTACAATACACACATGCATGTTCATGTATTTCTCTAGTTTTGATCAAGATACAGGTCTATTACACACATCATAGATGCTCTCATCCTATCAATCCTACCACAGTTACTGGGGGCATCCACATACGTCTACTACATGTGTTATTGTTTCATTTTGTACTTAACACACTAATATCTTGGTTATACATGTTTTTGACATACTCGTTATCTTTATAACATGTTAATAGGTGATTCATGTGCAACATTTGTTTTGCAGGATTATTTGATTTTTGTTTTTCTACTATTGTTCGTCTCTTGTTTACTATTATATGCAGACTTTTCCCTTATTTGGTGTGCACACTTGTTTGTCTATATGCGTCCATTATGTGCTTGCGTGTCTTGCGACATCATGAGAGGTGTCCCTTGTTTGCAACCTACCTTGGTGGTATAGGATTGTCCTCTTTCATGTTTACTTTCTTTCGAGATTCTACATTGTGTGTGTAGCGTACACTTGTCTTATACATGCATGTTTGTTCATACTAAAACTTCTTTTCTAGCCATTTATTTGTGTGCACCTTGGTTTCTACCAAACGTGTTCCCTTCCCCCTGCATGGCACAATTTATGTGGTTGGTCCTCTTTTGGAACCGTATCCTCCTATCTACAATTTTGCATGTGCCCCCAAAGATGGGGGCATAATTTGGGGTTTTACACACTATCCAATGCTTTCTATTGGTATAATTCAGTTTAGTTTCCTTCCTTGACATTGTGGGTTATATAGCGAGTGGGTTTAGACCAGTCTATGAACCCCATACACAACGGCTTTTACAGGACATGGTTATCCTTAGCATTCTGAGGAACAGTTAGAGGTTATAGGACATAGTGGATTTCCTCTCTACACTACTTCAACCAGTGGCATCAGATCACCCAAAAAACTAGGCAATACAGAGATCTCTTCATACATTATCAGGGAAATAGTTACATGTTGGAGAATAATGCATCTTTCTCCCTACACTTCTTTGTCTAGGGTGACATGAGATCACCCAGGAAAAACTCGCAGTACACAATATCCTTTCTTCACCCTTTTTATCATCATGAATTAGGTGCACATGTTCCTTTTTCATTTCTATTACATGTTTTTTACTATATACATACATTTTTACACATATATACATGTGTATTTAACTACTTGATCATCTTCTACTTGTAGGTCCATCTGTATAAGAAGAAAGAAGTCAACAACAACGATGTCAATAACAATAACATTTTGCAGTAGCACACACCTCATACTAACATGCATGTACATTACACACATCAGCAACTTGTTGGTCCGAAAATCTGATGGTTGGGTAGATCTATGGATAGACGAGCCAACAGTGTGCAGGGCATAGCCCCTCTTTGAGACAAGCAAAGCGAAATTGATTTATTGTTATTCTACCTGCAGGAATCCGTGCAAGTCCTACACTATTCTGCCTTCAGGGGTTTGGGATCTAGTCCCAGTTGGGGTACTTCCGATAGTGAGCAGAAAGGGACGAAGGGAAGAGAGGAGATAAGATCCTTCTGAAGGGAGAAAAGAAATGAATTCCAAAGTAGAAAGGTCAGAGGGTTTATGTTTTGGGCTGGTAGTAAATAGAGCCAAACCTACTTGCATAAACGAACAAAGCAATACTGATGATCAAATGACAAAAAAGTAGAGATAGATCTAACAAAATAAACACACAGATCTGACGTAAGAAAGATTTGATGCACATAACACATGTATTCAGCATAAAGTCTTAATACTTGTATTAATGTTTTCTTCTGTTACAAAAAGTACAAAGCCTTTTCTTCTCACTTATATTTTTCATCTAAAAAATGTCCATCACTTGAATACAACAATTATCCAAGTATATATAGAAGGAGAATGAGAAAGAAGGCAAAAAGAAACCAACAACTAATTACAAAATATTTACAAAATATCTAAAAGTCAACTGTTGACTTTGGGCAATTTGGTGGATGACAACATCTCATGGTGCAACATGGATGATGTCTTCATTTGTGCCAACAAAACTTTTAAATATTACAAAAAATGGAACAACCCTAGGAGGAAGGAGCCTATTTGTCGTCGTCTCACGGCTAGAAAGGAGTATCCTGCTTCTACTCAAGAGAGGAAATATGAAATTGAGCACGATACTCCAAGAATTTGCTAATCATCGGTTGAAGTTGATCCTGACCAGGACCCTTGGTGTGATCGCCGATGACTTCACAAGTCTCCCGTTCATCTCTGAGTCTTTCTGGGAGCTTGAAGTATTCATTACCTACCTCCATCAGGTAGTCAACAAAATCACGGCAGGCCAGAAGGTTGTTAATAGATTCCGCATCAAAAGTAGCTTCTGACCCTAACCCTTGTGATGCGATCTCCTTAAAGATCTGAATAGTGTCATCTGCCTTTCTCAAGGCGTATGAAGGAGTGAGAAAGCCTGGAGACATCTTGAGGATGATCTTCTCCATTTGATGCATTGCATCCAAGGCTTCCTCCTTCATTTTATCAATTTTCTCCTAGACGAATTCCATCTAATTGACCCCGATAGTCCAAAGCAGTGAGGACTTTGTTGGGTGCTCTGGGGTGATCGAAGACGCTTAATTTCACTAAGGCATTGATTGGGTAGTCGAGCATGTTTTGGAATGTCTCATGTTGTAACCTAGCATGGTCTAACTCTTCGGAGATAGGTCCCACAATTGCTTGGAGTTCTTTGTTAGCTTTATCAATGTTTTGATATAGCTCTGCCAAACTTTACGATTACTTCCTCACTATCTTTGAGGATCTGGTCTCTCCAGGAAGATACTACCATGCCTTGTTCACCAATCTTGGCGTATTCGTTTATCTTTTCCTGACTAAGGGCCTCGGGATTTTAAGTTGCAGTTGTAGGAGGTGCACTGCCCATTTTCTGTAGGGCTTAGAGAAGGTGTCTATTCTGCTCTTTCAGTATCCTCTTCTCTTCCTTTGCCTCCTGAATATTTTTACAAAGGGCATCCACTGCAGATAGGGCCTCTCCATGTAGGATTTCAGAGGATGTTCCCATCGTGACCTACGTCATTGTATAATCTATAGGAGACAGATCCTTTTTATCTTTTGTGGGATTAGGATATGTGATCTCCATAACCCTTTCACTTGAAGCACTCTGAGAGAATCAGGTTATCGATTTTCGCTTCTTATCTCCTTTTATTGGAATGACAGAGAAGTCCATAGGTGCAATGGGGACTTTCCTCTTATGCTAGCTCAGGTGCTTGGAGATCCATTTTGGACTCAAGGGAGTGGGACCAGAGGGAGAAGAGGGAACGGAGGTAGATAGGAGAAACTACAGTGAACAAGGGGAAATGGGTCGATACGCTTGGTGGTGGCATTGATAAAGAAGCCAAATCTCCAACGATCACAAGGGTAGGAGTCACTACTAGGAGAGGAAAATGTGGGGGTGGAAGGAAACTAATAGATGAGGGAAGAAAAACCGGGGGACAACTCCGCGAGGGAAGAGAAGATGGAGGAAGAGGAAGGGGGGAATAGTAGAAGACATGGGAGAAGACACAACCAAAGGAGTGGTTACTTGAGTGATGTGAGGAGGGGAAGGAGGAGAGGGAGATGGGACAGTGGGAACTTCAGCAGTTACAACAATACCAACATTCTGAGTGGATGTTCCTATTGGAACACTTACCGCCTGTTCTTTTTCTGAGGAGACCAGGCTTATGACCTGCTCTTAGGTGGCAAAAGGAGGACTCTCAAGAGCTTCCTCCTGAGCAGCACTTGACTCTCCCTCTTTGTCTTTCCCTTTTCCCTTTGGCAAGTGTTTTGGTCTAGTAGGTGCATTGCCCAAAGGAGACGTGGTGAAGTCTACCCCAAGGTAGATGAGACTGTTATACCTGCACCAATGCTCTGCCGCACTGCAAAGTGCCCTTAACCCTTTCCTCAATAGTTTAAGGTGCCTTTGTTCTATCTATCTTGGCAAATGGCCAATTTTCCCCATCCGTATCTAGATAGACCTAATCAACTTCTTGATCAGCTCGTTTGGAAACCTTTCAGGACAATGGCCATGCCATATTGGATAATTTCTACTAGGGGCAGGCGGGAGTGATCCTTCCTTCTGAGCTCGACCTTGTGATAGAGATCGATGTAGATATCCTTGATCTATGGGACGTGGATTGGATCAAGCTTTTCCCTTAGGAGGTAATTACGTGGAACAAAGGTTAAGACTTTGCCAGGAAATTGTGTTTCAAGTTAAGCAATTCCACTTCCGCAAACATTTACCAAGATTTGTTTGGTATGAGAAGTGTAGGTGTACCTACCCACCATGAGGGGGAATGGAGTTCCACCCTTCTTTCTTTTTTAGGCCACTTCTCATGATATATGATGAGCTGTGTGGATAGCTCCAATAGGGTCAACTTAGGGCCCGCATATCTTGGTAACTTGGTGGACTCTCCCAAGAAGTTGGCGGCTCTGAGATAAATGAAAGTGGGGAATTGCATAAATAATGCCCCTCACTTCTCTATCGCAGTCACTATGCTCTTGGTCATCCGACCGTGAGTCATATTGGGCCTCAATAGGCAGATGATACCATAGAAGAAGGCATCGTTGATCTTGTTGAATTGTGCAATGTTGTTCACCAGTCTCAACTCTGGATAATATTCATATATTTTTACTTGGGGCCATACCCCACATCAACTTAGTGCTGGATAGTCTCTTTTTGAGGCAGCAACATATACCACGTAGGAGTTCATGTAGAACCTCCCCATTGTTGAGAGTTGTTGGAGTTGCTCAGAGATAGTGTTGTTGATGATCTCTACCCATTCAAAACATTGATCAGGAACATGTTTTGCCTCATTGTCACCAGATACCTGAGCATCCACTTGTGGAAGTAATGGGCATCAGGAAGCCCAAACACCCTACTCAAGAAGGTGATGGTGTCACTCAGGTCCTCTGAGAAGTCACTGTGATGAATAACCTGCAAACCACCTGGTTATCACCTTCTTGTTTTTCATATACACTTCGTTCATGAGCTGCATGCATTTGTCCTCATTTTCATCCCATGCCTTTATGCAGTCTTCTTGGCTTATTGCCACAAAGTGCCGGTGGTGGGGGATACCCAACATGATTTCAAAGTGTCAGACAGTGAGGTTGATTATTACCTCACCCTTCTCATTCTCAACACACCTTGTGTCCTTATTGTAGCAACGGGCCACCACCATCATGAATTTGTTGTTCACCGCACTCACAAGAATTCCCCCAGCGAAATGTAAACCACTTCCGACCAATTTTTCCATCCATGGAATACCTGTAACCCTTCTGGTTCTAGCCCAAAAATCCTCCATATCAATGTGGCCAAGTTCGGAATCCCTGATGTCTAAGTCACACTCTGCAAGGGACTTTAGCATCCTGACCCTTTGGTATTTGTACTTCATTTCTTCTTCTTGTGAGTTTGGCCTTACCCTTAGACTTGGTTGGCCTCTTACTTGATGAAGACATGTGTGAATCTAAGTTCAGCTGCTGATCTGCAAGAAGAAGGAGTGAATTCCATCGCAGAAGAGCCATGTTAGCTGTTAAATCGTCCATCAAAGCTTTACAGAATGAAGAATTAGCAATTTAGAAGCTTCTGGGCACATGGCGTAGCTATATTGTAGGCTACAGGGTCAGAAAATCAAGGTGCACAGTTGGAGAGTGTTGCATGGATAAAAACAGCGCAAAGGGGTGTAGGGCGTAGAAAATCTACACACAACATTCAGTGTTGGTGTTAAAGGATGTGCGCCTGCGCCATATGAAGGGTTTTAAATGGGCGCAGATTATCTTGGTGTTGTAAGGCGGCAGGATGCGCCAATGGTGCATATATGGTACATGTTGCATATAGTCATGGTGCACCAAAGGGGCGTAGGTTCAAATGATGCATCACTGAGTGAAGATGTGCCAGTGCTTAGCTTTGGTGCAGCGTAGGAAGAGTCTACATAACATCACATGTTGGTGTAGTTAGAGTTGTGCTTGCACCTGCGTTAGGGTTTTGAAAGTTTTATAGGGTGTGGGGAGGATGCATGCTGCAGGCAGGGACAGTGTGCCCCTTGTGGCAACTGTGTTTTGTGCAACAGCGATGGCGTTTGCACCAAAGAAAATCCGTGGTTCAGGACTGTGATAACTTTTAGATTTTATCTTTTGATAGGTTTGCGGTTTTTTGGCCTCTTTCAACACAGATTTAGACAGCGAGGGGAACAGAGCAAAGAGGATCCTGGATTCATTTTCGAGACAAAGCCCTCCAGGCCAACAGATCTAGAAGGAGGGTAAAACCGGTTTGGGGGGAGAGTTGACTACAAAATGGGTTGGAGGTTGTGTTTTATTTCTTAGGTTTAATTTCTTTGTTTTTTAACAACCCCTAAAAACAATACAGAAAACCCACAAACAATCAACACAAGAAGAGAAAGGACCACTTACCAGGAATATATAGAATGGGAGAAATGATGTGGGGTCCATGAATGTGACGTAAAGTGACATGGGGATGACAGGAGCGCTGACAGGTGTAGAGGTTTCAACTTTTTTACATTTTTTCAATCGTGAAAATGACAGGGCGGATGCACCTATATATAGCAAAAGGTGCAATAAATGCGCCACCAATCTTTTTTGTACAGGGTGCACCAAAATAGATGTCAACATGAAAATATTGTGCGCCATTGGCGCGGATTCAGGACTGTCGACATCGCCTTTTTAGCGCTTTGGCGCACCATTCAAGGGTGCAACAATTTTAGTGTCGACAGGGTGGTGCATGCGCCTCGGCGCATAGGTTTGAAAGGCGCATCATGGGAAGGCGCAACATTTGGAATGTCGATAGTCCAAAGGATGTGCCAAAGGAATAGAAGGGGGCACAAATTCATTTGATGTTGCATGAACAAAATCTGTGCCCAACCAAAAAAGGACCAAAAGACTAAGTTCGAAAAACTAGATTCTCCGGAAAGGGATTTTATGCCATTCTGTATGCTAAGTAGACCTTGGCAGGGAAACGAAATCAAAATTTTTGGTATGGTTACCTGTAAAATTTCCCTTGTCAATTTTATAGGATAACAGCTTGCTCTTTCTGAGGACTATCTTTGAGTAAAGCTTAAGGGTAGAGAATCTTAGATCAACATGTGCCTATCCATTGGGTTACAGAGTCAAAAACAAGGGTGATGACAAAAATGAAAACACACAACTAACAAAAGCAAACACACGACAAAAACAAACACACAACTTAGAGAAAACTATACAAAGAAGAGAGCAAGATCTACTTCTTGATTATTTTGAGATGCTGCCTGCTATAGGGATGTCGGGATCTCACTTCCGTCTAGATACGAGAGATAGAAGCTATTCTCTTCTATTGAGTCCGCTTGATCTTGAAAGGCCCTCTCCATAGAGAATCAAATTTTTCGTGCATTCCCTTTGGCTCTCTTCGCTTGTCCCATAAAAGGACGAGATCTCCCACCTAAAAATCTCTCTGCTTGGCCTTTTTATCGAATAGTCTCTTAACTTGATTATGATGTTTGGTGATCCTATCGACCACTCTCACCCTCTTTTCTTCAAGATCTGTTAGATATGTGACCCTTTTTTCAAGAGAATTTTGGAAAGTCTCATCTTCGATCACTTGTGCCAAGCGCAGAGGTAGGAATTTATGTAGAAATGGGAAGCTTAGCGTCAATTCCATATAATACTTGAAAATGTGACATACCGAGAGACCTCTTTTGGAGTAATGCAGTCTGCCCATAAAGCATCATATAATGACTTGTGCCAGGACTGCTGGTTCTCATTGACTAGCTTCTGTATGATGGTCACTAAGTTCTTATTACTGGATTCTACTTGACCATTTCCCTGGGGGTAATAATTTGAGGCATGAGACAAGGTTATCCCGTGTTCATAGAAAAAACTGATAACTTCCTGTGAGGAGAAGCTGGAAGCATTATCAAAAATGATCTTGCGTGGAATGCCAAATCTTACAATGATACTTTCTTTGATGAATTTGCAAACAATTTCAGAGGTGACATTCTTAACAAGCATGGCTTTCCACCCATTTGGTGAAGTAATCTGTTGGTGTTAGGACATAAATATGTTCTGACAGTCGATCGGGGATGTAGTGCTCCGATAAAGTCAATTCCCCATTTCCTGAATGGTTCGTCAATAACGACCGGCATGAGGGGAAAAGTAGCCAATTTTAGTTTGCCAACAAATTGTTGGCAAAGCTCACATTTTCCTACCTAGTTGGGTGTATCTTGAAATAGTGTTGGCCAATAGTACCTAGCCCGGATGATCTTATGTGCTATCACAGAATGAGGAGAAGTGACCACCGCAAGCTGAATCATGAAAACTTTCTAGGAACTTTACCTGCTACGGCTTGTCAACACATTGCAAGAAGACACCATCAATACTATGTTTGTATAAACCATCATCCCGATATGACATATCTAGCTGCCCTGAGTTTTACAGTTTGCTTCTCCTTTGAAGTTAGATGAGCTGGGCACTCACCATAAGTGAGAAAGAAAGTGATATCAGAATACCACTCGTCGCTAGTCACAACGAATAGAACCATTAGGTAGAGAATCATCTTTCTCTAGCTGGCCTTACGTTCCATCGAAGCAATCATCTTTTTCTTTAGGGACCTCTGAATCTTTATTTTCAGCCATAAGCTGTCATAGGACCTTGCCTCTTACCAGCTTGGTTGGTCTTATGTCTAGATCATACTCCTGGACCTTTGTGATCGAATTCCCTCATAAGCTTCCTAACTCCTGTTGAGTTAGGATAGACTTGACTGTCTGTGTCAGGAAGCACCACTACTGTATGAGAGTATAGGATGTAATACCGGAAGTTCTTGACTACTTTGACAATGACGAAGGCGTTCTTTTCCAACTGAGACATCTTTAATTCATGAGGCTTGAGAGGAGAACTCATGAACATGATTGGAGATTCAAAATCCTCAGAGTTATTTTACATTAAGATGGTTGATACAGTATGCTGCATATGTGTAATTGTACATGATAAAATCCTTAAAGAAGTTGAGACATACCAGGATAGGTTACATGAGCAACAGAGGATTTTATATCCTCGAATGACACCTTTCCTTCTTTGCTCCATCGAGAAAGTTTGCGACCCCTTCATCATATTTGATATGTGCCGAGTCTGCTTCAGCGAAGTCAAGGAACAAAGCGTATAAGAAAATTCACCTTTCCAAAGAAAGAGTGAACACTGGTCTTGCTTATGGGTAAGCTAAGGATCTGAATAGCCTTAACCCTTTCGACATCTATTTTTGTCCCTTCCTTACTGACATGATGTGTCCCAGTAACTTTCCTTTAGTGACCCCGAAAGATAGACTTTTTTGGATTTAAGGAGATCTCATGTTCTCCGGCATCTAATCAATACTTTCTCCAAATGATCACAATGATCATTTCTTTGTTTAGAGAACATAGTTAAGTCATCTAAATAAACTACGATAAATTTTCCCATCATACCTTTGAATGCGAAGTCCATTGCTTGTTGAAAGGTGGGCACTAGCATTGGTCAAGCCAAAATGCATCTTGTTATAGGCGAATATACCATAGGGAGTAGTGAATGTTGTTTTGAATCGGTCTTCACAGCGAGATCTCAATTTGATTATAGCCTAAAAAAACATCAAGCATAGAAAAACATTTCTGAACCAGTTACTGCTTGCAGAACCTGATCCATTATGGGAAGTGGGTAGTTGTCCTTCAAGGACACCTAATTCAAGTTGCGAAAATCTACGCATATGCATATCTCACCGTTCTTCTTTCGTACTGGCACGATGTTCTGCGACCCAGGTATTGAGATGGATAGGAAAAATGATCCTTACATCTAGCATCTTCTATATTTCCTACCTAGATGGTACCTGAGATCTTAGGATTGTAGTTCCTCTGTTTCTGGCATGAAAAGGTTTGACATCTTCTTTCAACGAGATGTCATGTTGAACATCCTTTGGCCTGAAAGACTTTAGATCAGCATAAGACCATGCCAATACATCCATATACTTCTTCAGCAATTTGACAAACTTTCACTTTTCTTTGGGTGTGCAACATTTTCTGATGTTCATAAACTGCGGATGTTTCGTAGTACCCAGATTAACCGATTCGGTATCTAGAGAGGAGTTAGGATCATCTTTTCATTTCTTCTTGACAAAACAATCATGTTTTTCAAATAATCATTCTAGAGAGACTTAAGCCTTTTGAGATTTTATTTCTTTTGAGATGACATATGCCATCACCTCCTTTTGATTCATTTCGCTTGATCAGTGACAGATTCACGGCATGCAGAATTAGATCCTTCAGAATAAAGCTCGTTGAAATTATATGCCTTCTCTAGAAAGGTAATAAGTTGATTGTCATTGTTGAATACCTGCCAGTGTTGAGAATTGTCTGGAACGCTTGGGCAGAAGACTACCTCAATGGTATATGTGCATGTTTTCAACCCTAGGTGAAGGAGCATGAGAGATGCTGAGATGGCCAGTGAATTGGCCATGTCATTTTGAGCTCTTGGAATGACTTTTATTGAGAAGGCGTCAAATTCTTCAATGTTGTCCCATACTGCATTGTGGTAATGCCTGAGCCTCTCATTCTTTACTTGGTATATTATTTTTACTTGATTTATGACTAGCTCAACATCGCCTTGTACTTTTAGGTTCTTGAATCCCCTATTCTTTTACAACTTGCATGCCAAGTAGAAAATATTCATATTCAACAGTATTGTTCGTATTGAAAAAACTACAACTTGAAAGAGAGAGGAAAAAGCTCCTCCTCAAGAGATATTAACACAGCTCCAACACTGCATCCGCCTAATTGCACAACTGCCATCAAACTGCAATGTCCAAACCCTGTTAAGGTCTTCTTCCTGGACACGGAATGACCATTTTATCATACTCAGTAGATAAGAAGTAGTTCCCCATCCCTAATGATTCGAAGAGAATTTGGGCTTTGGGGTCGTCAGAATTGGTGACCAAATACTTCTTTTGTGATTTAGGCTCCAATGTTTGCATTACACCCTTGACAGAGATTCTAGCTTTGGACCAGTCCATATACATCTCTCCACCAACTTCTTTGTAAAAGCTCCTTCCTAGTATAATTCCATATTCCACAGGGATATCAGCAACGAGGATGGTCATCTTTATTCTTTTCTCTGGGAATGCCACAAAGGTGAACTATGCGTCTTTGATTTGACCAATCAATGGAACCTGTTTGGTTTTAATGTAGTAACATCTACTGAAAGGCTTGGTAAGAGTGAGGCCCAAAGCGTGGGCAACCTTTTCTGGCATAACATTGTCGGAAGCCCCTAGAATCAATTATGTAATTTCTTAGCTTATGACCATTGATTAGTAGGGAAAGATAAAAAGTTTCAATTTTACCTGACGCAGAAGTCAAGGCCACATTTATGTGAGATGTAGGAGGAGTGGAAAGGATTCCTTTCAGGGAGACATGAGAAGTTACAGCAGATTTTCTTTGGATATATTCGAGTCAATCTTACAAGTTGCTCAGGGTTTGACTGAAGATATTCAGCCTCAAACATTTGAATCTTCGTTTTTTTAGCATGATCGATTATGTCAAATGTGAAAAAGGGTTGCGTTGATGAGGGAATGAGTCCTTCACTTCACAGTGGAGGGGTAGGGTTGCTGGTCTTTATGGGAATAGAAGAAGGCTGATTTGGAGGAGAGATTAGGGGAAAAATATTTTTTTGTAAAAGACTTAATAGGAGGTTGAGTAGGGAAGAGGATTACCTCTTTTAGCAATGGTTGGAGGCGTGGTTGACATAACCTTCTCTTTTTATATCTTGGCAGAAACTTCTACTTCTTTTCCTTGAGAGCGGGTGAAAATAGCATATGACTGCCTGCTTGCATACTCTTGGGTACCCTCTTCTTCATCAGATTCCTCATCTTCGAATTCCATATATCTGATTATAGAGTCACTAGTCGGTTCACTGACATCTTGATCTTATCTGCTTGGGGATGAAAGTTCTTCATAATTTTTCTCCTCTTCTTCTAACCTCAACCAGGGCATTGACCAGAAGGGGCCTAAAGTGCCAAATATGGAGCAGTTGCAGGAAAACATGCACCTTTGTGAGGGGTGTTGTTCGAAGTGAAATTTCACCATGAGCATATCCCAATATGAAGTGCTAGGAGAAGCTTGAGCCAATTGCTTCTTCAATGCGAGCAAGTTGTTTTCCATCTTCTAGAATGCCGGATCTGATGAAGTGGCTTAAGAAGGAGTTGAAGCTTTGGGTTTAGATAGCTCTCATTTTAATTTGCCAGATATAATTAGGTTGTCCTCTATCCAAATGGCAACATCCTAAGTGAGAACCAAAGTGGTAATTTGTTCTTATAAGAGCAAGAAACTTACTCTTGAGCTCATGGCGTTTACAAAGAAACACTTTTGATTTTCTGGTGTTGGCAACATGGCAGGCAGCACATGGGTTAATTAGTGAATTGAAATGAGTGATAAAATCGCATGCATGGTTTCATTGACTTCCTTATTCAGGTGGGTGATTTTTGACAATAATGCAAAGGCGTCTTCTGAAGTCTTATAATTGTCTTCAAATGCGGTTCATAACGTGGCCCAACTAGTGATAGATCCGGCCGACAAATGTTGGAACCATTCTGCTGCAGGTCCTTGCAAGGTCTATAGAAAGAGGCGTACTGATACATCTTCATGGGTCACATCTAGGATGCTGCATGACATTATGAACACAAATATATGTGAATCCATGCTTTGGTTTCCGCTCCCATCAAATCTGGGGAAATTATTTCAGTTTCTATGAGGGAGTACATGAACAGGATGTGGTAATGCAAGAGGGCCCATAGCATTTCTGCCATGGTACTGTCAGTTAAAAAACTAGATAGAGGATGCGAGCTGGAAGTGTGGTTCCACTGAGAAATAAAGCACTGCAAAAGGATGTGGTGGCTCCTGGCGAAAAATGGTTCCTTTCATGGAGGTGAGACACTCCTGGTTGACCGATCAGCTAAACTTAGCAATGAGAAGCATTTTGGTGTAATACTGAAGTTGTACCTTTGAAGTAGATCAAAAATAGGATCAACTTCTCCACAATCTCTCCTGCTACGGGTAAATAGTTCACCCGCCAGTGTACCTCTCAAATCTGCAAAGTTTTTAGAGTAGATTTAAAAACTCTTTTTGGTTGCACTTACTAATTTTCTGATTTTTCTGACAAAAATTAGCAACATGTACTTTTCTAAATATTTAATTTTATCCCTCTTTTGAAAACCGATTGTGGTTTAACGACAAAGATTAACGAGGATAAAATGATGATTCAACTTAGCAAGCTGATTTTTCAGATCTTAGAGTTGACTTTTTGCAAGGGTTGGAAATTTTTGTAAAACAGTCAGAAACTCATATCTACAGAAATATATGGGTTTTTGTGAAAACTCAGCTAACTAAAGATCTCTAACTAGCCCAGATCTATGGATCTCTGAAGAAAATTTTCAGTTTGGATCACTTTAGCAAACATTTTGGATTTTAAGAAAAAAGTTAAGATTTGTAAACAGGTAGTGATTTTTGTAGTTTTATCAATTTTCTTAGTTACTTTAGCAACCTGTTAGTGTCCTTTAACCGACACAACACTCACATAGATTTGTTTCTATCCCCAGTAGAGTCGCCAAAAACTATTGGTCCGAAAATCTGTTGGTTGGTCGGATCTATGGATAGACGAGCCAACAGTGTGCAGGGCATAGCCCCTCTTTGAGACATCAAAGTGAAATTGGTTTATTGTTATTCTACCAGTAGGAATCTACACAAGTCCTACACTATTCTGCCTTTAGCGGTTTGGGATATTGTCCCAGTTGGGGTACTTCCGACAGTGAGCAGAAAGGGACGAAGGGAAGAGAGGAGATAGGATCCTTCTGAAGGGAGAAAAGAAATGAATTCCAAAGTAGAAAGGTCAGAGGGTTTATGTTTTGGGCTGGTAGTAAATAGATCCAAACCTACTTGCATAAACGAACAAAGCAATACTGATGAGAAAATGACAAAAAGTAGAGATAGATCTAACAAAATAAACACACAGATTTGACGTAAGAAAGATTTGATGCACATAACACATGTATTCAGCATAAAGTCTTAATACTTGTATTAATGTTTTCTTCTGTTACAAAAAGTACAAAGCCTTTTCTTCTCACTTCTATTTTTCATCTAAAAAATTTCCACCACCTAAATACAACAATTATCCAAGTATATATAGAAGGAGAAGGAGAAAGAAGGCAAAAAGAAACCAACTAATTACAAAAAATTTACAAAATATCTAAAAGTCAACTGTTGACTTTGGACAATTTGGTGGATGACAACATCTCATGGTGCAACATGGATGATGTCATCGTTTGTGCCAACAAACTTTTAAATATTACAAAAAAGGGAACAACCCTAAGAGGAAGGAGCCTATTCGTCGTCGTCTCACGGCTGGAAAGGAGTATCATGCTTCTTCTCAAGAGAGGAAATATGAAATTGAGCACGATACTCCAAGAATTTTCTAATCATCGGTTGAATTTGATCCTGACCAGGACCCTTGGTGTGATTGCCGATGACTTCACAAGTCTCCTGTTCATCTCTGAGTCTTTCTGGGAGCTTGAAGTATTCATTACCTTTCTCCATCAGGTATCCAACAAAATCGTGGCAGGCCAGAGGGTTGTTAATAGATTCCACATCAAAAGTAGCTTCTGACCCTAACCATTGTGATGCGATCTCCTTAAAGATCTGAATAGTTTCATCTGCCTTCCTTAAGGCATATGATGGAGTGAGCAAGACTGGAGACATCTTGAGGATGATCTGCTCCATTTAATGCATTGCATCCAAGGCTTCCTCCTTGATTTTATCAATTTTCTCCAAGATGAATTCCATCTGATCGACCCGATAGTCCAAAGCAGCGAGGAATTTTTTGGGTGCTCTGGGGTGATCGAAGACACCAAATTTCACTAAGTCATCGACTGGGCAGTCGAGCATCTTCTGGAATGTCTCATGTTGTAAGCTAGCATGGTCCAACTCTTCGGAGATAGGTCCCGTAATCACCTGGAGTTCCTTGTTAGCTTGATCAATGTTCTGATATAACTCTATGAACTTTATGATTACTTCCTCCCTATCTTTGAGGATCTGATCTCTCCAGGCAGATACTGCCATGCCTTGTTCACCAATCTTTGTGTATTCATTTATCTTTTCCTAACTAAGGTCCTTAGGAGTTTCAGCGGCAGTTGTAGGAGGTGCACTGCCCATTTTCTGTAGGGCTTGGAGAAGGTGTCTATTCTGCTCTTTCAGTATCCTCTTCTCTTCCTTTGCCTCCTGAAGCTTTTTGCAAAGGGCATCCACTGCAGATAGGGCCTCTCCCTATAGGCTTTTAGAGGATGTTCCCATTGTGACCTACGTCACTTTATAATCTATAGGAGACAAATCCTTTTTATCTTTTATGGGATTAGGATATGTGATCTCCATAACCCTTTCACCTGAAGCACTCTGAGAGAAGCGGGTTATCGAATTTTTCTTCTTATCTCCTTTTGTTGGAATGATGGAGAAGTCCATAGGTGCAATAGGGACTTTCCTCTTATGTTGGCTCAGGTGCTTGGAGATCCATTCTGGACTCAAGGGAGTGGGACCAGAGGGAGAAGAGGGAACGGAGGTAGAATAAGGATTAGCTACAGTGAACAAGGGGAAATGGGTCGAGACGCTTAGCGGCGACATTGATAAAGAAGACAAATCTCCAACACTCACAGGGGTAGGAGTCACTGTAGGAGAGGAAACCGTGGGGCTGGAAGGAAACTGAGAGATGAGGGAAGAAATAGCGGGGACAGCTCCGTGAGGGAAGAGAAGATGGAGGAAGAGGAAGGGGGGACAGTAGAAGACATGGGAGAAGACACAACTAGAGGAGTTCTTACTTGAGTGACGCAAGGAGGGGAAGGAGGAGTGGGAGATGGGACAGTGGGAACTTCAGCAGTTACAGTAGTGGTAACATCCTGAGTGGATGTGCCTGTTGGAACACTTACCACCTGTTCTTTTTCTGAGGAGACCAGGCTTACAACCTACTCCTAGGCGGCGGAAGGACTCTCGGGAGCTTACTCCTGAGTAGCACTTGACTCTCCCTCTTTATCTTTATCTTTTTCCCTTTGGAAAGTGTTTTGGTCTAGCAGATGCATTTCCCAAAGGAGACGTGGTGAAGTCTACCCCAAGGTAGATGAGACCGTTATACCTGCACCAATGCTCTGTGCACTGCAAAGTGCCTGAACCCTTTCCTCAATAGTTTTTGAGTGCCTTTGTTCTAGATCTATCTCCGGCAATTGCCAATTTTTCCCTTTGTCCATTACTTAGATAGACTGATCAACTCTTGATCATTCTTTGGAAAACCTTTACCTTTCGGGACACTTTCTAGCCGTTTGAGCTTTCTATCTTTTTGGTGGTCAGCCTCTTCAAATTTAATTATGAAATTAGATCAAGAGAACCATATAAATATAAATTTATGAGACCATAATGAGGGACCAAACACTAGGCACTACTATCATCACCTAAGGTTCCATTCCATCTAAGGCATCTAGAGCTCATATGCATCCATCTAGATTCATCAAAAGGGACAAGGTTGGTTTATCCACATCACACTGCATAGGAGGGAATTTTATTCTATTTCATCCACCATTTTATTACATTTTCTACATCTATTTATAGCTCATTACTTCATGAAGTGAGACTGACACAAGAGCACCTAGGGCAGGACTTTCACACACACACACACACACACACACACACACACACACACACACACACACACACACACACACACACACACACCTAGAACTACATTTGGGTATGAAATGTAGTGCAACACTCAATTATTAAGTCAACCATTGTGCCCACTGAGGACAATCTGAACCCTTCATTTGCATCTTTCTTTTTTTAGGGTTTTAATGCTTGGTTTAGGGTTTTACAAGTCTCTTCTTCATCTTTGATTATCTAAAGAAATCTGGTGTGGTGTAGTGAAACACACGTAACAGGTAGCGAAGGCTTCAAATCATCTAATAACCCTACAAATCTAGTTTTTGGACCTCCTGCATAGAACAGGGTGCCCCAAACACCCTCATCCTTCCTTAGGCACCCCAATCTATTTGGTAGCTCAGATCTACACTTTTCTGGGCCTCGGCACATTCGTTCCTACATTTTGTTCATCCAGTAGTTTCTGTGACATAGTCTCAAACAAGCATTGAATCATCTAAGCTCTTTCTAACCCTTCTTTGCACATTAGGGTTTCATATTTTATCTACTTAGTTGCTTGAGTCATTTACCTTATTATTTTAGTTGTTATTTACTACTTTACATAACATTTGATTAAGCTAGAATAGATAATGTATTTCCATTTTATTTTAATCAGATATATATGTAAAATGTGCAAGCATGTAATTTAATGCAAACTATTTGACTAAATGCTTGAAAGAAATGTGGCCCTATGGACTACATGGATCACAATATATGTACAAAATGGGTCTGTTAAAAAGGATTTGGAACCTTTCAGAAAAATGCAATCGACAGGGGTAAACCCAAATTCCATAACCTTTGTCAACATCCTCCCAACCCCTATCAAAATGGGAGATTTAGAATAGGACATGGACATCCCTTAAGATGTATTTTGCAATTAATTTACAATTACTAGTTTATACTCATATTGTTTTGAATAATATGGCCACTTCATCCTCACTATCAATATTCTGTTATATAAAAGCTCCAAAATAGAATGCAACCTATTTGAAACTTATTAAAATAAAATAATAAATACCAAAATATGTTCGAGAAAATTATTAGCACTTATGATACAAATTATGAAAATAAAATAAAAATGCCAAAAAAACATTCGAGAAAAATATGAGCACCTTTATGAAAATTAGGAAAAGAAAATAGAGACCTCTCAATCTAATTCGAATTCACCTCAATTATTTAGTTATATTTTGGATGTCATTTATTTGGTTTGACACTATTTAACCAAATGCAACCAATAAGTGTCAAACCTGATAAGATCCCTTTTGCTAGCATACTCCCTAATCTGTAAAATGTTTTAAGTGATTCACTTATCAATTTAACTATTTTTAGATACTTATAATATTTTTCTCAATTTCCTGTAATACGTTAAAAATTCACTTAATTCTTTATAAATCATATTGTAACTAATTAAAAAATAAGTAAATGAATAAAAACATAGAGAAATGTAAACCAAGCTTGAGAACAAAGTTCACCCATATTAGGCTACGTCTCTAGGTTCGAAAAAAACACTCGAACCAATCTATTCATGATGCAAAATTGTTTTTCATACACTATTTACATCAAAATAATTTATTTACTCTACAAATAAGCCTCTTCCATGTCTTTGAGAAAACTCTAGTTTAATCCCCATTGGCCTTTTTACAATAAAAACACCCTATACTTTCTCTTTTCTCCCAGTAAGGGGCTTACAACTTAATAAATGTTACCATTTAAATAAAATGTACTCCTTTTATAATGTTTTTTGGCCTATGACCTAGTGGTAAGGGCACCTATCTTTTTGTGCCAAGATTGGGGTTCAAATCCCCCCATATGCACCCCCCTTGCCAAACTTAACATTAAAATCCCACATTCACATTCACATCGCATTACAAATGATAAAGGCTTTAAATTACATCCCCTTTCTGATTGACATGGTTAGGTGTTTATCCCACATGTGTTGGGATAGGAAATAAAATGGGTTTAAATAGCACTCTCCACACCATATGAATCGGTCTTGAGCACCATGTAAGGCTTGGTTGTCAAGTCTTGGGTACTTGGATGTCAAGCTTGGTTAACTATTGTGGAAGGTTTGCTGAGGACACGTGGTGGCTTGAGACCTTACCATGTGTCTTTGCCTTGTTGCTTAGGTGCTAAGTTTTACAAATTTTGGGATAATAATCCCACATTCACTGTGTAAATAGAGATATTATATTTTATATACAAAATACCTCCATAGCATAGAGAATATAGGCGACAACATATCCCTTCTTACAAAAAGAGGACCACACCGGTTGATGGGACCCCAAATGGAAAATAGCATGAGCCCCACACTCGATTGTCAAAGATTGAAGGCCAAAAACCAAACAAGCCCATTTTATCCTCTCTTCCATGTGTTAACATAGAATTGGTCCATGTGTTTGGATGTGATTGTTCCACCTCTATAGGTCTAGTCAGTAGGATGATGTCAGCATTATACATGTGTATATTTTTTACCTATTTGGATTTAACTTTGATGTGCCATAACTATGACATACAAAGTAATATTAACCCCATTTAAAATGTGTCAGAAATATCTCGATGAGATCTTTAATGTGCATGTGTTCCATCATTATTACAAACTATTTGATCAAATTAGTTGTAGGGATCCTCCTGGATCACTCCTCCCCACTGATAATATATTATACTTCCAAAAGTTTGGTTTTATTTTGAAATTAAGTGAGGGTATACCTCCCTCACCCTTCCAATTTAAATCCACCTTGATTTGATTGGATACACCCTTCACGAAGTCCTCACCCTCCTATTAAGAATAACATCTTCCTACAACTCATCAAGATATTTTGGAGAAAAATCATCAACAAAAGGATATTCAACACTCTCATATTGATCCATGATCATAAGAGGCACATATCCTTTAAAGTTTTCAACATTTACAATGGAATACATCTACATATATGGAGGTAACTCTAATTGAAATTCATTGTTACCATTTTTTTCCAAAATCTTAAATGGACCATACCCAATTGGTTTGAGATTTTTACCTTCACCTTTGAGGAGTTCTTTACTAATGTGTATCCAAACTTGATCACCAACTTGGAAATGATGATCAACCCGATGTTGGCCATACCTAGCCTTATACTTGGCTTGGATCTTTTCCAATTGCTCTTGGATGACTTGATGAACCAATTGGATCTTTTGGATGAACTTATTTTCTTTTTCTTCATGTTTATGTCCATTCAGAACTAATTCTTGTCCAAAATTTCAGTCCAAGGGGGACTTAGGAAAATGATCAAAAAAAGGTTTGAAAGGATACTTCTGTGTGGAAGAATGTATGGTATGGTTGTAAGCATGTTTCACATAACACAAATGTCCATCCCAAAGCTTAGGGTGCTTGCTACAATACCCTTAGAGTACATGTACCAATGTTTGGTTAACCAATTTTTTTTCCTGTCGATTTATGGTTGAAAAATAATACTCTTCTTAAGTTTTATGTCCATCAAGTACCACAAAGCTGATCAAATCTTCCCATCGAATTGAGAATATTGATCTAATACAATAGATGTAGGAAAACCAAAATAAATCCAAACATTGTTTAAGAAAAAATGTGAAGTCACCTCTCTTGTTATTTTTTTTCATAGGGCACTAACAAACACATTTTTCTAAATATATCCATAATCACGTAAAAATAGTCATGGTTCTTTCTTGAAATAGGCAAGCCTGTTAAAAAGTCCATATAAAAACTTTCATGTGAATGGTTTGGTATGAGAATTGGGGTACACAAACCCAACTTCTTGTTACTAGGCTTGTTTTTGGCACATAGAATACAACCTTTTACATACTTAGATCATTTTCATACATCCAAATCCAATGGAAATACCTTTGTAACTGTGCAACTATTTTTCCAATGCCAAAATGACTAGATTCAAGAGAAGTATGTGCTTCCCTAATCATGTGAATTCTTTCATCTTATGGAATGCAAATTTTACCAAGATGATAAAGTAATCCATCATGTAAGTGATGGTCTAATTATTCCACTTGATTACCATGAGTTAGATCTTCATAAACATCCTTAAAATCAATATCTCTAGCATATTGTTCCTTATAAAATTTCATGCATCAAAGGACTAAATTGTAAAATAATAGATGCAATAATAGGAGGTCTTGAAAGCATATCAACAATCTTATTTTGTGTACCTTTTTTATACTTTATCATAAGATGGAATTGTTACAAAAACCCCATCCAACGAAAGTGCCTTTATTATTGTATCTTTGAATGTGATTAGAGATATTACAAAGGCTGGTGATCCATGTGGATTATATTCTCTTTTCCCATCAAATAATTCTTCCATTTTTTCACACTTTGTACCAAAACATAAAACTCTTTATCATAAGTAGGATATTTCCTTACTGTACTTGTGAAGGTATTTGAATGGTAACTTTTTTCATTAAGATGACACCCATGCCATATTCACTTGCATCTATTTCAATCTCAAATGGTTGTTTTAAATCAGGTAGTGTTCATATTAGGGCTGTGCTTATCTTCTCCTTCAACATGTCAAAGGATTTTTGGTACTCACCTCCCCACTGAAAGACTTGTTTACTGCTTGTTAAGGAATGTAAAAGACATGTAATAAATGAAAATTTAACAATAAAATTCCTCTAATATTGGACTGCCCCAAGGAATCTTCTAACTTTAGTTACATTATTAGGCTTAGGATATTTCATAATGACTTTAACTTTAGAGGGATAAATTTTTAGTTCGCCACCCCCTACTACATAGCCTAAATATACCAAAGATGCCTTACCAAATTCACATTTAGACATCTTGAAGTACAATTTCTCCTTTTGCAAAGTATCCAAGTCTTACTTAATGTGTAGAACATGATCTTCCCAAATTTTACTGAAGATCAAAATATCATCTAAGTAGACTATAAAAAAACATCTATGAATGGCATAAATACTTCATTCATAACCCACATAAAGGTGACGAGTGCATTAAAAATCCTAAAGGGCATACCAATCCATTCAAAAAGACCTTGCTTAGTTTTGAAATTAGTTTTCCAAATATCACCTTCACTAATTCTAACTTAGTGATAACCACTTGTCAACTCTAACTTAGTGAAATAAACAACATTTTTCAATTGATATAATAAATCACCAATACAAGGAAGAGGGTAGTGATTAAGCTAAATATGAAAATATATGCCTAATATAATTGCTATTGTAGTAGTAAAATAAATATACAATTAAGTACACAAATCAACCCAAGAAAACTAAGCCAAAATGTATGAAACCCAAAGTGCAAAGGAGAGGTAAGATGACCTAGCCATTTCACAATTATTCTTGGACTATGTCAGACTATTGAACAAATGAACAGAGAGGGAGAAGCGTCACCCAGGACCTTAGAAAAGTGTGTGAGCTGATGATCTTCCTGGATTGGGGCACCACGGAGTGGGGACACTGAGGCAATTGTGGATGCACCCTAGGTCCTATTTCTAGGTGCCTATGTCTGCAAAAAATGCTCAAAAAAAACCTTCTCTTAGTGGTTGCAAAATTTGTTCATTGTTATTTTCATTTGGTCTCTATAAGGTCACACAATGATCACCGAAAGTAGTTGGAAACCTGCAAATGAAACAATGACCTGCAAAATCCTCAAAGAGGCATCAAATCCTTAAAAAGAAAGATGCAGAATGAGGGGTTGGATTGTCCTCAGACTGTCACAATGGTGATCTTATGACTGAGATGTTGCACTACATCTCAGACCCAGTGTAGTTTTGTGTGCATGTGTGTGGAATTGTTCCCTAGGTGGCTCTTGTGCATGTCGCACTTGATCGTGAGGCAATTAAGCTAGATGTAAATAAATGTAATATATGTGTCCATAGAATAGAATGAATTTCCCCTCCTATAAAGTGTATGCAGAATAATTCAGTCCCTTGTGTTCCTTAAACGGGGCTAGATGGATGTAATGATAGCTGTTGAGATAGCCTTGATGGATGCAACCTTAGGTGGTGATAGCTAATGTTTAGTGCTTAGTCCTTTATTATGATCACATACGCGTGCGCACACATACACACACACATATGATTCCCTTGCTTAAATTTCCTGAAATTAACCCCAAAAAGGCCAACTACAAAAAAGATAAGATGCTCAAAACGGATAAAAAAGACCCAAAAGATGTGAACACATTACAAAGAGGATAGGGGCACCCATATGGGATGAGGATATCAGGCGTTGGCGTCCTGATTGGATACTGGTGTCCAGGATGATAAATTTTCGAAGTTATAAAAAGGTAGATTGAGAAAATAGAGGGTGCAAGACCGTAACAGTTTGACAACATAAAGAAGAAAAATGTGGCCAAAGACATGGGTTAATTAGTAATTTTCTTACTTGGGAATCATATGAATAGTAGTATGTAATCAGGACTAGATAATTACCCAAAGTGCGTAATTTTATGTCTACATTTGCCCCCCAATTTATGTTGGGTTGAGTGGAAATGCTCGATAACATAAAGTAGATAGAGATGTGTACCTAATAACCGTGTAGATTGATAAAAAAGAATGTGCTCGAGGGACAAGAAAAAGTGTGGAGTGATAAAAATATGGAGTGTGGATGCTAGAGGAGGAGAAAGTGTCAAAAAGTGATGATGAAAATTAACCTAGGATGAAAACACATGTGTAGATTTCACTGATTGTGCCTGTTTTGGTGTCGATGTTGATGTGATTGATGTTTTTGATATAGGATGATGTTGACTATCATTTCCCATACGGATGAGACTTGCAAAAGAGAAGGACGAACAACTAGTCAAATACACATGTATATGTGTAAAAACGCATGTAAGAAGAGTATGCGATAAATGTAAAAAAATGTGAAAAAAGGGGATCATTTGCACCTGATCCGTGATGAGGAAAAGAGTTTTAGAAAGGATCCTATAAATGATAGTACAAGACCAAGTTTTCTTAGGTGATCTCACGCGTAGTTGTGCACGGCATGCGAAGTTTTTCAGGACGATCTCATGCCAATGATCATGGAAAAAATGTAGGGAGAAAATGTCTGGTGTTATCCTCCAACATTTAACTACTTCCTACAATATATAACACCACTGCAGAAGGTGTGTGTAATTCAAACAATTCGATCTAATGTGAAAATAAAAAGTGTAGTGCAATGCATGCATGCAAAAATACTAATGGACTGTGTGACCTGTAAAATCCATTGTGTGGAGTTCTGTAGAATGTTTTGAACTACCAAAACATTGTGTAACCTTCCTCTAGGTTGTAGGCGTCCAGGAAGGGATCTGGTGTGTTGGTGTTATGCTAAGGATCCAAGTCTAATTCTGAGCCTTGTCTGATACTGAACGACTGTGTTATACTGGTATTCGTGTTATGTTGAACTATGATTGTATGACATTGTATGGGGTGACTAATTCACCCAAATGATGCCCCCTCATTTGGGGTGCATGCAAAGTCACTGAAGGAGTATGCAGCTGAAAGGAAGACCTATCATTGTGCTGAAACTCTACCCTATAGGGGGGAAGGAGTGTGCTTGGTAGAAACTAAGGCACATGAAAAAAACTGGTTGGGAGATAAGTGTTAGTACAAGTAAACATGCATGTATGTAAAATGTAAGCTAAGAAACAAGGAGACAATGTGTAAGCTAAGACACAAGAAGATAATGTAGACTGCAAAAGGTGGGTTGCAAATATGGGACATCACTCACGATGTCGCAAGACAATTGAGGTCTAATAGGCCAAAACTAGACAAATATGCATGTAGACACAAAATTATACACTTTAGACATTATTCAGCTCAGTCTTATACTACTATTTAGAAGGTTCTCAAGTGAATAAAGTACTAGTTAATCCCACCTTTTGGCCATCTTTATTTTACATTTTATTTCGTAGTTCTTGTATATTTTTAGCACTTGTTTGTCCATTTCACAACTGCCTCGTCATTCTAGCCCAAAATTGAGGCACCCCAGCCTATACTGGGGTCCCCCCTGACGCCCTGGTCCTACCCTGGGTGCCCCAATCTATGCACATCCTTTCCTACTTCTTTTTGGGGCCTTTCTATCCGTTTTTCATCCTTATCCTTTTCCTTGTTAGCCCTTGTCTAGATTAATTATGAAATTAAGCTTGAGAGCCCTATAATATAAGTTATAAGACCATAATGAGGGTCCTATAACGTCACATACTAATATCACTCCACTCTAGAGTTACATATCCGTACATCACTTGCACCCACATAGTTTCATGGGTAACATCAAGGCTAGGAGATCTGCATCCCACACACTGCATAGGGTGTGAGGGGAGTGAGTTTATTTCTATTCTATCCACGTGTGTTATTTACATTTTCTATATTACTATTGCTCACTACTTCACAAAGTGTGACTGACACGAGAGCACCTAGGCGATGACATGCACACACTCACTAGAACTACATCCAGGTGTGAAATGTAGTGCAACACTTAGCGATAGTTCTAACAGGATTGATGGCTTAGGTCAATCTAACCCATTCATTTTTCCATATTTATTTTTCCTAGGGTTGATACTTCTTTTTCTATTACAGGTCATTAGTCAACTCATCTGGGGAATCCAGTGCAATAAAGAGGGAATATTGTGACAGTTTTCTCCGACCAGAAAAATATAGATCTACCTGAAAACATGCAAGGACTACATAGCCTAGATCAAGGGCTGGAGATCCTAGGGGAACTACAATCCCTTACTAAGGTGCTCCAGTCCCTTCATTATCCTCTATATCCAACCTTTACAGGGCCTCTTGTATAGCGAGTTCTACTTTTGGGAATTCATGTCAGAAATGCGACACTCTGCGATAGTTCTATAATCAGCTAAGCATGCTCTCACCTTCGACTTACACATTTAGGGGTTCATTTCACTTAAATAATTACTTAAATTTCTCCATACTATTTTATTTTATTCTATAAAACGTTTTAGTCCTCCTAATTAGATTAACATTAGTACCCTAGACTCTTTAGTCATAGGAAATTTTATTTTTGATAATCATTTTGGTGAATGAACCCGAGTCTTCACACTTAGATCCTTATTATTCTTATCTCATGGGTTCAGCTCTGGATTTGTTATTAAGAGATACCCATTGTCAACCTATTTTAACAATACTTGACACAAGTATTTTGATGACAATACGCCACCACACGAATTAAGGTTATGCTTCATGTTCTTTGTGGACCCTGACCTGACGACCTTCGTATAAACCAATCCATCTTAGATTCGATTCAGGCCTTACAGCACTTTTTTTTTCATGAAATCCACAATCATATCTATTAGATCTGAAGTCTAAGGGGATGCTTTCAATCGTATTACATCTCTATAAAATCTATGGAATCAACGATCACATCTCTTAGATATGAGATCCAAAAAGCTTAAATGCTCTCAATCGCATAATCTCTTTCAATCTATGGAAATCCACCATCACATCCCTTAGAGATTGAAATTAAATAGCTTGGGATGCCTTCAAAATCGCATGTTTGTGCTCCTTCTACCTCTATATGCAATCTAGTCCACTACATGTCATCTCACTGGAACATCAAGACTGTCATTGCCCGAGACTCTATATTTGAGCATAATACCATGCCACAGGCAATCCTTACTCAAATCCGTAGTGGTAAAGTTGATCACTATACACCTGTCGATTAGAAAATTATCCAAGATCCATATTGTAATTATCATCACACAATGGAATAATGTAAATGCTTTCCACACCCTGCATCACCTATTTAAAGTCTTACTCGTCAAGGTCTAGTTCATTCAGTACATAAACATCCCCTTCCAAGGTCACACCCAAATGGGCTCCTAAGTCTCCTTCTCCTTCAATTAGCCGCGAATCCATATCAACAAGCTCCTGTGGTGTTCGTGACTTTCCTACTGATATTATAAGGAAGTTCTTGATGATTATATGATTTGTTACATAATTATATCAAAAGGCCTCCCTGTGCATATGATCCTTCTCCTAGTTCAACAAAGTAGTACTTCTCCATATTTATGATATTACTTCTCCCACACTTTAGATTGCGGGAGTGAATGCTTGATAACATCAAAGAAAATAGATTGTGTACTTGATAACCATGTAGATGCCAATGGTGCATGATGAAATGAAAGCCGTCCTACGAGAGACAAGGAAAAGTGTGGAGTGACATATAAAATATGGGGCGTGCGAAATAGGAGGAGAAATTTCAAACATTGATGATGACAAGAATCCTAGGGTGGAAAACACAGTGTGTAGATGTGATGATTGTACATTTATTGGGGTGGTTTTGCGATGTTGATGTGTATTGAGTATTTATATAGGATGAGGTTGAAGACCGCTTTCATAAGGAAGCAGACGACCTACAAAAGCGAAGACGAACAACTAGTCAAATACACATGTATATGTGTTATAAAACAAACGTATGCTAAGAAAGTTGTTGTAAAATGTAAAAAATGTCTGAAAAAGGAACATGTCCACCTGATCCGTGGCTGCAGGAAAAGAAGTGTGGTTTTGTAGAATGAGATCCTAATAGATGATGTAGATGAACGATTTTTAGTATCTCACGCCTAGTGACACCTGCAATGACGAATTTTTCAGAGGCGATCTCATACCAGTCATGAAGAAGTGTAGGGAGAAGAAAATTCAAGTGTTATACCCTCCAACCTTTTTTAACTACTTCCCCTATGTAGAACACCATTACAGATGAGTGGTTATAATTCAAACAATTCGATCTAACGTGAAGCTAAAAAGTGTTGGGTAATGCATGCTGCTGAGTGCCTAAGGCACATGTGTAGTATTTAAAAGCCATTGTGTGGAGTTCTGTTGATGTTGATGAACTACCAATTAGTATTGTAACTTCCCATTTGGAGTTATAGGTGTTGTAGGTTGTTGGTGTTCAGAAGGTTCAGCGGGTTGTGGTTGTGATGTACTAGGAACAAGTATGATTTTGAGCCTTGTCTGCAATACTAACGACTTGTGTTGTACTGGCTACTATATATGACATTGTATAGGCCGGGACTGATTTCAACCCTAATGATCCCCCCTCCATTGCGGGTGATGACCAAAGTCAATGAAGGAGTGTATGAACCCCAATGAAAGGAGAACTATCACTATGCTGAACTTCACCTCGTAGGGGGAAGGTAGGAGTGTGCTATGGTAGAAATAAGGCCACATGAAAAAAAAAATGTTGGGGAGATAGTGTTAATACAGTAAAAATTGCATGTATGTTTTGTAAATGTAAGCTAGAAAAAGGAGACAATGTGGTAAGCTCAGACACAAGAAGTATGTAGACTGCCAAAGCGTGGGTTGAAAATATGCGGAAATACTCCGATTGTCACAATACAATTGAGGTACTAATAGGCCAAAAAAATAGACGAAATATGCATGTAGACACAAAATTATACACTGTAGACATTATTCAGCTCAGTCTGTATACTCTATTTTTAGAGCGTCCTCAAGGAATAAAGTACTAGTTATCCCACTTTTGGCCTATCTTTATTTTACATTTTTATCGCTAGTTTTCTTGATATTTTTAAGCACTTGTTGTCCATTTACAACGGCATCGTATTCTAGCCCAAAATTGCAGGCACCCCAGCCTATACTGCGAAGGTTAGCCCCTGACGCCCTAGGTCTACCCTTAGGGTGCCCCATATCTATAGCACATCTTTCCTCCACATTTTTTTGGGGCCTTTTCTATCCGTTTTTCATCCATTATCCTTTTCCTTGTTAGCCTTGTCTAGATTCAATTAATGAAATTAAGCTTGGAGAGCCCTATAAAATTATAAAGTTATAAGACCATAATGAGGGTCCTAACGTCACATACTAATATCACTCCATCTAGAGTTACATCCGTTACATCACTTGCACCCACATAGTTTCATGCATCAAGGCTAGGAGATCTGCATCACACACACTGCATAGGGGGAGGGATTTTATTCTATTCTATCCACGTGTGTTATTTACATTTTCTATAGTTACTATTGCTCACTACTTCACAAAGTGTGACTGACACGAGAGCACCTAGGGCATGACATGCACACACTCACTAGAACTACATCCAGGTGTGAAATGTAGTGCAACACTTAGCGATAGTTCTACAGGATTGATGGCTTAGGGTCAATCTAACCCATTCATTTTCCATATTTATTTTTCCTAGGGTTTGATACTTCTTTTTCTATTACAGGTCATTATTCAACTCATCTGGGGAATCCAGTGCAATAAAGAGGGAATATTTGTGACAGTTTTCCGACCCAGAAAAATATAGATCCTGAAAACATGCAAGGACTACATAGCCTAGATCAAGGGCTGGAGATCCTAGGGGAACTCCAATCCCTTCCTAGGTGCTCCAGTCCCTTCATATCCTCTATATCCAACCTTTACAGGGCCTCTGTATAGCCGTTCCTACTTTTGGAATTCACTGTCAGAAATGCGACACTCTGCGATAGTTTTCTATAATCAGCTAAGCCATTTCTCTCCCTTCGCTTACACATTTAGGGTTTCATTTCACTTAGAATAATTACTTAAAATTTCTCCATACTATTTTAGTTTATTCGATAAAACGTTTTAGTCCTCCTAATTAGATTAACATTAGTACCCTATACTCTTTAGTCATAGGAACTTATTATTTTTGATAATCATTTTGGTGAACCCGACGTCTTTCACACTTATGATCCTTATTCTTCTTATATCATGGGTTAAGCTTCTGTATTTGATTTACTTAAGAGATATCCCACTTGTCAACCTATTTTCCAACAATACCTTGACACCAAGTATTTTGATGAAAATACGCCACCACACGAATTAAGTGTTATGCTTCATTGTTTCTTTGTTGACCCTGACCTTGACGACCCTTCGTCTAACCAATCCATCTTAGATTCGATTCAGGCCTTACATGCAATTTTTTTTTCATGAAATCCACAATCATATCTCTTAGATCTGAAGGTCTAAGGATGCTTCTCAATCGTATACATCCTCTATAAAATCTATGGAATCAACGATCACATCTCTTAGATATGAGATCCAAAAGCTTAAATATGCTTCTCAATCGCATATATCCTCTATTCAATCTATGGAATCCACCATCACATCCCTTAGATATGAAATTAAATAGCTTAAGGATGCTTCAAAATCGCATGTTTGTGCTCCTTCTACATCTTATATGCAATCTATGTCCACTACATGTCATCTCACTGAACCTCAAGACATGTCATTGCCCGAGCCTCTCATATTTGAGCATAATACCATGCCACATGCAATCCTTACTCAACTCCTTAGTTGTAAGTTGATCACTATACCACCTTGTCGATTAGAAAATTATCCAAGTCATCCATATTGTAATTATCATCACATCAATGGACATAATGTAAATGCTTTCCACACCCTGCATCACCTATTCTAAAGTCTTACTCGTCAAGGTCTTATTTCATTTAGTACATAACATCCCCTTCCAAAGGTCACACCCACATGGGCTCCTAAGTCTCTTTCTCCTTCAATTAGCCTAGATCCATATCAACAAGCTCCTGTGGTTGTTAGTGACTTTCCTCCTGATATTTCTAAGGAAGTTCTTGATGATTATATTATTTGTTACATAATTGATATCAATAGGCCCTCCCATGTGCATAGTGATCCTTCTCCTAGTTCAACAAGTACTTCTCCTATTTCTGATATTACTTCTCCCCCACTTACTAAGCATCACTATATGGCTTCTCATACACCTTCTTCGGTTAGTCAAGTGCCACCTAAGCCATCACCTATGGTTTCCCCAAGTCAACAACGTCAACCACCTATTAAAATTAGTTCACAAACCACTCCTGTTAGGTCTCCTACTACATTATCAAATAAACATAAGCAAATTCCCTTGAGACTTAGTGCAACATGGCCTCTTCCCAAATCTACACTCCAACCAATTAAGTTTATTAAAGAAACTAATCCTCCTCCTATTGTTTATGATACATTTTCATTTTCACCGCCACCACCTAGATCTACTACAAGATTTGTCAAACAAGGTTCTGTCGACACTAAAATTTTCCTCCGTAATTTCTATTTCATTAATGTATGTATTAGGAATAGGATGTTGTTAAGTATAATTAGTAGTAGCATCTGATAGAAGATAACGGCGCCGTCAGTACAGTGCCGCTAATAATGTGGAGTACGGTAACAGTCAAAGTACAATAGGAATGTTGTAAAAAGTAAATATTTGTCTTAAGTGGTCCGTAATGTTAAAATGTCAAAGTTTAGGTAATTAGAGAAGTAGGGTCTACATGATTAGGAATTAGAAATATTATATTGGTAATAAAGACAAGGAGTGAGGTCATAAATATTTTGTGTATTTTATTTGTAAAAAGTCTAAAAATGTGGAACCCATGTAAAATGATAAGGTTTATCTTATCTTAACAGATAAGCTTACATGTACAGATAAGAGTTAAGGTATGGAATATGATTCGTCAGAGTGGATTTCTTATCCTATCTTAGAGATAAGATGGATAAGCCTAGAAGTTCTATAAATAGAGAGGCCACCCCCCTCATTTAGCATAGAAGGAAGTAGTGAGAAATATTGTAGGAAGTGTGCGAAGGAAGCCATCAGTTTAAAGGTGTGTTGAAGAAGCCATTAAGAGGTGTAATTGTAAAGTTTCTCCCATAGTCTTGGTGAAAGGCAAGTGAAGTCAATAACACTTGAAGTACCTCATGGGTGAGATTGTAACAGTTTCATGTTAATATTATAATTTATTTTGATATTTCAGATTTGTCATCATTCTGTCTTATCATAGTTGATGGTATTCTTGTGTTATGTTGTTGTTTTGTTTCCAGATTACATCCACCAAACTAAAGGTTGTGCATTAGTAAATAATCATAGCACGAGGAGTTCCCGGTGAAGAATTATCATAGTGCCGAATTGGTGATGACATTTTGGTTCCGCTGCCGGGACCATTCCTCGTTGGTGGATTTTCTGGAGAGATATTCCCACTTAGTCAAAAATCAATTAGAGGGTAACCTTGTTTTTACTGTGCATAGTAGTTACCATGGTAAAGTCATTTTTGCCATGAATAGTAGTTACCATGGTAAAGTCATTTTTGCTGGAATAGTATTTACCGCAGTAAAGTCACTTTTTATCGTGAATAGTATTTACCGCAGTAACTTCACTTTTTACCGTGAATAGTGTTTACCATAGTAAAGTTAGTTTTTACCGCAGTAAGTCAAGTTTTACCATATTTTACCATGGTCATTTCTATTTTACTGTAGAAATGTGTAAAGTCACTTTCTAGTATAGTGATTCCAATTATTTGTGCACATAATTCTTGTTGATTGTACTTGTGGGTTGGTATTTCACGGTGGTTACTTTTGAAAATGGGAAAGATTCCTATTTTTTCAGCTCAATCTAATGAAGATGCTTCTTCTTTCATTCAAGAGTTTAAGAGATCTTGTATTTGTAATGGCCTTATAAGAAGGGAACAATGGACTGAATTTTTTCCTACCTTTTTGGATGGTTCAGCACTTAGGTGGTTTGAAACCCTAGGTGATAATGTGAAAAATTCATGGGATTTATTAACTGAAAGTTTTCTTGAAGAATTTGGTGAACAACAGAAATATGAAGATCTCATGATCGAGATCACAAAGCTATCCCCAGGAGAGAAGGAGAAGATAAGGGATTATCATGCTTGTGTTCTAGAGCTAAGGAGAAAGCTCGATGCCCAGATCCGGAATGAAGGACTAGCGGATGGGTTGATGAATGACGTGGATAATCTCCTCTGTAAGAACTTCATTCTTGGGATGAAGCTAGAGATCAGACAATGAGTGAAGTATGACCGCCCAGCTACCATTGAACAAGCAAAGGAGATTGCAAGAAGGCAAGAAGAAAGCATGGAAGAGGAGCCCAAAGAAATTGTTGCTAAAGTAGAGCCTACACCAGCACCTTTGGTCCTGAATCCACAACCACTCCCGGTGAGCACAAATATTTCTCCTAGTACATCTACTGAGTATGAAGATCTGCTCAAAAAGATGGGTCAATTAACTATTAATCTTCTTCAAGGAAAGGAATTTAGTTCTCAGGGAGGAGATAGAGGTCCAAAAAGAAATATTTCTGAAGTTGTTTGTTATGGTTGTTATAAAAAGGGTCATTATAAGTATAATTTTCCAGATAGAGCTTCTACATCTGGTAAAGGAGATAATGATAAAGGAAAAGCACCTGTGAATTCTTTTGATGTAGTAGATAAGAGCAGAAATAATGAAGTAGATGTGTTTGTAACAAAAAGAAAGAAAGAAAAAGATAATCAAGATGGAAATGATCCTAAGAAGATGAAAGAAGAAACTAGTAAGAAACATAGGAGAAGAAAGTTGGGTGTGCAGGATTTTCTAATTTCACAGGGGCAAGGACCATACTCCATCTTGGAAGATCTGTCCAAAAGGCCTGCAAATATTACATATGGTCAACTCTTGGCTATGTCTTCTGAGAAGAGGCGGGAGTTGCGAGGTGGACTCAATGCTCGAAGAAGGAAGGAGGTTGAGGTCCCTGTTTTGGAGGCAGAGGCAGATCCCTATGCTCCACAAGCTGAGGTATTATGTAATGGTATTTCAATTCATGATGTCTTAGTTGATGGAGGTGTTGCAGTTAATGTAATGACTGAGTCTGTAATGAATATGTTGGATTTAAAAATTGATCGCCCTTCAACACTTATGTTAAGGTCATAAATAAAGGAAAAACTAAACCAGAAGGTGTAGTTTCAAATGTGGCAATATCTGTTATGGGTGTGGTATGTGTGGTAGACTTTCAGGTGATGAAAAATGGTATTGTTGCGTACCCAATGCTGCTGGGAAGACCATGGCTAAGGAGAGTTCATGCAAGAAACTACTGGAATGAAGGTTTCATGACACTTGGATGTGGTAGAGAGAGGGTGAAGATAAATGTGATCCCTCGACATCATAAGGCAGAACCTGTGGATTCAAGTGATGAAACTGATGAGTGGACATCCTTTGATTACTCTAGTACCAGTGAAGTGGACACTGAAGATGAAGAAAGCGAGGTGGATGTTTCAGTCATGGATATCCTTCCATTCACACCAACTCATGACCCCATAAAATTATCTGAAGAAGAAGTTGATGATTGTCTCCAACAAATAAAGATTGGTGATGCTGTAATGGAGAGTGAGAAGGAATCCTACCTCCAGCTCTTCCGAAGGTACATACACCTATTCACTTTTGATTACAAGGAACTCCGTCAAGTAAGTTGGGTAGAACATTGTATTGAGCTGGTAGATGGTGCTAAGCCCATAAAGCAAATGCCATATAGAATGAATCCTAATTTTTCCAAGACTGTAAAAGAAGAAATAGATAAGTTGCTTGATGCAGGATTCATATTTGCTATGGAGAATTCAGAATGGGTTTCTCCCATTGTGATCTCAATAAAAAATAATGGGAAGCTACGCATTTGTGTTGATTACAGGAAGCTCAATAAGGCAACAAAGAAGGATCATTACCCTCTTCCATTTTCAGATCAGATCTTGGACGAAGTAGCTGGCCAGGAGTGCTATAGTTTTGTTGACGGATATAACGACTACAACCAAGTTCGTATAGCAGAGAAAGATCAGCTGAAGACCACGTTCACCACTCCTTGGGGAACGTTTTCTTATAGAGTTATGCCTTTTGGGTTGTGTAATGCTCCAGCAACATTCCAGTGTGTTGATGAATAGGGTGTTCGAACCCTACATTGGGACCTTCATCAGAGTATTTCTAGATGATTTTTGCATATATGGGAGCAAGTTGGACCACCTGCACCAAATGAAGACAACATTTCAAAGGTTAGATGAAGCACAAGCCTCACTAAACCCTACAAAGTGTGTCTTTGGATGTTCTAAAGGCGTTTTGTTAGGGCATGTTGTATCCAGAGATGGTATTGGTATTGATCCTGATAAAGTTTCAAAAATCAAAGATTTACCATTTCCTATGAATAGAAGTAAGTTGAGATCATTTTTAGGCCATGTGGGTTACTATAGAAGGTTCATCAAGAATTTCTCAAAGATTGCACAGCCACTAACTCAGTTCTTGAAGAAGGATGTTACTTATGAACCAAGAAATAAGGCGCATGAAGCTTTTGGACAATTGAAGGAAGCCCTAGTGTCTTCACCTGTTTTGAAGAATCCAGATTGGAGCAAGCCATTCATTGTGTACAATGATGCCTCAGATGCAACACTAGGAATTACTTTGAGCCAAAAGGATGAAAATGGGAATGAACATCCAATTTACTTTGGGAGCAGACAAATGAGCAGTGCTGAGGTAAATTATACTGTAACTGAAAAAGAGGCTTTGGCTATCATTTTTGTTGTAAAGAAGTTTAGAAATTACTTGCTAGGGAAAAAATTTCTATTTGTGACAGATCATCAGGCTCTAAAATATATTGTAAATAAGCCTAACCCATCAGGGAGGATAGCAAGATGGATAATTTTGCTACAAGAGTTTGAATTTGATATTATAGATAGGCCAGGAAAGAAGCATGTCAATGCAGATGCACTCTCTCGAGCCTATGATGGTTTAGGATCATCTTGTGATGATGATGATTTCCCTGATGCAACATTGTTATCCCTTGACACAATCCCTAGTGAATACATAGATATTTGGAATTATCTGAATGAATTCAAGTTTCCTGATGGTGCCAATGCAAAGACTAAGAGAAAGATTACTCAAGCCAGTCGTCCATATTCTATTCTACATGGAGTATTATTTCGAATAGGACCTGATGGACAGTACAAGAGGGCAGTTGGACGTGATCAAGGGAAGGAACTGCTAGAAGAATTCCACAATGGTACATGTGGAGGGAACTTCTCTGGACAACTTACAGCAAGAAGGATCTTGGATGTAGGTTATCACTGGCCCACTCTTTTTAAAGATTGTTATAATTATTGTAAGACATGTGATATTTGTCAACCACGTGGTAACCGTAAGACTTCATCAGCTCCATTATGTCCTATTCTTCCCCTTGGTCCCTTTGAAAAGTGGGGAATAGACATTGTAGGTCCACTTCCAACTACATCATGCCAAAATAAGTATATTTTAGTTGCCACAAATTATTTAACCAGGTGGGTTGAAGCTAGGCCATTGAAAACAGCTTCCATGGATGAAGTGGCAAGGTTCATGTATGAACGCATTGTCACCAGATTTGGTTGCCCATTAGAAATTGTAACAGATCAAGGAAGCCACTTCATTAATGAGGTGGTAGAAGCCCTAGTCAATAAGTTTTCTATTAAGCACAAGAAGGCAACAACATACAAGCCAAGCACAAATGGACAGGTGGAACGAACAAATTTTGTGTTGTGTCAAATTCTAGCAAAAGATGCAGCCTTACAGGTACATAAATGGGATAAAATGATTCATGCAGCATTGTGGGCATATAGGGCAACATCAAAGTCAACAACAGGATACTCCCCATTTCAGTTGGCCTATGGCATTGATCCAGTTCTTCCTATTGAGTTTGATATTCCCACTGTGAGAGTTATGAAAAATGAAAGGATGGATGAAAGTGATTCAGTAAAAGAAAGGTTGGTACATCTTCATTTGCTGGAGGAAATGAGAGAAATAACAAAGGATACAAGCCATAAGAAGAAAATGAAGCAGAAGGAATACTTTGATCAAAAGATCCGGTGGTCTCCATTTCATGTGAATGACTTGGTTCTAGTATATGATTCCAGATACAAAAAAAGAAGACAGAGAAAATTTCTTCCAAAATGGATGGGGGCCTACAAAATAGCAGCTGTGCATGAAAATGGTACGTACCGACTGGAGGAATTGGATGGCACTCCCATTACGAAATGGGTCAACCACGACAAGTTGAAGATTTTCCAAGCACCAGAATAGTCTACTCCGAGGACGGAGTAGAAGCTAGGAAGGGGGAAGATGTCGACACCAAAATTTTCCTCCGTAATTTCTATTTCATTAATGTATGTATTAGGAATAGGATGTTGTTAAGTATAATTAGTAGTAGCATCTGATAGAAGATAACGGCGCCATCAGTACGGTGCCGCTAAATAATGTGGAGTACGGTAACAATCAAAGTACAATAGGAATGTTGTAAAAAGTAAATATTTGTCGTAAGTGGTCCGGTAATGTTAAAATGTCAAAGTTTGGGTAATTAGAGAAGTAGGGTCTACATGATTAGGAATTAGAAATATTATATTGGTAATAAAGACAAGGAGTGAGGTCATAAATATTGTGTATTTTATTTGTAAAAAGTCTAAAAATGTGGAACCCATGTAAAATGATA
Organism: Taxus chinensis; assembly: GCA_019776745.2. Taxonomy (NCBI): domain Eukaryota; kingdom Viridiplantae; phylum Streptophyta; class Pinopsida; order Cupressales; family Taxaceae; genus Taxus; species Taxus chinensis. The sequence continues at coordinate 588,587,896 of CM034154.1, read as the reverse complement.
AGGTTTATCTTATCTTAACAGATAAGCTTACATGTACAGATAAGAGTTAAGGTATGGAATATGATTCGTCAGAGTGGATTTCTTATCCTATCTTAGAGATAAGATGGATAAGACTGGAAGTTCTATAAATAGAGAGGCCACCCCCCTCATTTAGCATAGAAGGAAGTAGTGAGAAATATTGTAGGAAGTGTGCGAAGGAAGCCATCAGTTTAAAGGTGTGTTGAAGAAGCCATTAAGAGGTGTAATTGTAAAGTTTCTCCCATAGTCTTGGTGAAAGGAAAGTGAAGTCAATAACACTTGAAGTACCTCATGGGTGAGATTGTAACAATTTCATGTTAATATTATAATTTATTTTGATATTTCAGATTTGTCATCATTCTGTCTTATCATAGTCGATGGTATTCTTGTGTTATGTTGTTGTTTTGTTTCCAGATTACATCCACCAAACTAAAGGCTGTGCATTAGTAAATAATCATAGCACGAGGAGTTCCCGGTGAAGAATTATCATAGTGCCGGATTGGTGATGACAGTTCCACCACGTGTAAACTTGGCCTTTGGTAGGTGAATTTTATTACTCTACCTTCCTGAAGACAACACCCATATTCTTGGGATTCTTATATGACTGTTGAGGGGTATTTTACCATAAATACCCTTGTTTCATCTTGTATTTTTCCATTACATCACCACCTATATACATACACACATCTATAATACTCCTTGCACATCATCAATTAAACAAAAATCCATCATGTCTCATCACCCACATACATCATTTATTACATAGTACACATGTTATCATCCACTTGGGGGGGCATAGCCAGTACAACATCCCTTCTCTTCTTTTGACATTATCATATAGTATTACCACGCACATGTTGTCTTTATCGATGAGCATACCATCCCACGTGTCATCACACCGACATTACCTGATGACACACTCTTGTGCTTCAGTTCACACTTGACTGTTGAGGGATTTACCATTATAATGAACCCCACACACTGCACTATAGGTTCTACACACTTATCCTATTATGTACATTGTGCATCCTACACTATCCATTCAACACTTAGTCTACATCCTACATTATACTACAATCCCTCTCGTGCACATATTAGTCATTTATACATCATCTATCTGTATACATACTACACTGGTCGTCATTTCATCCACGTCTAGTTTTTCATTCCTTTCTTACATTCTATATTTACGCTAGGTCACATTACACATGGGACTAGCTTTACAAGTCATCACTAAATATTCTATCTACACCTACATATGCATCTTACATAGCCTACACATCATACATCTCCTACGTTTCATAACTCCCATCGCGTATTTATCTATCATCTACATTCTACATACTATACTAGATTCCATTACATATGGGTCTAATTTTAACATCATTGCATATCCATTTCTATATATATTAAATATCCTAGATATATTATACATCCTACATTGTACTGTCCACCACCATGCATTTACATCACATATTCATCCCTTGGTCGCTTAAACTATGTTATTTTCTACACGCTATGCTCACCACCCTATGACAACACTTTAGTTCCTCAGTCCATACTTGACTTCCAAGGGTTTACCAATCAAATGGGACCTTATATTCACCCATGTGACATTTTCCTCAACTAGCATTTCCCGCATCTTAGTGACATACACCTTCGGTTAAATTGTCACCCATTTTTATCATTTTATAGTGGTATACACTTTAGGCTAAATCACCACCCCAATTATCATTTTGTAGTGGCATACACCCTATATTACATCACCAATCCCTTCTTATTCATCCCATAGTGATATACACTTTAGGCTAAATTGGCTCCCATCTTCATCCCTTCATCCTATAGTAATATACGCTTATGGCTAAATCATCACTCATACACTCACCAAGTCGTGGTATACACTTAGGCTATAGGGTCCACGCACATCTTTCCATATGCCTCATCCACATCCACTCATTCTCTAGTGATATACGCTTAGGGATAAATCATCACTCTTTGATTCAACAAGTTGTGGTATACACTTAAGCTATAAGCTCCACACACATATTTTCATATGTCTCATTCTCATACACTCATTCCATAATGATATTCATTTAGGGATAAATCATCACTCTTCCATTCAACAAGTCATGATATACGCTTTGTCTATAGGGTTCACTCACATCTCTTCACATGTCGCATTTCATCACCATTACATATACACACTCATCACAATGTGTTAGATACAACCAACACTACTCGACCATTTCCTGATGATGCACTCTCATTTATGGTTCATTCCTGATTGCTGATGGGGAAAAAAAAATTAAACCTCAATGCATACACACTCCATCCACTTAGGGGGCACATTGATCCTATCATTCCATTTCATCCACCCATAACATACTGCATTTTCTTGGGCGCATTTACTCTTGCTTGTTAGTATTTTACATGATCACTTTACTACATGTGTTAGATTGCTTTCTTATATGTCATTATCATACAAACATGTGAATTCACACCTTTTTTTAGTGTGATCATAGATATAGGACTCTACACGTGACATGGATTCCCGCTTTCTACCCTTCCTATACTGGTCGATGGGGGCATCCACATTCATCTTATCTAACACTTGTTTTATAGGATTACATGTTTCCATGACTACTTGTTTGTTTCTACTTGTCTTCTTTGTTTTCCATTATATGCGGGCTTTTCCCTTTGCTTGTGTGCACACTTATCTACTATTTGTGGCCATAATGGCCTTGCGTGTCTTGCAATATTGCGAGTGATGTCCCATGTTTAAAACCCTCTTTGTGCAGTCTACTTGTTTTCTTGCGTGTTTACACTACTATGCTTGGTAGTTTGTCTATATTGTCTATGTATTTTTACACTTATTACATGCATGTGTTTTCATACTAACACTTGTATTGGATATCCATCACCTTTTGTGTGTGCCTTGGTGTCTACCAAGTGTTTTCCCCTTTCCCCCTGTAGGGAAAAGTTCTACAGGTTAGAGCGTGGTTGGGTCTTCTTTTGGGCTCGGATTCTCCTTTCCAGTGACATCACATGCACCCCTCAAAGAGGGGGGCATCATTAATGGTTTTTCTAATAACACAATCGTATTCACACTCGATTCAAACACAATCGAATGAGTTCAGACCAGTCTACAAACTCCATACACAATGGCCTTAACAGGACATGGTGTCTTTTGGCAATTCTGTGGAGCTATTTATAGGCTCAGGGGTTACAGTGGGTGTGCCTCTCTACATTTATCTGTCTAGTGGTGTCTAGATCGCCCAAAAAACTAGGACAATACAGAGATCTCTTCAACAAATTTTAGCAGAAGTAGTTAGAGTTGGAGGACATAGATGCATTTCCTCCCTACACTTCTTCAGTCAGGGTGGTGTGAGATCACCTCAAAAAACTTGTGATAGTATAGGATATCCTTCTACACCCTTCTTTCTCGACATGAATCAGGTGCATGTGTTCCATTTACATTTTTTTCTAGCATACTTTACATTTGCATAATTTACACATTTCTACATACATGCGTATTTTACATAACGTTTTTACATAAATACATATTTGACTACTTGATCATTTTCTCCTTGTAGGTCTACCGTATGAGAAACAAGCAGTCAAATTGGGGCATAAAAAACAACAATAATGACAATGACAACACACCGCTACATGCATTTTCCTCATACTAAGCTATGTAACTACATTACATACCGCAATAGCTACACACACATTTTGCCCTAGGTTCACTCTGATCACTTTTTATGTGCATTCTTCATCTTTAGAATCCACGCTCCTCCACATTTTAGTTTTTGTCATTCCACGCTTGAGTCTAGTCCATCGACACGCCTCCTTTTACACTCTACATGGATATCAGGTATGCATCTCTATCTACTTTATGTTACCGAGCTTTTTCTGCTCACCAACATAAAGTGGGAGCAAAATGTAGAACACAAAATTATGCACTTTACACATAATTTAGCTCTGGTCTTATACTACTATTTAGAAGGTTCTCAAGTGTACAAAGTTCTAATTAATCCCACCTTTTTTCCATCTTTATATCACATTTTTATTTTGTAGTTCCCATATATTTTCCAGCACTTATCCATCCCATTTCACAATTGCCACGTCATTCTAGCCCAAAATCAGGGTTCCCTGGTCTCACCCTGGGTGCCCCGATCTATGCACATCCTTTCACTTATTTTTGGGGTCTTTCTAGCCATTTGGTCCATCCTTATCCTTTTCCCAGTCGGTCATGTCAGGATTAATTACAAAATTAAGCTTGAAAGCCCTATAAATATAAAGTTATAAGACCATAATGAGGGTCCTAGCGTCACATACAACTATCAATCCATTTAGAGTTGCATCCATTGCATCACTTGCATCCACATAATGTCATGCATCAAGGATAGGATATTTGTATCACACACACATTGCATAGGGGTAGGGATTCTATTTTATTCCATGCACACATGCTATTTACATTTTCTATAGTTATTATTGCCCGATACTTCACAAAGTGTGACTAACACGAGAGAACATAGGGCACGACATGCACACATTCACCAAAACTACATCCAATTCTGAAATGTAGTACAACGCTCATTGGTAAGTCCATTGATTTCACGACTGAGGTCAGTCTGACCCATTCATTTTACATATTTATTTTTCCTAGGGTTTGATACTTCTTTTTGTATTGCAGGTCATTATTCAACTCATCTGGTGAATCCATTGCGACAAACATGGAATATTTGTGACACTTTTCTGACCCAGAAAAATGCAAATCATAAAATCCTGCGAGGACTACAGAGCCTAGATCAAGGAGTGGAGAGCCCAGGGGCGCTCCAGTCCCTTCCCAGGTGCTCCCCAATCCCTTCCCAGGTGCTCAGTCCCTTCCTAGGTGCTCCAATCGCTTTATATCCTCTAGATCCAACCTTTACAGGGCCTTTGTGTAGCCATTCCTACTTCTGGAATTCATTGTCAGACTTGCGACACTCTGTGACAATTTTTTGTTATCAGCTAAGCCATTTCTCTCCCTTCTCTTGCACATTTAGGGTTTCGTTTCACTTAGAATAATTAGTTAGAATTTCTCCATATTGTTTTAGTTTATTTGATACATCGTTTATTCCTCCTAATTAGATTAACATTAGTACCCAATACTCTTTAGTCATAGAAACTTATTATTATTTTTAATTAATGCACACAAGACAAAGGGAAAAGCGCGCAAATAGTGGTAAATAATTTCAAGCAAGAACAATCAATGTAACAAACAAATGATGGGTCGTTGTATTCTTCCAATCATTTAATTGACATAATCTTTAGTCAGTGTCATTTTAAACCAGGGCTGTGTCCTAGGCAATATGCAATGGAGTCTAGGAGAACCAGTTATACATTGAGTTTGTTGGGGGGTTGCTTAGTTTTAGTGACTATTCTATGGAAGTGCAATTAAAATCTACGGAAATTAAATACAAGTCTACGGAATTCAACTATTTACAATGAAATGGATTTCAACAACTAATCTTCTACTGTAAAGTAAAATACGCACACACTTATTCTTAACAAATTAAATCACAACTGAATAACTGGAATTTTTAGCAGAAAGCAAGACTATTCATGAACTAGATTTGCATAACAAAAGCATCTACTCTAAGTGAAAGCGGTAATGGAGAAAGAAGATATAGTTAATCAAAGCATGCATGAAAAACACATCAGATGACAATTGTAATAAAACTAATCGAAGGACTGTATGCATGTAAAACTCAAAGTAACCTCGTATCTCCTCGGTCGAGTGGGCCCTTGCTCTTCCTCGGGATAGAGTGATCAACAACTTCTGATTCTCAAAATGCTGTAGCTTTCATTAAATTTAAAATGAGTTCATAACATATCAAAAACAAATTCAGAACAGTATGCAAATAGTCTTCTTCGATAATAAAAAAAAGTGGTACTCAAGTTCTAAAGACAAAGTCTTCATATAGATAATGTTGGTTACAAGATCCGCCATATCAGGCGGCATAAAACACTGTCCATCAAATATCAATTAAAAAATCATAGATTCCTATGGGTCGTTAGAGTCAAGCCCAAGCTAATAGGTCAATTCGATGGAAACAGTCTTCAACCACAAGCTTTGAACTTGGGCTTCTTATCCACCAGTAACTTCCATTATTCCCTGCACACATCATCACATTTGATCTCATAACGGTAGTTAAGTAGGAAGTTCATGGGATAAACGGTTTTCATAAATAATAGCAAGGAAAATGCATCAACCTACTAAGACATGACTACACAAAACATCCCCATATACTAATAAGTCATATCACAAAGAGTATTTCCGGTCTGAAGAAATGATATAAATGAGCCAAACAATGCACTCATCAACAAACATGGTGGAAAATTGACCTGTAATACAAATTTTGTACATGAAGCACTTGCTAACATGTTAGAGAGATAAAAATTGTGTCAAATCGTATATAATCCAATAATAACGTGCTATGAGAAAATTGAAACAATAACACCTGTAATGTACGAAAGTGGATGCCCCTTGGAGTTGTTATGGGACTGGTAATAGGTATTGTGCCAATCATCCATGTTGTGTGTATGGATCTATATAATCTGTGATCACAACTGGAAAGAAAGTGAATGCACATGTGTGTATGGAAAAGATAATGAAATACAATATATCTATGTAGCATTTGTAATAAGATGTACATGTGACAAGTAAATGTGAACAAGACTAAATGTGACCAAGATATGTAGTATGCTATGGATGAGAAAATGGAATGGAGAGTGAATGATAGGAGCAGCATGCCCTGACCATATATGTATGCATGCAATGAGGTTCATTTGTATATGCCCCCTCAGTAGTCAAGAATGAACCGTAAATGAGAGTGCGTTATCGGGAAATGGTTTGAAATGTGTCACACTACTAGAAAGATGTGATCGTCAAACCACAAAGTGTAGAGTATAAGTGTGTGAGTGTGAAGAGGTCCATTTGAGATATAAAACCTCAGCATTTGAGTATTGACCGTAGAACTAGAGTGCATCATAGGGTAGTGCAGTGTGTAGAAATAGATGTAAGAAAGATATGTTGCAAATGTGTAGATTAGATGTTGTGTAAAAGGAGATGAATGTGTGAAATGTTTAGTGTGTAATGTGTATGTGAAGAAAGAGTTGTTGAATGTACAAAGTGTTTTATTGAAGGGATTGATTGGTAGACACATTGAGTGTGTGATGTGTATTGTCGAATGTGTAATGTGTTTTGTAGGTAGTGTGTGGTAGATATGTAGATCATGCAAGATGTTTGTGTTGATTATACGCAAGAGAGATGTGTCATGTGATGTAGATGAGGTATATGTTGTGTTGATTGTATGTAAAAAAGATGAGGTATGTAGTATGATGTAGTATGGAGCATGTTGTTAATGTGTCAAATGGGTTGTATGTTGTGTTGGATGTGCGCAAAGAGTATGTGGTGTGATTGAATTGAGGTTGTATTCATAGATATGCATGAGAAGAGTGTATTGTAAATATATTGAATAAGAATGTGTTGTAAGCGTGTTGGTTTTATACTGAAGAATATGTGTGAGAAAGGGGATGGTGTGCAATGCAGTGTGTAGTGTGTGTGAGGTTCATGTGTATAGGATGCCTCAATAGTCAAGTGTGAACCAAAGCACAAGAGTGTGTCATCGGGTAATGACGATACTAATGTATGTCGTAGTATGTGAAGTGAGTCATGAATAAGAAACATGTTGATGCTAGAAAAGGGGGGGATAAGATAATGATATGTCCCCCAAGTATGTGATGTTGTGTGTGATCAAGAAATGTCATCTAGGAGTTCATCATTGTCATAATAGAAATCAAATGGTGAAGCATCTAAAACTTGATAGGTGATAGTGTTGGTTTGATCAAGCAAGGAGCCATTGAGACGTAAGTTATACATGCCTATAACATATTCTTCATCAGTAACAGGGGGTAATGGACATCCATGTGCATACCAGCAAGTGATATTTGGTGAATAGCCAAGAAATGAGTCATTGTAAATGAAAATGTGACTGAATGACATGAGAAATGCTATATCAATATGATTAGGATCTAATGTGCCCCCAATGTAATCAAGCCAAGAATTTTTGAGTGTAAGTGGAGAAGCGAGGAGCACGTGCAAGAAGGATTGTGAGATAAAAGACTCTAAGACCACAAGAATGACAATGCGAACAAATCCATGGATAGGAAATGTTGATCATGAGGCGGCGGAAAGATGTCATCAATGTTAAATCCAAGAAGAGTCAACCCATCATGTGTGCATATAGTCTAGTAAGTAGGGTCAATGGAATGTGTTCCCAATTAGAGTCATTCATGAAAAAATGTATGTAAATGGAGGTCATGCCTAGTGGAGGTGGCTCATAAGAAGATGAAGGAGATGGAACGAAGTCCAATGTACTAGACAAGCCCCCGATAAATTTAACCATGGTAGTAGTAGATGAGGTAGAGGAGGCGGTGCTACAGCTGAGACGGTATCTAACATGTAAATAACACCTTCAAGATAGTGGAAAATGAGCCGAAGTATCCATGGGTTGTGGTTCATTAATAGTATCATATCGTGGAGTAGGAATTGTAGTATTTAGGATCATGGTCACAATATTTGAATGTGTTACGATCACAATAGGAATTGTATACTCTATGCACTCATGTATGAATTTGACACAATGATGTACTGTAGAACGAACTGCTTGCATGGCATGAAGGCACCATGACCTACCAAGTAAACAATTATATGAAATCAGGATAATAAATGAAAGAAATAAAATAGTGTTACAAGGTTTTTGGCCCTACAGTGATTTGGAAAAGTGATGTGACCTATGCATGGATGAACATAATCCAGCATATGCGTGAAGAGAAAGAAATGATGGATAACATTAGCAAAAAAAATAGCCAATTTGCGTTTCGAGGAATGACATAGGACAAAGATTAAGTTCAGATCCATTATCAATTAAAGTATTTTTGACACCCACATTGTAAATGTGGATTGTGATATACAAGGGTGGATCATTGTCAAAAATAGTCAGATCAACATAAGGATTGGATGGGAAAGTCAATGTGCTAAGAAAATACATCAAAAAACATTTGATATACTGTATAAATGGATGAATATTAGCAAGAATGCAAGTGGTAGCTAGGAAAGTTTTGATTTTATCTCTTAGTTCAGGATTGATGAAACGAGAAATAATTAATAAAGATACTCATAATAAAGAGATAGCTAAGAAGATAAGAACAATGAAGGTATGAGGATATCCTAAGAGTGTTGAGATTGAGTTCAGGTTCACTCAAAATGATTAAGCTAAATATGGAAATATATGCCTAATTTGATTGTTATTGTAGCAGTAAAATAAATGTACAATTAAGTAAAAAAATTAACCCAAGCAAGCTAAGCCAAAATATATGAAACCCTAAGTACAAAGGAGAGAGAAAGAAAGACTTAATTGATTTCACAAAATCTCCTATTGTGTCGAAGTGCTGACTGGTGAACAGAGAGGGAGAGCGTCACACAGAGACCTCATAAAAATGTAGATATGGATGATGATATGCCTGGACAGGGGTGCCCATAGAGGGATAGAAGCGCATGTGCACTCCTGAAGCCCTTTTTCTGGGCACCTATGTTTACAGAAAACTTAGAAAACCTCCTATGGGTGGTCACAAGCTTTTCACTTTTGGTCGCTATGAGGTTGCACAATGATCACCGAGGTCGCTGGAAACCTGCAATGAAATATGACCTGCAAAACCCTTAAATAGACATCAAATCCTAAAAAAAAAGATGCAGAATGAGGGGTCAGATTGTCCTCAGATGTCACAATGGTGAACTTACGACTGAGCAGTTGCACTACATCTCAGATCCAATGTAGTTCTATGTGTGTGTGTGCAGAATTGTGCCCTAGGTGGCTCTTGTGCAGTCGCACTTGATAGTGAGCAAATAAGCTAGATGTAAAGAAATGTAATAGATGTGTGCATGGAATAGAATGAACTCCCCTCCTATGAAGTGTATGCAAAATAATGCAATCCCTTGTCCCTTGAATGGATGCTAGAATGGATGCTTTGATGCTCTTGAATAGCCTTTGGATGCAACCTTAGGTGGTGATAGATAATGCTTAGTGCTTGGTCCTTTATTATGATCACATAACTTTATATTTATATGATTCCCTTACTTGAATTTTGTAATTAACCCCGAAAAGGCTGACTACCAAAAAGATAAGATGCTCAAACGACTAGAAAGGACCCAAAAGATGTGAACAAAGTACAAAGAGGTTAGGGGTGCCCAGAGGGACGAGGAGCGTCTGGCGTTGGCGTCCTGGCTGGGCACTTGGTGTCCAGGATGAGAAATGTTGAAGGTATGAAAAGACAAACTGAGTAAGAGAGAGTGCAAGATCCAAAAGTGGAAGCATAAAGAAGACAAAGATGGCCAAAGACATGGTTAATTAGTACTTTTCTTACTTAGGAATGATATGAATAGTAGTATGTAATCAGGACTAGATAATTACCCAAAGTGCGTGATTTTGTGTCAACAGGTAGCAATGTTTTACTTTTATCTTGTTTAATGTTTGGAAATCCACACACATCTTCCAAGTGCCATCTTTCTTTAGTACCAACACATTTGGTGAACCACATGGAGAAGTGCTTGGTCGAGTGATCCCTTTCTTGAGAAATTCCAGAACTTACTTCTTTATTTCTTCATTCTCTACCATGAACAACCTATACATGCCAATGTTAGGAAGATGTGTATATTGTTGTAGTTGAATCTCATGTTGTATTTTTATTTTAGGAGGTAAACCTTATGGATCCTGAAAAACATCATCATATTTAGATATAATATTAACTTTTTCATTTTTATGTGTAGGACCACAACCTTCTAGAGCCTTGGATTTATCGTCATCTTTGGCTTTTAAAATCATGAGTACACAATTTTTTCTTGCATTGATAAGCCTTTTCATCTTTCCTGCAGATACACGTGATAAAATTATCTTTATTCGATGGACTCTTATAATGTATTCAATCCCATCTTTTACAAGCAAATATTTATTCTCTTCCCTACATAAGATTGCTTTTCTATCAAATAAATAAGGACTTCCAAGTACAATGCCACAAATATCAAGTGGAACCACATCTAGTTTTATCTCATCAATGAATTTAGAGGTGATTGCAAATTTAATTTTGCATGTTTTAGTGACCTGCAATTTTGCATCATCACATACCCAAACCAAAGGGTATGATTTAGGATGTAGTTTAGTCTTAAGTCCCAAAATTTTAACAACTTCTTTAGAAATAAGATCAACTTGTGATCCACTATCAAAAAGAGTATTTATTTTAATATGCTTATAAACTACTCTTATGTGGAAAAGCTCATTTCTTTTCTTTTCAACATGCATAAACTTAGAATTAGAAAAAGAATGAGAATTATTGCTAGAAGAGGAAGAAGATAAACCTTACAAACCCATAGCGGTGATCTTGGTCAAATTTTAACAACTTCTTTAGAAATAAGATCAGCTTGTGATCCACTATCAAAAAGAGTATCGATTTTAGTATGCTTAGAAACTACTCTTATGTGGAAAAGCTCATTTATTTTCTTTTCAACATGCATAAACTTATAATTAGAAAAAGTATGAGAATTAATTCTAGAAGAGGAAGAAGATAAGCCTTGCAAACCCATAGTGGTGATCTTAGTCGCATCATCTGAATTGGATCCAAGATCTTGTTGTACTTTTGCGGTAGTCTTCTTATCACCTTTTTTGTTCCCGCACCTCTTTGGTTATGTTCTAGATGGAGTAGCATCCATATGACCTTATTTTTTGCAATGTAAACAAACAAGTTTCCCATCTTCTTTCTTAACCATGGAATTGTGTTTCGTCTTATCCTTTCCTTTACCTTTGTTTTTCGGTTGTTTACTCGTTTTCATTGTGACGTTTTCCTTGGTCACTTTACCCCTTGATTCAATATGGGTAGCTTAGACACAAACTTCATCAAGGTCAGTGGGATTAAACATGAGTATTATATGCCCCAAATAATTGTGTAATCCACCAATATATTTTAAAAGAGTCTCTTGAGTGTAAAGGGGAAAGCCCAAAATCAAAGCCCTTTTTCTAAACTCTTGAGTGTAATCTTGTACACTTTTACCCCTAGTTTTCCTTAAGTTTTGTCAATCCATAATAGTTTGTTACATATAACCCAATGGATAAAATTGCTTTTTCAATGTAGAAACACACCCATTCTAAGAAGAAACCACTTTACCGTATTTTAAGAGATCCTCTTGCATCTTACTCTCCCACCAAATTAGTGTTGTACCACCCAATTGAAGAGTAGCTAATTGGATTATTGCTTCCTCATACACAATCTGTTAAACCCCACGATATGCTTCAATCTGTTTGATCCAATGATCTAGTTTCTTTGCACTAAGCTCTCCATTATAAATAGGCAAATCAAGTTTTAAAACGGAAGAGATTGAATCAAAATTTTTATTTTTTCCTTTTATTATCAAAGGATGAACTAGAAGGTTTGGAAGGAGATGGAGAAGTTTTAAGAGGTTCTTCTCATTTATCCTTACCATTAGTTTCTTCCTATGATTTACCTTCAATTCTTTGCTTCTTTTCTTGGTATAACTCTTCCACCAGACTCTCCATCTCTAGAAAATCTTGACGGAAGGCCATTTTTTATTCAAAACCTCCCCTAGGAGATTCCATGGCTGAACTTTGACTTGCACCTGTTGGACTGATCTTAGGATTATACTCTTTAAGCGGTCCTTCTCCACGTTTAGACTTAGACCTAGCTATAATTCAAAACGGAAACTTGCAAATCCAATAACAATGTTAAAATATCCAAGATCATTTGCTTTGATACCAAACTTGATCCGGAAAATGTTTTAAGTTCTTCATTTATCAATTTAACCATTTTCAAATACTTATAATATTTTTCTCAGCGTCCCTTAATTTGTTAAAAATTGGCTTAATTCTTTATAAATTAGATTGTAACTGATTAAAAAAGCAAGTTAATGAATAAAAACAAAGAGAAATGCAAAGCAAACTTGATAACAGGAGTTCACCCGTATTGGGCTACGTCCCCAGGTCTGAAAAAACACTCAAACCAATCTATTAATGATGCAACATCACTTTTTGTACAATCTTTACATCAAATTAATATCTTTAGTCTGCGAATAAACCTCCGCCCTATCTATAAGAAAACTCCGGTTCAATCCCCAATAAATTCCCTGCAATAAAAGCACCATATACTTGCTCTTTTCTCCCAATAAGGGGCTTACAACTTAATAAAAGTTGTGATTTAAATAAAATGTACTTTTTATAATGTTTTTAGGCTTGCATCTAGTGGTAAGTGTGCTTAGCTTTTTGCGCCAAGATTGGGGTTCAAATACCCCCATAGCCCCACCCATTTGCAGAACTTAACATTAAAATCCCACATTCATAACACATTGCAAATGATAAGGGTTTTAAATAGCCTTAACAACCCATTTCTCATCAACTTGGTAAGGTGTTTATCCCACATGCGTTGGGATAGTAAACAAAATTGGTTTAAATAACATTCTCCACACCATACGAATTGGTCATGAGGACCATGTAAGGCTTGGTTATTGAGTGTTGGGTATTAGGATGTTAAGCTTGGTCGAAGGTTGTGGAAGGTTCACATAGGAAACGTGGTGGCGTGGGACCCCACCATGTGTCTTTGCCATGTTGCTTAAGCACTAAGCTCTACAAATTTTGGGATAATAATCCCACATTCAATATGCAAACAAAGATATTGCAGTTTATATATAAAAATGCTTCCATATCATAGGGAAGATAGACGACAGAGTTTCCCTCCTTACAAAAAGATGACCCCACCGGTCGACCCGTCGAAGATCGAAAGGCCAAAAGCCAAACAAACCCATTTGCTTCTCTATGCCATGTGTCAAAAATGCTTCCATAGCGTAGGGAAGATAGACGGTAGGGTTCCCCTCCTTACAAAAAGAGGACCCCACTGGTGGATGGGCCCCCAACCAACAAATAGTATTGGCCCCACATTCGACCACTGAAGACCGAAGGCTAAAAGCCAAACAAACCCATTCACTCCTCTATGCCATGTGTTAGCATAGGATTGGTCCACGTGCATGGATGTGATTGTTCCACCTCTACAAGTCAAGTCAACAGGATGATGTCAACATTGTACATGTGTATATTTTTTTACGAGTTCGACTTTAGCTTTAGCGTGCCATAGCTTTTACATACAAAGTCAGATTGACCTCGTTCAAAATGTGTTGGAAAGCTCTTGAACGAGCTCTTAGATGTGCGAGTAGTTTCATCACGATTGTAAACTGTTTGATCGGATTAGTTGTGGGGATCCTCCTAGATCACTCCCAATGTGTGCCAAAATAGAAGCTTTGAAACAGGTATGGACACTTGTCAAAACATTGTGAACAAGGGACTTTTGTTAGATGTTTTAGTAGCTAGTACCCTAATCGATATATATGCAAAATATGGAAGCATGCGTAAGACATGTGAACTGTTCGATAAAATAATTGAAATAAATTTACTCTTATGAACTATAACGATCGCAGGTGATGAAAAAAGCGAAGAAAGAAAAAAGAAAAAAGAAAAAGAAAAAAAAGAGTTTATTGAAAAACAGTTGAAGACTTTCTAGCAATTCAATTGGCATGTGTAAATCGAGACGCAACAACGTTCCATAACACCTCAACATTTGTCAAATTGGAAGTGTCTTGATTGCAAAATGTGGAAGCACACACAAAAACATGTGAACTATTTGACAAAATGTCTCGTTCAGACGTGATCTTATGGGATACCATGATTATGATAGATTTTGCAAGGATATTATCGAACTCTCTGAAATAATGAAGCACCCTGGTGGCCATAGCTGCCAAATCTGCTCTGGCTAACAAAGTGTCTCACGAAGATAAGACGAGAGAGTAGTTGATGTCAATAAGTGCATACCTTGCGTCCTTGCCAAGGGAAAAAGGACCCCAAATGATTCGTGGAGATACAGAGAAGGCAAAAGCAAGAATGCAGCCTCTCAATTTCTTAATTTCACCCAAACCCAACATTAGTGACAGCTCTCTCAAGATCTCTATTTTCTTTCTCCTCCATAGCTTTATGAGCAAGGCTCCTTCATGACTTGTATTGGTACTCTAGCTACCATGTCTGGTGCAAAAACTAGCAGATCTCTAAAAGATAAGAGGGTTGTCAGGGAGGAGACCTTGGATCAGGATCTCTGGTGGGGAATTGGATCTCGAAACATTGAGATGGGTGTGAACAAAAATTGAGTGGATTTACGAACATTGATGTCCTGAATGCACGATTAAGGATGCAGTTCCTAGCAGCTTTAGGACTTTTTTGAAGCATCCTGCCGAGGCTCTAAATGTTGGGAAAATCAATTGCAACAAAATATTTGTCACCTAGGAGGGCATTTTCTCTTATTCTAGCTTCTGCGCATATTTTGCCAAGGCCATTGAGACCAGAAAGATAGATCTGCTTCTGCATTTGGGTGTTGTGTATGTATAATTTTATTCTCTATATCGTAATCTATTAATGTTGGCAATTTATTCCTAAGTTTGTTTAGTTTCCATGTGAAACTTGAAAGCAGTTACTCTTAACTAGTTTGAATTTCATCCAGTGTACATCAGTGTGTGTGTATAATGTGTATATACAGTATACACATGGAAATTACACTATGTACATCCATATGGCTATAAATCTATGTGTTTTCGCATATGTATACACACACATTTATATATCTGATCTGGCTTAATTGTGTTTTTGAACTTCTGCACAATTAAGTTGTGTGCTGCTGTTGCTGTTGCACAGAAGTTACGTGATTTGCAGTCTGCTTTAGGTATTATCAGCACTGTCTCTTTCCTGTTGCATTAAAATAATTGCATTGTTAGGGAGATTTTAGGGTTTAGGGTGTGCTTCGATCTGAATTCCCAGAAGAAAATAGAGAATTTATTTGTAAAATGCGTATTGAAATTGAAATTTAATTAAACAGTTATGATTTTGTATTTGTTGGTTTGGTAAATTGCCCTTATTTTAACCATGACTGGAGGGCTTGCATGCCTGGTCTGTTGAGGTAAGCGGCACCTAAGATTGGATGTGATAGTTTACTTAATAATTTTACTGTTAACACGTCTTTAGGAGAGAAATTGGGTATTTGCTACTTAATTATTCTGTTAACATGTCTTTGGGAGATTTGAAATTGGGTATTTGGTATGGAAGCCGATTGATTTTGTACTGAGATAACCCAAATTTACAATAAATGTTTAGCTGTTATGTATTTATGATCATCAAGTGAGCTAAATAGACACGCGAACATCAAATGAGACAAACTATACGCGATGGATCAAATGTTTTCTTGCCACAAGTGAAAATTTCAAAAACAAGATAGCGTATGATTATATTCAGGAGTTAAGATTTAATGTTCATGCTTAGATATCAAGTATAAGTCAAGATCAGAATTATAGTGTTTTGTTGCTTCCCTGTTGAAGATTGGCTTTATTGTTGCTTCCCTGTTTGAGACTAGAATATCTGCAGCCAGAAACTTTTTTAATGTATGCTTGAATAGGGGGCAATAAACGGAAGAAAACAAAATAATAAATATGGAATGTGGGAGAAGAGAGGATAAATTTGCTTCTTTAAGCGGAATACTTCTTCCTCTGAGTGCTTGCTTGTGTTCCTTTACTGCCAGTGCTTTCTTCTAAGCTTAAAATCTATCTTCATATCCTCACGGTTGCTTCTAAGTCTGTTACTGTATTTGTACTTTGGGCTCTTCTTTCATTATCATGTTTTTATGCTATCAGATGGGAAGATTTTGGGTAAACTGCAGTTAGTAGGCTAAGTTTAGGGGGGTTTGGTGACCTTTTATGCATTTTTTTTTGTATTTAAGATTACATTTGAGCATTCTTGGCTTGCATGAGATATAAGGAATGCGTACCCTTTTGTTCTAAGAACTGTCAAATTTCCCTGGCCAAAAGGGAGCAGCTCCTAACATACTCCATGATCGGGGAACTAGGAAATGTATAGAGCACATCCCCAACCCTTGTGAACACGCCCTAGGAGAGTTTACATTTTTCAGTGATAGGTTGTATTGATGACTAATTTTGTCAAACTTGGCTTTGTTCTAGCCTCAGAGTTAATTTGCTTTTCATTCTTCTCTGAAATATGGGAACATCCTGTTGAAATATGCTGAGGAAGCCCCTTTGGAACCCAAAAGGTATGCTTTTACCCTTATCTTTTATATCAAGACCGTCTCTTGGACAAAGGCTTCAACATCTGGCCCATCCTTGTATTGAATGTCTGGCCATAGAACAGAGCCTTCCAAGAACATTTTTGGTTTTACCCCAATTCTAAGGTTGCTTGGAATTGGGATTTTTCTTGTTAAACCTTTCTACTATGAGTCCATATGTTGGAAAGTTGATCTATTTGGGGCTTGCACACATAGCTAAGATGTGGCAAATTATATTTGTGGAAAGTTATATTTACTCAGTGTTACGCAGGGATGCCCCCCCCCTGAAAACCAGACGTCCCAGATGCCCTGGGGACGGTGGGAGGTGGGGAAATGCCCCCCCACATTTCCAAAAGGGCGAAAAATAAAGGGGGGCGTCCCTAAATATCAGGGGACGTTTCAGGGGACGTCCCCCCTTTTTGGGGACATTTGGACGTCCCCACAGGGACGTCTGTTTTTCTTTTTTTAATCAAAATTATTTTTTTTAAACTAATTTCTTTGTTGTTCTCTTTGAAAATGTTTACCAGTTAACCATAACCCGACTGTTTTGTATTACAAAGGCATATTAAGAATCAAGAGTGATATATGAATACAAAAATTTTGGAGCACAAATGCACATGGTGGACTGTCACAACATACTATGAAAACCAGCAGCATACATATTAATATTATATGTCTATACATTAAAAGCTATATGGACTATAAGTTATGTGGACATATAACATTAGTATAGCTATATGTATGCTGCCGAGTTTTTAATATGGACGCCTGGATGTGGACTGTATGCACATGGTGGATGGACTGATATATAAATATGGACTGCTATTCATAAAATTTCTAAAATTTATCCGTATATTTTTAATTTTATATATTATTTTAATAGGCCGTTCCCCCTCCGTCCAGAAATTTTGGAATTTTTTTTGCTGTCCTGGAAACTATGTCCCTGCGTCCCGCTATCCCGAAGTCTTAGGTAACACTGTATTTACCATGTAACAACAAAAGTACTGTAATTGTATGGTTTTTTTCTGGATACATAACACAGTTATTCTACTCTTTAATTTGTTCTTGCATATAGAAAACCAACAGAGAAAATAGCCCTATAGCTGGAAAAACTTGCTTGAGCTTGCTGCGCATTGGGATGTCACTCCATGCACTATCGGGCACATTGCTTTTAAGGCCGCCTCCAATCACGCTTGGAATTTTAAAGGTAAGAAGAGGCAAGATTCCTCCAAAGGTAGCCACAACCGTTCTAAGAGTTGTTTTTAATCACATAGCTGGTCTCCAAACTACTAGTGTTCACTATCCCTATTTGATTATAAGAGCAATTGACACGGGCTCTGCACAAAGATGAGATTCGCCTGCTGTCTCCTGTAATTTTTAGAGGGAGATAAGCATACGGAGCACCATGACCTGGCCTAGGATAAATAATATAAGATTTAATGTGTATTCCCCTGCAAATCTGCTGGGCAAATGGGACATGCGGGAGAATAGCTATAATAGCCCCCCTGCTAATGTCGGGATTGTGGCAGCTACTGCTTACCTTTGTGTCTGTGTGTTTGATTTAAATGCTGAATTATATTTATTATTTTCTAGTCCATATCTATATAATATGTCAATGCCATGTTGATACTCAGGCAGTGTGCCCTGCGAGTTTTCTTATGGTACATGCACTCATACTGCCTTTTATACTGTATTAAATAGCTTTATACTGCATGGTTTTATGTTTGAATACTTTTTACACAAGAAAAAGAGTGCTTCATTAATGTTGTTGTTATGTTTTGTTCATAATCTCTTTCATTTCCATCCACGTTGTGCTTATTTTACCCACATACCATTTTTACTTGGCACAAGAGTCTGATGCAGGTGAGTTTGAAATGTAACAAAGGTAAAGAAGAATGGAAGTACTACACAAACGAAGGTGATCAATCTACATAGCAAAACATTGGTGGAGCTATCTCATGACTTGGGATATGTCACAATTACCAAAAATCAAGGAAAAACTCCTTTTTCAGTGATTCTTCGGAGTTGATTAAATTCATTAAAAAGAATCGCTTTATTATTTGGCTGGATGTAGGATCTAGTTTCTCATCCATTGGGCATGGAGTAGAAATGGACATGGTATAATTTGGAGCGAAGATACCCATAGGAGTTCACTTCTCTTATACAAACAGGTCCTTGGGTTTAAACAAACTTGGAAACAAAATAATAGCTGAGAATTTACATACATTTCTATCAAATTGTCCACAAAGATTGTCTCAAAGTACAAGTTTCTTAAGTTATACATTGTTGAAGAGTGGTACAAAAGATATTATGTGCCACTCTTGCAAAAAAGGATATATGACTGCAACAATCCAAAAAGAGAAGATTATTGATTTCTCTCCTAAGTTGTACTTTTAGTCAGCCAATTCCCCTTCCATTTTTTAGGTTGGCCAAAAGTTTAATCTATTGACCTGGTCTTTGGGGTTTCCATTATGTTCTCAACTCTTGCTCCTTTAGTTGAAAATGAAACAAATAACATGAATGCAAGAAAGACAAAGAAGGGCATTGGAGAGAAATTATGTTGTGTTTAGCTTTCTATTCTAGTGGTGCAAGTTGAAATGCACAGTGCACAAAAGGCCAAGGTTAATTCTTGGAAGATGACCCCTGTGCTTTACTCACAACTAAGATCAGGCTTACATTGACAACCTAATCTTGCAATTTCTCATTGGATGAAGCGAGGTGAAATACCTCATTGACTTTGACAAAATAGATACTCCTCAGCTATAAGATCCATAGCTGAAAGAATGTTTTCAACAAGACCAATTTCAGTTAAAGCAAAGTTGAGAGTTGGGAAAATAATAAATTTAGAAATTAAGTTTAAAATATAGAATTTAGAGATGTCTTAACTAAAAGTTTTTTCGTGATTCATGGTTGAAAGTGTATACTTTATTTTTAAAATTGTATTTAATATGTGATCCATTTTATTTACTTAGATGGAATAATAGAATATATATACTACTGTGAACTTGGAAGGAATTCATTTCCTAGGTTCACTAGCGCTCAGTCGGAGAGGAGGTTATCTGTCCATTTTAACGAATAAATTGTGGTGAATTAATTTCCACTGCTGAAATTATGGACATGTTGAAACTGTTACTGTCCATGTAAACACAAGTATAGTTTATACGTTTTACTGTTGTCGTGAACACTGAGTATTGAAAATTGAAATTTCAGTTCATGTATGTACCTCAAGCTTATTCAGGCCTTTTTAATTACTTGTTGATATCCTCTTGCTTTGTAAGAAGGTATGAAAGTAACATGCACAAATACGTTGACATCCTATCCAATAATGGATGAGAATAATGTATATGATCTTCATTGCTCTCATGGCACTACAGAGATGACAAATGTAGCACATGAGATTCATAAACTCATCTTGGTAATTTTTATTTCTAGAGCTTATCATGTTAATTGTTAATTTACTCAAGAATTCACAATTGAAGAAATTTATTCTCTACTTTCTGTGGTGTTGATATTAAGTATTTCGAAGCCTTGTATATTTTAAAAGAAGTATTTAGATTAATATTCAATTCATTAAATTGATAAGAGGGTTGGGAGGTTCCTCACCATAGGCTCTATTTTAGTTTTCAAAAGACCTTCATCGATACTCATCTTGTAGAAGGAACTATTGTTGTTCTTCGACCTGTTATGCATATTGAAGCTCTGTCTGCTCTCCTTAGCATAGGATTCTGAATTTTATTGCAGAGTTCAACAATATTCTCTTTTTGTTCCTTGGAATAAGGATCGATCACACAATTCCTCGGAGGGAAAGGGATCTCACCGTCCTGCGACTTTCCTCCATTTCATTCCCGAGTATTGTACCCGTGTCTATTTTCAGTCGAAGGATCTGAGAGATTAATTTAGTCCCTACTTAATAAATTGGCTTCATTTACAGTCCTTGAATGCGTTGGTGGTGGCTTTTTATAGATTTTTTCTGCTGCTTGTTCTTTGACTCTAACTTCTGGGGTTAAGTGAGCCTTTCTCTTGTTCACAAGTTGTTCTTCTAATTGTCTTACCTTATCTTGAAGACTCTTGTTTGTCTGGTCTCTTCCCTTCAGCGTTGCCTCCAAAATTTGTACGGTCTCTTCCATCTTCTTTACTAACCCATATTTCGAATTCACTTCATGTTTGGCCTTTTCAACCATTTGTTTATACTTCAAAACTTCGGTAAAATCAATCTCTAGGAGCAGGGCCCAACTCTATCCCTCAAACTCTAGAAGTAATATTCAGTGAGAAGAGTGTTGCCCTAATATCATTTTCAGTAGGGCTGATTTGAACAAACATAAGAGTTTTTGAGTCTCCTCCTAATGAATCTTTTAGAAATTGTGTTAGCTTGGAGTTTTTGAATGGAATATGGCTAGTCTTGGTTGCTAGAGCAGATGTCACGTCCCAAAGTGCAGAGAGTGACTTATTGATGTTCTGTGCCTCTTTAAGGCGTTTACCTTCAACATCAGTCTCAGCCACTCACTCACTCCCTGCAAGATCCACTAGTCAATGCTTGCTTCTAGTGCATTCGCCATTAATCAAATTATGACCCATAGTTATGTGGGGACGTGTCCCCTCCAAAATTCAGGAGTCCGGGATGTCTTGGGGACAGCGGGATGTGGGGGGAAACATTTCCCCCACGTTTTTGACTATGCAAAAATCAAAGGGAACGTCCCCCGGGACGTTTGGAGAGAAGAAGAAATGTCCTGGGGACACGTGGGACGTTTTGGGGACGGCAGGGACGGCTGGAAGTCCCCGAAACGTTTCGGGGATTTTTGGTTTTTTAATTTTTCTTATTAAATAATTTTTTAATTTTTTTTTAATTATTTTTTTAAAAATTAATTTGTTTATTGTTTTCTCTTTATAAATGTTTACCCGTTAGCCATAACCCAACTGTATTGTATTACAAAAAACATATTAAGAAACAAGAGTGATATATGAATATAGAAATTTTCGAGCACAAATGCACATGGACTATAATAACATGCTATGAAAACCGGTATCATATATATTTGATATTAATATTAAAAGTTATATGGACATGTAACATTAGTATAGCTATATGTATGCTGCGAGTTTTTAATATGGACGTCTTAATGTGGACTGTATGCACATGGTGGACTGATGTATAAATCTGAATTGTTATTCATAAATTTTTTAAAATTTCTCTGTATATTTTTTAATATTTATAATTTTATATATTATTTTAATAGCCATCCCCCTACCATCCCCCTGTTGTAACCAAAATTTTGGAATGTTTTTGCTGTCCTGGAAACTCCGTCCTTGCGTCCTGCCATCCCACCGTCCCAGAAACTCCGTCCCCGTGTCCTGCCGTCTCGTCGTCCCGGAGTCTTAGGTAACCATGTTATGACCCCTAACCATTACACAAAGTATACAATGCGATCAATTATTGTCTTCATTAGCATTAGTAAGCCAAGAGCTTGAGCACTACTTCAAGTTTGCAACACCTCCCAGACCTCACTCATGCTGTGCACTTGTGCTTCAATAAGCTCCAACACATGATGAACCCCTTCAGCTACCTGCTTTATCTTCAACTTCTTTATGGTTTGTCCAGGTTGAGGAGGAGCTGCAAGCAAGTCTTGAATTAACTTCTTGTACACTTCTAACATGCTGACAAAGATGTCTTATTTGAATTGCCCTTTTCTTTCATTAGATACTATGAAGAATTCCTCCAATGTTTTATACTTAACACCATTATTTTCTTCTATTCCCTCCATTGTAAATGTCTTCCTAGTTCTATTTTGTCTGTATGCAAACATGCAAACATTGTAGCCATCCAAAACTGAAACGACGACAGTTGCAGTGTTGGCAAAAACATCCACTTGATTGTCTTGTAGTGTAAAAAACTGAATCAAATTTGAAGACCTTTTTAGGAGCCACATTAGCTTGTATGTTGAGCTCACCATCTTTGGCAGGTTCAAAATCTGTTATAGAAACAACTCCTGCTGCGACCGCTTCAGCACTCAATGGGCAACACCTACAGAGGACTAATATTTTCTTTGAGCTCTAGAAGTTTGTTATACAACTATTTGTGTTCCTTGCACTCTTATATGAACTTTTCTTTTAGTTCAATAAATTGGACTTTTAGTTCTTCATGTTGACCAACAAGTGCTTGCACGACAGAAGTGATTCAACTGATATCAGCAAAGGAAGAGGCATAGGAATTTGCCTCCTCTGATACTTCCACACATCCACTCTTCAACATCTTGAAGTTTTCATTCAATAGATGGACTTGAGAGACACAATTTCTTCTCCTTCCCATGCTTTTCTTGGAGATCCCTTAGCTCATTTACTTGGCCCTCCCACTGCATAAGGAGCCCGCATGCATAGAGTTGTGCATCAGTTCATTTCTTAATTTTTCAAGTTGGTGATTGGCGTCTTCCAGGGACATCCATGCCTCATGACACCCTTTTCTTCTTTAATTCAAAAATATTGACTAAGTTGTTCGAACTTCCTTTGTACTTTAGAGCAGATTTACAGTTCTTCTGCCCCTACACTTCTTATTACAGTCTTCTTTGCTAACAATTAGTTCATCAACTTGATCTGTTTTTCTAGAATCTTCTTCTATAAATGTATGTGATTGCCTATTCATCTTTGCACCAAAGTGAGGTGTTTTTCTTATGCATATTGCGTTGCCAATGGGGCTGCCAATGATTGCTTCAAATCTTATAGTTAAATTTCCTCCATTAATAACATTTACCGAGGCATCCATTTGAACAAGGGGCATATTGGCACCAACACAAGCATAAATGTCATGCTCGGATAGAATCTTTTCTCCCTGTATAAAGACATCGAAAACACGCATCCTTTGGGGGTCATTTGTGAAGATTATCTTTACAAAATTACAACAAAGTAGTTCCAGGCAGGAAGATCACAAATTACATAAGAGAAGTCCCCAAAATGAGCAGTCTGATAGATAGATGGAACTTCCTTTTTAACAACGATCTTCGTTGTTCTGATTGCATTTGAGAAATCGTGAAATACTACAATGTAAGGTCCAATGGGACCAGTTTAACGAAGAAAGTGTAACTTGGGAAAATCTGGAAGAGATGAAAACTGCTTTTTCCCTTTCTTTTTGAACAGAATTGAATCTGTTGATTGATAAAAAAAAAACTATTATTATGAATTTATCTTTTACATGTCTTTATGTAAGCCAGTTTTGGGGTAAACATTTATTCAGGCTGAATAAATAGTATCATGACACTGATTTCTGAAACTATTCAAGTTTGAAATAGTTAATTTGTTCAGTGAGTTAATGAATTGATTGACTAGAAGATAAATCAAAGGATGTAATCATCGTGACGATGAATCTTTTAGGAGGGAAGCATGTAACACCCTGAATTGTTGTTACTTTCTCCTGAGCATTCAAGTGTTGATATATGATTTCTCCTGTATAAGGACATGTTCCTTTGGTTTTGGGAAGTCATACTTGATATGGATTATATCTTTTCTGCTCTTAAGATATTTAACTGAACCAGGAATATGCTTGGACTCTTTTGTTTCTTTCATTCTTCGCATTTGAGTACAATATGATTTCTAGAAGATTGTGGATTTATCCACCCTTATGACTCAACCTTGGATCAGTTGCATTGATCTAAGGGATGTTTTAATTTTATTCAGGATGAACAAATTGTATTGATATTTCGAGAGTTACTAAGTCTGACTGAGTTTTGAATGTTCAATTTTGGAGGTTAACTCTGGCTGATCATGGTAATCAGAATCTGGTTCTAGTTATCATAGCATCGGGAAGGACCTGTACTGTAAGCCAGGTAAGATGTGTATGTTTTATATCTAAAGCTTAATTTTCTTGATGCCAAACGGAATCTGATCCAGGAATGTTTTATCCTATTTGAACTCTATTACTGATTAGTCCTATCTTGGGGACCTAGACTAGAATTAGTAAGGTTATTAGTTTTAACCTAAACTATAACCTAAACTATATCCTAATGTTGCAAGGTTAGTTAATCTAACCTAGTCCTAAAACTACGAGCTTAATACTCCTAAGGGTTAACTAAACCTATCACTATGGAGGGTGACTAGTGTTATATCCTATGGCAATAAGACTAAAGTCTACCTATGATCTAACCTAAGTCACTAACCTATCCTAAACTAATGCTATGAAGGGGGACCCAAGGAGGGTCGCGAGTCATGGGCGGTGGTTTCCATGGCATTTAAGAAAGGATAAGGATGAAGGACATGGAGTGCTACCAGGTTTAGCGGAGGGTAAATTTGCTAAGAGAGTCTTACGTGGCAGTATCTCTAAGAATGAGAATGTTTGTTTATTTTGTTTTGGCATTCACCAACTTTGGCAGTCGGTGGCAATGGAAAATAGGCGGGAGAATAAAAATAAATGCAATTAATGTGCATAGGGCCTCGAGCGCGGATTGCTTGGGAAGGCATGTAAGTGGAATTTTGCTTGGTTGTTTTGTTTTTCATGCATTTCGTTTTTCACTCTGCATGAGCACTGGTTCTTCGAACCAGTCGTCTACTCTTCGTTGCATTGCAATTTTGAGAGTTTCAAACTTACTTCTTTGTCAGGGGAAGTATATAAGGCATGGAGGTAACAATATTTTGTTGTTTAATCTTTCGTGGAAGAAGAAGAGAAGGTGCGAGCGCATTTAGAGGTCTTTTTCGAATTTTTAGCGACACTATCAGGCATGATAGGCCCTAACTGTTAAAAATATTGCTTTCCTTTAAATGTTTTCATGAGAACAACTCTGTTATGATGATATATGCGTATTTTGACTTGGCTGGTAACAATGATTTGGGTTTTATGTTGATTTGGGGTTCTGGGTTGTATTTGGATCCTGGATGAAACCTATTTCGTTATTCTTGTTTCCATGCTGTTAATCCATTATGGAGTTTTGCTTTCTGTTTGGAAATGTTGTAAGTTTTCTTTATCTGTCGAAGGTATTTGATTAGAAACTGCCTCCATGAAAGAATGCTTGCATAGTGATAACGTGTTTGAAAACACCACTGTAATTATTTACCGCTCGAATATGATTGGATTAAATGATTGTTTGCTTCGTCGTATGGACTCTAACTATTACTGGTCCATGTTCAAGAAAGTAGGTAATTGAATTTGTGGTTGGAATGTTAGATTAATCAGTGAAACTCGACTGTTTTAGTCGCGTGAGTTGGAAAGGTTGTTTGAAATCTAAGCATGTACTGTTTACTTTAAAAGGGTATGAATGTTCTTATGAATACAGAGTTTTGTGAGCAAGGAAGTATTTGGTTAAACTGTTGTTTTTGCGATTTTACATGGATATTAGGAAGAGAAAACGTATTTGGATAAACTCTGTATCTCCTGGCAAATTCGTGGATTAATCTTGGATCTGCCTTAATGAAAATTATGTTTAATGTGTGGTTGAGATATGACAGTGTTTTACCCTGAGGTGACTGTGGAATCTATTTCTTAGGGCTGCATTTCACAATGTCGGGAATTCTACTTTGAAAGAAAAACAACGACTTCAATGTTGATAAGCTTATTTACGTTCAGCTAATGCTTTTCCTTTTGTAGTTGAAATTTGGGTTGAAATGATCCATATGCAACTGAATGATTTATTTATTTTGTACAGTTAAAGTGCTGATAACTACTACGGTGTGAGTAGGATGGCTTTGGAGGCATTGTTGAATCTATATTTAGAATTCTATTATTGACTTTGTACATGCATTTTTGGTTTGGTATCTTGAAATGATATAACAACCTAACAGTGCAACGATTGAAATAATTTAGTTTTGATCCATTTGTAATAAATAGGTAATGGGAAGGTTATCCTAACTCTTAGACCCAAATGGTTCGAGTAATGAAGGAAATGTAGACTGTTTATTTTAGAGCAGGATTGTGGTATGAGATTAGATCGTTTATAATGTTTTATGTAAAGAAAACGTTATTGGCTTTTGTTTAATGTATAGTTGTAAGATCGTAGTGATCTATTGGCAAATCCGAAGGTGGCTCTATTTGATCTGAACTTTTGGTTAAACGTAAGTATTGTTTTACTTGCCTTCTTCTTACTTGATTGGACGAGAGAATGTACATTACTACTTGGATGTTAGTATAGTTCTGAACTTGATTAAAATAAAGTTATGATTTTCTCTACTCCTTCCTCTGAGTTATGAAGGAAAGAAATTATAGGATTTCGAAATACGAAGGTATTCACACTCATTCTCTCTTGAAATTATAGTGTTCTCTTCTTTGGAATTCCTATAAGGAATTCTACTGTCTGGTTATGAGATGACAAGACTGTTAAGAATAAGAGGGAAGAAATTATAAGTGGTGAGATCTTAACTTAGAAGACTCCTTTCATTTACTGGCAGTACCATTGTCTTGAATTTAAACTCAGTTTGTTATCTCTTGTATAAAGGTAGCCCCGTAGTTAGAATTTTGCATACTTATCAATGATTGAAAATTGGTATAATAGAGTTAATGGTAGTTTGCTGGGTGATCTTGCATGAGACAATAATCTCTTCTTGCTCAAATTGCTTTTATACGAACCTGTTGGAAGCACACCTTAAAAAGGTTTTATTCTTTTAATTGGAGTGAAATAAACATGATTGACATTGTTCTCGGCTTTGCTTATTATTAGGTACATATGATACAAAATGTCCTTTCTTCTTTTCTTGTATTAAACAAATCATCTGAAATAGACTAAGTTGAAATTATCTCTGTGATTTGAGTTACGATATAAAGTCATTGGAAAAAGGAAAAATAGTGTGAATCATGATTTTAGATTTGATGACATTGATGTCATTTAAACAGGATTGTTTAATGAAAACAATTGGTGGAATGCAATTGTTTTAAGGATTAGTGCTTATCATGCTCAGTTCATTGAACTGACCCGTGCTAGCAATTTTTGCAGATGGTCATCTTAAAGTGGTAAAGGCAAGCATATCTGATTTGATGCAATGACTGTTTAATCTGGTTTTTATGAAGAATTCCGACATGATTTTTCTAATTGTACTATAGAAGAAAGTTAATCCTTGCTGAAGACTATTGTATTAAAATATGTTGAAGTGCATAGGTTGTAATTGTATAGGTTTGGGGATAAATGAAATGGGGACATATTACTTATGTGGTTTGTGTTATTTAGTTGTTGGAATGATCTTCCTATTACCGGTATGAATGAGTGTGCATTCTTATTATTCTATGCAATGGGGTCCGGATGGATTTCCCTAAGTAAGCTTTATTTAATTATGTGGATGAATATTACATATTTCTGATTAGTAATTTTTATATCATATGATTATGGTTAAATTGGAAATCAGACCATTGCATGATTAGGGAAAGTTGAGAGTGAACTATGCCCTAAAATGTAGCTATAACTGGAAGAAAATCATAATACTCTCTTAATGTTCTAATTCAAAAGCAATATATATTGATGGTTATAAATCACCATGACTTAATGGTATTAAGTTTGTTATGTTTTAGTCTCTAAGGTTGTTACATACCCTTTCTGGATTAGTTATTTTCCTAATGGGGAAAAACTTAAGGGCTATTGCCCTATTTGTAGATACAAGGTTGTTAGGTACCAACTGACAACTTGAAACAATTTTAAATCTATTAAAACCCTTTTGTGAAACTGAACCTAATTACAGAAGGTAACTCAAGGAGTGTGGGACTCAAGGTTAGGGAAGGCTACCCAATTAGGAGGGCCTGTAATCCAAATATATAACTCATCATAAGTAAATTTTTGGAGGTATGTACATCTTTTCGAGGTTGTTCCGTAGGATGATGACACATGTCAACTGCAGGGTTGTACCTTCGAGAAGATTAGGATCTTCTCGAGGATACAACAATGCAGATGACATATGGCAACACCCTTCTACATTGATCGTTAAGATTTACACTTGAAACTTGATCAAGATTTCCCTCCGAGACTGGTTAGGATCAGAGACAGGTTATGAGGCAGCCCCTTGAGACTCGAGGTACCTTGACACACGGGGTTAACATCGGTTGACCCAGTATGTCAGCTTACCCCTAGTATTTAAGGGCATCCTTATAACGTGAATTATGATATTATCCCGATCCAGAGTGAAAACTTGGGGCAAGGGGACTGACAGAGGTCAGTATAAGACGTTCTATATAACATTAGAGTGGGGTGAAGGACGTATTCCGGATTGACGAGTATGCCGTCAAGGAATAAGTAATATGAACAGTATGTTTCAAACCTTTGGCCAAAGTATCACAAGCTGTTGATTGCGTTGTCCTATGTCACCTAGTCTAAGGATCGTGATGCTGTTGAATAATGGTAACAATTGTTCAGATAGGTTCCTTGGATAGAGCACTCAGAATCTCGGAATATGGAAGAGAACCACGAGAATGAAAGTGCTCAGATGAAAAATTCAATCTCAAAGTTACGCATGAATAAATCGGTAGTTCACCGAGTCATGGAATGAATAGATCGGTGGTATACTGAGTCATTATAGCTGCATATGGTTATCTGTTATAAGAATGATTGTTATGATATGTGTGTTCTAAATTATGTATTTAGAACAAGAGAACATTAATAAAAAACAAATTCTTCTTGTTCTAAGGTATTAAATTGAGGATGTTACAGTTATGCACATGATTGCATTTTCTTTGAAGATCTCCATATCTTGACGACCTGTTACAAGTTTTTATGAGTGAATTGCAAAGAGCGGGATCTTTAGATATTTCAAGATCCATTCAGATACCAGTTTGGCATCCATTATAATTTTAGGCACTGGAAGAAGGAAAAGGAATGTCAAGGGTTTTATGAAATATCCCTAGTGGGATACCACTTAAATAACACAAAATATTGAAAATTTGCAACCAAATAAAATACTGATTTTTGCAAATTTTTACCAGTCAGGGCAGCAAACTGAAGAAAATTAATAACTCCTAAAATATCCACTCAAATCACTTGAAAATTTAGAAAGAGCTTGCTAATATTATAAAGAACATAAGAAAACTATTTTTTGGAATTTTTCAGACAATATAACGCTGTCAGAAAATTACAGTGTGCCCTAAACAGTTGGAAAACTTCTAAAATTCACATCTTCCTGAATACAAGTGCAAAAACTATGAAACTTTGGAAATAACAATTAAAAATATAGAAGATGATATTCCAACCTTCAGATCTTAAAATGGCCAACTGGAAACCCTCCAAATAAACACTCGCAATCTCCAAAACAAGTCACCATTTTTGGTAGATGGTCAAACCCCTTTGAAATCCTCTGGAAATGATGCCAAACCCTTTCTTTATTGCTTCCATAAGCCTGATTTGAAAACCCACTGATTATCTTCACAAAATATCTTAAAAACCCTCAAAACCCTATGTCAAAAACCTTTGAAAATATCTCTGTAAATCAGCCCTGAAAACGGCTCCAAAATGACAAGCTAGGGTAGATCTTTCACTACCGAAGAATGCCCTGCTAGCTAGGGATGGATCTGTCACCCACTGAAGCTAGGGTTCCTGCGGGATTTCACTCAAGCTAGATATTTGCAAATAGTTGCACATGAAAGAAGATAATTAGGTATGCAAGAATGCCTTTCCTTTTTTCCCCCAACTCCTTATATAACTTCTCGAAGGCAAAAAAGCCCCAATAAACCCTAGTCACATTTTTCCCTTGGAAGGGCCAATAAAATAAAAGTAACTTAAGTTACTTTTCCATTTTGAAGTCGCAATGGCCGAAAAGTGACCCCCCAATGCAAAAATTAGAACATTAGTACCATGTGGTCCCTTCCTAATGAAAAAACATAACATCTAATCCTTCCAAAACACCTTTTTGCATATGTCAATGAAGAATTATAACAAAATGGACTAGATATTCATACCCAATAGCTCCCAATGTCCAAAGCCCCTTGCGTATGACCAAGGCTTGAATTCGAATTGGCCCTTAGGCCTTTGGCGTAGGAAAGGGGACATTACAGTCCTCCCTTCCCAAATTTTTCTTGTCCTCAAGCAAATGCAAATTAGGATGCTGCAAAATTTGCTCTCCCCTCCCAAGTAGCATCCTCAAGTATCAATCCCTTCCATCGCACAAAATACTTGGTGATCACTTTGCTCATAAGCCCCCTTTGTCTCTCCTCAATGATGGATTATGGTTCTAACATCAACTTCCCCTCCTGATCTAGTGGCGACAACTCCGTAGATGGTACAGTATGTTGTTCGAGTGCCTTCTTAAGACATGAAACATGGAAGACATTATGTATCTTACTATGCTCCGGTAGCTCTAGCTCATATGCAACTGCTCCAACTCGATGAACTACCCGGTACGGACCATAAAACCGTGGTTTCAATTTCTCTGTACCCTTCTACTTCAGTGAGGACTACCTGTATGGCTGCAAACGTAGGAAGACTAGATCCCCAACTTCAAAGACCTCTCTATCATGAGACGATATGCATATACCTTCTGTTGATTGTGTTCCTTTTGAAGGTTCTCTTTGAGACCCCTCCAGAATATCCTGGTTCTCTTGTAACCAATCTCAAGCTTTGGGAGCTCGACTATCTGGTAATACCAAATCCACAAATGTCATAGTGTTGTACCCATACAAGGCTCAGAAAGGAGTCATACCTATGCTTATCTGATAGGTGGTATTGTAGCAATACTCACCCATGTGTAACCATCTAATCCATGCCCACTGATGTCCTGACACATAACTCCGCAAGTAGCCTTCTATCCACTTATTGACTATCTCCGTCTACCCATCTATCTATGGGTGGTAGCTATGCTAGGAGTCAACTCCGTCCCTGTTAGTATGAAGATTTCCTGCCAAAAGGTGCTCATGAAGATCTTGTCCCTGTCACTGACAATATTTTTAGGCAACCCATGTAGCCTAAAAATACCTATATAGAAGATCCGGGCCACATCCACTGCCTCATGCCCCTTGGGTAGGGAAAAGAAATGAGCATACTTAGTTAACCGATCAACTACAACATAAATGCAGCTATACCCATGCACCAAGGGAAGCTTGTGATAACGTCCATAGATATGATTTTCCATTTCTATCCAGGAATGGGGAGAGGCTGAAGTAATCCTGCCAGAAAAGACTACTCAGATTTGGTTTGCTGGCAAACCATACACTCTCTGACATGATTAAGGACATCGTCCTTCATCCCCTTCCATGCAAATATCTCCCTGATAAACCTGTATGTTTTGAAATACCTAAGATGCCCAGCTAGTGATGTATCATGTACTGCTCGAAGGATCTTCTCCTTCATTTTGGATCTTGGTACAAGGAAAATCCTATCCTTGTAGAAAATGAGATCATCCACTACTCTGTATTGGTCATCCTGTATAATACCATCCATGATCTCACATGCAAACTAATTCTTGGAATACTCAACAAGTGTATGAGCCTTCCAATCCGCTGAAATCTCAGACATATAACTAAGCACAAAAGTGAGGTAAGGCCTCCTAGATAAAGCGTCAGCAATAATATTATTCTTACCTCTAGTGTACTCTATGTCGAAGTCATATGTTTGTACCTTGTTCACCCATCTTTGCTGGCAATAGTTGAGCTCCTTCTGTCGCAAGAAGAACCTCAAACTATTGTGATCCGTATGAACCATGAATTTTCTGCCCACAAGGTACTGTCTGAATTTGGCCAAAGCATGCATAATGGCCAACATCTCCTTGTCAAATATTTAATACCCTCGCTCCATGGGTTTCAATTTCTGACTCTCATAGGCAATGGGATGCCTATCCCACATGAGAACTACCCCAACACCTTCTCCTGATGCATCACACTCTAGAGTGAATCGGTGGGAGAAATCTAGTTTTGCGAGAACGAGACACAAACTCGTCACCTCCTTGAGGTGATCAAAAAGCTTTTGTGCTACCTCTGGCTAAGCAAAAGTACCCTTCTTGGTCAAATTGGTCAATGGAGCAGTCAATCGAGAGAAATTCATCACGAACCTCCTGTAGTATGTGCACAACCCCACGAATCCTCTCAAATGTGTCAATGTCCTAGGAGGCGGCCAATCCAGAATTACCCGTATCTTCTCTCTATCCACCTTCATTGTACCCTCACCAATCACATATCCCAAGCATAGAAGTTCGGTCATGATAAACTCACACTTAGAAGATTTCGCATATAGCGAATTATCTTCTAATATCCCCAATATCTCACCAAGGTGCCTGATATGGTCCTCCCAATTCCTACTATAGACTAAAATATCATCAAAGAAAACCAATACAAACATCTGCAGGTGGTGGTTGAACACATGATTCATGCAAGACTGGAATGTAGCTGGAGCATTAGACAATCCGAAGGGCATCACCAAGAACTCAAAGTGACCATAATGACATCTGAAAGTTGTCTTATGCACATCCTACTTGTTGACTTTGATATGATGATATCCAGATCACAAATCTATTTTCGAAAAATAGATTGCACCATGTAGCTCATCAAAAAACTCATCAATGTGTGGTATGGGATACTCTTTCTTTATTGTCTTCTTATTCAAGGCACAGTAGTCTATACACATCTGCATGGTCCCATCCTTATTTTTCACCAATACCACCGAAGAAACAAAAGGGATGGAACTCGGTCTAATATGCCCCATATCAATGAGCTCATGTATAGTCTTCTCGATCTCATCCTTAAACTGTTTAGGGTGATGGTAAGGAGAAGTAACCACCGGTCTAGCATCCTCAAGCTCAATCACATGCTCAAATCCCCTATCTGGAGGTATTCCTAGAGGTATGTCACCAAAAATTGCGCTATGTCTGTCCAATAAGCCATGTATATCCACATGATACTCCTACTGTCCATCCACTGATTTCTTTGTCGAAACCAAACTATGTACTGCCCAATCCACCCCATTGTGCCTATAAATCCTCTCGATCCTCTTAGCTGTAACAACTCAGGGTGCCTCTGAAGATAAGCCCCTCAAGATCACATTCCTCCCTTCATAATTAAACTTCAACTCCATCGTCTGAAAGTTAGTCCAAAACTCACCAAGGGAATGGAGCCACTGTACTCCAAGCACTATGTTGGTCTCTCTAATACCAACAATATAGAAATCATCAGTAACTATATAGTTACCCATCGTGATGCTCAATTGGGGAACCTGTTGTGTGCATCTCATATAATCTCCATTGGCTATAACTACGTTGAAGCCCTCAAACTCCTTTGTCTGTAACCCTTGCCTCTCAACCAATAAGGCATCAATAAAGTTGTGGGTTGCCCCACTATTAATGAGTACCACTACTTGATGTCCCTGCAAAACTCCCCTAACTCTGAATGCCTTGTACCTCGGGGTACTAGACAAAGTGGCGATAGTCTCCAGGGGAAAAGTATCACTATCCTGCTCAACACCCGCACTATCTAGTGGCTCATCATCATCATCCTCTAATCCCTATGTGTCTAACTCCTCGTCAATGTCACTCTCCTCAAAGACCTCTATGAATTGGGCCTTTCCTCTACCCCTGCAATCATGTCCTGGAACCCAAGGTGTGTCGCAATCGAAACATAGTTTCTTTTGCCTCAATTCATCTATGTCCTCTCTAGATACGAATGGTCTCCTAGCTGTATCTTGCCTAAGTGGAGGCACCTTCGGATGCGAACCATTGTATCTAGAAAGGAAACCCTTAGGTTGAACTCGAGGTGGAAACCTTGACTTAGGGGTCGATAACTCCAAGTCACGAGCTCTCCTAATAGCCTCATGCAAAGAAGAAGGCTCAAATGCCTTCACAAATCCAACTAGAGTGTCTGTCAAACTTGTTGTGAATAGGGAAATCAACCTCATCTCTGTAACATTAGGTACCATGATCAATAGTCTCTAAAAATCTACTATATACTGATCTAAGGAACCAGTCTGCCTCAAATGAGTCAACTCTCTAAAATACCTGTCGGGGTCCTTCCTATCAAATCTGCTCACTAGCCTGTATGTGAACTCTACATAAGTCGTGATGTATATGTGTCCCTGTGTAATCAACCCATGATGCCACCAATCATGAGCCTCTCTCTCAAGATGTTAGATTGCAAACTTAATTGCGTCTTCCTCACGCATAGGATTCAAGTTGAATTATGTCTTCAACTTCTGAACCCAAGACTGTGCAATACACTTCTTAGAACCATTGAAGTGTGGAATAGAAATCTGTCTCAATCTCCTTTGCAACTCTGGTACCTGTACCTGATGATCTCTCCTAGGCCTACTACCAATCTTCATTTTGAAATATTCATGGAATGACATGTTGTCATGAAATCCATCACTCAAGGTTTGCTACTTTTCCCAACAAGACTCCTCATCTACAATATCCACTGGCTGTCATACTTATGAAACTTTCAGATCCTTCAAGAAAGAAGGTTCGTGAAGCCCCAAAGGCATGGTAGAAGAATGGGGAGAGCGCTGCCCTGAATGTCCACCCTCACCTCTTTGACCATGTTGTCCCATATTGCTATTTTCTCCTCTTTCTGTATGAGCATCAATTCTGCCCTAGGCTAATCTCTCAATGAGCTGACTCAAATAGATATTGGTAGTTTCCTGCTGCTTTACCATGTTGGTGAACAATTGTTTCATCAGATGCATAGTCATATCCTCATTGTTTATGTCTCCCATTTTTCAATCCCAACAGGATAAAGAAACAACTACTCTGATACCACTGAAATATCCCTAGTGGGATATCACTTAAATAACACAAAATATTGAAAATTTGCAGCTAAATAAAATATTGATTTTTGCATATTTTTACCAGTTAGGGCAGCGAACTGAAAAAAATTAATAACTCCCAAAATATCCACTCAAATCACTTGAAAATTTAGAGAGAGCTTGCTAATATTATAAAGAACATAAGAAAACTTTTTTTGGAATTTTTCAGACAATATAACACTGTTAAAAAATTACAGCGTGCCCTAACCAACTGGAAAACTTCTAAAATTCATATATTCCCGAATACAAGTACAAAAACTATGAAACTTTGGAAATAACAATTACAAATATAGAAGATGATATTCCAACCTTCAGATCTGAAAATGACCAACTAGAAACTCTCCAAATAAAGGCTGCAATCTCCAAAACAAGTTGCCATTTTTGGTAGATGGTCAAAACCCCTTTGAAATCCTCTGGAAATGATGCCAAACCCTTTTTTTATTGCTTCCGTAAGCCTAATTTGAAAACCCATTGATTATCTTCACAAAATATCTTAAAAACCGTCAAAACCCTATCTCAAAATCCTCTGAAAATATCTTTGTAAATCAACCCTAAAAACAACTCCAAAAT
Source organism: Taxus chinensis (assembly GCA_019776745.2). NCBI lineage: Eukaryota > Viridiplantae > Streptophyta > Pinopsida > Cupressales > Taxaceae > Taxus > Taxus chinensis. The sequence continues at coordinate 588,551,393 of CM034154.1, read as the reverse complement.
GACAAGCTAGGGTAGATCTTTCACTAGCAAATAATGCCCTGCTAGCTAGGGATGGATCTCTTACCACCGAAGCTAGGGTTCCTACGGGATTTCACTCCACAAGATATAGATTTGCAAACGACAATTGCACATGAAAGAAGATAATTAGGTATGCAAGAATTCCTTTCCTTTTTCGCCCAACTCCTTATATAACTTCTCCAAGGAAAAAGAGCCCCAATAAACCCTAGTTGCATTTTTCCCTTGGAAGGGCCGATAAAATAAAAGTAACTTAAGTTACTTTTCCCTTTTTAAGTCACCATGGTCCAAAAGTGACCCCCCAACGCAAAATTAGAACATTAGTACCATGTGGCCCCTTCCTAATGACAAAGCATAATATCTAGTCCTTCCAAAACACCTTTTTGCATATGTCAATGAAAATTATAACAAAATAGACTAGATATTCATACCCAATAGCTCCCAGCGTCCAAAGCCCCTTGGGTATGACCAAGGCTTGGACTCGAATTGGACCTTAGGCCTTTTCCGTAGGAAATGGGACATTATATTTTATCACCAAACCCAGGCTAAGATGGAGTGTGGAAATGAACTACTTATTGTTCTTGTTCCTTCTTAATGGGAGTCTTTACGGGTATTTTAGGCCACTGTGGATATAAGAGGAGAATGGACCTCTAGAAACATGGCCAGGGTCAGATGTCGATCTTCTTCTTTTTTCTTGAAATTGAAGGAGTAATTTTTCTCTGCCTCCAATTTTATTTCCTGACAACTCACCAGAGTGATCTTGACGTTCTGTTGAATTCAAGGTCAAACAATCCGGTTGTGTCGCTGCCTTCAATCCCCTCTCAAGATCACGCACATGGAATAGATAGAACAAAAGCACGCTCACATACAAGTACACAAAATAAATATTAAATATTTTTTAAACACCGTTGGAAAATGGAAATATGGTTTACGTGGCATATTTAGATTGGTGCATATTTCTAGGAGGTGAAAAATCTGTCAGAAAATAGTACAGGGCACTGGGTCCTCATGAGCTCACCTTGGCAGTAGTCCTAGCTGTTGAATAACACATACGTACACGCACAGGTCACCCCCAAGCACACTTGGAATGTGAATTTATGCTCCATGTGCGGGGACTATTAGAAACATATATTGAGCATGTCCATGATCTTCATTCTTGGGATTGAAGAAAATTTTTTTGTCCTGTGCGTCGAATTTCATTTCAAGTGAGCCCCCGACACACTTCAAAATTTTCGAAACCCCTTGTTGAGGGCTCCCAAATATTGTTAGTCTTATATTTTATTTTCTCTAGATATAGGTATTCCAATAAATAGATTTATATTTTCCACTCCAATTGAAAGGATTCAATAATTGCAAGAAATTTGGCCACGCTTGAATGGGGAAATTACTTGCATCAGGATATGTGGTTCGAAAGTGTACCTTTGGTTAATCGACAACAATTGTAAAGGTTTTTCAATCTCTTCGTGCAGTTTTCTAAAGATTTGAGAAACTTGTTCGATGTACGTTTTTTGAAAATTCATATTTCAATACTTTTTGTGTGTGTGTATTGAAAAAAACGGTTACTAAGGATAGAGGCAGCTTATACAACCGCAAAAAAGAAGTTTACAAGCCCACATGGAACAAAAATGACAAGGGTCATTACTAGTAAAGAAAAACCAACAAAATAGTTACTAAGGATAGAGGCAGCTTATACAACCGCAAAAAAGAAGTTTACAAGCCCACATGGAACAAAAAAGACAAGGGTCGTTACTAATAAAGAGTAACCAATTTGGAGCCATGCGTTACTAATAAAGAGCAACCAATTTGGAGCCATGCATTACTAATAAAGAGCAACCAATTTGGAGTCATGCCAAAGGGCATCTGAGATCAACTAAAAAAATCTAATCAATTATAATAGTAAACAAGTACATAACATTACAAATTAAAATACATCTCTTGAACGCATGATGTGATTTGATCATTCCTCTAGGTACTGTGGAGTTGGCGAATTTGTAACTTGATTTGCTCTAAATAGAAGGCTATATTTTCATTTCTCCTTAGCTTCACTTGTAGTTTGGAATAAAAAGACACAATTTGGAAAATAATGTTGGAGTAAAGCCTTGGAATTACATCTATCTGATAAATGTCATAGTTAAAAAATATTGTTGAACATCTCATTTTCCATTTATGCATTAAAATAATGTTATTTTCCATACCTGTGCCAGATAAAGTTTTTTTCCATCTCAAGGGATGCCCAAATTTTATAGGAAAATCTCTAAACACAAAATACCATTGCTTCCCATAACACATGTTTCATGGTTTCATATAATTTCCATAATGGACATTTGATTCGCCGAGTATTCAAACATTTCAACCTAGCCCCAACTTGTCAATATTTGTGTGTCAACACTAGCTTTGGAGTTCCAAATTTGAGCACTTAGCTTGATCTAGTATTATTACTAAACTTACATCTGCATTTCATATTAAGGCAGGGAACTAAGTGCATATTTGGTAGGAGATGATGGTAAATCTACTTAAAAGAGAAGAACGAGAAGTGATGAGCTGATAAACAGAGCCAATCTTTGAAGAAGTGAAGTAAATTAGGAGTGACCAATGGCTACACAAACAAAAGCAACTATTTTTTCTTATTTTTCAATCCAAACTATTCTTTAATTATCTGCCAAGAAGACCAATGCAAAGCAATGGTGTCTCATATATCATTGCCCTTTTGTGTTCCCTCTTTTAAACAACCAATAAGATGCCCTTAGGAAACTGATAATAAGAGGTTTAGCTTCGTATTGAATATGTTTATTTCATCAAATATAAGAAGCAAAGTAGAAACCATGTTGTAATGATGATTCTTTCCATTGTAGGAACTAAAAAACACATTGCCAAACTTTCAAAATAGTTTGAATAGGAAAGAAGGCTCTAATTTGAAAGTATGATGCAAGAAGAATTTTATCCAACTACTTAATCTTTTGTGATTTCCCTTTTGTTGTAGTTGTGAAAACTCTTTGTCGTAATAATATTTTCCAAGAATCATCACCATTCATGACTCTAGTAATCCTTTGAGCAACTAGACATGTGCCTTGATTTTTTTGGATCTAGAATTTACCAATTTTCCTTTGGATATGGGTCAGATACATTGAGACCAAGAAACAACTCTAAACTCAAGCACACCATCCTGATTAACCACATAATTTGACAAATTAATTTTTTAAAATCGTCATGTTTTTTATTGGATGACATCCAACAAGAAGAAAAATACATGTGTGGCAAGAAAAATTCTTTTAACAACTAACAATGTAGATATCTTTATGCTGAATGGATTGTTGTATTGTAACATTATTATTTGAGAACTAACATATCATTTCATATTAGGTTTAAGAATCGATTTTTGGGTTCATGGTTTAAATTCACAAAGTTTATGATCGTTTAGTGTAATTATCAATGTCTACTCTAAAAGGTACGTGCATGAAGATTGTGATTGTTTTATGCATTCTTATTTTAAATACAATATCTAATAAAATACTATATTTGTGTAGGTATGGGGGCTCAAAAATGTGTTTTTTCACATTTTAGTGGTTTCTTTCACAACCCATAATAGAAAAGAAACAAGGGATGTGTAAAAAAGGAAACAAAAAGGAACAGGGATGATAGGTATAATAATGAACATGTGATCACCAATGTCATTCAAATGCACAATGTCAAATAAGTGCTAGGTGTATGTATGATGGAAAAGTAACATGCGAGCGTGGGAATATATACAAGTACCTCTTCCTCGTACCCGACCTCTCGAGGTCGTGTCGAGATAGCCAGTGAATGTTCAATGTGGATAGATATAGACAAGATAATTGGGTAATCTTAAACCCTCAATACGCAATAATGGAATCTGTGAATATAAGGCGAAGAAAGCCCCCCTAACCTTAATTAGTGTAATGGTTTGCTTGGATATAATGGCTGTTCGGAGGCTCCAATCAATATCAAGCTCTGCTGAGATTCTGTTTCTTGGTTGTTGGATACGTGGGAAGTGACCTGTAGGAGCTTCGTATATATCTCCAGAAAAGGTCATGAAAATGGTGATAAGCGGCTTAATCGATTTGTAGTGAACTATGGGTGGTTTTTCAGTCTAGACCAGAAAATATTAGATTGATTGGATTCTATGTTTAATACAGAGAACTATGCTATAATATTCGACGGGAGTGGTGAAGATCTAAATACTAGCATTCACAATCTGGTGTTAATACTTGACTGGTTTGTTGGCCCGTTGGGTTGTGGGACTTGGGGATCGCAACCATGAGTTCATGGTTGTTATGGACCTATTATGGTCATGTGAAAAATCAATCCCTTCTCCCAAGTATCCAGTAATCATATGCCTTTTCAGCCTCTACGTTTAGAACTAGAAGTTGTATGATTTTCTCGGAGTACCTAACAGGTGTTCTGGCAACTTGAATACGTAAGCTAGCGTTTATGTCAACAAGGAGGTCTCCCGTGTTAGGCTGTGGAACCAAATGATCACAACCAAATGTTTTCTCTCGTTTGAACCCTTGCACGGTCATTCAGGTCTTTTATCAAGGCAATCTATAGTTTGGATGGTTTGACAAGAATGTGTAAGCTTTGTCGTCTTCGATATTCAGTCCTCTTAGTTGCTCACTAATTGCTTGTAAGTTTGTTGTTGCTCGAAAGACCTATATCCTAAGGTACTGATCTATATCAGCTAAATTCATGGGTAAATTTGGTTGAGGTACTATGGGTTCAAATATATACTCTCTAGGTTCTCTAGGTCTTGTGATTGTCATACAAAATGATTCAACTTTTAACTAAAATTAATAAACTGATTATGAAAGAGGTATTTACACTATGCAAGCATCCTTCTATTTTTTGTATTTTTTTTAAATGACGTATTTCAATGAAATTGAATAGCAACTACTCTAGTATATTTATAAAATGAACAACTAATCTAGAAAGAAAATAAAAACAAGCAAAGTAACCTGGTATGGCAATTTGCTTGTGCAGTTGTGATTTTATCCTAAATATTTAAGCAACTAAACATATTAAACTGAAAGGCTCTTGATCCTACCTTAGAAGTGAGGAATTAATCACAGTTTCTCAGAAACTATCAACCCCCACAGCTTCCCTGGTGATATCGAGAGCAAACTTTTAACTGAAATGAAATAATTCACTACTCTATTTGATATGTTTGTAATTAGAACTTTGATAGCTCAAACCTGGCGTTTACAGAATAGTGGTAAATCTAGTAGTTTGTGATTTCATCCCTTCAGTGTGATCTCCTCATTCCTTTGTGTCCTTGTGAATCCAGAAAGTGTGTATATAATAGTATCAACAGAAGATAGCAATTGAACAATGACAACTTTGGATATAGATCGAATACAATGCGAGTAGGAGAGTGATAATGCAAGTGAACAAAGCTTGACTATGTAATTCCTAGCAGGATTTATTGTGGGAATACAACACAAGTGTATCGAGAGTTTCAGAAACTATCTTTGTGACAAAACAAAACCTGCAACTTTAATGGATTTTAGTCTAGAAATGAAGCTATTCTATGCTAAACTGATTGTATGAAGCAGCAATGGAACAAGACTGGAACAAAGAGATTATACGACTTCTAAAAGACCAATAATGCGAGAAAGAATTTGAAAGAATGAGTAAGAGAATTGAGAATATGAGGGGCCATTTTCTTGAAAACAAGATGGCTATTTATAACCAATGGATTTACCAGAGGATAACTCCCATTTGATCTCTTTTACTATAAACAAAGGAAAAACACTATTCCTAGGGAGCAGAAAACATTAATGCAAGCCAAAGTGGTTGAAGAAAGCGTGTAAATTTGAAGATTTACGTTTGACACGATCATCAGAAGAATCTGGAAAACGTGAACAAAACCGCCACCCTATGCAGGGCGGCGGTCACGGGACCGCCGCCCAGGTAGGGCGGCGGTTCCGTCACTGAAGACAAAAATGCAAGAAAAAGGGGAGAAAAGGGGAAAACAAGGCACGCAGAGGCTGAGCGGGGTATGCGGGGTACAAGCATATACATGGCGAGCCTTTTTGGATTCTGAACACCTTGCAAGGAGACCTGTATCATCATTGGGGCATGTGTAACATCGTTCCGGTAGTGCAGTACCCTATAATTTTGGGTACGTACATATTGCCCCCTCGGAGAATCATTTTAGCCATGAAGAGGCGTAAAAAGGTGGATCTGAGTATTGTCATCCCGAAATGGGGAGTTAGGAGCTATACCTGACATGCCCGTGTGCTAGAAAGTCCACCATCCAAGATCCCGCTACCTACAAAAAATGAAAAGGGGACTCAAGTGCAAATAGATAAAAAAATTTGAGAAGTAAGACTAAATTGACATGAAAAGAGGACTTACCATCCATACGCGGGTTTTTAGAACTTACCTCTGTTGGTACTTCCGACCCTGCGAAAGACATTCGAAATCAAATTAAGAGGGTTATTTATATAAAACGAAGTCATTTTACTATTCATTTACGTGGATTGATTTGATAAATTTTTGAGCTCTGGGACCCACGGTGACGGTTTTCGATGAGAGTATAGTCAAAACATTTGTGGTGAGATAGCGATCATGCCTCCGAGAGCAGAACATCGACCCACGAAGTCTCAGGTTAGTTCTTCTCGATTTATCGTTTTTAAACCTAAAATGTGGAAATGATGAAATATTTTACTCGGGGGGATCATTTTTGAAAATGTTAGTTTTGAATGTGTCTTTAGGGGGGGGCACCCATAGGGTAGGTTTCTTTTTTTGTTAAAAAGGTGTTTTTGCTTGTTTTTAAGCATTTTTTTAGGGCTTACGACCCGTTTGGTTTTGTGGGACAGGACCGCCGCCCTATGCAGGGCGGTTATGGGACCGCCACCTTAGAAGGTGGTGGTTACGGAACCGCCAGCTCTGCACAGGGCAGATGGTCCGCGACAGAGGACAAAAACAATGCAAAGTTTAACTTGTTTTTGCATGTATAGAATTTTTACGTGTTTTTACTAGTTTTTTCAACTGGATCTCAATACTAACTTACTCCTTTTTGTGTTTTTGGGTGTATGCAGAAGGAGGAGGAGTACATCAGATGGAGTCTGGGAGAGGAGTGTGATTGGCTCTCGGTAGTGTTGGAGGCACTCTCCCAGGCAGAGCGGGATACTCTCTAGAGGGCTGGTATATGGAGGATTGCACAGGTTCCTCATGTTGCACCTGACCAGTCACATATTGTGTGACTTGTTCTCATATTGGGATGTGGATCGAAACACCTTCCGATTGCCAGGAGTTAGGGTTGAGCGGTCCATCACCCTAGAGGATGTTTACCATATACTGGGGGTTCTGATCCTTGGCAGCGACAATTGTCTCTTAAGACAATAGTATCTAGATCACAGGTGGTTCAGTGGGCCACCTACATGAGGAGATGCAGTTGTATCAATGGGGTCGAAGAAGGGCATGAGGATCCGCTCTATCATTGAGTTAGACATTCCCTTGCTCCGTAAGGCCATCATGGGCATCCTTGTCATCTAGACTGATTGGGGACAAGGGAGGGGACACCCTCTTATATTGCTGGGCCCCTATTATTGCACAGATTGAGGGCCATGGATGTGTCTACGCTTGGGGAGCAGATATCCTCGGGACTACCTACCATGACTTATATAGGGTAGTCCATTTATAGGGGCAGTCACTGAGCCACCCAACTCTTGTCATGAGTTGGGTGTACGAGCACATTATCCCATATGGGAGAGGTGTAGAGGTGGAGGATCTCAGGGCTGTCAGGGTAGCGAGGTGGATGGGGATGATAGTTCTTAGAGCACCCCACCAGCCAGTGGCTTCCCTGACTACTGCAGACATGGAGGCCACTCCTTATCAGGCCATGGTCAGGGGTATGGGGAGAGGAGACCATTACTTTGATTACCTGTCAGACCACCAGCCAGTTGATAGACAGGGCAGGGAAGTTGGAGATACACCCCTTTGACAGAGTTCCATAGCAGTTTGGCCTCCCCTATAGTGACATGCTCCCTCTGGTGATGCCAGTGTATAGATCTATCCGCGAGGCTCGAGGAGGTCCTAGAGGCCGGGGTTGGACTATTGTAACGCCCGGTACTCCTATTGTGGCTAGGAGGGTGGTACGTGCACGAGGGAGAGCCGATGCTCCTCAGGCACCCTTACTTCGGATTACCGCTAGTCCCGCTCATAGTAGTGATGAGCCCATTGATATGGACTCCGAGTTTGAGGAGTTTACTGGGGGAGAGACTGAGGAGGAGACAGAGGACATGGAGATCAGTGAGATGGGTGGGGGGGGATGATAGTGATCCTGAGTGGCATGACACCTAGGAGATCCTGTAGGCTGAGAGGGCAGAGTGGAGCGCAGAGAGGGTGACTCTGGTTTCAGAGGAGTTACTCTCTCAGGACCCACGTGGAGATGGCGAGTCTATTGCAGGCCATCACATTGCCCCAAACGTGGGATGAGGGGCACCAGTCGGTGGCGGCATCAGTGGTGGGTGTGGATCCTAGAGATCCTTCTTGGAGGCCTAGCAATCCTAGTGAGTTTTCACTCTTCTCCTGACATTTGTTTTAGTTAGACTCGTCTTAGTTTGTTATTTCTTTTTGTTTTGTTTACTCTTGGTTTTATCGTTGATTGTTTTCTAACTTGTTTTCTCCTTTGTTTGCAGTGACTGCTGATGAGTGGCGAGACTTGATTCACCGAGTGTGTACTAATACCTTGCTTCTCCCCTCAGAGAAGACTCATGCTGAGCTTTCCATGGACGTGGGGGAGCCCTCAGCAGCCGATAGGCATACTGATGTGTTTGCCTTTGTCTATTATGCGGCGAAGATCATGACTTCTCTCCATGCACCAAGGTAGCTGGATACAAGATGGCCAAGCGCTTGATGAGGAGGATCCATTCTCATGGCGAGATGGTAGCTACAGGTCATGACCACGAGCCCTCAGTGCATTCGGAGTGCCAGCATAGCCGGAGTCCTAGGCGTGGCCGTGCACCTTCTGAGGGATCCCATAGGGATTGAGAGACTATTTTTGTAGCATTTTGTCCAGATGTCTATACGAGTGTTTTTGTACTTTTCGGGCTCATTGAGCATTTTGACCATGCCTAGTGCATGATGGCATTGTATATGAAACTTGATTTGTATATATATATATATGTGTGTGTATGTATGTATGTATCTCTTTGGATATAGACTCTTGGCATCTTGAATTTTGTGACTCATTTCTACATGTGTACTTAGATGCTTTTTAGAATACTATTTTCATGTTTTCAGAATGTATGCAATGGATAACAAATGATAGTAGATAGAATGTTTTACTCTGTATGTTTTTGTAATGCTGATATGAGATGATACTAACATATGGTAGTACTGAACTTTTGAACTATTTGGGAAACGTCAGTGATTTCTTATTATGTTGGCAAAATGTGATGAATGCATAGTGATAAAGAGATGAACTTTCCCCAATCCCAATTCCATGCAACTAGTAAGATGCAAGGGTTCAACACCAAGAGTTAGGAAGGGCACAAGTTGTATGAGTTTGACTGAATGGAACGATGAGAGACAGACAAACTAGTAACAGAAACCAAGTTTGGACCTACACACCTACCCTACCTAGAACTACCACCAAGCTCACAAGGCCACTTACTTTTCAATTTATCTAGACTTAGATTCATAAATGGCAACCTGGTTGACAAAATATGGTTTTGAGGATTTGATCTCTTTGGAATTTGGATATTTGTTTTCTTTTAATAGGATTTGATTTGTGTTTTTAGCATACCAAGATTTGTTCATTTGTGTGACTGGACCCCCTACACCCTGCCTCACACCACTAGTAAGAAGCATGGGTTTGTCACCAAAGGCAAGATATTGGCGAGTAAGGGTACTTCTTTCGTTTCCCAACCTCACACCACCAGTAAGAGATGTGGGCTTATCACCGAAGGTTGATGGGGCAAAGAAGTGTGTAAAATAAAATATTTTGTTCACTTGGTGCTTTTGATTTCATTTGATTTTGACATTTTCTGACCTATAACTTTGGGATATCCTTTCTTTCAAAGAGATTTAAGAGGGATAGATGTGACACCAAGAAGCTTCTAGAACAGACCGTAGGTAAGGACAACTTTACCTAGTAGAAAGAAAGAGCAAAGCCAAGTATGTAGGCCTTGGTATGGTTTTCATCAATGCTTTGTTTGTCAAACTTGATGAAGAAGATTTGAAAATAGTTGATGATGTTTGAAGAGATGTGATATGAATGCTTTTGCCAATATTTTTAGAAATTTGTAATAGATTGTTTTAAGAGTACCACTACCATTTTTACGAAATGGATAGAATGAAGCAACTAAAAGACTAATGCAATGTAGGTAGCTATAATGTACAAGTAATGACCTTGATGTTTTATGCGTAAAACTGCTTAAGATGCAAGGAATTGATAGTTTCACCGAATTCCTCACCTTCTAGTGTACACAAAAGATATGCACCATTTCCATAGTCCTTCATGACTTGGTATGGGCCCAACCATTTGGGCCGAAACTTCCTTCCTTCACCAGTTTTCTTATCAATCTGGCTGTCTAGTCTTAGAACTAGATCTCCTTCATATATTTCTCGCTCATAGACTTTTTTGTTGTACTGCCGGCACATCCGGTCAGCATAGGCTCTGTGCCGCTATTTTCGATGTTTAACCTAGCCTCGTCAAGGATTTCTAGTTGAGAGAGGTGTGCCTCCCTGTAAGCTTCTTCGTCCAAAATCCCTTGTAATGAGATACAGAGACTAGGTATTTCAACCTCAAGTGGGAGAACTGCTTCTGCTCCGAATACCAGTGAGAAAGGAGTTGCTCTTGTTGGTGTTCTTATTGAGGTTTGATGGGCCCACAAGGCCGGATATAGTTTTAAATGACAATCTCACTTGTTTTCCTTGACCATTTTGAGGAGAATAACTTTTAACATTTTTTTTATTGCTTCGGCCTGTCCATTGGCTTGAGGGTAGTAAAGAGAGGCCGTATGATGGTTTATCTTGAATTTGCTACATAACTCATGGACTTTGTCATTTTTAAAGGACGTGCCATTATCTTAGATAATGACTTGGGATGACCATACCTTAGATAATTTGGTTCAGAATGAATTTGGTAATTACTGAACCTGGTACTGTGGTGAGAGGCATGGCCTCCACCCATTTGGTAAAGTATTCCATGGCTGTAATTATAAAATTATGACCATCGATTGACGAGGGAGAGAATTTCCCTATCAAGTCTAGCCCCCACGTGGAGAAGGGCCATGGGGTCACTATTGGTTGCAGGGATTGTGCTGGCATGTGAATCTCATGAGAGAATTCTTGGCATTTGTGGCACTTACGCACAAATTCCACTGCATCATGCTTGAGAGTGGGCCAAAAATAGCCCATCCAATGTATTTTACGAGCGGTGGCATGACCACCGAAGTGGCCTCCACATATCCCACTATGGGATTCATGAAGAATCTTCTTGGATTCTTCTATGTCGATGCATCTTAGAAGCATACTGTCGAAGGCTTTATGATAGAGTACCTGGTCTAAAACAACATATTTAGTGGTAATAATGCATAATCGCCTTCTTTCTTGTGATGTGGCACCTTCTGGGTATGTATGGTCCATGATAAAATTGATGATATTAGTATACCAGGGACATGTAGAGATGGGGGCTTGGTTTCGATGAAGTATACACACTCATCAAGAAAGTCTAGATTTACCAGCTCGCCTCCATCTAGTGGATTGTTAGCTAACCAATCTGCAATAATTTGTCCCTTAACGAATTTCTGGTTCACGAACGTTAACTCAAATTCTCCCATTAAGGTTATGAAATGTCCAACCTTTTTAGATAAAGACCCTTGCATGAGGAATGTTCATAAATGACTGTTTTTACAATGACCCTTGTTTCTTAGTTTAACATGTAATGTCTCAAACATTTTGTTGCAAAAATTATGGCAAGGCATTCTCTCTCTGCCTGTGTGTAATGTGTTTCATAATCAAGCAACGTTCAGATAATGAAATAGACCGCCGCGTTCTCGTTTATCATTGTCTTCTTGAGCCAGCATGCAGGCCAGCGAGACATGAGTGGCTCATGAGTATAGGATCAAAGGGCAGTCTGGCTTGGGAGGCATTAGCATGGGTGGAGACAACAAGAAGTGTTTAACTGATTTGAAGGCCTCACTGCATTCCTCATCCAATCAATGCTATAATATTTCTTTAATAGATTGTTGATTGGGTGAATGGAAAAACTTAAATCTAGGATGAACCTTTGGATTGCACCGAGTTTCCCAAGAAATGACCTGATTCCAGACTCGTCTAATGGTGGGATCATTTCAAGAACAACCCGTATTTTGGCTAGATCAACATCAATCCCTCATGAAGATATAATATAGCCCAAAATTTTTCCTCCTGTCACACCAAACACGCACTTCTCTGGGTTTAATGTGACACCATATTCAATTAGTCATGAGAGGATGATACAGAGCACTTTCGGATGATCACAACGTTTCTTGGCTTTGGCCAAAAAGTAATCCACATAGGATTCCATGATTTTATGGATAAGATCATGGAATATATAAGTCATTGCCCACTGATATGTAGCGCCGACGTTCTTAATACCAAATGGCATGACATCGTAGCAATATGTTCCCCTAGGGAGTTATGAATGTGGTTTTGGCTTGATCCTGTTCTGATATTTTAATCTGATTGTACCCTGAGAACCCATCCATGAGGGGCAGCAGTTCAAATCTTGTTGTTGCGTCAATGATAATGTCAATGGATGGTAATGGGAAGTCATCCTTGGGACAAGCTTTGTTAATATACCGAAAATCTATGTAAATGCGTATTTTCCCATTCTTTTTGAGGACGGGAATGATATTAGATACCCATTGTGAGTAGTCAATGGGTTAAATGAATCCTACTTGGAGAATTTTTATTACTTCCTCTTTTACCATGAGAGCCACTTTTGGCTTCATTGGTCTTGAATTCTGTTTAATTGGCTTCACATCCAGTTTAGTGACAAGATTGTGTACCGCGACTTGTGGTGCAATGCTCGTCATTTCTTTATAATTAAATGCGAAAGCCTTTTGATGTTATTTGAGGATTTGGGTGTGTATTTCTATCTCCTCCAGAGTTAACGAGGATCCCAACTTAAAAATTCTTGGTTCTTCCTCGTTCCAATATTTATGTCAATGGTTTCTTCTATCAAAGAAGCGTTACCTTCTTCAAATTCAGGTGGGGCTGGAGGTAGTTCCAAGCTTTCTCCATTTTCTATCTCATAGATATCGAGATCCTTCTGTGGAGGAGACTCTACCATGGGATTTCCAAAGTAGGAAGAGGAATGAGGTATTAGGGAAAGATCAACTATACGGTGAGCAAGGTGTAGCTCCACATAGGCGTTTAGATATTCGAGAGTGATTCTATCATCGTTAAAGTGATCCATGATAAAAAAAAATCATCCTCAACTTCTCCATGAGTCAGGAGCGAGTTTGTTGGTATTTTACGCAGTAATGGTTCAGTATGAAGTGATACCGTGAAATTTGTATCTTCCAACTCGTTATTCGGGGTGAAACGGGAAGCTGAGGTTGCTATTGAGTCTACGAGAAGGTTTTCCTCTCATGGGATTGCTTCAATTGATATGAAGTTGAATCCCTTGCTTAGATCTAACACCGATGTTTTGTATAGTTGTAAATGTTCAGCCCTAGTTTCATATACCTCGGAGACTTGGTTTGTAACTAGTTACGAGTCTCCTAGCACTCTAATGTCATTGACACCCATTCTTTTGGCTAGAATGAGGCCAAGGAGGAGAGCTTCATACTCAGCCCCCGTTGTTTGTACATTCAAAGTTTAATTTAAAGGTGAAAGGTAGGATATTTCCCTTAGGTGAAGTAAAGATCACTCTTGCCCCAGCTCCAAAATGACATCTAGCTCCGTTGAAGTGGAGAGTTCAATACTCACTTGGAAAAATGGATGTTGGGATATCTGTCATAGCCATTTCTTTTGCTTCGGTTAAAAACTTCATTTGATGGAAGAGAAGCAATTCCTAGGGTGTGTCCCATACCCATAGGATCAAATGGTAGGAGAATAAGTAAGTATTTCTCCAAAAACTTGAAATTTTTTGTGGTGGTCCCTAGTGATACTACTTTTATAGCATTGGTCTCACTTTTGGGTACTGGAACGTCCTCAACTGGATTTAAAATTTGCAACTCAGTGGTGGGTATCAACTTTTCTTTTGGTTGTGAATTAGTTGGTTTAACAAGATGATTTGTTGGAAGTTCAAACTCGGAGTGAACACCTGGTCTTTTCTTCAAATCAGCTAGGTGTATATCAAAGGGTTTTGGGTCACCTTGTGCCACGAATATTTTCCCTAAGTGTAGAAATCTTATTTCTTGGAATATCGTGGAAGGGATTGTCTTCATGTGGTGTATCCATGGCCGACCAAGGATCATATTATAATTGGTTTCCCGATCTATAATATAAAACTCGGTGAGGACCGTCTTGGGTCCTAAAGTGACTGGTAAAAATATGGTTCCAATCGAAGTGGCTTTGAGGCTATCATAACCTCTTAGCGTATTTCACGTCGTGGAACAGTTTGTCTCTCCATAGCCTAACTTTTGAAGGAAAGTGAAGGGGAATATGTTAACTGCTGCCCCATCGTCAACCGTTGCACGTTTAACATAATTATTGTAGACCCAAACTTGTAAATGTAAATCTATGTCACCTCTTCGTGTAATTTCAATGTCTGTTGGCATTTTGCTTATATCGAATATAAATTCAGTATCCCTATCCGGCTGCCCCAGAGGATAAACGTCAAAATCCACATGGTTTACCTGTGTTTCTGGAGGAGTGATGTTGATTAAATGGCCAAGGCCTAACGCTTCTAAGAGATCAGCCCTATGGGTGGGAGAGTTCTTTAACAAATCCAAGAAGGAGATGTGCGAGAAGGTTTTAGTTAAACCATTAATTAGATCATAGGAACCTATAGGTTTTACCAATGTTTGTTGAGTGCTGTCTGCCTCTAATGAATAAATTGGAGTTGGTTGAGAAGAATAATTCCGTGTTCTTGTTATGGTGTCTATGGGTAGCTCGACATCTAACTCTACTAAACCAACTATCTTAGTTTGAGGTCGAGTTCCTAATTGGGGTGCGACTGGTGGATTTAACGAAGTTGAAGCTTCATGATCATTGTTTCCTATCATGACACCCTTATTTGTTTCGTTAGGATCTAACCTATTGTTGTTAGAATGGTTTGGGAGTGGTTCATTGAAGATCTTGAGGGATGAATTTTGAGGGGAAACTGCCCCTGTATAAGTGTTTGGTGTGGGTACTACAGAATTTGCTAAAAACATATCTATAAAGAGTTGTTTTTGATCTTCTAGAAAATACTGCATGAATTTATTGTATTCATGAAAAGTCCTAGTATCGTGGCCTTGAATCTTGTGGAAGCCACAATATAGATTGGGATTATTATTTAGAGGTTGTTGATTTAAAATTTGTTGTGGCCTGAAATTCTGATAAGGTTATTGGTTGTTAGAGTTAAAATTTTGAGGCTGTTGCCTTTGGTTTTGACTCTGATATTCAGTTGGGTTTTGATTTGGACTTTGTGTTTGGAATTTTTTCTGTTGTTGTTGTTGTTGTTGCCGTGGTGGACGATTAAAATCCACCGCGTTGATTGTTGGGGTAAAATTATTATTTCACTGATTATTAATAGGTGGCGAAATGTTTATAACATTTTCCCTTTTAGCTTGGTCAATTACTCCATCTGTTGTAACCCCACGGTTCTTATTAAGGATCTTAGGTCCTTGATTAACGTTCCTAGCATTAGGATAGGCCATGGTGTTTTGATTAGGAGTGGTTAATTTCCTGTTTTTCCCATGTCTTACGACCACTATCAATTTCTGCTTGGTCGATTCGGAGAGCACTCTCGAGTACTTCATCGTAAGTTCTTAGTGGGAACTTCTAGACTTCTTCATTTATCTCTCTATTGAGTGAATTAAGGAATAAATCGCATAGTTCCATTTGATCCATATTTGGAGCACTCACTAATGAATAGAGAACCGTACGCCATCTTTGGATAAAATGTGCGACGGATTCATTATGTTCTTTTTTGATATGTAAGAACTCCCTGATTCCTGTTCTTAACAATTTGTTCATGTCGAAAGCTTTGATGAATTCTTACACGAGTTGTTTAAATGAGTGTATCAAAGCTTCAGGTATTCGGTAATACCAATCAAGGGCAATAACTTCTAAGGTCTTAGGGAATATTTTAGCAACAACCTCGTCCCAAGGGAGTAATTCCCATATGGCTGTGGCATAGGCCTTAATGTGTGCGTTTGGGTCCCCTTCTCCTTTGTATTTGAGAAAATCAGGAAGAGGTCTTGGAAGCATAACACTTCGTATGGTGAAGTCTAGGGGCTCTTTTAAATATTCTGAATAAGTCCCTACTGCGTAGGCCTCGACCATCGATGGTGCTTGTTAAGGGGTTAGAGGTGGAATGGGTTGTTGATATGGCATAACATATGTGTTTGTAGGGACATAAGGGAATCCCTGTGGTTGAACGAACATCCTGGGAGAAGAGAACATGTCTCCTTGTGGTGAATTTGAATAAATGTTTAAATAAGGAGGAGCATTATTCTGGTATGGATTGTTTGGTGCCAAGCCAGGAGGTGTCATGTTTTCAACTGGAGTGGTGTTTGAAAACGCTGTCTTAGTTGGCATTTGCTGTGGAGAATTATAAGGATTTTGAGGAGGCATGCCTAATGTTCCTTCTCCTGTAAGGAGGTCAACTTGACTAGGGTGATGAGGAGGGTTGGGGATTCCCACTTGCCCAAAATATGAATTCTGGTTTGCTTGAGCAAGTTCCAGCCCTCTAACCTTTTCAACTAAGGTTGAAATGACTTCTATTGGTGAAGAGACTATGTTTTTTCTTAAGGGCATTTGTTGTATACCTTGAGGTTGTAAAGGGGTGTGATACCCTACTATGAATTGATCATTACCTTTCCAAGCTTCACTAAGGGAATTTCCCATAGATGGAGGGATAGGGGTGTTTTCCTTGAATAGGGTATCAGATTGTATTTGTAAACTCCATATAGGTGGATACATATTTTTGAAGCGTTGTTCACTTTTAGCGAAGCATGCTAAGTACTCCTCATCCAAAAAGGGGAGTGGGTCTGATTGTCTATTGATCTCTGGTCTAAACAAGACCCGAGGAGATGAAGCGGATTATCTAGTAAATGTCATATTGTTAGAGCCTGATGGCTCTGGCTGTTGTGTTTGTGCAAATTGATCAAACTCCTCAATTCGGAACGAAGAAATAGAACTAGTTCTGTGAGGGGGAGTTTGAGATGACAAGTAATTACTTGAATAGTTATCAACCCATGTAGAAAGCGAGGGTGATGGTTGTCTATTTGTTTGACTATAGTTTACTTCGAGACCTGAGAGAGGTTTACCATGTGCATCGTATCCTAAAATATTCGGGGGGTATATAAATACCTACAGAATAATGGGAAAGAGCGAAGGTGGATGGAAGAAATAAAAAAAAAAAGAGGAATATTAGTTTTTTTTCATGTCGGGTTCACCAATTTTGTACGATGGAAAAGTAACATCAGAGTGTGGGAATCTACAAGTACCTCTTCCTCATACCTGACCTCTCGAGGTCGTGTCAAGACAACCGGTGAATGTTGAATGTGGATAGATATAGAAAAGCTAATCGGGTAATCTTAAACCCTCAATACACAATAATGGAATCTGTGAATCTAAGGCAAAGAAGGCCCTCCTAACCTGAATTGGTGTAATGGTTTGCTTGGATATAATGGCTATTCGGAGGCTCCAATCAATATCAAGCTCTGCCGAGATTCTGTTTCTTGGTTGTTGGATACGTGGGAAGTGACCTGTAGGAGCTTCGTATATATCTCCAGAAAAGGTCATGAAAATGGTGATAAGCGGCTTAATCGATTTGTAGTGAACTATGGGTGGTTTTCCAGTCTAGCCCAGAAAATATTAGATTGATTGGATTCTATGTTTAATACGGAGAACTGTGCTATAATATTCAACGGGAGTGGTGAAGATCTAAATACTAGCATTCGCAATCTGGTGTCAATACTTGACTGGTTTGTTGGCCCGTTGGGTTGTGGGACTTGGGGATCGCAACCATGAGTTCATGGTTGTTGTGGACCTATTATGGTCATGTGAAAAATCAATCCCTTCTCCCAAGTATCCAGTAATCATATGCCTTTTTAGCCTCTACGTTTAGAACTAGAAGTTGTATGATTTTCTCGGAGTACCTAACAGGTGTTTTGGCAACTTGAATACGTAAGCTAGCATTTATGTCAACAAGGAGGTCTCCCGTGTTAGGCTGTGGAACCAAATGATCAAAACCAAATGTTTTCTCTCGTTTGAACCCTTGCACGGTCATTTAGGTCTTTTATCAAGGCAATCTATAGTTTGGATGGTTTGACAAGAATGTGTAAGCTTTGTCGTCTTCGATATTCAGTCCTCTTAGTTGCTCACTAATTGCTTGTAAGTTTGTTGTTGCTCGAAAGACCTATATCCTAAGGTACTGATCTATATCAGCTAAAGTCGTCGATAAATTTGGTTGAGGTACTATGGGTTCAAATATATACTCTCTAGGTTCTCTAGGTCTTGTGATTTTAATACAAAATGATTCAACTTTTAACTAAAATTAATAAACTGATTATGAAAGAGGTATTTACACTATGCAAGCATCCTTCTATTTTTTGTATTTTTTTTAAATGACGTATTTCAATGAAATTGAAGAGAAACTACTCTAGTATATTTATAAAATGAACAACTAATCTAGAAATAAAATAAAAACAAGCAAAGTAACCTGGTATGGCTATTTTCCTGTGCAGTTGTGATTTTATCCTAAATATCTAAGCAACTAAACATATTAAATTGAAAGGCTCTCGATCCTACCTTAGAAGTGAGGAATGAATCACAGTTTCTCAGAAACTATCAACCCCCACAACTTTCCTGGTGATATCGAGAGTGAAATTTTAACTAAAATGAAATAATTCACTACTCTATTTGATATGTTTGTAATTAGAACTTTGATAGCTCAAACCTGGCATTTACAAAACAATGGTAAATCTAGTTGTTTATGATTTCATCCCCTCAGTGTGATCTCCTCGTTCCTTTGTGTCCTCGTGAATCCAGAAAGTGTATATGATAGTATCAACAGAAGATAGCAATCGAACAATGTCAAATTTGGATATAGACCGAATACAATGCGAGTAGGAGAGGGATAGCGCAAGTGAAAAGAGCTTGTTTATGCAATTCCTAGCAGGATTATTTATGGGAATACAACACAAGTGTATCGAGAGTTTCAGAAACTATCCTTGTGATAAAACAAAACCTACAACTTTAATGGATTCTAGTCTAGAAATGAAGCTATTCTACGCTAAATTGATTGTATGAAGCAGCAATGGAACAAGACTGGAACAAAGATATTATATGACTTCTAAAAGACCAAAAATGGAAGCAAAACATTAATTGACAGAATTCTAAGAAAGAATTTGAAAGACTGAGTAAGAGAATTGAGAAGATGAGGTGCCATTTGCTTGAAAACAAGCGGGCTATTTATAACCAATGCATTTACCAGAGGGTTACTCCCATTTGATCTCTTTTACTATAAACAAAGGAAAAACACTATTCCCAGGGAGTAGAAAACATTAATGCAAGACAAATTGGTTGAAGAAAGCACGTAAATTTGAAGATTTACGTTTGACATGATCGTCGGAAGAATATGGAAAATGTGAACAAAACTGCCACCTTGTGCAGGGCGGTAGTTACGGGACTGCCACCCTGTGCAGGGCGGTGGTCATGAGACTGTCACCCAGGCAGGGCGGAGGTTCCATCACTAAAGACAAAAATGCAAGAAAAATGGGGGAAAAGGGGAAAACAAGGCATGCGGAGACTGAGGGGGGCATGCGGGGTACAAGTGTATACATGGCGAGCCTTTCTGGATTTTGAACACCTTGCTCAGAGACTTGTATCATCATTGGGGCATGTGTAACATCATTCCAGCAGTGTAGTACCATACAATTTCGGGTACGTACAGTGTGCTTATTCATTAAGAAAAAAATTCAATGACATGAAGTTATTATAAATAAATATGTGAAGTATAATATAATGGATGGTGAACAATTGTTGTATTGATCGTACATCATGTTTCTAGAAAATGTAGTAGTCCTTGGCACGATAGGTTTCATGTTTTCGTAGAGACAAGATACCAAGTAGTTGCACCATACATGAGAGGATATGTATAGATGGATGTTCCTAAATCATCATATAGCTATGTTGCATTTTGAATTATGGGGGAATTAAATGGTCACCTCATGTAATGTAGGATCAAAACCTAAAAATCTCAAATATGTTGTATGTGAATCTTATTGATGAACACAACCTTATAACCCCCTCATTACAACATCTCTGTGAAGGACCCACAACTCTAATTTGGAAGTCCAATCCATGTAGCTTCAATATCCAATCACTACAATACTTATTCAACCTATAACAACTATGTTAATTCAGCGGAAAAAATATTGTATGAAATTTACACCGTGTCTACATAGGGACATATAAGATAGCAGAAAAAGAATAGTATCTATTCACAACACAGTTGTGTCTGTATAACTATAAAAATAATAATATTCAATTTTATGTGCTATCAACTAATACAAAACTCACATAAACTAGAGTTTCTCTATCATTTATTCCTTTACTATAGTCCAATTCTCCTCCAACTAGTAGTCTCCTTATTAAAAATAAATTAATCTACATGAACACATCTACCTAATTCCTCTAAAACAAGGTAGTTCCAACAAGTTCATTTTTACGAGAACAAGCTCCTGAAAAACTCCTAGTTGTAGCTCTCGAAAACTCACCTATTTGGATTGACAACTGTACATCAAGACAAAACAAACAAATTAGAAATTACTTTATTTTGTTCCTTGTTATTGTTACTAGTAGACCTCTCTTCTTTCTAGTAATTTTTGCGTGTTCCAATACTTTGCATAACATTTTACTTACAATACTAAATGGATATCATTTCTTGAAACCTTGTGAAGAGAGGAATGGTTTTGCCTTATTACCATTGATGGACATTGTGAACATTAGGGTACTGATGTAATTGTAGATCTAGTCAAACAAAAGGCTTTGAGAGTTTAACTGATTAATTTCTAGCTACATATGTCACAAGATTTTTGAGATATCAAGTTTGAAAACCATTTTAGGGTGTTTGTGTATCTTGAGGGAGTGAATATCTTTTTGCACAACTATGGTGTTGTCTTTGATACACCTTTTAGAGAAAAAAGCTCCTGGAGTGTGCTACAACTCCCGTTGAGTATGTTATAAGTGGCTCCCAAGTTGTTATAGAAAGCTCCCAAGTATGATAGATGTAACTCCCAAGTATGCTACAAGGTTGATTGTCTAGCTGTAAACCAATGTTTGAAAGGCCACCCACTTCAACATTTAACTTGAGTTAATAAATGTACATTTCTTGTAAACCTCTTTAGCAGAAGCCATTAAAATGAACTAACCTGCTTTAACATTTAGCTTGAGGTAATAAAATGTATGTTTCTAGCAAACCTCTTTAGTAAAAACCATTAAAATGAACTAGAACTAGTGTAGATTGTTAGAATGGTAATAAAAGCAATGAAAATGAACACACAACATTTTTCTCAGAAAATACATATTTGTACATAAGATTTTGTCTTGGATTCAACACCAACTTCTCAATTATGCGACAACAACTCTCAAGTATGTTACAAGCGGATCCTGGGTATGCTAGAGGAAGTTCTTGAGTATGCTACAAGCAAATCTCATGTGTGCACTAGAGGCAAATCCCAATTATGCTGTAAGAAATTCTTGATTATGCTACAAGCTTGATTTTATATTTGTAGACTAGTCGTTGAAAGGAAAGTTCACACTTAACATTTCTTTCATTGTAGATATGATAAAATGATGAAGAATTAAAATTTGATTTGAATACTTGAATCTCATCAAACATTGGCCTAAACAAAATGTGAATGTCACCATATTATTAAATTTATAATAAAATGTACACATGTCTTGTAGAGCTCTTTAGTAGAAAATCCATGCTAGAGTTTACTAGAAAAAACTAAGCAGTTGAAATATTTTGTGAAATATGACATAATAAGTATATTGAACTTAATATCAAGCACACAAGTTTTTGTTTTCCACTAACTATTTAATTTAAATATATTAATATAAACAAAGTTTTTTCAACGATGTTTGAAGAAAACAAAATTAATGGTCAATGATCAAGTTGAGTTGATATATTCATTCACATCAACAATTGCATGGCAATGGAAGGATAAATTCACTTATGCCACGGAGATAGGCTTGGTCTAGACGATATCAATGTTTGTGTGATGAAAGTGTTGAAAGATCTACCTCTCCCTTATGGGGAAAATATAGATGATTACACAAATTTATCTCAAAAATGAACTTCCATTGTAAAATCGCCGATAGGGCTAATATGCAAATCTATGAAACAAGAAATCTTTAAAATGGCTTAGATATAGAAGGATTTTTTGAAATATTTGATGAAAAAGTTCTCTTTAATATAATTTCTTTTTTTCTTTCTTTGGAAAAGTTATGATTTTTGAATTAGGAAAATTTTAATCCCATATTTATAGAAATGCATACAATTTGTTTTGTTTAATGTTTTATGTGGCCATAACATGTGTGTGTGTGGCCAATTTGTGACATAACACCAATTTGTGATATACCACAATTGTTGTGATATAATCACCAATTTGTGATACGATACCAATTTGTGAAACACTAAAATTCAGACATATAAAATTAATTTTTGATTTACTACTAGTGGTACTAGATTTTTGTTGGTTATTGATTACTACCAAAATATACTAGAAGATGTTTAGTAGTAACAATAACCACAACAAATCTAGTACAACTGGTAGTGTATACTACCAAAAATATGGTAGTATATTTTGATAGTAATCAATAAACACAACAAAACTAGTACCAATAGTAGTTTATCACAAATTTGTAGTTATTTTTACAAAGCCTAAATAAACGAATGGGGAATTGTGAATATAAAAGATATGTTACAGGTTGAATATTTTGAATAAATTAATAAACATTAATCATACACACAAGAATATTTTTTTTAATACTTTATCATAAAAATATAACAATTTCTCAAAACACGAGAAGAGATGAATACTTAGTTCTATAGAGTGGTACAAAAGTGATCTGGGTGTGTAAACTAGGTGAAAAGGTTAATTTGAATATGGAAATGTTTCGTCTTTGGCATTGTTCTTAGATTTTTCTCCTATACATAACCATATATATCCTTTTTGGGTATAGTACAGGTTAGACCTCATATGTGCAATTTCAGACTTGTGCACAATGAGGTTCTACAACTTTTATTGCTAATCACTAGTCTAGAAATGGTTTTCAATATTTTTCACTAGGACTCACACAACTTGGACAACACCTGTAATGACCTGTAATAAATAAAAACCCTAGATTCCTGTAACAAATTTCATTACGAAATTAGATAAAAAAAGGATAAATAAATTAGTGGGTGAGATTGGAATGACCTTAACAATCAAATCCTATTGAACTAATCCAAGAACTGCATTACATCCCCATGGGTGAGAGTGGACATTATGTTGTTCTCCTAGTATTGGTGCAAGTAGTGTATGTAATCTAAGCCAATTCTCTGTGTGTGCCCTTCTGTGCCTTGACACAAATATAACGAGCTAACTATAGATTAGAAAATGTACCAAGTGGGTTAGTAGTGTGATGTGGTGTGTGTTCAATGCTAAGATTAATCCCCTTTGTCCCTTGAAGACCTCAGACAATGATTGGAGATACTTGATCTTTCCAAGACATGGCTATAGGACCTATGCATTGTTAGAAATGTAGGAAAATAGATTCTTGAACCTAGTATAAGTGCTTTATACATATGTGGTGGCTACTCTAAATTATGTGCAACTATTTTTGGAAGTAAGCATCTTGATGTTTTCACAATCCATGATTTGGAAAATGTAATTTTTGAAATTAAACTATGTGAGTATTTTTGATCGACGCGTTTCTAATCACCAACCATGATTCATCATCATGAGAAAATTTATCAGAGCCTTGAGTGTTTTAGTGTTGACATTTTCAATGCGTGCTTAAAAATGTTAGGTAATTTATAAAGCACAATCAACTTGCTTAGATAGGCTTCTATACGTTAGATATTCACATTATGGTCAACCTAGGAAAATAAATTGATGTATAGAGTTTTTTAAATTTGTAAAAGAGTCATTATATGAATAGGTATGAGACTATATAGGTCATCCCAAACCATAGTACAACCTATACATGCTTTATATGGTCCTAGACGAACATTTAGTGACAAAAAATATAGATTTCGAGAAAGATGCCTAGGGATATATTAATGCTTTGGATAATTAATATTACATAGATTGAAAGACAAAATAGTGAACAAATTAGCAAGTCATGAGACATAAATATATGTCAAATTGAGCTTAGAATGCGAGTGTTTTTCGTAGCATAGGAATAAATTTAAACTTGTCATTGTCAAATGATAAATTACCAAATTTGAGTGTCTAAATTTCCCCCCTTTAAGTTTGGAATTGAAAATCACATACTTAACACAAAGTCATACATAATTGTGCACACACACTTGGGATTTTATCCATTGTTTTTTTCATTTGCGTTGGCATTGGAAAATCCTACGGGGAAACCTACAACACATAGTATAGTCAACATTCATAGAATAACTTGAACTATAACTCAAATGTGAATAATTCTTGTAAACTTTGAAAATTTGAAATTTTGCATAATAAAGTAAAGAGACGCAAAACATGGAAGGAATACACCTGTTCTCTTTATGGAGGGGAGGAGATCCCATTCTTGTTATGCTTGGAGATTTTGATTTGTATTGGGCTGCTAAAGGTTTGGGGGTGATGATTCCCTATTTTTTTTCCAAATAATAAGTCAAACTAGGAGAGGCGTTGAGTATGCATAACCCACCGTTGAAGAGGTGAGGTAGTGAACAACCCTTTTAAGAGGGAAGAGAAGTGTACAAAGTATCTAGACACCTTAATATCTTCCTACATAGAGATAGAGAAAGGAATAATAGCCTATAAAGTTTTGAGCCACCTTAGTATATTCTAACCCCAAGGACCACACCACTGCAAACAAATGCAGGGCCAATTTTGTAAATAACAAAAATTTGAAAAAGAATAGATAGTCCATGCCCCCACCATGTCTTGTAACAACCAATTTTTATTATGTAAATGATAATGATGCAAAGGAGAAGAAGTCCCATGCCCCCCATGCCATGTATCTGTAATTGTATTTGAATAATGTAATGGAGAGAAATAATGAAGGACTCATGCCCTTTGTATTCTATCATGAATTGTTTCCTCTAGTTCTAAATTTGTACTAAAAAGTCTACAAATGCTTATAAGATTATGAGAATGTTTAATTTTTCCCAAGGACAAACAACATCTAGTATGGGCCATACTGTACTACAATTTCATCTTTTAGAGGATGGTTTTGTACTAGTGTGAATTATTTCATTTTTATGTATCTGGTCCTATTTCTAAGGATTTGTAATATGTATAAATCTATATATGTGTTCAATAATTTACATAGACCAGCTATAGATGTATAATATACCTTGATAAATTCCCCCTATTTTAAGGCATGTGTGATAGTTTATTTGAACGCATATCTCAAAGTAAATTTTGTGTACCCATGTCAAATAAATATGATAATTTGTGTTAGATCACATAGAAGGCTCTCGTGGTAGCTACTATTAGGATCATTTAATGAAAAGGAGTGCAAATGGTGGAGACGATGGTGCATAAAGAAAAAAACATGCAATAAACAATAATAGAAATCATGTGTTAGAGAAACAAACACAAAGATAAAGTAATATTCAATCAAACCAACATAATTAATAGAATGTAAAAGAGTCATATCAAAGCATAGAAACAAAAATATGGGACATCCACAATGTCACAAGATAATTTTAGTAAAGGCACACATGCTACATACAAATAAGTAAGTGCACACATACAATAGAGACATAGAGCCAAAAACATGAGACACCCACATTATTATAAGACAATAAAGACATTTAAGTTGTATAAAAGAAACAATTAGATAGTCAAGAAATAAAGTAGAAAAGTAGTTAGATAATTAAGAAATAAAGTAGAAAATCAATCTAGAAATTAATTATAGCAAACAATAGTAAAAAAAACACATTAAGTAAGATACACTAGTGTTGCATAAGACGCATGTTAGTCCAAAAGACAAATTATACACAATATAAGTAATTGAGAATAATAAGGAAGTGGGAAGGAATTGTAATGAAATAAAAGAACTTATCTAGTTGTGCCACTGGGTAGGGACTATATTAAAAAAATGTCATCATATCAAGTTGTGCATATCCTGCATCAAGTTTAACATACCACGTGAACACATGTGTAGAGAGTAAATAAAAACATATGCTATCAAACCATCATGAAAACCATCATATGTAAAGTGCAAGTTAACAAATTAATTCATGTATAGGTCTTTATTTTTCTATTATGATCCATAGGGATCTAGAAAAACACACCACTTCATCAGTTCCATCAACACCAAGAAGGAGAAACAAGAAAAGTGAAAGAAAATGAGGTAAATGGAGGTTTTGGATAGAATCGCCGCTCTATATAGAGCGGCAGTTTTAGAACTTCCACCCTATAGGATGGTAGTCCTGAAACCACCACCTAGCTAGGGCGGCGATCTTGAGAACACTGGTCTGCACAGGGCGGTGGTCCTGAAACTTTTGAATAGAAAACAAAAATGAAGCACGAATGGATGTAAATTTGAAACGCCCAATCGTGCCTCTTCCCTTCCATGCCCATTCACATCCTCCAGTGCATGGGAGGACATGGGGAGGTCTATAAATGCATGAAAGGAGCAATAGAATAAAATTTAGAGATTGAGAGAGATCAAGAATCAAAGTATAATGGGAGTAGTGAGTGAGATCTTCAGTGCTGGTCTGGAATTGTAGGAGCAAGGTGTAGAAATAGAGCAAGCAAGTAATTAAAGAGAAGGTTTATATTGTTGCTTCTTTCCATACTTATTGTAATATGTAATTGTCTATATTAGACCAATAAAAGTGGGAAGAAAGAGTATTTTCCCTTCCTGACTGGTTTTCCTCCATTGGAGGTTTCCAGGATAAAAATTTTGGTGGTTCAGTTTGAATTCTTTCCTACTCTGAAATTTCCTTTCTATAGCACTAGATAATCACTCACTAAGTTCTAATTTTTCAAGAAAAACTAACACTTTCCAAAGTCGAAAGTAGGACAACATAATTGTATGATTCATAGAGTTCCAAAGTAGAAGTTTACAGATCATTTGGTATCAAAGCTGATTATATATCCAAGGCTGTGGTATTCAAATCTTTCTTGTGATTTTGTATGATAGTGACACGGTCCAAAGGTGAAGAATTTTTACCTTGTGAGCCAGATATTTCTACAAAGAAGTGGAAATAGAGAATTCAAGCTCAAATGGAGGAAGAAAACTTGGTCTGCAGAGTCGAGATGCTAGAGACCATGATGGATAGATTGCATAGAAAAAAAGAAGAGATTTCAGATCTATAAAAGATGGCTTCAGTTAAGCAAGATTCCATGGATTCAGTGGTTCGAGAACTAGCTGAAAAATTTGGTATCAAAAAGATCCATGAAGAGGAAGGATGGGAAGATCATGAAGAGATGTCAATTATAAGCAAGAAGAAAAAATCTGCACATACACCTTTTAAAGTTGAAACAAAAGTGGAAATAAAGAATTTTGAAGGACAAGTAGATGCAGAATTACTGGATAAATGGATAAAATAGTTGGAATTCTATTTTAGTGTACATAATGTCACTGAGGCACAAAGAGTCACCTTTGCATGTCTCAAAATGGAAGGTCATGCTCTGGTTTGGTGGGAAACCCATCTAGCCACTTGTGAGAAGAAGAAATGTCCTATTGTTAGTACTTGGAAAGGTTTTAAAGAATTGATAAGAGCTAACTTCTATCCTATTGGCCATAAGGCTGACATGATGATTAAGTGGCAGTACTTTAGATAGGGCAGCGGTCAAAGCGTGCAAGACTATACTACGGAATTTCGGAGACAAGCCATGTTGCTTAATATGGACTTGGAGGATGAGGACATTCTGACCAAGTATTTGGGAGGACTTCACACTCACCTTCGGAGGAAGGTAATCTCGACAAATCCCAAGGATCTTAATGAAGCTTGTGTACAAGCATACTAGATTGATGACGAGAAGAAGTAAGGAGAAATAGATCCAAAGGGAGACCCGTCAATAGAACAGAAGGACAAATAACAAGGGAAGACAAGTAGCAGAGGTAAATGGAAAGGTAAACATACCACTACTACTTTGCATACTTGTAAAGATCCTAAGAATTTCTATAAAAATTGTGATGTAAATGGACATATTGATGCTACATGTTGGAAGTTGCATCCGGAATTGCACCCAAAGCACCAAACCAAGGATTCCAAGAAATCCATGGCCACTGTGAAGATAGAAAGAGAGGTGGATATTGAGGATGATTCAAATGTAGATGAAAGGTTGGGGTGCATGGCCACTAACATGTACAGGGCAGCAGAAGAAGAAGAGATGAGTAAGTTATTTAAAATCCAAATCCAAATCAAGAAGACTAAGGTAAATGCTTTAGTAGATTCTATTTTTCAGTCAAATTTGATTTCTGATGCAGTTGTAAAATAGCTTATTCTAGAGACTTACGCACATCCACATCCATACCCACTGGGATGGGTGAAGAAGGGTGTAGAAATAAAAATTACAAGAAAGTGTAAGTTTCAATTTGGGATAAACACCCAATACATAGATGTATTAGAGGCTGATAATTTTCCACTTGATGCATTTGATGTTGTCTTCGGAAGTCCTTACTTATATATCAGAGATGTTGTGTTCACAAGGAGGGAGAACTAGTTCAAATGGTTCAAGGATGGAGTCAGTTTTAACAGCCAAGCACACCAAAACAAATCAAAGAAGGCTATGGTAAGTGTCAACCAATCACCAAGACTTATTCAAGCAAATCATCAGTTTTGTCATTTTCATTGGAAGAAAAACAAAATGGACGTGAGAGTGGATATTTCTAAGCAAAGGATGGAGAATTTGGATAGAACTTGTCAGTTTTTGTAGAAGAAGACACCACAAGAACTTCTCACTCAAGGAGCAAAACAAACTTCCGCTATGCAGTCACCATATCTACCTATGGATTCACTGGACTTGACCATGGGGTAGCAAGAAGAAGAGGAGATACAAGGAACGATGGTGACTATAGCAGTAGTGTACTTGGAGAGGATTCAGTCGATCCATCTCAAGAGGTAGAGACAAGAAAGGACTAAACCACTATAGTATGGGACCTTCGCCATACTTGAGTAGGTTAGAGAAGAAACCTTTGGGCCATACCTCATGTAGATGCACAAGATAGTGAGTTGCAAGATCTCACACCCACTAACACCATCTATACATGACAAATAATAAAATATATAGAAGTTACCTTCCAAAGAGGATTGTACTCGAGGCATCTTAGAGGAGGATGTAGCACTGGAAACTAGAGATCCACAGGAGTCTTGATAGGTTGGACGAGAGAAGACACCAAGGTAGACCTAGTGGTACTCAAATGAGCATGAGAGGAAGTTAATTCCTCTACCACTCCCCCACTAAGATTTTGTGGGACCAAAATCCTCTCAAGTATGAGAGGTATGATCCATAGGGATCTAGAAAAACACACCACTTCATCAGTTTCATCAGCACTAAGAAGAAGAAACAAGGAAAAGTGAACAAAACAAGGTAAACAAAGGTTCAAGAAAGAACCGCTACTCTGTGTAGAGTGGAAGTTTCATAACCGCATCCCTACAGGGTGGCAGTCCTAAAACAACGCTGCCCAACCAGGGTGGCAGTCCTGGGACCACCATTCTACATAGGGTGGCGGTCATGTCACTTTCCGGATAGAAAATAAAAATGAAGTGTGAATGGACGCAAATTTGAAATGCACCAGTCATGTCTCTTCCCTTCCATGCCCATTCACATCCTCCAGTGCATGGGAGGACATGGGAAGGTCTATAAATGCATGAAAGGAGCAAGAGAATAACATTTAGAGATTGAGAGATATCAAGAATCAAAGTATAATGGGAGTAGTGAGTGAGATCTTTAGTGCTGGCCTGGAATTGTAGGAGCAAGGTGTAGAAACAGAGCAAGCAAGTAATTGGAGAGAAGGTTTAAATTGCTGCTTCTTTCCATACTTATTGTAATCTATAATTGTCTATATTAGACCAATAAAAGTGGGAAGAAAGAACATTTTCCCTTCCCGACTAGTTTTCCTCCATTGGAGGTTTCCAGGATAAAATTGTTGCTGTTTCAGTTTGAATTCTTTCCTACTCTGCAATTTCCTTTCTATAGCACTAGATAATCACTCACTAAGTTCTAATTTTTCAAGACAAACTGACACTTTCCAAATTTGAAATTAGGATAGCATAATTGTGTGATTCGTAGAGTTCCAAAGTAGAAGTTTACGGATCAATAGTTTTAGTTCTATGTCTACCTTCATTGCGCCTATCTCCAACACTTCATCTTCTTGTTGTAGTGGAGGGGTTACCTCACGCTTGCTTTTCTCTCACAACAGCTATTTGATGTTTTCTTCCCCTATGCTCCAAGCCATCACTATCTTTCTCCAATCCTTCTTAAATTCCTCAAGGGCCATAGGTGTCTTCTTCATCTTACAGCGTACCAACTGTATGCTTCCCCTTGGGTGGTCCATGGAGCTTGAATTCATTTTCCACATATCTCTCATTTTCTAACCTGGGCTTGATTTGGATATATAAAAGGGTTGACCCTGATTTCCCTCCAATGGCCAAACTCATTGCCTTCATGTTAATATCATCTAAAATTAATCTCTCGGTGTATGTAGAAAATATGCTTGGATAAACGTAAGATCTTCCTACAGGTGTGGTAGTCACAGTCTACCATTATCCTATATTGAAAAGCAATTGGTGCATGTCTGGAAACCTATGTATAGATGTCTGGAAGTAGCACAAGTGGTGAAGGCATAATAGGAGCATATACACCGAGGGCTTGGAAATCTATGCCATCCTTCATCCTAAATGCACCCAATACAAAAGTGATGATACACTGCAAAGTGTACTTATTTATCTAATACTGAAAGTAAATCCTTGGGTATTCTCCATGACATATGAATCCTTAAATGTGGTACAAAGGCTACTCATTGCACCACAACTCTACTTTCTTTGTTTAAAGGTTCCACTCATGGTCCCATCACATGTATACTTATAAAATATCTCTGCAAGAGATTTCTTCTTCTCAGTATATTGCCATATTTTGTCCTTGGGCCCATCGAGCACTCCAATTTCTATAGGCTTGACAAGAGATCAACAAGTATCACGTAAAAACTTATGTAATGAGACTTCTCACCTTGGTGTGCTTCCTCAATGATGGTCTTCAACAATGAAACCCACCAATTTGTAAACTACACCTTCACTCATTTTATTTGTTATGTGTAGCTATAATGTATTTACCTACGACCATCGCTCCTAGCTATTAAGCTTTGTGAGGAGGTGCGTTGCAAATGCCTGAACCACTGGTCATACTTCTACAGCTTGTCAATAGTCCATTCTACGCCCTCCCTTGATGTAGCCCAACACTTTCCTATTTCACAATTAGGTGCCCTCTTTATCAGTGAGATCACTTCTCAAAACTTTAGTACCCAAATCTCATAAATCCTTTCAAACTCCCAATCAAGGGTGCGGTGAGCCTCATATGTCGCCCAACAAAATAGAAGAAGTCCTCATGGACTCTGTTCATCAACCACTGGTATATTTTTTCTGGTTTTCCAAAATAGGGGAAGTTTATGCAATTAGTAAAAATCATGCCTTTGTCAACAACTTCTCACCTGCATCATCATGCATAGCCATATCATTTGTTATTCTCTTGTAATATCTTCACAACTAGCAACTTATCTAGTTCATCCTTATTATCCTTTATTATGTGACTGTAATCACTCACTTTACATCGGTGAATGTGTTTTTAGTCCCAATCGTGACCCATATAAACCCCTTATGGGTATTGAATCTCTGAGAAACTACTTTCAGGGGTGGCCTCAACTTCCTTTTGCTTCTTCCCCCATTGTGGTCGCTTCAGGTGCTCTCTTAGGTACCGTGAATACAATAAGGTGTGTTCTTTTTAAACTGGATCCATAGCTCTACAACTTAAAATTGCATGCCCTAGCTTCAACTCGAACCTGGAAAAATGATTTCTCTTCCCCTCATGCCTTTTCTTTGCTCAAACACTCCTATCTAATGGATGCTTTGACCAATCCCATGCTAAATTTTGTTTGGTTCAATTCACACTTCATTACTCGATCGCTAGCTCATTCTTCTTCAACTTGCTCGAATGCTCCAAATTATAAATGTATAAAATGATTTTACAACACCTCCGTATATATATTTTCAAACAAATTATGTACATTTATTGGACTCATCACCTACCACCATACTTCAATCATTAACTTGAAGTTTCTTCAATTTTCCACACTGGAGTTCTTTCACACCATAGTCATAACCTTTTGGCACACCTACTACTCTCTGACCAAAGACCTCACTCTCATGTGTCTTAATGCACCAAATTACTTCACCATTTTTTATTTCACTAAGTGGTTTCTCACTGTTGTAGCCCACCTCGCATTACCCTATGTGTCCATCCATCCATGACGTGGTTTTTAATTATAAGAAATCTTTCTCTATCTACACCTTTACTTCTCAAGCACTTGTAAAAAATATCTTTATGCATATCATGAACTTCATGATAACATTCAAACCTTGTCCATGTACCCAGTATATACTCCACCCTACACTAAGGGTATGTGTGGTCCTCTGCACATGAATTTGAACACTTAAATAGTAATCTGCTTCTGTGCGCGTAAGCGCACTTATTACACAAAAAACACTGAACTAAAATGACAAAACATAGCAACGATGAAGTAAACACATATAACGAAAATGCATTAAGGAAATCTAAGCTAAGTGGTAATACTACATTATTACAAACACCAAGAGGAATTATTTATAGTAGGGATTTAACCTACTCTTGCTGAAGTAATTGGGAAACTATATCCCATCTAGTGCCTCTAATTGGTAAGTGCTTGAATCAATTATATAAGTTATAACATACTGGTCCCAACCAATGCACTTTAATACTTTCCAAGGTGGCACAAGAAACTTTGAGTCATAAATAAGAACCATCTATCCAAATTCAAGCTTCTTATCCTTAATATGTCTCTATCATGTCATGCTTTCTGCATGGCTTTTTTTACTTCTGACTCCATCTGGCTATAATGCACCTCTCATCCAACTACATCAATTTATCAATGCACTCTTCAAGTGCTTGCTCATCAGCCAAACCTCCTACAAGTGTAATACATATGGAAGGTAACATGAACTCCATGGGTAAAACAACCTCTACAACAAACACCAACTGAAAGGGTGGGGCCTTATTTAACCTCTTATAATTTGCCATGTATGCCCAAAGTACAGTAGAGACTTTATCTATCCCAGTCCTTTCTTCCAACATCAAAAATTTTAGTCAAGGTCTGTGCTCAATATCTTGTTAAAGGCCTCAGCAGCTCCATTTTCTGGGTGATAGGGCATTGTTTTGTGTGCTACCATAAATTCTTCCAATAGTATCTTGATGGTCAAATTAAGAAAAATGAGTACCCATATCACTTGTCAAACTCAGTGGGCATCCATACCTATTGATAATATTTTCCCATAGAAATCTTGTGGTCGTAGTTGTCGTGTAATCCTTTGTAGGTGTCACTTCTATGCCCACTTTATAAGATAATATGTACAAGTAATTATGTAACGTGATCTAGTCCTACATGCGGGTGGGGAAATAGGACCCTAAAAAATCAATCACCCATTTCTTAAGAAGGTTCTGCACTTGCTATAAGCCTCAAGGGCATCTCATCTCATATGCCTAAGCTTCCCAAGGTGCTGAAAATGATCACATGCCTTGAC
Source organism: Taxus chinensis (assembly GCA_019776745.2). Lineage (NCBI taxonomy): Eukaryota > Viridiplantae > Streptophyta > Pinopsida > Cupressales > Taxaceae > Taxus > Taxus chinensis. The sequence goes on along the minus strand of CM034154.1, from coordinate 588,517,249 downwards.
AATACTCTATCACAATCCTTGTATAGTTGTTTCCCACTAAAGGTCTAGCTAGCAAAATATTATGCTTACGGTATAATTACCTATATAATGATCCACCAACAATTCCACTATGAGACGTCTTCCATAATAGATTTTCACGATCATGCTTAAGTACACATCAGTAAAAAAAACCTCATTTTGAGCATAGCTTGTATAAATCTGCACCAATAAAAATGTAGGGCATCGACGCGAATGACTTGTTGTTTATTTTCTAGATCTCTTCATTCCCTTCAGGCACCACACTAGTACACAAGAATATACCGCAATATCTTAAAATTTAGAGGGCGCGTGCTGTTCAATATGAACAACTATATGCATCTGATCATTGTGTCCTCAATGCTCTACGTGCATCCTCGCTTGAGTTAATCCATGATAAATGTTTTAGGTCCTAAATTACTTTTCCCTGGCTTTACCACAACTGTAGAGTCAAACTCCTAAAACAACAGAGATCCAACGTGCCATATGCGCACCACTGTAAAATGGGATTATTAACTAAGTACTTCAAGTGCCATGTGATTCAATATAAAATATAAAGGGAGTTGATAACAAGTATTGTCTAAACTTATGCAGTGCGTAAATCATAGAAAAATGCTTCACGCTCTGTAGTTGTATAGTTCTACTCAATTGGTGTCAACTTATTGCTCGTAAAACAAAGAGGATGATAAAAAATCCCATCTCTAGTATGTGCTAACACTGTGGCAATGGCCATGCCAGAGGCATCAACATGTACATGAAATGGACTTATCCCAGGAAGGAAATTGCAAAATAGGCACAAAAGTAAGTCTTTCCTTCAATGTCTCAAATGCTATCTGCTGTGCAACTCATCCCAATGAAACTTTCCCCTACTCCTCAAGAATTATTCCAAGGGCATGGAAATCTTAGCATAACCCTTGATGAAATTTCTTTAGTAACTTGTATGTCCTAAGAACCCGCATGCACTTCGCTCTGATTGGTAGGTTCCTCCAAACCCAAGATAATAACAACCTTAACAGAGATCTACCAACAAGCCTTCTTTGCATATAATATGTCCCTAATGGAGTCCCAAAGGGTGTATGCAAAGATACACTTCTTAATATTCAAAGAGATGCTTAGACTGCCTGTACATCTCTCAAACACGAGTCTCAAGTTGTCACAATCGATCTTTTACCAACCCATATACATTCCAATCATCCAGAATAAACTTGTAAAAACTTGCAAATAAAGTCCTCAAATACTCTGTACAATAATGCACGGAAATACTACAGGCATATTCTTAAGTCCAAAAGGCATAACTGTATATGTAAAACTTCCCCACTTTTTGGTGAAAGTTGTATTTTCTTGGTATCTATCTTAATGCAATCCACACTTGATGTTAACTTGAGAGAATCCATCAGTGAAGGAGTAACTCTCAGTGCCTTGTAACTGACTTCTAAGATCTCCTTCAGTAAAACTTGTTGGAGAAATGATCTATAACACAAACAACATTCAATTATTTTTAGTCCATACATATCCTTATCCTACCATATTTCTTTATGCTTATCACCATAGGGCTAACCCACTTTGATTCCTCAATGGGCTTAATGATTCCAGATTTCAGTATCTTATCAATCTCTTCTTTTACTTTGACGCACATATTAAGATTCCTCATGTAAGGGCCTCTTCCTAACCAGGCACACAGCATTCCTTTAACTTGATCCTCATCTTCTCCCAAAGAGGGATGCACAATCCCTTCAAATCATGATATCCTTGTAGGAAATAAGTCCTGGAAGTCATGCAACAGTAGCTCAATTATCTTTGACACCCTCTTATTCAGACCTAATAATCACCAATAATGGCCTCTTTAGGTTTTGTATCTATCCCAATATTAACATTCTTCATTTTCATAGGTTCATGATAAGCACACACCTTCTCATCTGCACTATCTAAGATCTCGTGCGTACTTACAATGTGGTCAACATATATATTCTCTACTTCCTCATCATCAATCATGTAGACCAGACTTACCCTTCTCTTTCTCTAACCAAGGAACATGTCACAAACTATTCTTCATCTGTCTCCTCTTCATCAAAGCGTGCCTCCATTTCTAACTCTCCAAACATATCTAATAGAAGTTCCTCCAACCTTTGCACTATCCTCCCATCATAAGGTGATTTATAATCTGTAATGCGTCATTCACCGAAGGTTTAGTAGAAAAATAGTCAAAGGTCTAAATCATACCCAAAGTCATCTCTTTCCAATTAACTGTTGCCCTGGTTAATTTTGCATGAACATACCATACACATGCACACAACCACTTAGAGTGGCGTAGAACTTATGTACCTAGAGTGATGGTAGAAAGGCCTCTTGCCCCTCCGTCTAGAGTCTCTCACACTTTTGAACGTGATGTGAAGATCGAATCCTTCCCATGAAATTCACAGATATGTGAAGGTACATTGCTCCTAAGAAACCTAGTAGAGAAGGTGATTCTCACTTCTCGCCACTCCCAAAAGGTTATCTCTACCTGTATTCCACCAGTGTGTAGCTATCATGCATAGTGTATAAACCAAAATATTTATTCTCTCTACTTGATCTATCCATTGAGCTTCCATGGCATGTAGAAATACGTCAGGGTTTCCTTCACCAGTATACCGTGGTACCTGGTTATGACCTAAATGAAAAACATCGCGCAGCCTGATCACATGTGTAACTGTGTTCTTAATCTCCCTCCAAAACATTTCATATATTCCATGCACCCAGTTATCACAAACAACACTGGTTGTATCACTTGTAGATTGAGCATTTTCCCACTGAATAACACCTTCCTTAGATGGCTCAAGCGTTTTAGGATCTCTAACTGTACGCATGTATATCCTGTTCAAATCCTCTTCACTCAAAGGTTATACAAAAGGTGCATCTTTCCCATCTATGAAAGGAATAATCATGCACTCTTCTTTGTTCTCAAAACTGATATAACCTTTACTAAAGCACAGATAAACATTATTCGCGTAACACCAAGGGCACCAAAGCAAGGGTGGAAAACTATCTACTTTTGTAAGTGATTAGGGGATAATTTTTTATATTAAAATTTCCCTAAACATCCCCAAATGGTGTGAGTGTAGAATATCATTTCAAGAGATTTCCATCGACTATGAGAACGTGAAAAATAGACAGTGGGAGCTCTAGTTATGCCCGGTCAAAGTTTAGTCAACAGGAAAGTCAACTCTGGTCAACTAGTCAATATTGGACCAAAGGCACTATGGCACATGGTGAAAAGGCAAAGAGAGTCATTTGTTGGTTTTCGATCTCCGATCTTCGACGGTCGTAAAATGATAAAGCTCGTGGGAGTAAGAGGCTCAACTTTTTTAATGGAAGGGAGCCTGACAGCCGTGAGGACTATGGTATTATTGCCGACGTGGTGGGTCCTCCAGCCACCATGTGGCTTGCCACCACTTAGCCATATGTCATTTTGAATATCATAGTATTATATGGTTGAATTTTATATTATTTACCATGTTATTATGTTATTTCAGTTTCTAATGTTTGTGAATTGACCGAGTTTATTATCCTTACTTGGTATTATTTCCACTAGCTCGGAGAGCTTAACATACCGAGTTGATCACATATTAATTTACCACATGGCTCAGTTACATAGCCCATGACTCAGCCTACAACATGGTGGCAGACCCAACCGACCCCACAAACTCATGCAGAGCTCGCCACATGGAGCGGCCGACATAATCCTCCAACGGATTAAACAAACCAACGAAACCCACAACTCGATGGTAGAATAGCACACAACCTGAGCACAATGGATAAAGGCGTGACCAAGGACACGTCTATCTTGGGTTGGTGAGCCCAATAAAAACCCTAAACCCCTCCCTTGTGCCGATCAATGTGGGATTTTCCACCAATGCAAAGTGGACCGACCTAAAACAAAGTGGCCGATATAATGTTAACGAGCTCGGCGAGATAATGGTCGACCCAACCAACTCATCCAGCGAGTTGGTTGGGGGGGTGAGTTGGCCGATAAGTTCGTAAACCAAAATTTAGGGGTCTATTTGCACTATAAAATCCAACCCATTTCATTGTTAAAAAAAACACATTATCCCGAGAAGCTTATTATTTTGTTAAGCCTAATTGTGGGATGTGGGAGAATTAGTAGTAGGGAAATTTTAATATAGTTTTGTAAACTATATTAAAATCCTAAAATTACTATACAAAAATATTGTTTATTAGACTATTTTTTTTTAGGCAATAGTAGATGGAATATTTGTGATTGGGAGTAAATTCAAACTACCCAATAGGCCCATTGAGCCACACTAATCAGTTGCAAAGCCTGGATTATCGACCATAGTGCTGAAGGGCGCATTGATAGCATTGGGAAGGCTGATTGAAGCCGAAGGAGATTGTGCATCAGGAGGGTGAAGAACGATTCGATTAATCATTGGAAGTCTTTGAAGAACTAGAGTACTAATAGGCAAGTGAAATTCCATTAGGTTTTTCTTGTGAAAGTACTATTGTAACTTACAAGTTTTGACTAGTGGAACGGTTTTGAAAGAACCCGGAGACATAGGCAATTTCCAAACTCCGTAATCAATCATTGTGTATTTTTCTTTATTGTCTTGCATTAATTTTTGAATTGATTACTTAAAAGGAGAAAATTGTTAGAAAATATTTAAATCCTACAAGGGTCCGAGATCAGGTAGACAAAACTTGATTATTTTTGGATCAACAAGCGCCAAGTCCTCAAAGTCCCAAGTAAACATGGCCCCTTGAATAATAATAGTGACATCCTTCAATAATCTAATGGGCATGGCTTTATTCCTATTCACCATATACAACACATTTGAAGATTTTAATTTTGGCCTCTCCATCTGATTCCATGCATCCAAAATGAGTACATTCAATTCTGAACCTTTATCAAGCAATACATTACTCATAAACCAACCATCAACAAAGGAATTCAAAGTGATTTCTTTATCATATTCAATACTGTGAGGAGGTAAGTTTGCATACATGATATTTCTCTCACACACAACTCCAACGCGTGGTATATTCTCCCTTAACCACTCCCCTAACAAAGGAATGGTGTTTTCTTAGTGAATCATCTTACAAACCTCCTTTAAGTCACCAACATATTTCTAAGGAAACTCAACTGCCTTCGCCTGCTCTAGCTTCCATGATTTCTCCTTTAAGCATTGTATCTCACCGTACAAGTTTCTAATACCCTCCATAGTTTCTTGCTAAAATTCCTTCTGATGAGCAGGATATAGGTATTTCACATGGAATAACTCTTGTTTTGTAATAACATGTTTATATTTTGGGTGTCTCATGAGTGCGTGCAACCTCTGTGCATGTAGTCACCAAAACATGTATCCTCTCAGGGTCAGGTGCTAACTTTGGCATCCACTGATCTTCCACAACGTGCTATACTCTAACCATTCCCGCACCCTTATCCTTCTTGCTCATATGCTCATAAAAATTTGGGCATTCCTTAAACTTGTGATTCTTTCCGCACCATGAGAAAATAATATTCTAGGGGCATTAAATCCTCCATGGTACCATCTCCATTAGAGTACCCTTCATTGTGATTATGATTATGATGTTCACCTTGTTCCTTAGAATTCTTTGCAACACTGGTATGATGTACACCAATTTCAATGACATCATGAATATGATCAATCAATATGAAATTATCCATATCATGAGTGGTAGAATTACAAATCTTACAATAATAAGTCATGTTATTCATAATCACATGCTGTAACAGGGGGCACCTACTTGAATCATGATCCAAATGACAGATCTCACCAATCCAGCAATATAGTGAACACCGATGTATGGGGAAAATATCCTTAGTATGTCCTTCCACCTTGCAATCTGTACACCAAATACCATTGCATGTATCATGAGCTTAATTGGCCGGTAGTTTCTCCAACTATTTTTCCATAGATGCAATCTGTACCTCCAAAAATGGGCTAATTCTAGTGTCTACGCTCCTAACCACCTCAGCATGCAGAGATACCTCCAATTCCTCACATGGATTTATAAATGTATTATGTGAGATAACCCTTCTGAAAGGTGTGATCAAACTGCCAACAAACTAGTATGGGTGCTGGCTAGGGTGAATATCATAAGACATTTTTGATAGCTAAGTTTTAAAACGTGCATCGTAATTCCTTATGCTCTCAGGCATGCCTTGCTTAATATCATTTAGATTGTTGATGCTCTTTTTTTCAAACTCAACTATATCAAACTCAACTAAGAAAGAAACAAACAACCCATTGTAGTCGACACAAGTATGGTTCGGATCATACTTCCTATACCAACTATGCATGCGTGCTTGCAAAGTAGTATGAAACTGAATTTCCTTACGATTAGGAGCCATGATTCCCTTAGTACACCATATTATTTCACACATGTGTAGATGCTTAGTTACATATTTAATACCTCTATATTCTGGTAGGTGAATAGACATATCGTAATAAACTTGTTGGGGTTGGTGCAGACCGTGCCCATCAGATCCAAAACCTGTATTACCTCCAGTATTGCATCCACCTTTAGGACCACTTGATCCACTACATCCCAAACCACTTGATCCTCCTGATCCTCCCCTTATAGTGGTCACCAGACCAGAGGATGTGCTTCCTTGTGTTCCAATAGTTGTACTAAATTGAACTCCCATGGTCTACGAAATCAATCTACTCCCAGATGTATTACTAATGTTCTGTGTACCCACATTTTCCCTTGAAGAAGCGTTAGAAAATATACTACCAATAGGACCACCAAACAAACAAGACTGTGCAGACATCTAAAAAACTCATGTATTCAAATTAAAATGAAACTTACCTATTGCTACTGAAGCACATACACTAGCTTGATTCTCAAAAAAAATTTCAGGAGATGGAACACCAAGCGCAAGGGCTAGGTTTCCAGGTTGGATCAGATGCGTGCCCATGGTTCTTAATTGTTCTTCCTTAGACACACTATCATCAGAAGCCAAAGGGGACCTTCTACCACATTTTCCTAAGGACGGGAGAACCATATGTTCTAGATCCATGTCTTTTAAATGAGCTCCAAATCCTTCCTGAGCTATCTCCCTCCTCAACTCCAAATACTCCTCAATGTATCATCTCTACATCTATTCACTCTCGCATGATTCATTATACTTAAGACACATGTCTTCTCTCTTCCTTTCCACCGCCAGGTCTGCCATCCTTCACCACACCTAATCCGACCCCTACACACGGTGGGGTTTAGCTATCCATAGGGAGTTCTTCCAAATCTAGAGTTACAATAAAGATCTTAATCGCTAAAGGGATACTGTGCAAATAAGATCCTCTGGGTTCACATAGTAACTGAAAATCTACAGCTTCTGAACATGATTAAGTAGAAAAAACGTAATGTAATGTGTAACTATTCAAAAAACCACTCTACTAATGATCTACAACACGTTTCTAAGTTAAATTAGCATCATGCAAATTCTGGTAGTCTTCATGTGTCCAATTTTTTTTTTATACCTCCAGTTTCTCTTCGATGCATATGTTACCAGCCATTCATACAATTATATAGAAAAACAAAAAAAAAGTCTCATAGAGCTCATAATATAGATTTTCTTCAACCCATGCGTGTGCATAAAAATCAGGTCTAGTGTTATATTTGTGAGCAAACTATTCCTCTAAATTAGCCACCCAATTATCAATACTCGGAAAAAGTTAACTGATCCATCTTCATCATACAAAATCCTTGCAATAACTTAAAAAGAGGTCCCGGTAATGGAACCAAAATGTAGTCTTTTATTTTACCAAGAACAACCCAAGACACATTGAAACATCACTCAAATAGATATGGGGCGCTCACCCAAAGTGCACAAGGGTACCAAGTCCCTCTTTTATGTAAGATTTGTCAAGGAGTTAGCATGAAGGAACATATAATCCATATCTATAATAACCATTCAAGATAAAACATAAAAAATATAGATCTCAACCATAGTACATAAAGAATCAAACAAGAACTAGTAAAAAAATTACCATGTAAGATTCATAAACAACAACATTAATAACAAGAATCCATCCATAACGATCCATTATATTAATCCTTTACAAACCAGACCTGAATACATACATATAATGTCTCCATAAGCTATGAGCCCTCATAAACCGGTAGCACAACTCTACTACAAAACAAACTGCTCAAACCGTGCAAATCAATACATATAAATAGGTAGTGGGGACTTGCCCTTCACTACTCATGCATTCTCAAAAATATGTTGTATGCTAACAATAGCCACAAGCCACTACAAAAGAAACTAAGAAGTATGTAAGATTCTCCTAATAATATATTTACTATAAATAAATTTAGATCTAAAACTATTATTAGCTTAACTACGCATGCCACTTGATCCCAAAATATATTGGTGTGTATTCCAAGTATTATATCAAAATGTTTTTAGAACTAAATCTATACATATCCCATGCATGCAAAGTGGCTATGTCCTGAACTCCAACTTTCCCCTTGGCATGCCTTGTATCCGCTGATATTCTGCGCGCACCTATGCACCCGATTCCTATGCGCCCTGATCTCATGTGACTCTAACACTTAGGTTATATTTTATCATCCCAACACAAAGTGATGTATCTAACATCAAGATCATTCTAGTGATATATGATACTTTCATGGTTGAGGTCATTTGAGGTGGTATTGAGCCTCATCTTTGAAGACTAAGTTTTGGTACACAAGAACAACCATGTCCTTGAGATGGTTTCATGGCCATAACATGATGTTGTAGGATGATTATGGTTTTTAGAGGTTTATGAGGTCTTAGAAAACCACTCTAAGTGTGGTTCATGCTTTGGTGAAGCTTTTTTTCCTCTTGAACCTTTATGTTTTGCATGGTTTCTTGTTTTGGTTGAATTAGGCCTATTAGAGACCTAATGGAGTGTTTTGGGCATGTTGGTGATATGACTGACCTATGTGGTCATTTGTGTGATGTAATCATTATTATTTTATCATGTTTTGATGATTTATTCTCTATGACAACTGACATACTTGATATGTGACAAAGAGACAAGTATATAAGTAGTTTAAAGAGATCATTTGTGAGTGTTGGAGAAATGAGAGAATATTGAATTTTTGAAGGAAGGAAGAATGGGATATAAGGAGAGAGTTCGGTAAGTGCACCAAGTTGGGGGTCCAAAAGGGGGTCTTAAGTGGATGAATTTTTCTGAAAAATAAAAAACTTCAACTTGTATGATTTTTTTGAAATAGTTACACTCAAAATTGGAAGATGTTGTGCAAATGTGAATCGTAGCATTTTGAGTCTAGTTTCTAAGCTACTAAATTTTATCGAAAATGGATAAGTTTAAGTGGGTCAACTAACTAAAATACCAATAAGTACTCCTTTTTTTGTTAAAAAACATAACAAAGTGACCTTTCGTGCCCCCCACCATTTTTTGAGCACCATTTATTAGTTTTGAAAACCCTTTGGTAGAAAGATAGCTAGGAGCATCTAGTTTGTGCTAGAATTTTTTTAGATTTTTTTAGAAAATATTTATTTTTTATGATTTTTGTAGTACATAAATTTTATGTTTTGAAAAATAATGGTCCAATTGTGCCCCCCCCTAACTACCTCAAAAATATCGAAAATTAGATTATTATTTTTTGAATATGTATAGAATTAGGCCTAGTTTGTGCTAGTATATTTTTTTTTCAATTTTGATGACCCAAAAAAAGATACATGATAAAATATAGAAATATTTAAACTTAAAAAAATATGTATAAAAATGCATAGTTAGAAAATAAATAATATGGAAACCTTATTAAAAAATTATATTTTTAGAAAGAAGAAACTCTGCTCTACGTCATGGTATAATTGTTTTTAAACGAATCGCTTGTTTTATGTTGATTTAACATGGAGGAAGTGGCATTTTTAAATTTTCCTTCAAAAAAAACATTTGTTGTGTTTGTGCTGGTCCATGCCTTAGGCTTGGGGATCCAAACCGGATCCCAAGCCTTGAGGCATGGCTTGGAAAAAGTGAAAACACAAAATGCGTACGCGCTATAATGCATACACGTTATTTATAGTATAAACATTGTACATGCTTTTGGAATGCTTCTATGTACAAAAAAAAATGTTTAAGTATAAGAAATAAAATATAATTTAAATTTATTTTTAGTAAATATAAGAAATTAGGGTCACTCTACACCTTATAGAGCTAGTTTCATAGCTCCATTAGTCATGGTTTATGAGATTATTTTTTATAGTATAATCTGGTCAGTGCATAGGTAATTTTCAGTATTTGAACATTCAACCTAAATATTTTAGCATTTAACTTCTACAATCGAAACAATAAACCACAAACCTTAAACCCTAAAACCAAGGCCCTAAACCTAAACCCTAAACCATGATCCATAAACCCTAAAACCTAAACCATAAACCTTAAAACCTAAATCATAATCCCTAAACCCTAATCCTTAAATATTCAGCCCTTACACATGAGCCCTAAATCCTAAACCTTGACCCCTTAAGCCTTAAACCCTAAACCATGAACCATGAGCCTTAAATGTTAAACCCTAAACCCTAAAAAACTAAATCCTAAACCCTAAACCCTAACCCATAAACCCTAAACACTGAATCCTAAAACCTAAATCCTGAGCCCTAATCCCTAAACCATAATCCCTAAATCCTAAACACTAAACCCTAAACTCTAAACTCTGTGACCTAAACCCTTAACCCTCAACCATGAGACCTAAACCCTCAACTATAAACCCTAAACTCTAAACCCTAAACACTAAATCCTAAACCCTAAACACTAAATCCTAAACCCTAAACACTATCCTTAACCCTAAAACCTAAACCCTAAAACCTAAACCCTAAACCCTTAACCCTAAACCCTAAACCCTAGACCCTAGACCCTAAACCCTGAGCCCTAAGCCCTAAACACTAAATCCAGAGCACCGAGCTCTAACCCCTAAACCTTAAACTAGTAACTCCGAACCACGAACCTTAAGCCATAAACCATGAACCATAAACCCTTAACCCTAAACCCTAATCCCTAAACCATAAACCCTAAAAATTAAGCCTTAAACCCTACACCCTAATCCTTAAGCCCTAAACCCTAAACCTTGAGTCATGAACCCTAAACCCTAAATCTAGAGCCCTAAGCTCTAACCCCTAAACCTTAAACATGTAACTCTGAACCCAAACCCTGAGTCGTAAACCCTAAACCATGCACCCTAACTCCTAACCCATAAACCATGAGCCCTGAGCCCTAATCCATAAACCCTAAACCTTAAGCCCTAAATGTTAAATCCTAAAGGTCCCAAACCTTAAACCCTGAAACATGAACCATGAGCCCTAAACCATAAACCCTAAAAAATAAATCATAAACCCTAAACCGTAACCCCTAAACCCTAAACTATAAACCCTAAGCACTAAATCCTAAACCCTAAATCCTAAATCCTATACCCTAAACCTTAAACACTAAACCCTAAGACCTCAACAATAAACCCTAAACCCTAAACCCTGAAATATGTGACCTAAACCCTTAACCTTGAGACCTAAACCATAAATTATAAACCCTAAACCCTAAAAAAAACCTTAAACCCTGAACACTAAATCCTAAACCCTAAACCCTAAACCCTAAACCCTAAACCCTAATCCCTTAACCCTAAACCCGAAACCTTGAACCCAGAGCCCAGAGCCCTGAGCTGTAAACCCTAAACACTAAATCTAGAACCATAAGCTCTAACCCCTAAACCTCATATATTTCTAGTAGGTCTCATGAGCGAGTTCATCTTTTTGAATATCTTAGGACCATATTTCCTAGTCTTGTGCCTAGAACCATCATTAAGTCTACTTTTACAACTATCTTTTTTATTAGAGGTGGGCATTTCCCTCCTTCAAAACATCAATAGATGGAAGACATGAAGTTTTTATGAATCTCTTTGAATTTTGTTCCTACGAAGTCGATGAACCATTTTCAGTTGAATACTCTCTGTCAATACTAATAAGAATGGGTAAAACATAGAACATTACAATGAGTGAAATAGTTTACATGCAATGAGAAAAAGAAGATAGTTGTATTGGGTAATATTTATTTGTATCAAATTATTCTTGGATATCTATAATTTCCCTCATTTAAAATATTAGTAGATGAAAGGCATCAAATTGTGATGACTCCCTTGAATGTTCTTCCTATGAAGTAGATGAACCCTTTTTTGTTGAATACTCTTTGTCAATACTTATAAGAATGGGTAAGACATAGAACATTACAATGACTGAATGGGTGAACCTAATCCATGAGCCTTAAACCTTGAGCCCTAAAACCTAACCCTTAACCCATAAATCCTAAACCCTAAACCATGACCTTTAAAACCTTAAAACCTAATTCCTATACCCTAAACCGTAAACCCTCAACCCTCAACCCTAAACATTAAACCCTGAGCCCTAAACCCTAAACCCTGAGTGTTAAACCTTAAACCCTATACCATAAACCCTAAAATATAAGCCCTAAATCCTAAACCATAAACCCTAAACCATAAACCTTGATCCCTAAACCCTAAACCCTAAACCTTAATCCCTAAACCCTAAACTATAAGTGCTAAACCCTAGGCCCTAAGCTCTAAGCCCTAAGCTTAAACCCAAAACCCTAAACCATCAAACATAAACCCTCAACCCTAAAACCTAAAAACTAAAACCTAAACCCTCAAATCTTAACCCTAAACACTAAACCCTCAACCTTGATCCCTAAACCCTAAATCCTAAACCTTAAGCCATAAACCCTAAACCTTAAACCATGAGCCCTAAACCCTAAACCCTGAACCTTGAGCCCTAAACCATAAACCCTATATACTAAACCCTCAATCCTTATCCCTAAGCCATAAACCCTAAACTCTAAATCCTAAATCCTAAACCCTTAACCATGAACTCTAATCCCTGAGCCCTAAACCCTAAACCCTAAACCCTAAAATCTGAACTATGAGCCTTAAACACTAAACCTTAAACCCTAAAAATCTAAAACTTGAGTCGTAAACTCTAATCCCTAAACCCTAAACCCTAAGCCCTATACCCTATACCCTAAATCATAAACCCTCACCCAAAGGAAATTCCTAATAAGATCATTTAGCATGTTTCAGTGTGTAGGGAATAGTGTCTAAAGTGATCGATCACCTCATTTAGTTTTGATGAGAGACTACTTCCTCTGAAGGCCTAAAAAGGCATTTTTACCATTCTTTAGATAATTAAACACCCTTTAGGACAAGCTAAAATGATTTAGTCATGTCACTGAGGTATCAAGGACCATCATGCGTGAAGTATTAAGGCATCATTTGTCTCCATAAGAGACATATGAGAAAAAAAATGTATGAGAATCATGAAGTTGATTCCATGAAAGGATGTTTGTAGAGCTAGGAAAGGTAAGAGGATGATCTTTATATGGAGCACAATGTTTCTAATAATGAGCAATCATTTGAGTTCACTTGATGTAATTCACTTGGTACTATTCATAAAAACTCATTCAACACCTATTAGTGTTATCACACCTTATGGAGGAGACACATTACAATCACCTCATTTTGGCCATAGGACATGAATCCGATTCAAGGAAAAATAATCTATCTACAAAGTGAGGATCTATTTTTAGTAAGAATTAGACAAGCATCATAGAGTTAATTCATGGTCACTCAAGTGAATTATGGACCAAATTTAAAAAATGGTACCAATTCAAGCAATGGTAGGGCCAAAATCCAATTTAGAAGGTCAAAAAACCTAAAAAATGACTATATGATTTCCCAAAACAAAGATTGAATACAATATATATGCCTTGAAAATTTTAGGTCCTTTGCTAAAATCCTGAAAATGAGTAAGTGTTGACCAGATTAGATTTTGAAAAACTATCTTCTAGATTATAACTGTTAGAGTTACGGGACCACTTCCATCAGGTGCAGAGTGACCCTAATTTCTTATATTTACTAAAATAAATTTAAAGTATAAGAAATAATAAAAGAAATATTATATTAGACATTTATTTTTGCAAGTATAAGACACCCAAATAGACATACATAGTCCATACTATACAAAAAGCGTACGTTTTTTGCCTTCTCTAAAATGCGTACACATTTTGGCTTCTTTAAAAAATGCATGCATTATAGGTTCGGTAATTACCAAACCAAAAAAATTAAAATGCGAGTGTGTTTTAGCAAAACATGTACGTGTTTTGTCTATTTTCAAGTTTTTGTCCAATTTTTTCCCCTCCTAACTTCATGTATTTACCCAGTTGAAGAGTATGCGGCCTATAAAATTATGAATTATGCTTCCATGATGCTGACCTGATGATGGTGAGTTGAAGGATGTCATCTATACATGACTTGGTTGGAGAAGAATACCTAGTTTATGTGCAGGATGATGAGTGAGCTAGAGGAGAGTATGTGGATGTTATAATGGGTCAAGAACAAAGAAAGGAAGAGGTACGAGGAGATGAGAATGTAAGAGAAGAAGGAGCTACATGTCACTTGATCTAATCAACACATGTTAGTGCATGTTTGAGAAAATAATAAGAAGGTTTGTTTGAGGGGTTTTGAGTGCATGGAGATGAATTAGTGATCAATGTACACACCTAAAATTACATGTGCTACATTGTTAGAAAATGGTTACAAAATTCCCCAATGATGATTCATGTCCTTTCAGAAGGTGTTTGAGTTCCTAAACCCATTTGTAGTGTATATTTGTAACCTAGACATCGTTACTTAACTTTTAGATGCTTTCTTCCAGCTTCTTGTTCATCTCTGTGCATGTTTTGGCCTCTAGTGTCAGGACCACCACTTTACCTGGGCATTGGTTCTAAAACCACCACCTAATCAAGGTGACGTTCCTACATGTTTTTTCTATAACTCTTCATGCGTGATTTTAACATGCGTGATTTCACTTGACTTATAGGGTGCGTTTATGAACCAAATTTCCTAAAAATAGTCTTGATTTCATAGTATACATTCCCTCTTCCATTTTTAAATAGATTTAATTAGTTTGAACTACCTCTTCACCCAATGATTTGGAACTCTAAGGCTACCTTGTGCATGAAGGCACATCCTAGCCAGTTTCTATATATTTAATGCTTGTATTCAAGAAAATGGCTTGAGAATTTTTGTGTATCTTGCATAGTATTGCTGCCACAATCCTACTAGAAATTGCATAGCCAAGCTCTGTTCACTTGTGCCATCTCTCTTCCACCTGCATTGCAACCATAATTCCTTCAAGCTACCATTTCTCAAACACCTTCTCCTATTGCTACCTTTGCATTCCCAATTCATTAGACCCATATGGACACACAGAGAAAGAAAGGATAAAATGAGGGGACAAGATATAGATACAACCATATTTGGCAAAGCTCTAGCTTATCCATGTTGGAATTATTTGTTTGTTTGCTTCATTTGTCAAGTTATCAATTCTAAGTTATTCATTTCAAATACATATCAAATAGAGTAGAGAAATTGTTCTATCAATTAATTAAGAAATTACAAATAGATCAAATCATTAGAAAGCTTTCTCTTTAACAAAGTAGTGGGGAACAATAGCTCTTCTAGGGTTATGATTTGTTCTCTACCTTTGAGGTAGGGTTTGAAGGGTTTTGAATAAATTAGTTTAGTTTTTTTAGATCTAGATTCACATACTTGCTCAAGTAATTAACTACAACCGGCTGATTACTTGTATTTAATTTCATTTATTAGATTAGAAACATTTCTTAAAAACCTAGAAAAGATAAAAAAATATTTACTTTGATTAGATTAGTTTGTTTCCATTGTTTTGTTTAGATATACTATGAAAATACTAAAAAAATATATTAAATTTCCTTTGATAGTTTTCTTTATCAAAATCAATTCAATTCATTCCACATGACCATCAATGATCCATAACAAGATAAAACATTCATTTGTGATCCATTGGTCCCCACAACCTAACGGGATAGATTTGTTGACTGACATTGATACAAGTTTATGCTTTTTTGTTTTATGCACACCTACTAGGTATTATGAGAAGATATAATAATTAAACACATTATAAATTACATCTAATCAATCCTACTATTATTGGACTACTCCTGGCAACAGGGCTTGATTACTCACATGACCATACAAGGACCATAGCCTCTGCAAGTTCATGATTGTGATCCCTAGGTCCTATCATCACCAATTCGGCACTATGATAATTCTTCACCGGGAACTCCTCGTGCTATGATTATTTACTAATGCACAGCCCTTAGTTTGGTGGATGTAATCTGGAAACAAAACAAACAACATAACACAAGAATACCATCGAATATGATAAGATGAAATGATGACAAATATGAAATATCAAAGTAAATTATAATATTAACATGAAATTGTTACAATCTCACCCATGAGGTACTTCAAGTGTTATTGACTTCACTTGCCTTTCACCAAGGACTATGGGAGAAACTTTACAATTACACCTCTTAATGGCTTCTTCAACACACCTTTAAACTGATGGCTTCCTTCGCACACTTCCTACAATATTTCTCACTAGTTCCTTCTATGCTAAATGAGGGGGGTGGCCTCTCTATTTATAGAACTTCCAGGCTTATCCATCTTATCTCTAAGATAGGATAAGAAATCCACTTTGACGAATCATATTCCATACCTTACCTCTTATCTGTACATGTAAGCTTATCTTTTAAGATAAGATAAACCTTATCATTTTACATAGGTTCCACATTTTTAGACTTTTTACAAATAAAATACACAAAATATTTATGACCTCACTCCTTGTCCTTATTACCAATATAATATTTCTAATTCCTAATCATGTAGACCCTACTTCTCTACTTACCCTCTAAACTTTGACATTTTAACATTACCGGACCACTTATGACAAATATTTACTTTTTACCACAACATTCCTATTGTACTTTGACTGTTACCGTACTATACATTATTGGCGGTGTCGTACTGGCAGCGCCGTTATCTTCTATCGGACGCTACTACTAATTATACTTAACAACATCCTATTCCTAATACATTAATGAAATAGAAATTACGGAGGAAAAATTTTAGTGTCGACAATCCCACAACCCAATGAGCTTACTGACCAATTAAACATCGACACTAGTTTGCGTGAATTGGTTTTTAGATCATCACCACTTCCACTTGACATCATTACACAACTGTAAGTATTGAACATAGTAGCTGATCATGATAAGGCCTTCTGGACTAGACTGAAAAACCTCCCATATTCCCCATGGTTTCACTACGCATCTTGTTCTCACTTCCATGACATTTTCTAGAAATATATATGAGGCATCCGCAGGTCACTCTCTACATGTTCCAAAACTAGTAGACAAAATTTCAGCATAGCATCAATATTGACTGAAGCCTCCGAATATCTATTCTATCTAACCAATCCATCACACCACTTCAGCTTAGGATGAATTTCTTTACCTTAGATTCGTAGATCATGATTATTACGTGTTGAATATATAAGGTTACCTCTTAAGCTTGTTCATCGTTACCACACTCACATCCATTTCTATTCTACATCGGCTGTCTCAGCACGACCTCGGGAAGTTGGGTGCGAAGAAGGTCACATTTTTATTTTTCTTTCGTACAAATTGGTGAACCCAATGTGAAGATCTAGTCTCTAAACGTTTCCACTTTATTCTGTGGGTATTCTTATACCCCCTGAATATGTTGGGATATGATGAATATGGTCGAACCCTCTTGGGTTTTAACATGTACAACTATCAAACATGTAGACAACAACAATCACCTTTGCTCTCTACATGGGCAGATAACCATTGAAAATGCTCAAGATCAAAATCCTCTTTTTCACAGAACTAATGTTGGTTTCCTTTGTATGTATCGATGATATTGACCAAATTACATGAAACACATCCTCCTGAGAAGTCAAGTTCTAATAATATGACTTTCACTGGGGAGGCAAGTTCGTCTCCTTGGGTTTTCTTCCAACAACCCATTAGCATGCAATCGAATCAACTCCCACCTCTAGATGAGGATTAATTAACATGATACGCTAGAAGTGAACAATGATTCCAAAATATAAACTGGTCTTTTGATAGGTTGCAAGGACATGTTGATGTCTTTCTCCAAAACAATAACACCACCCCTCAAAAAATAGAAAACATTGCCAATGAGGGGTGGCAAAACAACAAACAATTCATAGCAAAATACCACACTCCTCAACAACCTCCAAAAGTTCAACAATAAGCACCAAAGTAAAATGCCAACCCATCCACGGGTGACATCATCTTGGTGTTAGAAGGAAAATTCAAAGAGTTAGAGATTTCCCAAAACACTCAAAATTCATATGTAGGGAAAGTAAGAGTTTCTCACTATCCACAAAATTATATAAAAATACCTACTGTGTAGATTCCTCTAGTTTATATGGGTGGTGATCCAAGCCCTAGATATTTGCTAACTAGGATGGGAACCTTGGGTATGACCCCTACGCCACATATGGGATAGCCACAATAGGCACCAATCGGAAGTGCGTTTTCAAACTCTATACCATCTTGAAATGCAACATTCCCTAGATTTTTTCCTTCAAATCCATATCAAAATAGTCAACCCCCTTACATACATATGTACTATAAATCACCATAGGGGGATATATAAACTTACCCAGGTCCATATGGTTAGCCATATACCCCACCAAATGTTTACAATGTACCATTTCAGCAACCGATGTAACCTCTATCTCCCTAGCAAGGATCTATAATGGTTGAAACATACACAATGGGGACCCATTATGAATATATTAAGGAGACTCTAGAATTATCCATCTAGACTGTCATGCTTCTAAGACCATTTCCTGACATTCCAAAGTTCAAAGGGGAGGGGGATCCTAACACTCACATAAAATCTTATGCAATGACCATTCAAGATCTACTCCCATAGGATGCAATTGTTGTGAAGATTTTCCCTAAGACGCTAGAAGGTATCACTCTTGATTGGTACTACAGGATACCAGATGCTTTGATACACTCTTTCAAGAAACTCATGTCAGAGTTTATTAAGGATTTTGATATGAAAAAACTCTTAAGGACAAGAATCAGATAATTCCTTTTCTATCAAACAAGAGCACAATGAGTTCGCTGCCCACTTCATTCAAAGGTGGCAGAAGGTTCTCTATTCCTCTTCAAGCACTCCAAACATGAATTAGATGGAGCTTTGTGATTTTTTCCTCCATTTCCTCAATAGAGAGACAAAGGAAGAAGTCCAAAATTTCCCACTGAGGAGCTATGAAGAGGTGCTACAGGGTGCTCTCTGAATTGATCAAACAACCATTGACAATGGTCATAAGACTTATGGAACAAATGGGAGGTTAGTCACTCCTAACCAAAATAAACCTGATAAATCCAACAATGTGAACAATAATTGGGGACCAAAGGTCCTTAATAATATTCGTGGCGTTACAACTGACGGTGTTACTAATCAGCCCAAGAAACCCAATGTTGTTAGCTCTCCCAATACAAATACTGCCAATAATAACAAAAAAAATAGCAATAATCAAAGAAATAATAACTTCTCGCCCTCAATCAATGCTGTGGATTTTAATAATCCTCAAAAAGAAACAACAAAAACAACAAAAACCTCAATAACCAAGACAAAAGCTAGCCCAAGGCCCTAATTAAGACCCAAGTGGGTATCCAAACTAATTCCAAAACCAAGGGCAAGGGTTCCCAAATTTTAATTATAACAATCAGCAATTGAACAAAAATTGTAATTTCGGACTGCAACAAAGTGTAAACCATAGGCCTCAAGATTATGATCCTGATTTGTACTGCAGTTTCCATAGGGTTTGTGGGTATAATGAAAGAACAAACTGTGATTACAAGATATTTATAAAACATTTTCCAGAGGATCAAAGACAATTATTTGTTGATAATTTTTTGGCAAAGAAAAAAATGCCAACTTAGAACACTTACATGGGTATGGTATCCCCATAGAAAACACCCACTTAGGGTCTTTAGCAACTCTCTCCCCACGTGCCCAAAATATGGTAGAATAGATCCCAATGGTTCAAATAAAGGAATTGAAATATGAAACAATGATCATGATGCCTTATTTTCATAAAAATCATAGGTAGCACCTCCTTTGGATGGCTGCCCACAAATAAAAATTGTAGGATTGGTAGAGCTAGAAACAAAACCTCAGATTAACACTACCACTAGAACCAAAAATTATTCTTCGCAACCTATCTCGATCTACCCGACTATATCAGATGACATTCATGAAAAACTAGGAAAGCCATTAGGAGCTTATGACTTGATCAATGACCTAACCAAAACCTTCTCCCACATTTAATTCATAGATCTATTAAAAAATTCCCCTGATCACAGAGCCAATTTATTAGAAGTATTGGGTCTTGGGACATTTGATTAATTTCACCCCTCCTCCAGAAGTGCAAGATAAACCATATAGAATTTGATGTTTATCCTCCAGGGAAGCCTGAAATATATGTTAGATTTGTATTTGACATCAGCAAGATGCCCACGATGCTAAAATAGATTGTAGAGGTGATCCAACCTTATTTTTACAAGTTTGGATTTATAATAACTATGTAAAATGTGTGATGATTGATGATGGGGTAGTGGTCAACATAGTCCCCTTCTCTTTCCTTCAAAAGTTAGGTTACGGAGAGACAATTTCTCCTTAACACAAAACACGCTGAGAGGCTATGATAGCCTCAAAGTGACGTCAATTAGAACTATAGTGTTTCCATCACCCTTGGACCTAAGACAGTTCTAACTGAGTTTTATATTATAAATCAAGAAACCAACTATAATATGATCCTTGTCTATCCTTGGATTCATTGCATGAAGTCGATTCCCTCCACTTTGTTTCAGGAAGTAAGATTCCTACATTTAGGGAAGGTCTTCGTGGCAAAGGGTGACCCAAAACCCTTTGAAATACATCTAGCTAATATAAAGAAGAGGTCTAGGGGTTCATTTTGAGTTTTAGCTTCTTGTAAACCAGTTGAAACAAACCTACAAGCTCAACTCCAGCATAAGTTGGTTCCTACAATGGAACTAGAAACTATGGGTTTTATTGAAGGAGTTCCTGCCGTAAAAGGATGAAACTGTAATTATTGAGACAATGTCAATAGGAATGACAACAAAGATAGTCAAGTTGTTAGAGAATGAACTACCCTTCTTCTTCCATTTGATTCCATGGGTATAGGACATGCCTTGGGACTCGGAATCTCTCTCAGCTGATGATGTATGCATGGTAGAGGTCTCAGAAGAAAGGGAATATAATACAAAAAATAATCCAAATTCAATCTTCCTAGATGACTGTTGGACCTTGAATTATGATGGAGCAAAGTGCCATTTTGGTGTTGGGGCAGGTGTGATACTTACCAACCCTCAGGGAAGGGTCATGCCCTTCTCCTTTAAATTGAATTTTGAATGCACTAACAATGGAGCAGAATATGAGGCTCTCCTTCTTGGTCTCATTGTAGCCAAAAGGATGGGTGCTCTTAATATTAGGGTGTTGGGTGATTCACAACTAGTTGCAAATCAAGTATCTGAAGTATACGAGACTAGGGATGAACATCTACAACTCTATAAGACTATCATCCTTGAGTTAAGTAAAGGTTTTCATTTCATTTCAATCGAAGCTATACCTAGAGAGAAAAACCTCCTTGCTAACTCTATAGCAACTTCTTCTTCTCGTTTTACCCCAAGAAACAAGTTATAAGACACTAGCTTTACGGTTTTGGTTCGTGCCAAACCTTTGGTTCACAAGATACCAACAACCCCAATTCTGGCTTATGTAGAAGTCCGAGAATGAGTTTATCACCTTAGATTATGCTGAAAATGATGAAGCAATCCTAGGGTATTTGAATGCCTACACAGACTTGCATCCTACTCATCATAAGATCAGATTTTCTCTCATCCCACACTCTTCCTCTTACTTTGGAGATTCCATGATAGACCCTTCCTCTACGGAAGGTCTTGAGGTCTATGAAGTAGAAGAGGAAGGAGACTTAGAGCTACCTCTAGCCCCACCTAAATTTGAAGAGGGTAATGCCTCCTTAATCAAAGGAACAATTGATATAAACATCGAGATGGAGGAGGAACCAAAAATCTTGAAGCTGGGATCCTCTCTAACTCCAGAGGAGATAGAAATACACACCCAAATCCTCAAGGAGCAT
This sequence comes from Taxus chinensis, assembly GCA_019776745.2. NCBI lineage: Eukaryota > Viridiplantae > Streptophyta > Pinopsida > Cupressales > Taxaceae > Taxus > Taxus chinensis. Next base: position 588,495,063 of record CM034154.1, on the reverse strand, counting down.
GAAAAATATTTCACATTTAGTTATAAGGAAATGACATGGGAATTACGCCACACATTGCAGTTCACAACCTCATCACTAAGCCAGATGCTAAGCCAATTAAACAAAAGTCGAGACCCATGAAGCCAAAGGTGGCCCTCATGGTGAAAGAAGAAGTGATGAAACTCCTACAGGTGGGGTTCATCAAGCTAGTTGACTATTCACAATGGGTATCTAATATCATCCCCATTCTAAAAAAGAATGGAAAAATCTGCATTTGCATAGACTTTTGGGATATCAACAAGGCTTTTCCCAAGGATGATTTCCCGTTACCATCCATCGATGTTATTTTTGATGCAACAACTGGTTATGAGTTTTTGTCTCTCATGGATGGGTTTTCTTGGTATAACCAAATCAGAATCTCTAAGGAGGATCAGACCAAAACTACATTCATCACTCCTTGGGGAACATATTGTTATGTTGTCATGTCATTCAGACTTAAGAACACTGGTGCCACATACCAATGGGTGATGACTTATATATTCCATGATCTTATCCATAAGATTGTGGAATCCTACATGGATGATATTCTGGCTAAGGCCAGAAAATGCTGCATCACCCTGAGGTGCTTCGTATCATCCTTTCTCACTTAATCGAATACGACATCACGTTAAATCCAAAAAATGTGTATTCGGTGTAACAGGAGGTAATTTGTTGGGATACATCATATCTTCATGAGGGATTGATGTAGACCCAGCCAAAATCTGAGCCTGTACTAGAAATTATTCCACCGTCAGATGAGTCTGGCATCAGATATTTTCTTGGAAAACTCGGTGCAATCTAAAGGTTTATCCCTGATCTAACCTTTTTATTCACCCAATCAACAATTTATTAAAAAAGGATTTCTGCATTGATTAGATGAAAGAGTGAAATGAGGCATTTGAGTCAGTTAAACAGTTCTTACTATCTCCTCCCACACTCATGCCACCTAAGTTAGATCACCCCTTAATTCTATATTCACGAGCTACAGATGTCTCATTAGCCTGCATGTTAGCTCAAGAGGATGATGATAAATGAGAACATGTAGTCTATTTTATTAGTCAAACATTGCTTGACTATGAGACTGTTACACATAGGTAGAAAAGGAATTCCTTGCCATAGTCTTCACAACAAAGTGCTTGAGATATTACATGCTAAATCAAGAAACAAGGGTCATTGTTAAATCAGATCATCTGCAGATGTTTCTCACACAAGGGTCCTTATCTAAGAAAGTTGGATGCTTCATAACTCTGATGGGTGAGTTTGAGTTAACATTTGTTAATAAAAAATCCATCAAAGGACAAATCATTGTGGACTGGTTGGCTGATAACCCATTAGATGGAGGATCTAGTAAATTTGGACTTCCCTAACGAATGTGTGTATTTTTTTGAAACCAAGCCTCCCATTTATGCGTGCCCATGGTACACTGACATTATTAATTTCATAGTAGACCATACATATCTAGAAAGGGGTGACATCACAACAAAGAATATGGTTACATGTTATAACTGCTAAGTATGTTATCTTGGAACAAGTGCTCTATCGTAGAGCCTTTGATGGAATGTTGTTAAGATGTGTTGATGAAGAAGAATTTGAGAATATTATTTATGAATCACATAGTGGAGTATGTGGAGGTCACTTCGGTGGCCACACCACTACTCAGAAGATACATCGGATGGGATACTTCTGGCCCACACTAGAACATGACGTGGTAGAGTTTGTGCACAAATGCCATAAATGTCAAGAGTTCTCCCATGAGATCCACATACCGGCACATGCTCTGCAACCAATTGCAACACCATGGCCCTTTTCCACATGGGGCCTTGATTTGATAGGGAAGTTCTCTCCCTCATCAATAAATGGTCATAACTTCATAATCATGGCCACATAATACTTTACTAAGTGGGTAGAAGCCATGCCTCTTACCACCATGCCTAGATGTGTAATCGCTAAGTTCATTCTGAACCAAATCATTTGTAGGTATGGGGTCCCACAAGTCATTATCTCTGATAATGGCACATCTTTCAAAAATGAGGAAGTACATGAATTGTGTGAAAATTTCAAAATAAATCACCATACGGCTTCTCTCTATTATCCTCAGGCCAATGGACAGGCTGAGGCTATGAACAAGATGTTAAAATCCATTCTCCTTAAGAATGTCAAGGAGAATAAACAAGATTGGCACTTAAAGCTCTTTCCAGCCTTGTGGGCCTATTGAACATCGGTAAGAACACTGATGGGGAAACCCCCTTTTCTTTGGTATTTGGTGCAGAAGCGGTTTTACCACTTGAGGTCGAAATACCTAGTCTCTATATCTCACTGCAAGGAATTCTAGGAGAAGAAGGCTATCAAGAGGCATGAATCTCTCAATTAGAAATCCTTGATGAAGCTAGGCTCAATGTTGAACAATGGCATAACATTTACGCTGACCGAATGGCTCGAAATACAACAAGAAAGTCTACGAGCATGAAATATATGAGGGAGATTTGGTTTTAAGACTCGACATCCAAATAGACAAAAAGACTGGTGAAGGAAGGAAATTCAGGCCCAGGTGGTTGGGTCCATATCGAGTAATAGAAGACTATAAAAATGGGGCATTTCACCTGTGTACACTAGAGGGTGAGGAGTTTAGTGAATCTGTAAACTCTCTTCACCTGAAGAGATACTACACATGATCTATTAGCATTTCCATATGTATATTACTGCATCCACATTGCATTTTCATCTGCCAGTTCATTTCATAAAATTTGTGATCAAGGGACTTATTCTTATAGCAATTCCTAAAAACTTCTGAAAACATTGGCAAAACATTCAAATCATGTCTCTTCAAATCTTCATGGTATCATCAATTGTTTCTGAAATCATTTCATCAATCCAAGCAAGATAAGACAAATCTTTGACAGTAACCATACCAAGGCCTGCATACTTGGTTCTACTTATAGTTTCTTCTAGATTAGGTGTCTTTTCCTATAGTCTGTTCTAGAAGCTTCATGGTGTCGCATCTATCCCATATACATCTCTTTGGAAATAAGAACATTCTAGACATTTTTCCTAGATAAATAAGTCAAATGCAAATCCACAAAAAAAATTTATTTTACACATTTCTTTTCCCTACCAACCTTCATGTTGAGCCTTGCATCTCTTACTAGTGATGTAGGGTTGGGAAAGGAGAGAAGTACCCTTACTCACTTATGCCTTGTCCATGGTGATGAGCCCATACTTCCTACTGGTAGCATGGGGCAAGGTGTAGGGGGTCTCTTTGAAAAATTTGAAAGTTAGAAATAGTTCATTCAAATGTTGTGAAATCATAAATCAAAACAAAGTGATTTAGATGTCCAAAATTCCAAAAAGAGTTTAAAACCTCAAAACCAGATTTTGTCAACCAAGTGGCCATCTACAGATCTAAGTCTAGATAAACTAGAAAGCAATTCACATTTTAAACTATGAAGCAAAACTTGAATAGAATGAGGTTGTAGGGTCTCAATTTGGTTTTTTTCAAATCCTTGTCTTTCTCTCATCATTACCATTCAACAAATTTCTATAACTTGTGCCCCTTCTGGCTCTTGGTGTTGAGCCCTCACATCTTACTGGTTGCATGGAGTTAGGAGTGGGGAAAGTTTTTTCACTTATCATATCACTCTTTCACCACATTTTTCCAAAACAATACAAAGTACCAAAAATTTCTTAGAGAAACTAAAGTTCAACATTACAATGTGATTGCATTATCATATATCAACATTACAAAAACAAAAAAAAATCATTCTGTTAGCATTCATATCCACTACATACATTTTGAAAAGCATATAAAAATGGAAGTTCTAAACATCTAGAGTACACATGTGAAGTGAGCCAAGAGGAAGTCAACTCAGATACAATGAATTACCAAACCAAAAAGAAGAGTATGTATATATCATAATAAATCAAGTTTGTGTACAATGCCATCACATGCTAGGCATGGTCAAAATGCTTGCAATGAGCCCAAAATATACAAAAAAATCATATAATGCCTGAAAAAATGGAAACTAAGAAATAAAAGGCCCATGACCTATCAATCCCTGTGGGATCCCTGAGATGGTGCATGGCTACGTCTAGGACTCCTACTATGGCCTACGATGACGAGAATGTACTGAATGGTGGGAGTGCTCATGGTGGCAGGCCACTGGCTTTGGTCTCACTACGAGAGTGACTCCACCTCATCAATCACTCAGCTATCTCATATGTGGTCACCTGAGTATGGAGAGAAGTCATGACCTCCACTTCCCTCCAGATGGGTGAAAACACATCAGTGTGTCTGCTGGCTGCAAGTGGTTGTCCTGTATCCTCAGTCAGCTTAGCTCAGGTCTTCCCTGAGGGGATCAACAAGGTGTCCATGCACACCCATTGAATAAGCTCTCACCACTCCTGTGTAATCGCTGCAAGAAAAAAACAAAGAAGAAACGACGAGTTAGAAAGTTACAAAAATAAAACAAAAAGAAATACCAACTAACATTTCTGACTGACAAGGTCAAGAGAAGAGGATCAACATACTCAGATCTCCAGGCATCCATGTAGGGTCAGTGGTTGATGTTGTTACTGTTGATGGCTACGTAGGGCCTCCCCAAAACTAGAAGCAAGATGTTTCCCATCACAGACTCATCATCCCCCTCTCCATCATGAGGAAGTGGTCCCTCAGAGACAAGTGTCTCCTCCTCTACAGTCGCCTCCTCCCGCTCTTCTCTCAGAACATCCCAAGTATCATGCCACTCAGGATCACTCTCCTCCTCCATGTGAGCTACCCCACCAGCCTCACCACCCAACCCCTCGTCACCTCTCCTCATCACCTGTCTCCTCTCCATCAGTATCCTCTCTAACCGAATCCTCTCCAGTCTCATCCCCTGTATGCTCCTCAGAGTTCAGAGTCCACATCTATGGGCTCATCCTCCTCTCCACTGTGAGTAGGTGCAGCCTCAATCTGGAGTAAGGGTGTATGAGCGGCACCAGCTTCCCATTCAGGCATGAACAACTCACCTAACTGTAATAGGCACTCCTGGAATCACCACTTGTCCAACCTAGATCTCTGTGAGGGCCCTTTTGGGCCTCCTTCACGGTCCTATACATAGGTGCCATTGGGGGAAGCATATCAATGTAAGGAAGGCCAAACTACTGAGGAACTCAGCCAAATGGGTGAGTCTCAAGCTTCCCCATCCTATCAACTAACTGACTAGTAGTGGTACAAGCCACCATTGTGGTCCCATCCTGTCCCCACAATCCTGTCATGTCCTGGTATGGAGTGGCCACCATGTCTGTTGTGGTCAAGGAAGCCACTGGCTGATGTGGCACTCTAAGAACTATCATGGCCATCCATCTAGTGGCCCTGAATGGCCCTAGGATCCTGTACTGGCACTCCCCTCCCATAGGGGATGATCCGCTCATACACCCAGCTCATAACCAATGTGGGATGGCTCAAAGACTACCCCTGTAACCTGACAATCTGATACAGGTCATGATAAGTACTGCCAAGTATATCTACTCCCCAGGCATAGATATGACCATATGCCTCAATCTACGTGATGATGGGAGCCCAACAATAAAGTAGTGTATCACCTCCCTTGTCCCCAATCAACCACGAGGCCAAGATACCCATGATGGCCTTGCAGATAGTAGGGATGGGAGTAGTAGGAATGGATCAGACCTTAATCCCCTTCTTCAAACCAAAGGAAACCATGACATCCCCCATATAAGTGGCCCATAGAGTCATAGTGGCTCTAGATCCTACTATCTCCAAAGTCAACCATCTGCCTAGTATCAAACCCCAAGAATATGGTACACATCCTCTAGGGTGATCGTCCACTCACCCCTAGCACCTGAAAACTAGAAGGTATTCTGGTCTGCATCCCAATAAGAGAACAAGTCACATAGTATGTGACTGGCAGGAGTAACATGGGGCACCCGTGTAATCCTCCATATGCCTACTCTCTGAAGAGTATCGGTCTCATCCTGAGTCAACTGATCCAATATCACTGGGAGCCAGTCACACTCCCTCTCGCGACTCCAACAGATATACTCTTCCTTCTTCTACATCCACCAAAACATAGAAAAAGAGAAAGTTAGTGACATATTTCAAGAAACAAGCTCATCAAAAAACATAAAAAAACATTAAAAATCCAAAAAAAATTAAGTTAGCATGAGTTTTGGTCATTCTGTTTAGAACTGCCACATGGTGCAGGGCAATTGCGGTTCTAGGGTAGGTGCAGGGCGGCGGTCCTGAACCGATTCACCATACAACTTTGTTACCCTAAAAATGCTCAAAAATGCAAAAAAAGACCATTTTGAATGAAATAAAAGACTACCCTGTAGGCCCCCCCTAGAGACTCATTTAAAACAAGAAATTTCAAAAATGATCCCCCCTAGGAAAATATTTTGACATTTTGACATTTTAGGTTTAAAAACACACAAGTGAGGAAAACTAACCTGAGACCATGTTGGTCAATCTCCCACTCATGGAGGCATGATCACGATCTCTGCAATGAAACATTTTGACTATTCTTTCGATGAAAATGGTCAATGTGGGCCCAGAGCTCAAAAATCACCAAATCAATACATGCAAATGAATTGGAAAATGAGTTTGTTTTGATATATATATGTTATTATAACTTCATTTTGAGTGCATATGTTCGCAGGGTTGGAGCGCTGGTGTAGGTATATTTCTATATCCCCACACAAATGGTAAGTCCTCTTGTCATTTTAATTTAGTATTTATTTTTTGATATTTCATCTATCTGCACTTGAGTCTTCTTTTTCATTTTGCAGGTAGCAACGGGAGTTTGGATGACGACATTCCAACACACAGGCATGTGTCAGGTATAGCTTCTAACTCCCCATTTCGGGAACACCATACTTAGACTCTACGTTTTATGCCTTTTCATGGCTAAGACACTTCTCTGAGGGGGAAATATGTACACACCCAAAATTGCATGTGCTACATTGTCAGAAAATGGTTACAAAAGTCCCCAATGATGATTCATGTCCTTTTAGAAGGTGTTCAGTTCCTAAACCCATTCGCAGTACATATTTGTAGCCTAGACATCCTTACTTAACTTTTCCATGCTTTCTTCTAGCTTCCCATTCATTTATGTGCATGTTTTGGCCTTTAGTGTCAGGACCGCCACCCTGCCTGGGCAGCAGTTCTGAAACCGCTACCCAAGCAAGGGTGGCAGTCCCATGTACACCGCCCTGTGCGATTTTTCCAAAACTCTTCATGCATGATTTTAACATGCATGATTTCACTTAACTTGACTTCTAGGGTGCGTTTGTGAACCAAATTGCCTAAAAATAGTCTTGATTGCATGGTATTCCTTCCCTCTTCTATTTTTAAATAGATTTAATTAGTTTGAACTACCTCTTCACCCAATGATTTGGCACTCCAAGGATGCCTTGTGCATGAAGGCACATCCCATCAATTCCTATATATTCAATGCTTGTATTCAAGAAAATGGCTTGAGAATTTTTGTGTATCTTGCATAGTATTGCTGCCACAATCCTATTGGAAATTGCATAGCCAAGCTCTGTTCACTTGTGCTATCTCTCTTCCACCTGCATTACAACCAGACTACCTTCAAGCTGCCATTTCTCAAGCACCTTCTCCTTGTTGCTTCCTTTGCATTCCCAATTCCTTGGACTCATATGGACACACAAAGAAAGAAAGGATAAACTGAGGGGACAAGAACAAATACAACCAGATTTGCCAAAGCTCTTGCTTATCCAGGTTGGAATTATTTGTTTGTTTTCTTCATTTGTCAAGTTATCAATTCTGAGTTATTCATTTCAAATACATATCAAATAGAGTAGAAAAATTGTTCATTTCAGTTAATCAAGCAATTACAAATAGAGAAAATCATTAGAAAGCTTTCTCTTTGACATTACTGGGGAAGTAGTGGGGAACAATAGCTCTTCTAGAGTTATGATTTGTTCTCTACCTCTGAGGTAGGGTTTAAAGGGTTTTGATTAAATTAGTTCAGTTGTTTTAGATCTAGATTCACATACTTGCACAAGTAATTAACTACAACTGGCTGATTACTTGTATTTAATTTTGTTTATTAGATTAGAAGCATTGTTTAAAATCCCAGAAAAGATAAAAAAAAATATTTACTTTTGCTAGATTAGTTTGCTTCCATTGTTTTGTTCAGATATACTATGAAAATACCAAAAACATAGATTAAATTTCCTTTGATAGTTAGTTTTCTTTATCAAAATCAATTCAATTCATTCCGCATGACCATCAAAGGTCCACAACAAGAGAAAATATTCATTTGTGATCCATTGGTCCCACAACCCAATGGGCCTGAGTTGTTGACCAACATTGATACATGTTTACACTTGTTAGTTTTACGCACACCTGGTAGGTATTATGAGAAGATAGAACAATTAAACACATTAAACATTGCAGCTGATCAAGCCTATGATTATTGGACTGCTCCTGAGAAACAAGGCTTGATTACGCATATGACCATACAAAGACCACAACCTCCACGAGTTCACAGTTGTGATCCCCAGGTCCCACAACCCAACAGGTCTGTGCTGACCAATTAAACATCGACACTAGTTTACGTGCACTGGTATTTAGATCATCACCACTTCCACCTGACATTGTTGCAAAAATTTCAATGTTGAACATAGTAGCTGATTAGGCTAAGGATTTCTGGACTAGACCAAAAAACCTCCCATAGACCCTTTGGTTCCATTACGCCTCTCATTCTCACTTCCATGACCTTGTCTGGAAATCTATACGAGGCATCCGCAGGTCACTTTCCGCGTGTTCCACAACTAGTAGACAAAATCTTGATAGAGATCGATATCTAATGGAGCCTTCGAGTAGATATTCTATCTGACCATTCCATTACACCACTTCAGCTTAGGATGGATTTCTTTTCCTTGGACTCATAGATCCCGATATTTTGTGTTGAAGACATAAGGTTGCCTCATTAGCTCATTCATCACTACCACACATACACTCATTTCCATTCTACACCAACTGTCTCGACACGACCTCGGGAAGTCAGGTGCGAAGAAGGTCACATGTTGATTTTATTTCAGATAATCACCATCAGTTGTTGGAGAAATAAATCATAAGTGATCTTCATCTTTAGGAGGCTTAGTTAGTGCTTGGTCATTGTAAGCACCCAATTTTACACAGTGCAACATTGTCAGAACAGTTCAAATCTCCAATGATAATAAAAATAATTTTTAATGATATAGAAGTCCGAATTCTTGCTTACAACATGTTCTTGTAGCTTACTTTACCTTGTTTTTTCCTTTTCTACCTTTTTCCCACTTTCCTTAGTCTTTTTTCAGATTTTCCTTAACTTTATGTATAGACCGACGGTTTCGTGCACATTTAACTAAGCCTTTACAACATTTTCTAAACGTGTGTTTCCTTCTTCCTACTCACTTTTCTCGCATGTTTCTTGATGAAATCAGTTGTTCTTGAGCAATTTAAATTGCATACAAACCTCTTCTTCCCTACTTACTATTATTAGTAAGTTAATTGCTACTCCTATGGGTGATGTGGCACTTCTTGGCTGCCAAGTGGGCTGGACCACTTCTCTACCAATTTTCTATAAAAATCAAGCTTCTTCTCGAAGCATTGGTTGGAGTATCTTGATTTGGAATATCAATGTTATGTTACTGGAATCCTGCCAAGAAGTGCATAATCAAACACATTTTATTTTCATTGTTGCTCTATTTCTCACATTGCTACTAGACTACCTGCAAACCTACTAGCTCCAACACTCTCCCATTATTTCTACACACTTCTAGAACAACTCCCTGGACACGTTCAAATACTCATTGGAAAAGAAGCCGAGGGGATATCAAAAATCATTTCTAGCATTGGATTTGTCTTTGTACAACACGTCTGGGTTGGGGGTGTCATTAAATTCCTAGAGGTTTCTTTATTTATTTAGATATATTTGAAGGTATAATATGTTAGAATATATTTGTTTAGAAAGGTACAATTACAATAGTTTTTTTTATAGTAGTTTCCGTTTACAAAGCTTCTATTGAATATTTCTTCTCATCTCATCCTTGTGGATTTTCTGGGAAGAATTAAGATGAGGTACTTATGCATAGTGTGTTGTTATTTCTTCATTGTTAAATTGTTTAGAAAGTCCACTACATTCAATATTTAGATTTAGTTGCACACAAGAACAAATTTTGTTGAAATATGTTTCCTTTCCTATCCCTGTGGATTTTCATGGGAAGTTAGTTTTAGAAGATTTTGTGTCTGTGCGTAAATTTTACATTTCTTCATTTAGAAAGCTTCTATTATCTGACGAAGCTTCAGAGGAAAAATAACTTCAGAGAAGCTTTTCATTCTTCCCATGACTCTCAGGTAGAGCCAAAAATATTAATATCCACAACTACAAATTAGGAAAACCTTTATTTTTATTATATTATATTAAATCCTCTTCAACAGGGAAATAACCACATCCAGTTATTTCACTGTTTAGTTTAGTTTGTTTTAGAGTAGAAGAAATTTTTTCTTTATTAGAAGAAGTTAAATTATTTGTGTAGATTTATTTTACTTTTTAGAAAACACAAAAACATCCAAAATATTAGATTAAATTAGTTAATTTATTTTATTTGTCTTATTTCCTTTCTGTTAAAATCATTGAAAAATACAAAAAACAAATAAATTAGATTTACTTTTTCATGTCAATCAATTAGTTTCCTTTTGTTGAATTAATTAGTTACGCGCAAGTTTACTTAAATTCAAATAGAGTAATCAATTTGATTTAATTTAATTTTGATTTTATTTCCTTGTTAATTTAGGCACATATAATTAATTAGATGGAAATTAACACAACTCCCTATGTTTCCTTAGTTGGCATAGGTTATCCAAACATTGACCTTTCCTCTTATGAAATCTTTGAGTATTTGTTTATTTCTTTAGGTTGATTTCTTACATGTCCACATGACCATCGAAGGCCCTAGGAAACCCAAACAATGTGTGTGTGATCCAAGAGTTCCATAACCAAATACCATGGTACACTTAAAAGATATTGACCAAGGCCTCAGATAGCTTAACTTTCAAACCACCCTAGTTCCACCCAGCATCATCTCACAACTGATAGCCTTGAACAATGAAGTTGATAAAGCTAACAAGTTATGGTTCAAATAGCCTGGTGTAGATTAGATCCCACAATCCACAGACCCATTCTTCTAACATGTCTCCTATTACACCTCTATGACCTTATCTGAAAACTTTTATGAGGAAGACACCGAACGGTTCCCACGTATTCCGTAGCCATTTCAGAGGGTGTTTAGTGACACCAACATTGATAAAAACCTTCATGTGTCTATTCTCCTCGACCACTCCATCTCACCTAAGTAGGTAAGACATGCCTTCATTTCCTTGGACAAATAAGTTCCCACATTTCCCATATAAGACATTCCATTTCCTTGATATATGTTTTATTCATTTTTCCTATTTTCATTTATTCCACATATTCATCCTATTTAGCCAACCCATAACCATCTTTCCATCTCACATCGGCTGTCCTAGCATGACCTCGGGAGGTCAAGTGCATCCTAGAGTCACGTGTTGATTACTAGACGTACAATAATATTAGGGGCTTGTATCCTCCTTGTAAGGTTGGTGTCTTACTAACTAGGGGTTGGTGCTCCTTGAAGGATTGGTGTCCTACTAAATTAGAGGTTGGTGCTCCTTGTGGGATTGGTGCCTTATTAAAGAAATATTTTGTGATGTGTAATATTCACATAAGTCCTCTTTTATTAATATAAGAAGAAGTTCAGTGGGTTTTCTTCCCCTTGATGGTTTCCCACTTAAATATGGCGTTATGTGTTCTCTCTTGCATCTTGTTCTTATGTATGGTTGTTCAATTGAAGTAAAATTTTTATATGATGGATTCAACCCCCTCTCATTCATTGTGCTTCTAACACATACCTATTATTTGTTAAATGGAGAATATCTTAGAACAATTTGTTTTTCCCGTTACCTTTAAATATAATTTTTTTTCACTCATATCGGAGGTCATTGGGTATAGTTTGTTGGAAAGAAAATGACTTATTTCAGCCAAGTAGCTCTGAAAAGTCATTGCAGTTTGAGCCTCAGTGATTAGATTTTGATTTCATTAGTTTTTTGTGATTCTATGTATAGTAGAGAATAAGATTGATCTTTTATACATTTCATTTGGGGGTCCCACACCATTTTTGTATGCCCACTTTGTGACCACTTGCGCTAGTTAGCGCAACAACACAACTAGGGCCTGTAGACTCGTGTTGACTCTCTAAGGTTTGTATTATGTTTAAAATTGATGTTATGGTTGTAAATACATATGTTGGGTGGAATTGCGAGGTTTGGTTCACTTAGGAAATATTGTAAATGGAAAGCTAGTATCATAAATTATGGCACTTTTATCTAGCCCTCAATAGTGACAACGGAAAATAAAAAATTCCTAGAGGTCATACAAATTTGTGTTACTTGAAAATATTTTGAAACTTGAATGGGTTGAATCAATTTTTTTAAAATCCTCTCTCCCCCTCTTTGAATTTTGGAAATGGATTGGCTTATTTGTGTAAATGAAAATGTGTGTTTCTCTATCTAACCACTCTCCATATGCAGAAGAAATTTTCCTTGATTTAAATTTAGAAAAAGTATATTTTTCTCTCTCTAACTTTGAATTGAATTGGAATTTTATCAGCGGATTATATGGGGGTTTTTCCATGCCAGCGTGTGTCACTGACCCATGATTATATGGTTTTTACAAGTTGTAGGTAGTTTGGTGACATAATATAATTGAAAACATTTGTGTGTTTACTATGTATATAGTTTCCTAACATGTTGTATTCTACTGAAACATAAAAGAAAATTGTTTACGCCATATTTGGTGGTATTTTGTACTTTTTAAAATGAAAATGTAACTATTTCATGAGATGCCATGTTATTTAAAAATGATTAAGAATTCTACTAGCGTTAGTAGCTTTTCTTTATAGAAGTATGTATGTATTGAAATGTAAAGTAGTTTTTATGGTAAATTTGGGAACCTATCTAAGCAATAAGTAAGAAAAATATCTTTACTACATAAACTCTAGTGAGAATTTATTTTCCTGTTATGAGTGAATGAAGATGATATGACATTGGTAAAATAGTTGATTGACATTTTTTGTATGGCTAGATTATGTCTCCCAAATGAACAATAAATAATCATGGAGTATTAAAAAAGTGTCATTACAATCGTATAATAATACTATGGCAATTTGAATAAAGAAATGAAAGTTAATGTCACATTTTTGTGAAATAATTATGATTTACATACTTTGATATATGTGCAAAATTGATCTGATAGTGAAGAACACAGAAAAAGGGAAATATAAAATTGAAACTAAACCTTGATATAACCCTTTCTAGGACTTGTAAAAATGTTTCACATTAATGACTACATGTAGTCATAGCTTGTGGTCGAGTCTATGTTAATTTAAAAGATAATAATCCTAGTTATTAATGTGAACGTGGGGTACGATGGTCGTATATGTATGAGTTGTGCACCATCTTAGGAGAACTGTTGTATTAATCTTAGGGAGGATTGTGTTTAACTGGACATGTAAATTTAGTTTCCTTTTTTGAATATAATTTAAGAGATATTAGTTATCTAACCAAAGAGACACTAATAGGCTTTTCATACAATTACTACATACCTTTTTATATACCTAATATATTAGCTAGATAATCATGCAAAACCTCCTCTCCTCATGGATGTTTATAACTAAAAAGTGAATGTTGAGTACTTTGAGTAAATTTAGTGGGATGACTAGTACATCATACACATTTGAAGTGAACTACAATGTAACGAAGAAATGGAACTACATGTTTATCACAGGAAAATATATACTCAATGTATTATATAATACTATTAATAATGGTTCTGGTATCAAATATACTAAGGTGGGATCCTTTCACTGGTGTGTATATGGTTGTTCCTTTTTATCTAAGTATAATCATGAGTGTATGATGTGGAAGAAAATTGTTAATTGTGTTTATTGTTACATGTGAATTAATGGAAGAATTATATGTCCTTTTATGTCACTCCTTTCTCGAAGAAATCAAACGTGATAAATCTTATAATGTAGCAAGATTATCATGAATCGATGTCACTAAAAGAAATAATGATGAGAAATTTTATGGTCCTAACATAGAATATTAGTTTCTCATGTGAGTATCTCATGGTAATAGTTTCTCTAGAATTATCCTTAGAATAATGTTGTCATACCCACTGATCTAATGATACTCTTTTTTTATGTTAATCTAAATGTGCATAATTCATTAGATGTGTCCTTGAATGACTTAGAGAATTGTGTGAATGGAAATTGAGCCAAATTTTGGTTTACACCATGAAAGGATGTCCTTAGGAATCCTAGTGGTCTCATAAGAGATATTCTTAAAAACATAGGTATGTATGATAGAATTAAATGAGGGACTTATACCATGGTTAGAATGGGTTCTATTTGGTAATTTTACTTTTGAGATAACACCCAAACTATGGGTGGATTTGGGTCATTGTAATTTGCAAATTGGTGGGATGATGTTAAGGACTAGGAGGATGTGCTTCGGGAGTAGGATCATGTCAAAGGGATGAAGGATGCAACATTCTCATTTGAGAGGGAAAAAATGAAAACCTCTATCCCACCCATGTGGGCAGATAAGGTGTAGGGGGGAAAACATGACTAATCTCAAAATAGTTCTTCAACCTAAGGTGAGTAAAATGGGGATTTACCTCGCAATACCTGATTCGGTAGCAAAACGTGCTAAGGTGAAGATGGATCATACCATCATAACCAAGGTTCCTGATGGGAGGTCCAATATCAATTAATTTAGGAAAAGGGCCACCCAAAGATGGATGCCTAAAGGAGCTATGGAGGTGGTAGCTTACTCTAATGCATTCTTTGTTATCACCCTGTATTTAAAAGATGATGACACTAACATTTTGGTTGGTGAACTATGGTTTATGGGTTGGTAAATGGTTTTTGTTCAAAGCTGTAAACTTGGGTTTAATCCTTAGGAATCACAAGGTGGGATTTCCCAGTATGGGCTCAATTACAGGCTTGATAATCAAATATTGGGATCTTGAAGTCATTAAAGGAATTACTAGGGCTATAGGGGATCTCATTGTTGTTGACCGCACAACTGGGCTAAAACGAGGTTGTTGCATGCCAAATTTTATACAAATGTGGTTGTGGATAAGGAACTTCCAAGAAGTATTACACTCACCTTACAATGGGGAGAATACCAGCAAAGAATAGATTATGAGCCTAGTCCACTATTATTTTTCTCATGCCTTAAGGGTGGTCATAATGCCAAATCATGTATGAAACATAAAGTAAAACACAAAGAGGATAAAGGGAATAAGGTGTACCAAGTCAAGGAAGGGTATAGAAAGCCTTCCAATGGGGCTCATCTTAAGACTAGGGAATCTTTGAAGGTTTTCTCCATTGGAAACTTAAAGGTAGTTAAAGAAGCATTGGGCTTGGTCATTGAAGAAATCAGGTAGATAGATGAGAAAGTAAAAGAGAAAGAGGAGAATGAAGTTAGCTTGATGTAGAAGATTGAGGAGAACTTAGAAAAGTTAGAAGAAAACTTGGGTCCGGTCATTGAAGAGATTATGTAGCCCAAAGAGAAGGTAAATGATCAAGAAGCCAAGGAAGCAAGCCTGATGTAGAAGCTTGAGGATATTTTAGATAATTTAAAAAACTTTTTTGACATCTATGAAGAATATTAGATAAAATCTATAGTGGTGGAGGATACATATGGAAGTCCTATTTTTTACCCCCAGAAGCAAGACTCTAAACCGATAGTGGTGAGCAATATGTTTGTAGCAATAGGACTGAAAGATATTGAAATAATTCAAACCACTATCCCTTCCCTCAAAATTTTCTTAAAAACCACCCCAAAAGCAAATGTGGGTGTGACTAAATAGGGTGTAGGAAGGCCACCTGCGAGAGTGACCAGAGAAAGACAAGTAGTGAAGGAAGTGGTGGCAGGAAGCCAAAGATACTTGAAAGGTAAGAGAAGATCTAAACTCATATGATGATTATTACATCATGGAATATTATAGGGTTGAATAAACCTAGGAAACATAGATTTTTGTATGATATTCAGATAAGCAACCATGGAGATATCCTTTTGATTTAAGAAACTAAAATGAAAGGTGATAAGTTTAGAGAAATCAAACTGAATATTTGAAAAGAACCTACGTTCAGTAGTGTGAACTCTGTGGGGGCTTCACATGGACTAGCATGTATTTGGATTGGGAATATTTTGGAAGCATAAGTATTAATTCAAAATCGACATAATTTAGCTATTTGCTTTACTGACCAGATCAGATAAAGAAGATGGATACTCTCAAATTTCTATGCCTGAAATTTGGTGTTGGGCAGGAAAGAACTATGGAATGAGATGAAAACCTTCAGGAGGTGTTTTAGTGATTTGGATTGGATTTTAGGAGGATATATTAATACTCCCCTTCTCCCATTTGATAAATAAGGAGGAATCACAACCTTCTTGGAAAGTATGGATGGCCTTGAGATTTCCTACATGTTAATGGTCTATTTTGGATTTGGATCTTAAGGGCACCAGGTTTACCTGGTTGAATTGAAGAACTAGTGCTTACTTGATCCAAATTAGACTTGAAAAATTCTTGGTTAACTTACAATGGGTGTAGGGTCATGTGTACTCACTCTCTACTCTAGCGAGGATAGGGTCAGATCACAATCCCTTCCTTTCTAAATTTTATGAAGCCTAACAGGTTAAAGGAAGGCCTTTCAAATTCAATAAGATGTGGAAGTTTCACCTAGACTTAATTAAGAAGATTGAAGAATGGTGGAACCTCCCCACCATTGGTAACAACATGTATAGGGTGGTTTCTAAAATGAATAATGTTAAAAATAACATTAAGAAGTGGAATAAGGAAATCTTCAGAAATATTTTCCTCTAAAAAAGTAGGGTTATGGAAGATTCAAGGCTTCTTGAGGAGCTTATGGAGGAAGGGGGTGGAGAATTCAGGACAAAGATCAAGAGAAAATGTTTCTCTCTGAATACCACAACATGTTGACTAAAGAAGAAATGTATTGGAAAAAACAATGTAAGATCACCTGGCTCAAAGAGGGTGACAATAACAAAAATTTATTTAACGTCTCAACCTCCATTAAAGCTAATAAAACTATAATTCTTGAAGTTGATAAGTCAGATGGGACTTATTCTAAAGAGAAATATGATGTTGCTCAAACTATTTTGGGATTTTTGTAGAACCTATATGATAAAGGTAATCAGGCTAAGAGAGGGAAGATGTTTGGTGCTCTTTCTCTATTTGAGAATGTATCGTGATTGTGGTGGTCCTGAAGGAGGATGAAAGAAGAGCCATTATATTCCTGATGGAGGGGGGTAAGACCCCTGTACTGGATAGTTTTATGGCTTTCTTCTTCTAAATATACTGGCATATTATTACGGAAGATGTAGTGCAAGTGGTACAAGATTTATTTTCTGTGGGATTGATGTTAAAATAGATCAACCATACTTTCCTTTTGTTGATACTTAATGTGAACAAAGCCTTGGACCTGAAATATTACATACCAAAAAGTTGTGTAATACAATTTATAAAATTTACTCTAAAATTATTTCCTTCAGGCTCCATGAATTTCTCCACAAATTCATTTCGCCTAACCAAGGGGATTTTGTCCCTGATAGAATTTCTTTAGAAAATATCATTACCATCCATGAAATAGTGCACTTAGTGGAAAAGTATAACATATAGCCTATGTTGGTGAAGATGGGCATGCATAAAGCATGTGACAGAGTGTCCCGGGAGTATTTGAATATGATATTATAAAATCTGGGCTTTAATACATTTGTTTTACAACTGATCAAGGAGTGCATAACTACAACAAAAATTTCAGTCTTGATCAATGGTAAATCCCATGAGTTCTTCAAAGATGGGAGGGGACTTCGTCAAGGAGACCCCCTCTCCCTCTTCCTTTATATTATATTGGCTAAAACCCTTTCAATTTTTTTTAGAGAGATATGTCAAAGGTACAACATTAGTGTTGATGGAAATATTAAGGTTTGAATATTTGTTTAATATTCAATATTACAACATTAGTGTGATGTCAAAATTTGAATATTTCAATATTCAACATCACCAAGGAATCTTATGACACATGGCGGGATGTGTAATGGAGAATTTTTTTAATGAGGTACATTTAAAATGGAGATCACTTAATGCATGATAAATGTTTGGTTTAAAAACGGGAGTTACCTTTGTATTAGTGATGAGTTATGACATGGATGAGTTACAAAATTTAATTTAAAGAGAGAATATATCCTTATGGGGCAGATTTTTTCATATGTGGAGCATTAAGGACATCTAAGGGAAGTTGGTCATGTGTATTTATTGAAAAATATGAGTTACACTTGACCATGTAAAAGAATATTGCTATTTGGAGCAAATATTCAATATTTTTGTAACTGCCAAGTGATGTGCTTTTCTCGTTCCAAATATGGTGTATTTTTTAAAGGAAATTATCCCATGGTATGGGCACATGGTTTTATGGAAACCATAAGTGGTTTTCCTCTCCTTCTTCCTATATAAACAAGTGTTGTGTGCACATTTTGATGTACGAAAAAAGAGAGAATTTTGAGAGTGATATGTATGTGAGTTGATAATTGTAAATATCTTAAGTGAGTATGAGTATGTGAGAGAGAAAATAAAGAAGGAGAAATATTATTGATTTGTATTGTATATTTTCTGAAGTGGGTGCTTTGGATTGGGGATTGGTGTCTCCAGAAGTTGGTGCTTCGAATCAAATATTGCATAGTCAGTGGTGTTTACATTTAAGGGCTGGATTGGTGTTCATCTTGGAGATTTGTGTCTTCTGTGAGTGGGTGCTCACACTTTGTAAACAATATTTTATTATGGATAGATTTGGATAGTAGATCCAAGTAGTCTCTTTTTGGTGGATGTAGCCCACACTGGGTGAACCATGCTATATATGGTGTTATGTGCATTTGATTTTTGTGTGTGCTCTCATTTTATTTTCATATTTTAATATCTTATTAAGTGTGAAAATAATTAATAAGGTAGAGGAATTTTTTTTAAATTGTTGAATACTAATTCACCTCCCTCTCAGTATTCCCATGCTTCTAACAATTGGTATCAAAGTGGGTTCCTTCTGTGTAGCTTAACAACTAGAAGGTAGATCAGAAAGCACGATGGAAAATCAATAAGGATTCTCAACAAATAAATATTCATTGTTCGATGGATCAAACTATGCCTTATGGAGCATAAGGATGTGAACCTATTTGAATTCTCTTAGACATGATATTTGGCATTTGGTTGAGGATTGATATATGACACCAACAATGCCATCGAAAGATCCGAATGGTAAGAGAGCATGTGAAAATAACGCTAAAGCTATTAATGTTATTTTGTGTGGTGTATTAGATTTAGAGTTTGTAAAGATTATGATTTGTAAAACTACCAAAGAGATGTGGGATAAGGTCAAAAATTTATATGAAGGAGATTCAAAAGTAAAGATACTAAAGCTTCAGACACACAGAAGAAATTTTGAAAGTCTAAAGATGAAGGAGGAAGAGAAAATTGCAGCATATCTACTCCATGTGGATGAGACCATAAACATGATTAGAGGCTTTTTGAAGTTATGGAAGAACTAGAAATAGTACAAAAGGTATTAATATCTCTACTTCCTAGATTTGATGCTAAAGTTTCAGCTATTGAAGAACTTAAGGATCTAGATAAAATGAAAATGGATGAGTTACATGGAATACTGATGACTTATGAAATGAGAACAGAACCAGATAAGCCTTGAAAAAGAGAATCTACTTTCAA
Organism: Taxus chinensis; assembly: GCA_019776745.2. Classification (NCBI taxonomy): domain Eukaryota; kingdom Viridiplantae; phylum Streptophyta; class Pinopsida; order Cupressales; family Taxaceae; genus Taxus; species Taxus chinensis. The sequence goes on along the minus strand of CM034154.1, from coordinate 588,475,153 downwards.
ATATTCAAAAGGAAAGGAGAAGAAGATTTAATCAAATGATGAATCTGATGAGGAAGAAGAAGCCCTATTGGTGAAAAATATGAAAAGAGGATCCGAAAAGTACAAAGGTAAACTTCCCTTTAAATGTTTTAACTATGGTGAGATTGGACATTTTGCAACTAAGTGTCTTCATGCAGAAAGTGAAAGTGATGATGAAGATCCTGTCAAAGAGAAGAAAGGAAAGCCTTTCTACAAAAAGAATTTCAAGCAAATGAAGTTTGAAAAGAAGAATAATTGGAACCAAAACAAGAAGAGTCTGTGCACTAGAGAAGATGATAGCTCAGAGGAAGATTGTTCAAAAGGTGACATTGAAGAACTTTTGTTTATGGCCCTTGAAGATGGAAAAGTGGAAGCTGAAGATGCATAAGGTGAGGTAAACTTGGAAGAAGAACTCATATGTGCCTTGGGTGAGATCAAGAGACTAAAAAAAAAGACCCTAAATAAAAAATCGCAACATTAAGGGTATGAAGAAGAAAAGAAAAATCCATTTGTTGACAAAGAACGTGAAGATACTATTGTTGATCTAAAGACTCAAGTTGAAGAGGAAACCAAAATAGAGGAAGTAATCAGAGAACTATTGAAATCAAAATAAAAAGAATGTGAGATATTGGAGGCATAGATTGTCACACTAAGACAGGAGAAAATTTCTGAGGTGTTGTGAAACATTCAAAGTGAATATAAACCAAATTCATCCAAAGGTGGTATTAGATTCAATGAAGTAGAAAAAAAAGAGACCAAAGAGCCAGTGAAGAAAGCCAGCTATGCAGATGCCCTAAAGGTTCCAGTAAAGGAGAAAGAAGCAATAAACAATAAGATCATCCTCCATAGAATAAAAAAAAGAAGACAACAAGCGGAAGAAGGTGCCAATAAGAAGTTTCAAAAGTTCATCTTATCAGAGGCAGCCCTACATGACCAGGTATTCTTTTCACGGTTATTGTTTTTCCTATCACGATTTTGGTCATAAGATGATGGACTGTAGATCAAGGTTTCAGAGTTGGAATCAAAACTTTCATGCTAGAAACTATAATTATTTTGCTGCATTGTGAAACTGAATGAGCATGCGATTAGATGTTATGAATGTAACCAAGTTGGCCACATAGAAATATTTTGTAGGAGTAATATTATAGAAAATCCAAAGTAAGAGAAAGAGGGAAAATAGCTCATACAGAAATCCAAAAATAAGAAAGTGTGACAAAAGAGAAAGGAGGGAGAAAAGGAAGACGCTATGTTGGTACAAACGGTGCTCCATGCACAAGATAAAGAAAAACCTTCGTACATTGATAGTGTATGTTCCAGCCATATAACAGGTGATAGAAAAAAATTCATGAAGATGAAAAAGGCCAGTAGAGGTACAATAAATTTCGGAGATGACACTACAACCAAGATCACAAGAAGAGGTAACATAAAATTAAATGGTCAAGCTAAAGTTTAAATTTTTTTACTTGTTGAAGGACTGAAACATAATCATTTGAGTGTCATTCAAATGTGTGATCAAGGTTATACACTCACATTTTATGCTGAGGGTTGTGAAATTAGAAAGAAGGATACATGTAACTGGGTTGCAGATGAAAATAGAACAAGGAACAACCTATACATGCTGAGTGATGTGAATGGAGAAAAGTGTTGCATGATTCATATTGATGAAATATGGTTATGGCACAAGATATTGGGTCACATTAATTTTGACAACATGGTGAAAATCAACTCAAAAAAAACAGTGAGAGATTTACCCAAGATCAAAAAACCGCAAAGTACTATCTGTAGACAGTGCTAACATGGGAAGAAGACAAGGGTTAGATTCAGGACAAAAGAGTACTCTACAACAAACCCATTAAAGCTAATTCATATTGATTTTTGTGGGCCAACAAAAAAACAAAGATTGTAAGGTGATTCTTATTTTATGTTATTAATTGACTACTTTACTAGAATGACATGGGTTGCATTTCTAAAATCAAAATCAGAATCTTTTGATCAATTCAAAAATTTTAAATCTTTGATTGAGAATGAGAAAAATCTAGGATTAAGTGTTTGAGATCAGATATAGGAGGTGAATTTATGTCTAACGAATTTGATGAGTTTTGTGAAGAGCATGGAATCAAAAGACAATTTTTTGCAACAAGAACACCACAACAAAATGGTGTAGTTCAATGGAAAAATATAACAGTGTAGGAAATGAAAAGAACAATGCTAAATGAGTCCAAGTTACCAGATGATTTTTAGAGAGAGGCAGTGTACACAAAAGTGTATATTCTGAACAAAGCACAAATTTGATTAAATACATAAAAGACACCATATGAGCTATAGAAGGGAAGACTAGCTTCTGTGAAACACTTCAAAGTGTTCAGAAGTAAGTGCTACATTAAGAGAGATAATGAAGATGAGCTTGGAAAATTTGATTCCAAAGAAGATGAGGGCATATTCCTTGGTTATTCATTGAGAAACAAGGCCTACATGTGCTATAACAAGAGACTGCAAAAAGTAGTGGAAAGTATAAATGTGAAAGTTGATGACTTGAAGTTGAAGAAGAAAACATGACACTCAGCGGTGCAGAAAGAGGATGAAGAAATAAAATCTGAGAAAGAGGAATAACAAGAACAAGAATAAAAAGAACAAGAAGAAGAAGAATCTAAACGAGAAGACATGAAGAAACCATCCAGATCTGTTTAGAAGAACCATCCAATTGATCAAATCATTGGAAACACATATATTGGAGTGCAGACAAGGAGGAGACTAGTAAGTGCACCACCAGAGGTAAAATTTTCTTTGTTGTCAAAAGTTGAAATGAGTAATTTTGATGAAGCTAGCAAGGATAATTTTTGGATAAAAGCCATGGAAGAGGAACTTAATCAGATAGAAAACAATGAAACATGGGAGTTAGTGCCAAGGTCAAAGGACAAGAACATTATTGGTACCAAGTGGGTATTTAGAAATAATATGAATGAAGGAGTAGTTGCCAGAAACAAGGCCAAATTAGTGTGAAAAGGATGCTCACAAGTTGAAGGCATTGATTTTGAGGAGACATTTTCACCTGTTGCTTACATGGAGGTAGTAAGAATGTTCTTAGCATTTTCTTGTTACAAAAATTTTAAATTTTATCAAATGGATGTAAAATAAACTTTCTTGAATGGAAACTTAGAGGAATAAGTTTATATAGAGCAACCAGAAGGTTTCATTCTATCAAAAAATTCAGATTTTGTATGCAAGTTAAAAAAGGCCCTTTATGGCTTGAAGCAAGCTCCCAGAGCTTGGTACTATAGATTGGAAAAGTACTTGCAGGCACATGGATTCAGAAAAGGAATTGTGGATAGTAATTTGTACATCAAGATAGAAGGATAACATCAGGTGATAGTTGTGGTTTATGTGGATGACATTATTTCTGGAAGCGGCTATAGGAGATTATGCAAAGAATTTGTAGAGGACATGTAGAAGGAGTTTGAGATGTCTATGCGTGGTGAGTTGTCTTATTTTATTGGTTTACAAATTTAGAATTCTAGTCAAGGAATTTTTTATTTCACAAACCAAGTATTTAAAGGAGATGTTGAAAAAGTTTAGAATGGAAGATTGCAATCCAGTTAGTATGCCCATGATTACAGGTTGCAAGTTGAGTAAGAATTATGAGTCTCCCGATGCTTATCATAATTTGTATAGGTCCATGATAGGAAGCTTGTTATATACCACAACATCTAGACCGAATATTATGCATGTTGTTGGATTAGTTGCATGGTTT